>OU343222.1:88585054-89263409 GCA_910596185.1 Chrysanthemum makinoi | reverse complement strand
TGCGCAAAACCGTCAAGTCTAATCACACAAACTGGTCACTTGTGAATGACCAGCCGTAACAGACTTAAAACAGTTCAGACACAAATGCAATGAAGATCTGAGGAGTATAGGGTCTCCCCGGGTCGTTATGTCCCAGCGAGCTATGCAATGGATTATCAAACGTATAGTGATCGGGAGATTTGAACGGAAAAGAGGATTGTGAATTATTATAACTAAGGAGAAGGACATAAACTACAAGGGCTAAAATGCAAATTAAAGGAAATTAAAAAGATAAAAACTATTAAATAAACGCTATCACTATATTTAAAATGATGAACGTTTAAAAATTAAAACTTACGTTTAAATAAAAATTACGTAAACGTACAAAATAAAAAGTGAGTTTTAAGAAATAAAAGGCCTACAAATATGAAAATGATATTTTTACAATCCTAAATATAAAAGAAAATTATTAGAAAAAGAAAATTATTTTTACAGCTATTTATCTAATTATTATTAATTAAAAACTATTTATAACTATTTAATAATACCCTAAAATATAAGAAAATATGAAATAACGCTAGAAAAGTAAAATTTTGACTTAGAAAAATCTAAAATATTATAAAAGTTATTTTAAAACTGAAAATATATTTTTTAGACTTTTTAAATAATTATTATTAATTAAAAACTAATTTAAACTAATTAAAATTAAGAAAAATAACAAATGAACAGTAAAAATTATGAGACTTTGCAGGAAAATCTAAAATATTATTCTAAGCCTGGGAAAAATATAAAAAGTTAGATAAGCCCACTAATAAGCTGAATTGGGCAAATAAGCAGTTTGAATAAGCACTTGAAATAAGCTAAAAGCTAACTATAAGCTACCATAAGCTACTAAAGCCTAAATCTAACCTAAAACGAGCTAATGCAACTGATTGGGAAGTAAAAAGCACAAGCTACAGAAAAAAAAAACTCGCGACCAGATTTTTATAACTATATGCCAAACGGCCTCTAAGGCCCTACTTTAAGCACTAATTAAGCTAGCTAGAAAAATTCCTAAAAATAAACTAAAATGGCCATGATGTTCACAACCAACCAAAGATCTTGTATCCCAAATTTGAGCTCAAATGGACTTATAATAAATCCGTGAAAATTCCACAAAGTTTGGCAAAAATCACGTTTGCAAAAACAATAACCAAAAACCCCTTATCAGGTTTTAAGCACAAATAAGCTATAGAAACAGAATAAGCAATCGTTAAGCACTTTTAACAACTCAAACATAAGTGAATGAGACTAAAATAAGCTAAAGTGGCAAAATTACACTAAAAAGAAAGAAACTAAGCACTTTAAATAGTAAACTGAAGTAAGTGGATCTTTATAGCTAAAACTGAAAATGAGCAATCCAAAAGTTCCAATAAGCATTTGAAAGGACTGTAAATAAGCTAAATCTAAACTAGCCTAACATAAGTTAACTAATAAACACCTAAGGGAACCTGTTAAGCAATAGTTAAACACTACAAAGCTAAAAAAAAGGTAAAAAACAGGCTGCTACAGTGTCTGCTGCTATGGGGACAGAACAGAAAACAGGGCATTGTGGGTGTTTTCAAGGGCACTTAATCGCCACCAAATAAGCTCTAAAGTCACACATAAGCTAACACAGATTATACTAGCTCTACAGATTAATTGTAAAACCAAAATCAAAGCACAAACCTAACTATAACTCTAAAAGCTAAGCTAAACAAAAGGGCTTACGGGGCTGTTTGGACAGGTGAGAAACAGCCCAAGGTGGCTGTTTTGAGCTAATTTATAAGCTACTAAATCTAATTCTAATTCTACAGGGGAACTAAACATGCAAACTAAGGATGGAGGGGTACCTAAAAAACTACTTGGGATCTAAATATAAGCCTAGGGGCGCTTATAAATAAGCTAGGAACAGCTGATATAGGACGTATGGGACTGAACCAGAAACCAAGAAAATGGCCAAATGCGGATTTTTAGTGCAAATTTTAAGCTAAATAAACTTAACCTACATGCAAATAAACTATCTATATGTTGAAATGGGTATGTGAGGTTGCAAGAAAAACGAACTTTGCAAATTTTGGACATGAAATAAGCTGTAAAAAGGGTTTTGCTGACAGCAGCTATAGCTAGCTGTTTTGGTGTGCGAGACTGGGTTTTTTTTTTTTTTTGAGTCTTCAAACTTTGTAAAACTTAGTAAAAAAGGTTAAGTCATTATAAAAACTAACTAAAGATTTGAAAAGAAAGTTGACTACACAAGTCAAAATGGGTAAAATCGCTTTTTAGACCTCAAAATAAGCTAGAACCAAACACCCCTTTATGGGGAGCTAAACTTGTAAAACTGATTTTTTTTTTTTTTTTTTAAAAGCTACTTGGATTTTCTTTTGTGAAACTGATTTGCAACTTAAAAAGAGACTTTAGAACAAATGATTAATGACAATAAGCAAATAAGCACAAAAGTGCTTATTTGCATATAAGCAGAAAATAAGATAGGCAAGTGAAAAGAACTTTTTTCATTAATAAAAGTAAAACATTACATTAAATTTAGACTACAGAAAACAAGATTAAAGCTACTAAAAATCCTAGGTGCCTCATACATGTGGCTACAACATCTTATTTATACTAAAAGTAAAATGGGTCTTCAATCTCTTCTTCTCTTTCCTCGTGTCTTTTGCTGTGAGATAAAACGTGTTGAGCTGGGAAAGTGATTGAGTGAGTGGGTTTCGTGTGACAGAGAGCGACAGGGAGGTTGAGTGTGCAGGTGGTGGAAGAAAAGTGGAGGTATGGGAGGTATGTTTTTTTATGTTTGTGTCTCTGGTTCGTTGGGTGGGAAAAAGAAAAGAAGGAAGAAAGACAGTGGTTAAACATTGACTGGGATAGGGTTGGTTGACCGGGTATATTATTAGGGTAGACGGGTTGGGCTTGTATTGGGTTTGGTTATGTTATTGGATTTGGATTAGGATTAGATTTGGATAAAATGTGTAGTTAAAGGACCAAATGTGTACAATTCGAATTTCCATGGACCAAACTGTAACTTCTGAAAATGTAGCCCAAGGTTTGGTCTTGCCAATCTCAAATAATATAAGAACCATATTTGCCATCTTTGAAAATTCCAAGGACTAATCATGACATTTTTCAAACTTTAAGGACCTTTTCTGCCATTTGACCAAAGATTCATTCAAGGACCATTTTTGACAATTTAAAATATTTCAGGGACCTTGGATGATAAAATTCCCCATTTTAATTTACTAGGGACTGTTTTTGACAACTTTTGAAATTTGGGGAACTAAAACTGCCAATTTTGCAAACTTGAATCATTTTTCATCTGATTTTGATATTTTTGCATTTAAAACACATAAAACACTGATTTGTGATATTTTTATCATTTTGATGCATTTTTGAGTGTTTTCAGATGATTTTGCAGTCTAGATAGTACAAAAATGATGAGTATTTAGACACTCATCAATCCCCCACACTAAGATATTGCTAGTCCCTAGCAATCTTTTGAGAAAACAAAATGGTTTTGAAACTCTTTACCAAAAGCCATTACTTCTGGAGTAGCCAAATGTTTTAGTTCAAGTAAGAACCATGGTACACTGATAACCATGTGATTTTGAGCAAACCACCAGCTTCCAACGGATTTGATTTGTCTTTACCAGAAGCCGTTTGCTCTGGACTAGCCAACTCTTAGATAAATTATCAATATTATCTTTGGTGAGTCGATTACCAATTATGGATTTTCCACTGCCTTTACCACAAGCCATAACCTTGCGGGCTAGCCAACTCTTCACTTTTTAGGATATGGCGAGTTGAATACCATACAATTTTGGGCAAATTGCAAGCCATATAAACGGATTTGAGAAATCTTTACCAAGAGCCGTTTGCTCCTGGATTAGCCAATCCTTTTGTCTATAAGACATGGCGGACTGATAACCAAGATGAGTAAGTGTAGAACACTTACTCCAAAAAAAATTTTGGCCAAAAACGGGGGAATTGGTATAATTATATGATAAAATTCGTGAGAATTCCCCCCCACACTTAGAAATGAATATTGCCCTCAATATTCAAAGTACCGGCGGTTATGCCGAAACAAAGAACGTAAAAGGGAAATACTACGGCCATTATTTAGAAAGATTTTTTTTTTTTTTTAATACTTGCATATATACACAACATGTGGGGCAACCCCCCCACACTAGGGTGGTAGAAAATAGAAAGAAGTCAAAAATATGGGTGAAAACCCATATGGCATGCTACTGTTTTTGATTACCGAGTCGCTAGCTTGACTCGATCCCCGCATTCATTGGTTCATGGGGAAGCAAAGTGGAAGAAACAATCTCCATCGGACTTTCATTCAAGATGTTTGGATAAACATTGAAGCACGCGAAAGTTCTACACCGACGAGATATACAGAGAAAGACCCGGCTCACAAATGGTACATGGAAATGCCTGGGTCAAAGATAGTGTCCTCACTCCCGAACGAGTGAAGAAGAGAGGAAGTCACCAGGTAGGTGAAGAAAAGAAGGAAAATCATGATGACCATCATGATAAGATCTTCTTCCTCAGGATCAAGTGCAGTAGCACTCGTTTGGATTTTATCGGTTGAGCTCTTAGGCTTGGAAAGCATCTCGGGAGGGAGGGTTGGAAAATTTGTCATAGAAATACAAACTCTCATGATTGAGAACTTTTCCCCCCGATCATGATTTTTTCCATCCAAGCAATCATACTCCGGCGGAGTCATGATATGAGTGAGTTCACCGGCGAACTCCTCATGAAGAGAATCATTCACATGATGTGAATTTGTGAACTCTTGTTCCATTGTGGGCTCATCACTATCCTCGATTTGAGTATCAAAGAGTGGATTCTCATAAATTGAAGTGAATTCAGAGTCGAATTCAAATAGAGGATTGGTAAAAGTAGCTTTGAATGTTTCGGGAACAAAGTGATCAACATTCTCGATTGGATTGTTGGGATAAGAAGTGAGTGAACGATCATTATAAAGGAGACTTTCAATCTCTCCTAGATCGGCTTCGAAATCAAAGAGATCATCGTCACTTTCTGATGAAAGTGGACTGATGTGAGTGAGTTCATCGGCGAACTCCTCAAGAAGAGGATCAGACTGTGGGAGTGATGCCTCGACATACTCAATGTCTCCATGGGAAGCACAATCATCGCTAAAATCGGAGAAAGTTTCCAAATGATCATTTGAACACTCAAGAGGGGAAGAAGAATCACACATATAATCAGAAATTCCCTGTGACTTTCTCGGGATTGGGACAAGGTTCTCAACACTAGACTTTATGAAGTCGTCCGATTCCTTTTCAGGAACAGTGTCAAGATGCTCGTCCCCCATGTTCAGAGAGTGAGTGGGAATATCGGGTGTGATAGCAGTTGTTTGAGATGGAATCTCAACTGCTGGGATATCAACTGACTGAGGAGGTTGAGAAATATTATTTCTAAAAGGATAAAAACCCTCCTCGTCATCATCATATAGAGCTGCCTTAAGAAATTGGGAACGCCTTAGAGCTGCATGCTCTAGGGCTAATAATTCTTCCCTTGATTGGCGGGCCTCTCGCTCTTCGGCTAGCAATTCTCCAATGGTTTTCTCACCACTCACTTGATTCTTAAAGTTAATCATCATATCCTCAAGTGTTTTCATTGCGGTTTCAAAATCATGGGAGATTTCTTGAGACAACGGCTCAGGTGGAGTTTGAACCGTATGGTGCTGTGGAGGTTGGAAATTGTCAAAACCGGAAGTATAGTAATTTTGATTCCATGGTTGACATTGAAGAGGACCTCCACAATTTGTGCAAGAACAATTCGGTACATTCTGAAACGATGTGTCATTAAAACTTTGATAGCACGGTACTTGCTCAAATGAATCTGAGGAGGGTGGCTAAAATCGTTTTGAGGATAATTGGAAAAGTTCGGATAAGTGCATGAGTTTTCAGCTTCCGAAGCACAAAACGAACAAAATCCATCCGTAAGATCATTTCCACACCTCTCGCAAGAACATCGTTGACATCGAAAATCAACTAACGGATCCCCACAACCATAGCAATACTGCTGATTGAACGAAAAATTTTGGGGTTGGGGTGGGTAGTCGGAGAAATTTTTCCGCTCATTGAAAAAATTTTGATCATAAGAACATGAATTCCTCGAACCGCAAAACAAACAACTTCCGTTATGAATGTCATTACCGCATCGTTCGCACGTACACCAACGACACGGTAAACCGAAAAGCGGTTCTCCACAACCGACACAAGGAATCGATGATTCCATCAGAATAGAAGAAGTTAGAATCAAATGGATAGAGGGTAAAGGGATAAAGAATCATACGGATAAGAGGAATGAGAAGAGTATTTTTGGGGTTTTTGGATAAGAAAATATAAACATATACAGATGGATGGTATGAACAAAGAGTGAATATCCAAATTACTAATCTGCTAAACGTAAGATAATCAGCACAGCTCCCCGGCAGCGGCGCCAAAAATTTGATCTGCGCAAAACCGTCAAGTCTAATCACACAAACTGGTCACTTGTGAATGACCAGCCGTAACAGACTTAAAACAGTTCAGACACAAATGCAATGAAGATCTGAGGAGTATAGGGTCTCCCCGGGTCGTTATGTCCCAGCGAGCTATGCAATGGATTATCAAACGTATAGTGATCGGGAGATTTGAACGGAAAAGAGGATTGTGAATTATTATAACTAAGGAGAAGGACATAAACTACAAGGGCTAAAATGCAAATTAAAGGAAATTAAAAAGATAAAAACTATTAAATAAACGCTATCACTATATTTAAAATGATGAACGTTTAAAATTTAAAACTTACGTTTAAATAAAAATTACATAAACGTACAAAATAAAAAGTGAGTTTTAAGAAATAAAAGGCCTACAAATATGAAAATGATATTTTTACAATCCTAAATATAAAAGAAAATTATTAGAAAAATAAAATTATTTTTACAGCTATTTATCTAATTATTATTAATTAAAAACTATTTATAACTATTTAATAATACTCTAAAATATAAGAAAATATGAAATAACGCTAGAAAAATGAAATTATGACTTAGAAAAATCTAAAATATTATAAAAGTTATTTTAAAACTGAAAATATATTTTTTAGACTTTTAAATAATTATTATTAATTAAAAACTAATTTAAACTAATTAAAATTAAGAAAAATAACAAATGAACAGTAAAAATTATGAGACTTTGCAGGAAAATCTAAAATATTATTCTAAGCCTGGGAAAAATATAAAAGTTAGATAAGCCCACTAATAAGCTGAATTGGGCAAATAAGCAGTTTGAATAAGCACTTGAAATAAGCTAAAAGCTAACTATAAGCTACCATAAGCTACTAAAGCCTAAATCTAACCTAAAACGAGCTAATGCAACTGATTGGGAAGTAAAAATCACAAGCTACAGAAAAAAAAAACTCGCGACCAGATTTTAATAACTATATGCCAAACGGCCTCTAAGGCCCTACTTTAAGCACTAATTAAGCTAGCTAGAAAAATTCCTAAAAATAAACTAAAATGGCCATGATGTTCACAACCAACCAAAGATCTTGTATCCCAAATTTGAGCTCAAATGGACTTATAATAAATCCGTGAAAATTCCACAAAGTTTGGCAAAAATCACGTTTGCAAAAACAATAACCAAAAACCCCTTATCAGGTTTTAAGCACAAATAAGCTATAGAAACAGAATAAGCAATCGTTAAGCACTTTTAACAACTCAAACATAAGTGAATGAGACTAAAATAAGCTAAAGTGGCAAAATTACACTAAAAAGAAAGAAACTAAGCACTTTAAATAGTAAGCCGAACTAAGTGGATTTTTATAGCTAAGACTGAAAATGAGCAATCCAAAAGTTCCAATAAGCATTTGAAAGGACTGTAAATAAGCTAAATCTAAACTAGCCTAACATAAGTTAACTAATAAACACCTAAGGGAACCTGTTAAGCAATAGTTAAACACTACAAAGCTAAAAAAAAGGTAAAAAACAGGCTGCTACAGTGTCTGCTGCTATGGGGACAGAACAGAAAACAGGGGCTGTTGTGGGTGTTTTCAAGGGCACTTAATCGCCACCAAATAAGCTCTAAAGTCACACATAAGCTAACACAGATTATACTAGCTCTACAGATTAATTGTAAAACCAAAATCAAAGCACAAACCTAACTATAACTCTAAAAGCTAAGCTAAACAAAAGGGCTTACGGGGCTGTTTGGACAGGTGAGAAACAGCCCAAGGTGGCTGTTTTGAGCTAATTTATAAGCTACTAAATCTAATTCTAATTCTACAGGGGACCTAAACATGCAAACTAAGGATGGAGGGGTACCTAAAAAACTACTTGGGACCTAAATATAAGCCTAGGGGCGCTTATAAATAAGCTAGGAACAGGTGGATATAGGACGTATGGGACTGAACCAGAAACCAAGAAAATGGCCAAATGCGGATTTTTAGTGCAAATTTTAAGCTAAATAAACTTAACCTACATGCAAATAAACTATCTATATGTTGAAATGGGTATGTGAGGTTGCAAGAAAAACGAACTTTGCAAATTTTGGACATGAAATAAGCTGTGAAAAGGGGCTGCGAACAGCAGCTATAGCTGCTGTTTTGGTGTGCGAGACTGGGTTTTTTTTTTTTTTTTGAGTCTTCAAACTTTGTAAAACTTAGTAAAAAAGGTTAAGTCATTATAAAAACTAACTAAAGATTTGAAAAGAAAGTTGACTACACAAGTCAAAATGGGTAAAATCGCTTTTTAGACCTCAAAATAAGCTAGAACCAAACACCCCTTTATGGGGTGCTAAACTTGTAAAACTGATTTTTTTTTTTTTTTTAAAAAGCTACTTGGATTTTCTTTTGTGAAACTGATTTGCAACTTAAAAAGAGACTTTAGAACAAATGATTAATGACAATAAGCAAATAAGCACAAAAGTGCTTATTTGCATATAAGCAGAAAATAAGATAGGCAATTGAAAAGAACTTTTTTTCATTAATAAAAGTAAAACATTACATTAAATTTAGACTACAGAAAACAAGATTAAAGCTACTAAAAATCCTAGGTGCTTCATACATGTGGCTACAACATCTTATTTATACTAAAAGTAAAATGGGTCTTCAATCTCTTCTTCTCTTTCCTCGTGTCTTTTGCTGTGAGATAAAACGTGCTGAGCTGGGAAAGTGATTGAGTGAGTGGGTTTCGTGTGACAGAGAGCGACAGGGAGGTTGAGTGTGCAGGTGGTGGAAGAAAAGTGGAGGTATGGGAGGTATGTTTTTTTTATGTTTGTGTCTCTGGTTCGTTGGGTGGGAAAAAGAAAAGAAGGAAGAAAGACAGTGGTTAAACATTGACTGGGATAGGGTTGGTTGACCGGGTATATTATTAGGGTAGACGGGTTGGGCTTGTATTGGGTTTGGTTATGTTATTGGATTTGGATTAGGATTAGATTTGGATAAAATGTGTAGTTAAAGGACCAAATGTGTACAATTCGAATTTCCATGGACCAAACTGTAACTTCTGAAAATGTAGCCCAAGGTTTGGTCTTGCCAATCTCAAATAATATAAGAACCATATTTGCCATCTTTGAAAATTCCAAGGACTAATCATGACATTTTTCAAACTTTAAGGACCTTTTCTGCCATTTGACCAAAGATTCATTCAAGGACCATTTTTGACAATTTAAAATATTTCAGGGACCTTGGATGATAAAATTCCCCATTTTAATTTACTAGGGACTGTTTTTGACAACTTTTGAAATTTGGGGAACTAAAAGCGCCAATTTTGCAAACTTGAATCATTTTCATCGATTTTGATATTTTTGCATTTAAAACACATAAAACACTGATTTGTGATATTTTTATCATTTTGATGCATTTTTGAGTGTTTTCAGATGATTTTGCAGTCTAGATAGTACAAAAATGATGAGTATTTAGACACTCATCAATGCCCTAAGTTGAATAATCTGGAGGGCTATTTCTTTTCACCCTTTTCTTTGCATTTCCTTTTAATTCTTCAACTCCTTCTTTCTCCGATTCTCATTTTCTCCTTTTTACAATCATACCTAAGGACTTCTAAATACTAACTATTTGTGGTGTCCTGGGGTAGATCCCTCCGGCTCTGGCGGATCATAGGACGGTTATTCCTAACCTTAGTCACCTTATAACTCCATGACTAACCTATGTTGCCATAAAACCATGTGTGAAAAATCTCTCAAAGTGTTTGTGAATGAAAAACATTTTAGTACCACTGTTGAGATAAGATTTTGCATAAATACTCCCCCTTCACATGTGCTTAAGTGTTTTAACGGTTAAAATGCACAGTGAGGAAAGAGCGCACATTTTGAATTGATTCACTCAAGATAGACAATCCCCGCGAGACACGGTTACGTGGCATAGTTAAAGAGTTGCATTGTCCGCTTTTAGGTGACAACTAGCTCTAATAACTACCTTGAAGGTGTAGACAATCCTCGAAAGGTCGTCAAACCCGTCCGAGTTCATGTTTATCAAGAGTTTCTCGAATGGTACATTCTACTCAGACAAGTCCTTGCGAGACACGTTTACATCACTAGCGAACTAGCTTGAAATTATTACTCGTCCCGGATAAGTCTTTTCGAGTTACTATGATTAAGCATCGATTAATTCTGGTTAAGTCTGAAGCACACAGATTCATTTGCATTTTACACAACATATTTCTTATCACATATTTTCTCCCCCTCAAAAATGGCATATTAAAGTGTTATTTTTGAAACGCTTGAGAATAAATATGACCATTTCGAGTGTTGCGGGAAGAATGACCACTGAGAACAATTTTTGAACAAAGTTTTGATTCAAGTACTCCCCCTCAATGAGTGATATAAACGGTTGAGGTTTTGAAAATCATAAGGGAAAGTACTTGTTCTTTGAGCAAAACCTTGAAAAGTGAAAGGTTTGATAGGTTTTACTCAAAAGTAAGAAGCTTTCGCTCCTTATCTAAGGATTGTGGCAATCAAGCCGCACAGGGTCCTTTATTTACAAGTACGGGTTGTACACTGTAATATGTGCACAAGCCATTGACATAATTAATCAAACATCCAAAATGATATGAAGAAAACAAGTCAAGGGGTACCAGGAAGTGCAGTGATATTCCCAGGAGTGTGCACTGTGGCGTTGAAATCGGTTATGTTTCTCCTGGGTCGACCACCGACATAACTCTCCAATCGTCTGCAATCATCCTTCAAACAACCGTTCATCAATCATTGTGATGATCCGTCTCACATCCCTCCTTTCCGCGAGAATTCCAGCTTAGGAGACCCAATTTTCTGGCGTATATCCTTCAACCCGTATGCCAATCCATCCCTAACCAGCTTCAAAGTATGATCCCCGAACTTGTGGAGTTCGCTACACGCCATTAAGCAGTTTCTTTGAAGTTCACTACGGTAAACAACGCGAAAGGTTTGCTGATGAGTGTATATTGAGATAGCTGGTTGATATCGGGAAGAGCAAGCTTTGAAGGAGTGAAGTTGACCACGCCCTCGATAAGATTCAACGGCCGGTGGAGATCTTCTACGTTCCTTGATGACAACCGTCTTATGAAGATGAGAACTGACTTGATAAACGTTGTACGCTTTAGTTGAGAATTGTCTCATGCGACCCTGTACCTTGGCAAGGTACATGTCTTCGATGTCATTGAGAGACAAATTCTCAAAGTCAGACTCAGAGAAAGCATAGTCCCGTTCATCTTGTCGTTTGACTACGATCTTCTTTAGAAATGTGTAGTCCCACTTAGACGAAAGGTCAACGTGTATGATGGCAACGATATCTTTAGAACTATGCACTGCATGTTGAGACTTCGAACTGACAACTTCTATAGTAGATTCGTCTGCGTTCGGCGGTGATGAATCCCATACAATGCATCTCGGGCGTATCCCTCCACTGTGTTGGAGAACAAGTGATTGGCACGTTCCTCAATGGCTATGCAGTTTGAGTAGACAGTTGCTGGGAATGGAAGTGTCAACGACGTAGCATATTTTCTTGAATCATCGTCACTGTGTAGAAGAAAATCCAGGTCTTTGTTGAAGAAGTATCTGAAAGGAATCCTTGGTTCAGTGTTTGTCCAAGTGTTGGTAGAGGTTTGGTCCAATCGTTGTAGTATGGAGGGTTGTTCCTTTGTGTGAAGTCAATGTTTGCTTCCGGGTTGAGCCAATCCATTTTGTTAGACATAGCTCGAGCAATGTTTTCAAGGTGATATTCGACCTCGAGGGAACTTTCAGAGCTGTCTTTTAGAAGTTGAAATGCTTCATTTTTGATTCGCCATTTCAGATTTCGTCATTTTCTTCACATGGAACTTTTCTGCGAATTTTTGCATGCTCCAATGTAGAACCGTCTACCAAATTCCGACCTTCTTCAGGGTAGGGAGTGTTGTTAACAAGATTAGCAAACCATTCAAATTCCTCTGTTTCATCTAGCCATGATACGACGTCGGTTTGAGGCGCCTTTTCTTCTTCTTTTTTCGAAGGCCTAGATGATGATTCTGGTTTCTGAACTTGTTTGGGAGAGGGGGGTTGTTGTAGGGGCTCAAGGACCTCTTCATCGTCACCACCCGTATAATCTAAGTGATCATCGGTTTCTAGAGTCGGGGTGGTAACTCGGAATCGTCCCCGAGGTTTTCAGTAGAAGAACGAGGAGGAGATTTTGTTGAACAGAGCCGTTGTGGAGGAGGTTGCATCAAAGAAGATTCACCAGACCGCTTCGACGCGTTTAGGTGCGAGTCTTTATCCTTATCCTTGTCTTCATCGTCTCTAGGACGCGTTTAGACTTTTAGCTTCAAATCTACAAGCTTCTTGAAGTTGGTAGTCCAGCAATGCTTGAAACAATTTTCCTTCATCGAAGTAAATGTCCCAGATCGTGCAGACATTTGTGTAACAAGCTTGGCCACCAATTCATTAACCGAGAAAACTACCGGATCGGTTGGATTGATTGTGACGGTTAAGGGCGTTGATAGAATAGTTTGCTTGGCGATCTGCATAAGATTTGGATAAAGTTGTTTGGTGAACAACTCCTTTGTGACTTTAGGAACGCACTCCAGAAGGTACTTTTTCGTGTAGCCTTCGATCATTTCGCTCGGGCCTCTTGACGGTGATTTTCATGAATTCATGAACAAACTTCCTTTCTCCTTTCATCTTTTCATGCTCGTCATACATATGTCGTATGTGATCAGACAAAGAAATTTAGCTTTTGTTGAGCACGCGTTTTTCTTTCGACTTGTTTGACAGCTTTGGTAATCCGTTCATGAGCTTGAGAAATCCAAGATTTAGATGGTTTCTTCACGGATTTGGATGATGATTTGGTTGACTTCTTTGATGGTGGTGGCGAGGAGTGAGAAGACTAATCTGATGATGAAGAGATATGAGGAGAGTCTGGATCCTTCTCGAGGTTCAGAGGTTTCTTCCTTTGATCGTGCGGGACTATCTAGAAGAAACGTATCATAATCAACATCTTGATCTTTTTCGGACTTCTCAGTTTTCGGTTCCTCAAACTCATATTCGATAGAATCCTCCACAAGCTTTTGTTGTTGCATAAGAGTGGTGGCACCAGCTCCCTTATCGGGTTGATTAACCGCATCGGGAGAAGGTTCGAGTGAGGCAGCACCACTTGATCCTCCGGGACCACCCATTTGGTCTTTAGCAAATTCTTCAGCTTTTTGAAGGTGTCTAACGATATTAAACTTCTTCCAGTATGATATATCCAGTTGCTCTTCTTCTTCATCTGAGCTTTCATCATACGGTACAAATACATGAGTCTTCCCTTTTCTTTGTCGGCGGACTTGGAGGTTTAGCTTCTGAAGGAGGTAAACGGTTGCAGATTCAGAGTAGGTAATCTCTTCATCGTGTCGGACCTTCAGAGCTTTCGTCACCCACAAGCTTTCTTTGCGGTTCAGGTGTGGAATAGGTTCACTTCCTTTACGGGAACAATCCTTTTACGAGGAGGATTCCTGTTGGGAAGCTTCCTATAAATATCTGACTTGTAACACTTCCAGATCCTATTCTTCCGGTCCTCGAGTAGGTGTACGGAAGATTTTTCATCCAGATGACCAACTTTGCCTTCTTTTACAGCTAACCGATACCTTTTATATGTTTCAAGCTTTTTGATTTCGGTGGTCAGAAGGTGATCAGGTAAAACCGAACCCTGTTTCTTTGTTGACGATTCTTTGATTCGGCAGATAGTATGGGTTCACCAATATGTCGTGATTATCTGGGTCATTGAGCCTCATGGGGATATAAGGATGAAGTCCAAGTGCTCTCGGATCAACATTGGTGTATCGACATAGGGAATCTTGGAGCCAAGCTTCTTGTGAAATACCATCATGTCCTCCCATATCAGTGCTTCGATTTCAATGTCCTTCTTGTTGATCAACGACTAGAAAATTTGTAGTTCCATAAGCTTGGGATGCTCATAGCCACCGCCACGACTGCAGAGACCGATTTGGTGATGATCATGTAGAGTGTTCTCCATGGTTGAGGAATATTCTTCAGCTCTACGTGAGAGTGCTTAGTAATGATTCCCGAAGCTTCATCATAACCAATATCTATCAAGAATTTCGGGATCTTCTTCAGTAGGGGTAGCAAAGAATTCGGTTGGAGCGATGTCAGGAATGATGAGAACAACCCGTAAGTCAGCAGAAGTGATAGTGACTTGTTTGTGATTAAGTGTCACATTCACTTTGCACTTTGACGATGATCCTCCTCGCATAGAATCCCAGAATTGTTGAATGTAGACTCTGCAGGAACTGTGGCGAGTGTGAGAGCATGTTCGGTAGGGATGATTCCCGAGAATATCACAGAATCAAGCAGGGAAGATTCGAGCAAGTGAGGGTATCAAAGTCAACCCTAAGGTTGTTCTTTCCAATCTTTCTCGGATAACCCTCGGGAAAGATATCAGCAATTGTAAGAACTTCTGATGCATCCACAATCATTTGTTTAGCCATGTCGATCTGCGAAATAACATTAGCCAAAAGAACCAACATATCGAAAGACATAGTGTTAGTCAACATAAGGTCTTATTGTCTAGCTATTGAATGTACAGTGTCAATGATTGTTACGAGTCCTAAGTCACTTGTTTGTTCAATAGTCCAATGACGTCGTGAAATGTTTTTTGAGTTAGTTAACTTTAAGTTTTAAAGTTTATGTTATCACTTATTGTTCACAACATATCAAACGATTAAGTTTATTAGTAACATTGTTGGATTCGTGACGTTATGATTAGTTTATTTACAAGTTTGTACACGTAATAATTCATTATGAAGGTCAATCCGTGCTTAAGCGTAGTTTTGGCAAAGGTTAAGCAGTGATGATATACGCGTAGACGAAAGCTTACGTCGAGGATCCTAACTTACGCCAGTGGGAAAAGGGGACCTTATGCGTAGAGCTTACGCGTAGGCGTATAAAGACCTTACGCGTTAAGGTTTACTCGTAAGAGTATAGACCTTACGCGTAGAGGTCACTGTTTACGATATCCTTCACAGGATACGCCGTTAGTCCCATTGTAGAACCTTACGCGTAATGGTTATGCGTAGAATTATTCTTACGCATAACTTGACTACGCGTGGGGTAATCCTTATGCGTAGAGTTGCAAATGACCTTGATTCTAATATTGCGTAGCAAAGCCGAAATAAGTTCATCAAAACATCAGAGTTAACACAAAACATCATTTTATCAACAAGTTATGGCATGAACATTCATAATACAGTTACGCGTAGAAAGTCATACGCGTAGGTCAAAACCCTAAGGGTTAAGATTTACGCCAGATAATTTCTAGCCATGGGAATTGCACCAAATAAATTCTGGTAGTTCTAAGATGTGTTGAGAGTCTATAAACCAAGTTATAACATCTAACTCGTTGTGAATCAAATTTACCCAAAGTTATGAACATTAAACCCTAACTTCAAATTGACAAACAGTTAGTGTTTCTGGGTGGTTAACAACCATGGAAATCATCAATTCAACCTTATATGACCATAACCCAACAATCGTTTAGACCAAAACACTTCACATTTGAAAAAACCCAAATCGACTCATAAACCCTAATTTTCAAAAATCATTAGTAAGTGTTTCTGGGTGGGTTTTAATGGTTAAAATGATATCCTTGATGTATTAGAAGCATTTTGACACTATCCATATAACCAAAAACACACACACAATGATTATGTGTTCATGCTTTATGCGTGAGAACACATAATCACGCGTAACTCAATTTTTTAGCCGTAGGATTTGCATGAAATTAAAAACCTTAGCTTAAAAATATGTTAAGATCGTAAAACGACTTACAAAATGATGATCAAAACAACGGATTTCTTGGTTCAATCTTAGGCTTAGGATGAGTATGGTTGTGTGTATTAAATGTGAAGTAAAAAGTAGGTGGGAGGTGTTTTATTAAAAATAACTTTAACATTTTGACAGTTTTGGTCCCTCCACCTTTTCCTTTTTCATACAAAGCCTTTTAACTTCCATTTTGTTACCAAACAAAGATTTTAAGAAAGAAACTTGACCGCACTCCCCTTCAACTTAATAAATGATGAAAGGTTATAAATTTTAGTCCGAGGAGTGTCAGTTTAACCAGAAACGTTTACCACTATTGATAAAAGAAACAACCGAGATAAGATAACATGCAAGTACACGGATGATTTGAGACGGTTAAGTATTAATTTTCTCCCCCTCAACACTAGATTGAAAAAATATTGAATTTTGAAAGATTATAGTGTTGACGGAAGAAACGTACATGCAATGTTGAAAGAAAATAGATAGAAGAATATTTTTGTTGTTTTATCGTTTTATACTTTGTATTTTGTTTTTGAAAAGATATTTACAAAAGAGATTTTGGTGTTTGACAGTGTTTTAAGATGCTTTTAGAGGTCATCTAATTCCTCTTGAGTCAAACACCGCATACCAATCCGTGGACCAACTCATTAAACCTAGCGGGAGGCAAGGCTTTGGTGAGAAGATCTCAATTGGTATTCTCGTACCACAAAATATAATTCAACAGTACCCTGCTCCACGTGGTCCTTGATGAAATGATATCGAAGATCGATGTGCTTTGATTTCGAATGCTGAACCGAGTTGCACGAGATTGCAATGGCACTGATTGTCGCAGTACATCGGGATTCTCAAATACGTGAACCATAGTCTTTGAGTTGTGTTCTCATCCATATGACTTGAGCACAACATGAGGACATGGCTACATATTCTCGCTTCGGCTGAGGACAAATGATGTACAATCCTCGCTTCTTCGTTTGCCATGACACCAGCTTTATCACCAAGAAATTGTAAAGCTCCTCAAGTACTTTCCGCTGAGTCTAAGCATCCTCATGCGTGGGTCAGAGTTGAAAAAAGCGAATTTTCAAAAAAAGTAATCCTTCTGGATACCAGATCCCAAAGTTAATGGTTCCCTTATGTATCTGGAGGATTCTTTTTAGCCTCGAGAGGTGAGTTTCTTGGTCGCGACCGATAACGAGAGAAAAGATATACTGCGAAAGACAATATCAGTCCGCTAGCTGATCAAGTTAGATACATGAGAGACCCAATAATACTACGGTATTTTGTAGGGTCCACCAATTTCCCATGTAAATCAGCGTCTAGCTTCTTGGTATGAGCCATTGGTGTAGCGTAGGTGTCACAGTGTTTTGTAAGATATAACTTTTCACATACACATCATAACATTAACACAAGGTAGCATATAGATGGAATTCTAGAGAGAGAAAGTTAGAGGTTTAGGGAACTTAGTGAGAGAAAGTGAAAGATATTATTATGAGCTCCAACTCTCTACCTTGGGAGGTAGAGAGTATTTATAGTCTTACATAAAACGCCACACATCGGGCTGTGGATCAGGCATGCAGTGGGTAAAGACCCGTCCGTCCTCCACGGTGTTACTTAACTAAATACTACTTAACTTAATATTACTATGACTACGAGCTTTCTAACGATTACATATACTTGAGGTGACCGACTCTTTAATACCTGGAATTTCTAATTCCTAACAATCTCCCCCTAAGGGAGGTCACCTCAATCATGCACTAAAATTACATTGAATACAAACAGATATGACATTAACAATTGTTCTTGCAATCTTGATGTAGTCCTTGTTCCTAAGCTCGTAGTCATTGATTCTTCACATTGCATGTTTGGTTACATCAAGTGGAGGTCTATTACCATCCACGGATAATAATTTTGAGCCCAGCTTTTGGGATAATCGATAGTAGAAATCTCTGATACATCCATTGTGGTGTTGGTATTATGTGATGTTGTGACATTCGGACCGACATGCTCACATTCTGGATCATGATATCTTCTCATCAGAGTGGCGGAAGCTTTCGTTGATTCATGATATTGGCCGCAGCGAGCAAGAAGCATGGAGTGAAAATATCAGAGTCATTGATGCACTAATCATGATTTCTTTTGAGATGAATGTGTTCAGTGAGCATGCGGCTATGGATTGACCGCTTCATTCTGATCAGCTGCAAACGCCGGGTGTACCTCGCATAAGACAGCTTAGCAATAAAAGTGCACGAAAGTGTCTTTGATCACTTTCGATGAATTGAGGTACACGACCCACGGTTCCCCGCTGATCACATAAGCACGCCTGTGATAGGTATAATTCGAGGAATTTTTGACTGTGGTTTCGAAATGCTCTAGCTGTTTCAAACCGAACGTCTCAAAGAAGACAACACGGAGTGAGTGAACCAAATAATTTTCGTCCACGATTGATGAAAAGAGATTTGAAAAACAATCGTGTATTGCTCAATAGAAATTGTTTTGCAATATAACGAAGGTTTTAATGAAAATCAATTATCAATCATAAAACACCTTTTGATTTGAAAATTAGTACACGGTCGACGTGCTTAATGAAAAGAGTTTTTTAAAGCACAAAGACCGGTTTTTCAAAGGTATCCGTCAATCCATAACCTGAATCAGGATTGATTCAAGAATTGAATCGCCCCATTGTTTCTGCTCAGTTGTCACATGGTTGATCTCAGATAATAGATCTCACATGCCACCTACCAGAGCTTGTTAGATGTTGGCTCCGTAAGGCTTTCCATCTTCATTGTGAGTGTGTAGACACATTACTCAGATGTTCTGGCAATACCACAAGGATAATGCGTAGGACTCAAGATATAATCTCTTTCCACATTGTGTGAAACAGAGAGTCTTCATTGAAAGTGTCCTAATGAGATTTATTGATGATCTCGTGGCTCTAGACTCAATTTTTTGCATATTTGGATCCTTGCTGAGACTAGGGAGAGGGTCTCCTTCTTCAATATCAACAATCTCTAAGAGAAAGTCGATAGATAATGTTCGTTCCCCGTGAGAATGAAACAAGTCCTTTTAAGAGGAACTTGAGTGGTTTATAAAGTTGAAGTGCAGCAAGGCCACTGGGTCCATGACGCCTTGTCTTCAATACCGATGTTACCATCAAGAGCATATGAATTGAACCCGGCCGCTCTAAGGTTGAATAAATGGAGGGCTATTTGTTTTCACCCTTTTCTCATTCAATTCTTTTAATTCTTCAACCCCTTCAGTGCTTACCGAGACTTCATAGCTATAACTTTGTTGGGTTTATTCAAGACTAGCTCACCTCACCAAGACTCTTCCCATTCCTCATTTTTCTCCTTTTATTATCATACCTAAGAACTCTACACTACTAGTGGATAGTTCCCGGTAGATCCTCCCGTTCTCGGCGGATCTTGGGAACAAAACCTAACCTTATCATCCTTATATCACCATACATAAAGTAAAGTTGGTCGGTCTATTTTGGTATTGTTCATATCCGTTGGAACCAATTGAAAACCATTTGAAAATCAATTCAGATACTTGTGATATATTATCAAAGCATTTTGTACCTGAATTGTTTTGATATTTTTAGAACGAGAACTCCCCCTCAACATGTGCATCAAGTATTTGAAAATGTTTTGCACCCGGAGGCAAGAGAAAGAATTAACTTCTTTGATTACCATTTTCTAAAAGATATCAACATCACTTCCCAAATCGAATCAAGTAGATAAAGCATTTTGGGAAGGATGAGATTTTCATGATTTTGCTCCCCTCAATATGTGCTTCTAGGTTTGAAAGGAGTTTTACACATACTAGAGGGAACCCCGCATTGAGATAAATGATCACGCTTCAAATTATGATGCTCCCCTCAATGTGTGCATGGAAAATTTGAAATCGCTTTGTCACTTACGGGAGGCAAACATAATCACTTAAGAAACCATTTATCTATTAGTTTAAATCTTATTTAAATCACAACTTCTCCCCCGATCACAATTATCAAAACATTTGAGATTTGTGATCTCTTATAGATTTAAATTGATTTTGAAAGCTTTTAAGGAGAATTGTGACTTGATTATGAAAGCGTTTTAACTGATAAGGATCGGATGTTGAGATTTTAAACTCCATTGGTTAAACATGCATGTACATCTTTTGAAAACAATTTAATGCCAAATAACTTTTTAATTTAATTGAAATCATTCTCCCCTCAATCAATGACATAGGTTGTTGATTGAGAATATAGATGATGATAAGTCTTGATGATTATCAAAAATAGAGACCGAGTTATTTTTCAAAGCATTTAGTTTTCAGCAGATAAATGTTATAGAATCTGAGCATGGAATTTGAAAACATGTAATACCGCTCTTCTTTTTAAAACGGGTTATTGCCCTAAAATGACAATAAACCATTTTTTCTCTTTCAAACATAATTTTTGATTTTTATTTTTATTTTTTTTTGAATTCTACCACATCTAAAGTCCTGTCATTCTTTGAATGACAGCACAAAGACCGTAGATATTATCGAACCGAGAAAACACATGACAAAAAGACAATATTTTTGAAGATTTTTCAAATTTTTCAGATTTTTATGGATTTTGAAGGTTTTATAATTTTGTATTTTGATTTTTTCGAATAGATATATACAAGAGATAGATGAAGATAGACCTTTACTCCTCGCCTTCCTCCCAAGACGCTTGAGAGTATTCGGTTGAAGGCTTTTCGCCAAGACGGAAGAATAAACTCAAAACGTTCTCTTGGAAGAGCTTTGGTGAAGATGTCCGCTAACGATATTCATCCTCACAAAATATAGTTCCACCACACCTTTTTCCACTTGTTCCCCGATGAAATGATGTCGAATGTCGATATGCTTTGCTCTTGAGTGTTGAACGTTGTTGCATGAGAGAGCAATAGCACTTTATTATCACAAAGACAGAGGATTTTGTTGAATTCAAAGCCATAGTCCGATAATTGAGATCTCATCCATAAGATTTGAGCACAACAAGATGACATGGCTATGTATTCAGCCTCTCGAGGAAATAGAAGTACTCATTTGCTTCTTTGAAGACCAGCTCACAAGCTTATCACCAAAAACCGAGCACCTCCATGTACTTCGACGTGTATCTTGACAACCTCGCATGATAAGCATCCGCATAGGCCGTTAGTGACATACCGGTTCGTACCATAGTCCCATATTGATGGTTCCGGAGATACCGAAGACCCGCTTAATCGCTTCAAGGTGCCTTTTAGTAGGCTTAGCTCTGTATCTAGCACACATGCAACAAATAACAAGATGTCCGTCTACGCTAGAGGTACATCGTGGATCCAATCATACTACGATATTTCGTTTGGTCAATCATGATCCCCGAGTGGTCCTCATCTAGTTTGGTTCGATCAATCATGGGAGTGTCAACAGGTCACATGAATCAAATCCAAATTTCTTTAAAATCTCTCATGCATATTTAGATTGATTAATGAAAATGCCTCCGGACTTTGTGAAATTTGTAATCCCAAGAAAAATGACATTTGTCCCATCATTGACATTTGAAACTTAGAACTCATTTCATTAGAAAATTGATCACATTCCATTGGTCGGCCGAGGCAAAAATAATATCATCAACATAAATTTGAACATGAGTTAAATGTTTGCCTGACTTCCTGTGAACAATGTAGGATCAATCGCTCCTTTATCAATCCGTTGATAGAAGAAACTTTGCAAGTGTATCATACCATGCCCTTGGAGCTTGCTTTAAACCGTAGAGAGCCTTCGACGCGATAAACGCGGAGTAGGATGCTCTTGATTCACAAATCCTTCAGTTGGTCCGACGAGAACACTTCTTTAAGATCTCCGCTCGTAAATGCCGTCTTCACATCCATCCGATACACTACCATGTTCTTACTAGCGTTAGCCAAAAGATTCTCGATTCCTCGATTCGAGCAACAAGAGCAAAAGATTCTTCAAAGTCTATACCCTCCTCTTGACGATATCCTTTAGCAACTAAACGAGCCTTGTTCTTCAACACATCACCATGCTCATCAAGTTTTACTTTGAAGATCCATTTGAGAGATATAATCATAGCACACCTGAGGTGTACTAACTCCCATACATCAAGTCGATCAAACTCATGAATTTCATCTTGCATGGCATTGAACCAAATGTCTTCATTCATGGCGGATTTAACATCTTTTGGTTCGATCTGAAAGTACACGAGTTGAAGAAACACCATGGCATCGGTTGCAAGTTGTTTTCTGTTGATACAGACGAGAGGGATTTCCAATGATGTTGTCTAATGGATGATCGTGAGTCCATTTTCTTAGGTGTTCATGTGGTGTTTGTTGAACCGAGGTAGTAGAGTCGATGTCTCCAAGAAGATGGTTCGATGATGATTCGAGTAGCAAATATGTTTTCAAATGGAGCATCTTCAAGAGTAGCAAAGGGATTAACTTCATCATTGATGCCCGAAACATTTCCATGATGTACATTTGAAGAATGATGATTTGTTGATGAGATCAAGGATCGCCAGCAGTGCTTCTTGACTTAAAGATATTGAGATCAAGGATTGACTTCATTCACGTGAATATGAGCATCCTCTCAAGTGGAATCATCACCTCATTAGTATTTGAATCATACGTTCATCAAACATAGGATCAAACAATTTTTTACATCATCTTCGATGGAGGTACATATGGAGTTTCTTGAGAAAAGTTTGGAACAAGGGATGAACCAATGGGACTGCTTTTGTGCGGGTCCGAAATGGTTGTCCGGAGCCATGACCACCGCTATAGAAACTCTCTCCCACTATCTTTATCACCCATATGTAGACAATTCAAGTGACCAATTGATAAAGAAAACCTCCGATATACCAAACCTGAAATCAAGAAGAATTCCATGCATTTGCATCTTAAGCTCGCCTTTGTGAATTTTAACTTCAATCTCAAATAAGTGGTAATTGATTAACTCTCAAGTAATCAGCTTTGTGTCAATGCCCAACACGAATAGACGCATAACCGGATGTACGCGATCCAATCGTGATGAACCGGACAAATGATTTCTATTAATGCATTCTTCCTAAAGGTATACATGTAGAGATCGATCCGAAGATTCACCACAAATGTCTTCGAGCTTAATGAGGTAGTCATTATTTTCCTTAATGTTCATGTGGTTGATTTATAGCGCTTCATAATGAGGAATAATAACATGAAGATTTGGCAAAGGAATACCAAAGAGTGGATCATTATCCATGAACAACAATCTGTGAAGATTTGGCAAAGGAATACCAAAAAGCGGATCATTATTCATGAAGGCAACCGCAATATTATGATAATCATTATCAACGTACCAGGAATAACCGAGATAGGGCTTTTCCAAAGAGTCCAGTTGTACCTCTTTAATGATGAACCAATGAGTCAATAAACCGGAGCATGAGCTTCGTAGAGCCGGATGATCAACATTCGCCGGTGAAGGTACTCATCAAACATGTCTTTGAAAACAATGAATCCCAAACATGATTCCCATTATCCTAGTAAGTGAAGCATTAGCGTTGAGTGAGAGTCATCAAAATTCAAAACAATGAATCCCAGTTATCCTTAGTATATTCACTCATAATCAAAAAGAATATACACTCATCATCATCAAAAATAAAGTCGTGTAACCATTATTCAAACATCCATCATCATGTAGTATATTCACTTTTCTCCCTCAAAAAATTGCATCCTAAGTTGCCATTTTGATTTAACAAGTGAATAAGAGTATACACCAATGATCATAGATCCAATTGATGATTGAATGAGTGAAGAAACATGAAGCTTGTTGATGAAGAATGCCTATTGAGAATGGTCATAAACATGAAGATTTCTTCTTCTTCTCAAGATGTTTACCTGCCGCACACTTTCTTTCTATGAAGAACCGGCCCGGTGTTAATCGCACACCATAATGATGAAGAACGAGGCCCGACCGATGCAATGATCGCCATTGTTAAGAGCCCGCTTATATGTTTGTCCCGAATCCAAATACCAAGGGATCTAATTTGTAACGCACTGCTTTGGACAATGCATCAAGATGAGAATTGGAAACATTGATCCCCACGCTCATGGGTCCTTTTATTAGTACAAATCTTGAATCGCCAGAAAACCCTAGGTGCAATGTCATTGTCACTAGGAGCTGAACTAGTAGAATTTTAACTTAGTCGAGGGACATTTTGTGCTTAATGGGATTATTCTAACAGTTGGCTTCCAAAACTTAATGTGCACTACTCTGGCATAGTGGATCTATAAGGGGCAAGGTCATTCTGTGAATATTCGACCATATTTCCACTAAATCCTACATTGTAAAGACCTTCCCTCAGAGGTTTCCGTGATTGCTTAATCTGCTTTTGCTCTCCAAACTTTCTTAATCAAGTTATGAAACTTAGACCTCGTAAATAACACATCACATTTATCATGATTACCGTAAATTAAACATTTTTGCATGTTTTGCAAGATGATAAGGCCTCAATTAATTTTAGTGTTTAGAGCCAGTAATACTAGAATCCAACACTCATCTCTTTTGTTCAAATCAAACTTTTGAGCTTGGTGTCAATCTTTAACATCTCAGAGAAGTAACGATGGGAACATTACATGGCTTCACTACTTTCTGCATTCCCGTCTGGTGCTGGATTTGAAATTCTGTGAGGCACATCACGTGTTGCTTGCTTGAATTTAGATATGGAACAAGGCATATCCACATGCTTGGCTTTAGGCATAGAACGGAATTTCGCTTGGCACTAGGCATAGAACAAGGCTTCACAGCTTTGCCTTTTCACCTAAGGGTTTTGGACATGTTGCAATTACACATTCAAGCAGCTCTTGAGATCGCTTTGGCCCGAGGAAGCAAACCTAATTTCACTATCAAGAGGTTTGTTAATGAAATCCTCTTCGACAATCTTACGGAGACATTCTAGACTATCCTTAAGGTGACAATGAGTCATGAAAAGCATGTTCATTATTCCTAAGATGAGGAGGAATATATTTAATCACACAAAGGTATTTGCAATCTAAGGGTGACTTTGAGACAACATTCTTATTGAAAACAAGTGGCGCTTTCCCATTTCCCGACTTCGATTCTCAATTTCCTTTGTAAAGACGTTATTTTTTCTGTTTTGGTCACGGGTGACTTTCATTGAATCATATAACTCTTTAAAGTGTCGCTTAACCTTTTCATTTTCTTCTAGAAAACTCTCGTTTTCCTTTTGTAAGGCATTTACTAAGTTTTGAAGATGAAAAGTTTGAGAATTCTGAGAATCTAAAGGAGGAGGCATTTGGGAGCCTGTCATATTGTTCGCTTGACCCTTTAATTGAGAGATTTGGGCTTTCAACTTTCTGATCGTGTTGCAATGAGCTTGAATCTGTTCATCACGCTTGTTAATTTGAAAAACTGCATCAAACTCTGGAGCATCTGAAGATGTCTTGATATTTGAAGTTTTGACATTTTCTTTGAGATGTTGATATTTGAGTTGTAAATTAAAATGCTCAACTTCTAGTTTAGAAAAATGTTTAACCAAATTGTCGTGATCATCCAGTTCAATTTTCTCGTTTAGTTTAGAATTAGTTTTTTCAAGCTCAATGACACGATCATGGGAGACTTTCAGGGCTACAGATAGTTCATGAAATTTGGAAGCATTAATAGAGCAATTTGAAGCAAGAAAAGATATCTTGAGCAACACATTCAGGAATAAGAGTCTCATTTAAGGTATGCAAGTTCTTCCTCTCAATCTCATTATATTTTAGTGCACGCCCATAATCACTAACTTCAACTACCATTGCATCAAATTCCTTTTCCATTTCTTTAATATCTGATTTTATCCCCTTTTAAGACTCTCAAAATGATCTTTTAGTTGTTTAAAGAAAGGCATGACCTCCGTTAAATAACATTCTTTCATTTGCTCAAAACCCCTTTCCCCTTCAGTTATCCCAGTGGGTGTGATCCTTTTCTTACAAGTTTTCTCAAAATCGGTAAATAGTTGAAGAATAACATATTGACTGATTAAGGTCTTGCTCTTAGTGGCAATAGTTCTAGGAACTAAATGCATTGGTGTATTTGGAGGATACACAGTCGCTTTAGGAATTTCCTACAAGGGGGATTCTTTTCAACAAGATTTTCCGCTTTTTGCAAGTCCATATCCTTTTTCCAGAACACTTGTTCAGGGGTCAACAATGTTTGAGGCTTAAACATGTTCAAGGAAATCCAGTTTTCCTTCTTGTAGTCATGGTGAGTGATAATAATCTTTTTTCTTTGCATTTTCGGGTCATCTAGTTTTTGTTCATCCTTTCCCGAGTGACTTCATCTGATTTCTTATCTTCCTCAGTGCACTCAACGCAACTAGGTTTCCGCCTAGGCTTAAGAATTTCATTACCATCATAAAGCACCTTATGAGCATTTCTAGCCTTTTTAATTACCTCTGGATTCGGTTCCTCAACAAGGGGAATGCTATGCTTATCGCTGAAGACTCGATGTTTAGTGACCATGTGAGCAAATTCGAATGGTGTTTCCTTGTATGTACAACTTGTTCTCAAGTTTGTTTTTCAAAGTTTTCAGATTAGAAAAATCTCTCAAGAGTTTTGATTCCTTTGCATTAAATTCTTGCTTAAGCATTTTCACATTTTCTTGAAGTTCTTGTTTTTGTTTAGATGTTTTAGAGAGTTTTTCTTGCAAGGAATTTAATTCTTGTTTCAATACTTCTTCTCTAAACTTACTTTTTCTAATTACTGTACTTTCTTGGTTATCCATTTCCGCTCACGCAGTGGTCAACTCAAACTTAGCACGTTGTTCATAAATAGCAACACGTTCTTTATAGGCATTTAGTTCTGAAATAATGGAATCATCAGGGGCACATGCAGTGTATTCATCAAAAACATAGTCATTGTTGACTGAAGAAGATGCATCACTTGGTACAACTTCACTTTCACTTTGTTTCACATATTGATCATATGGGACAATATTGATATTACCCATATTTTCAATATTTGATTCAATAGTTTCAGCTGATTGTACTTTGTCATGCATCCGTGCACATCAAGATCATCGTATAGTTTTAATACCTCCTGAGATGAGTAATGTCATGGGATGGCCCAGCTAGTGATGAAGAAGAGACCTTGGGAGAAACCATTGGAGAAATGCTAGCCATAAAATTGTGTGTGCAGTAGGTCCATCATCCACATCGAGTCGTGACATGCATCACAGTCAAAGCGACTTGAAAGGCATCTCGATGATTGTGACCTATCTCCTGAATAGGCTGCTCATCCACATCTGCATCATAAATCTTGGCATTGCCCTCAAAGAAGAAACAAGAATTCCTCTTCATTCAGAGTAGCACCATTGTCCCGAGCTTGAGCCAGCAGCATCTTCTCTCTGAAGTAATCAGCATTCTCGGTGGGGCTGGAGATGTACAGCCTCCTTGCAATGTGTCCCTCTCCACCACAGTTATAACATTTGATGAGCTTAGTTTGACCTTGGTTACCATTCCTTCCTCGATTCTTGTTTCCAACATAACCTCTCCCAGCCCACCTCGCCCCCGATCATATCTGTCTTTCCTGAACTGGTTGCACCACGATCCTTCCATCTTTAACAGTGGCTTGATTGTGTGGTTAGATGCGCTCGAGGTTGTTGTTGGTTTGTGGGAGAGTATTCATGTTTTGACTGATGAGAAGAGCTAGTTGATAAATGAAGCTACCCACGGAGTATCAGCATCGCCTTGTTTGTACATAGGATCAGGAATGAGTTTGTGATTACCATTACCCAAGGGTATGACTTGTGATGCTTTGGTTGTGATTCCTATGTTTGAGTAGAAAGTCAGAGTCATTAGACGAGCTTGTCTCTCCCCGGTTGGTTTTGAACTGATTGAGAATTAATTTTTCAAACATAGCATGTCTCTCATTCTGAAGGAGGAAGGCATAGAGTTGCTCATAGTTTGTATTCTTCAATCCTTTAGTGAGCTTCACAGCCGTAACAAACTTGTGCCATTCGGGATTCATGTTGTTCACAAATTTTGAGTTCAACTGAATGTTAGGCATAGTCATTCTGATGTTCCTCATGTCATTAACTAACTTATGAAATCTCACATAGTACTCATAGACACTCTCATCCGGTTTCATCTTGAAATGCTCAAATTCGTCATAGAGTTGGGATTATCTGTCTTCCATAGTTAATTCGAACCTCGAGAGAAGCATCTTAACATTGTCCCAAACTGCCTTAGCATCTCGTGTTATGATTGATCGCTTGTAGATGTCTTTAGGAAGACCTTGAAGAACAATGTTTGAAGCCCTGATATCTGCATCAAATCTCTTTGTATCCTTATCATCAAGCTCATCATACATCTTAGGTCTGTCTATTCCAGTAACAGAGTACCATCTGCATTAGTATCAAGTATGTCTCTAGTCGCCTCAACTCGATATGGTCCTTCATCAATGGATTTGAGAATGTTGACACCATTTTCCTTTCCAAGGCAATACAATCTAATTCGTTGAGCCCAAGAGTCGCCTTAGTCGGCCTGTCAAGCATGGGTGGATGATTGAGCCACCGCTTGAACATCTTCGCAAATGGAGATAACAGGGGAACGTTGGTAGACATGTTAACAGATTATACGGATTTTATAGCTCTATGATTAAACCGAAATGGATTCTTTTTCACGGATTTTACTCGAATCAAGAGAAAACCGTAAACAATCACTCAAGACTCTAGATGATAAAATACTAAATCGCTAGAAGATAATGCACTAAGTCGCTAGAAATTAATGCACTAAGTCGCTAGAAATTAATGCACTAAGTCGCTAACCCTTAATTCGCTACACCCCTAAGTCGCTAGAGTCCCAAGTCGCTAATAGAAAAGCAAGTCGCTAAGTAGTAACTCGCTACGCACCAAGTCGCTAATCAAATTTTGGCAGAATTCGCCACAAGTCGCTAGAGACACAAGTCGCTAAAGAGCAACTCGCTACTCACCAAGTCGCTACCACAAGTCGCTACCCGTAGTGGAGAATCCACTACTTGTACCTTAACTCGCTAGATCTAACTCGCTAGCTCCAATAACCGTAAGTCGCTACAAAAATGTGAAGCAAGTCGCTACCAAGAAAATATTCCGTGAGCTAAGTCGCTAGCTTGAAAAAACCATATAAACCTCACTTTTCAATCCAAAACAACCCAACCAAGATGATTCAAGCTTACCAAATGAAAACCTAAACACTTTTGATGATTCTAAACATAGAAGTACAACCAAAATCAAACTTTAACACTAGAAATCAATCAAATGATGCAAAACCACTAAACTTTTTCAAACTCAAAAACCACCTAAAACCACTAGAAATCCAAAGATGTGTAAGATATGATCTAACCATGGCTCTTGATACCAATTGTAAGATATAACTTTTCACATACACATCATAACATTAACACAAGGTAGCATATAGATGGAATTCTAGAGAGAGAAAGTTAGAGGTTTAGGGAACTTAGTGAGAGAAAGTGAAAGATATTATTATGAGCTCCAACTCTCTACCTTGGGAGGTAGAGAGTATTTATAGTCTTACATAATCGCCACACATCGGCCGTGGATCGCATACAGTGGTAAAGACCCGTCTGGCCCCTCCACGGTGTTACTTAACTAAATACTACTTAACTTAATATTACTATGACTACGAGCTTTCTAACGATTACATAAACTTGAGGTGACCGACTCTTTAATACCTGGAATTTCTAATTCCTAACAGTTTTCATTCCAAATTTGTTTAACAATTCAAGGGCATATTTGGACTGACTCAAGAAAATACCACGGGGTGATTGATGAACTTGCAGTCCGAGAAAGAATGTGAGTTCACCCATCATGGACATTTCAAAAATTTTCTTCATTAGTTTTGCAAAAGCGATTGAAAACTTTTTATGTGTAGACCCAAAAATGATGTCATCCACGTAGATTTGAACAATTAAGATATGTTCCCCGTGATATTGTATAAAAAGAGTTGGGTCAACCGAACCTTTTGTGAAATTATTAGCAATGAGGAAGGATGATAGCTTATCGTACCATGCTCGAGGAGCTTGTTTGAGACCATACAGAGCTTTTTTCAGTTTGTAGACGGATTCGAAACTCGTGATCAACGAATCCATCCGGTTGGTCGACATAAACCGCTTTAAGTTGTCCATTGAGAAACGCAGTTTTTACATCCATCTGATAGACCGTCATATTCATATGAGTAATGAACGCTAGAAATATCCAACAGCCTCAAGACGAGCAACCGGAGCAAAAGATTCTTCAAAGTCAATACCCTCTTCCTTACGATAACCCTTAGCCACCGTGACGTGACTTATTTCTGATAACATTTCCTTCAAAGATCCAATTTGTTTTTCCAAATCCATTTGAGACCAATGACGTAGACCCTGTTGGTCTTTCAACCAGTTCCCATACTTCAAGACGCTTGAATTGGTTGAGTTCTTCTTGCATGGATTCAATCCAGTTGTCTTTTGTCATTGGCTTTGATGTTTTAGGTTCAGATGCGCATAGTGAGTGCATAAATGCAATGTTCACCGTCGTGTGAAGACGCTGTCTCGAACGACCGGGTTGATTCGGTTGCCAATAATGTTTTCCAGAGGATGGTCTTTCGTCCATCTATGTGTGGAGGGTTGATGTTGGTATACATTGTGCGATTCTGAGGATTCAAATGGTTTGTTGAAGATTCCGCGACATCCGTGCAGCCTCATTAGCAAACGGGTTGAAGAACGATTTGGATCAAAATCGCAGTGGGGGTACTACATTCAATATCATCGCCAGCTTCATCATTGTTGGAAGCGGTTTGTTCAACTGTTGTGGTGGAGTCAACTGGTGTAGGTGCATCTGTAACAATAGTTGTTGTAGCGTGTGTATCGTGTAAAAGAGTATGATCGTTGAGCAAATGAAACAAATGGATACACCGAGCACGCTCATCAATATCGCCACCGACGGCAAATGGAGCAAATAACCTTTCCATTTGTTGACGAGTAAGCCGGGGCTTTGTTCAGTGATGATGGGGTTTGGGAAGTTTAAACGGTTGTGACCGGGTTCTAAGCCGTTATACTCAGAAGCCATTTCCGTAAGTTCATCGAAATGAGCATGAATCGCTTCCATCACCGCTTTGTACGACGATTCCAGATTCGAAACCTTTGGAATTATCACAAGATCCCATAAAGACTCCAATGTCGCCTTTGGCTTTGAGCTTTCCAAAGTCATCACCATCATTATTCGGATAGCAAAGAGATCCAAATACATGAAAGTGTTTTATATTCGGTTTTCTGTTATGGACAAGCTCGAAAGGTGTTTTGTTGTGGCGTTTTGTAATCATAGACCGGTTTGGAGTATAGCATGCAGAGATACGCCGCCCATAAGTAACTGAAGTTTAGCATTGATTAACATTGTTCTTGCAGCTTCCACTAACGTTCGGTTTCGTCTTTCAACAACTCCGCTTTGTTCGTGTATGCAATAGATGTCGATGTCAATTCCCTCTTTCTCATAGAATTCACGAAGAGTTTGATTAACAAATTCTGCCTTTATCGTTCGATTAGTCGAACGGTGTTTCGTAGCTGAACTTGTATTTTCGTGAGAAAGGTGATGATCATTTGTGGAGCTTGATCTTTGCTTCCAAGAAAGTAGACCCAAGTCCAGCGTGAATAGTCATCAACAATTACTAAGATGTAGCGTTTGCCATTGATCGCTTGCACGCGCATCGGGCCACACAAATCCATGTGAAGAAGATGAAGCACATGTCGAGAGCGGTTCCACCTTTGAAGGAAAATGAGCACGAGTGCTTTTGCCTTGTTCACAAGCTGAGCAAAGGTGATCTTTAGAATACCGAAACCGCGGGAGTCCTTCAACTAGTTTGTGTCGAGCAAGGTTGGTGATGGTTTGAAAGTTTAGATGTGAGAGACGACGGTGCCATAGCCAGGATTTTGTTGATGTTGCCTTTGAAAGTAAACATATGGGAGATGAAGCAACCATGTCTTTCATAGAGATAGTGTAGGGAATAGAATTACGCGATCCGCATATAAGGTCATTTCCTTGTAGATCACTTAATGAAACAAGTTTTCTCCCGAAAGCAACCTCCAAATCTCCATCACAAAACCGACTCCATGAAACAGATTATGACCGAGGCCTTCCACATAGTAAACCCCGCTAATTTCGATGTTCCCATTGACATAGTCTCCGTAGCCCATGATAGTCGCTGAAGTGATCATTCCCTAACCCGACAAAGGCCAATGAACTTTGCAATAAAGTTTGATAACAGTTTAAGATTGCCTGTCATGTGTCGGGAACATCCGCTATCAACTATCCAGAGAATGATCTCAGACACCGCATTACAATACGACAATGTGATGGAATAGAAGTAGATTTGGAACCCAAATGTTAGAGGGTTCCGAGCGCTATAGTAGATATACACACATCAATAGCTTTAGGTATCCACTTAAATCCTAGTGTGTTATATATCCATTTCTTCCATCTCCAACTAGTATTTGCTTTAGTCTTAGTGAATGCACTAGGTGGTACTACATTCCTAGGAGGTGACACTGGAGCTATAGGGATAGCAATGCGCTTTTTAGAATCTAAAGATGGCGGTCTACCAAGCACTGACTTAGAAAGATTAGTGGGCCTAGAGGTATTCCGGTTCTTAGGATTCCTTAAACGAGAGATGATAGCTTTAGCAACACATTTATCATGGCAATCAGAATTCATACTTTTACCACAAAAAACACAAGGTGCATCGATCAATATCAAAAGTACTTAACGGTTTAGCATTCGTTACATCACTATTTCTATTACATTTGCCAGACGCAATATCTATAGTGGAGGCAACGTGAGTCTTATTCATAGTCCTAGGGTGTTCTTCTACTTTAGCATTCTTGATTGATCTTTTCTTAGGTCGCAACTTCCTATTTTTCTATTGAGTGCTCCTAGGTCGTGAAGTGCGGACGTTTGGAAAAGGCTCAACTATTCCTGCTTCAATAGAAGGAAGCACGTTAGCTACTTGTGATTTGGGAGAGAATTCTAGGTTCATGAGTACTAAGTGTTACCGGGCTAATCTCTTAATGATGGTTGGCTGAAGTTGTTCATACTTTCCTAACATTTCTCTTAACTTGAGGATAGTGTGAATCGATCTTGATTTTCGTGACCGAACATTTCCAAAGAAAATGCATAACTTCTTTAGTGTGTGCAAGATAATGATCAAGTTCATTTGATGCTTCATCACGAGTCTTTTGAGTAAATCAAATATGACACCATATTCCTTTTTAACTTTTAAAAGTTCTTGTTCATATTTTGAGATTTGACACTTAAAAGACACGCTTTGATCATCTAATTGCTCAATTTTATGATCGAAGATTTTGCACGCAATCGAGCGATTTTGTGTTGAAAAGCAAGTTGTTGATCGTGAATATCTTTTTGACACCAATTAAGACGACATATTGCATTTGAAAGTTCGTTTGACAATCGTTTGTTTTCAACTTTAAGGACTCGACCAAGCACATTATCGTGTTCTCAACATTTATCACGTTCAACAAGATCGCAGAGGTATGATCAAATGCATATGACAAAGAATTTCAATAGCACAACATTATGGACATCAGACGATGACATCTTCCAAGAGTCGATCAACATCTTTTCTCAACAGTTTCTTTTTACGCTTATTGTTAGAAATAGATGTTTCGCTTTCTCAAAACTACCTTCATCACTCCAAGTTCCTTATGAAAATCCTTTTCCCAAGCTAATGCACAATTTTTCAAATTTTTAACATTAGGTAAAAGATTTTTCTTAAAAATGTCTCTTTGTTCTCGCGCCAGAGGCGATTGAAAGTGATCAATTTTGATTTCGTAATGATATTCTATCTCATGTTGTAAAATTTTGAGGTCAGCCATGAAGATGTCAAAATATCTAAGAATTTTTCGATTTTCATGTTTTGAATTTACTTCACTGATGGAAGGTAAAGGACCATAAGTTTGTGCATAATCTGGTTAGGGATTAACATTAGAAGACTCAGGTGTTTTGATGATAACCCTTGGTGTGTTAGAAGAATCCGCTGGTGTGACGAAAGTGACCGCTTTTGAATAGTTAAAAGGTTTGTTGTAAACAACTTTTTCTAATTTTGATCGACTCTCGCCTTCTGCATCTAATTCCTCTTGACGATGATATTCAACAACATTCATAACTGAATTATCAACTTTATATTCTCTGACCGAAACTTCGTGATTTGGTTTGAATGCTTTTGTTGAAAGCTTAGGTTTGTAATCATCAAGATTCGGTCCATATCCATTTGGATTGGGTTTTAAAGTAAACTTTTCAATGGTTGTGACCGACTCGCCATGTTTGTAAAAAACAATTTTAAACTCTTTAAGTTTGTTTTGCAAGCCGATGATTTCTTCAAGATGATCATCTATTCGCTTCGTTGAATGCTTTTTGTATGCAGAGAACTGTTTTTGACAAGTTAACAACTCAACTTTAGCTTTTTGATTTTCCAAGGTGAGAGCGTTAATTTGCTTTTTATGTTCATGTTTCAGCTTGTTCTATTTCGACAACAAAGCATTCTTCAAGCGGCTAGATCACGATCTTCTTTCTAAATATTTTTCGCTTTGATAAGATTTGGCAAAGGTCGCTTCAAAACCGCTTTCACGCTTTTTCTTGAGTTTTGAAAAAGTTGAGTTGCTTTTGTAAACATTCAAAATCCTTGGTTAACAGTGCATTTTTGCATTTCAAGCCCTGATTAATGGCATGACATTTTTCCACTATGGTTTGTTGGTCTTGTATTAAACGAGCAAAATCTGGATGAGGCAAAAGTTCGGCGTGTTCAACGTGAGTCTCAACATGATCATTACTAAGATCTTCAAGTATAACCACTGTTAGCCTCGCTTTTTCTAAAGATAACGTCACTTACGTGAATTGGACTAGATGCGTAGTATACTTTGCCCTTAGGGACTAGTATCGTGTAAGTGGCAAAGATAGAGCCTATAAATACCCCTCATGACTCTCCATGAGGGGTGAGGTGAATCATTTGGTTAGTGTTTGTTTGTGTTTATCAATAAAAGTTTCCATTGTTTTCTCCTCCCTCTCTCTACTTTCTCTCTCTAAAAGGATGAAGATATTCATCTTCTTCCACCAACCTAGACCTCTAAACCACATAAATCTTGTGTTAATCGGTCCTGACAATTGGTATAACGAGCCAAGGTTATCTTGTGTTGATTTATGTTGGTTTTACACATGTTTTGTTACTGTTTTTGTGCTACTTTCTGTGGGTCGGAAAATTTTTTTCCGTATTTTATGGGCAAACAGTTAACAATATGTTTTAGTATCCTTATTTTGGTCTAAAATCACAAAAAGTCACAATCTTTCATGGTTAAATCTGTCTTTGGTCATTATTTTGTCCAAACAGGACTTTTATGCTCTTTTTGTACCAATATCCTTGAAACAAAAAGTGGTCATCCTTCATCTTTCTTATGGTCAAAAGAGTCAAAGAAGCAATTTTTAGGCTGTTTCTGGGTTTAGTATGAAGATGGACGGAAAAACATGGTCGGAAAACCTCACCGAAAAAAGTCAAAGGGTCAAAACCCTTTTTTTACGCGTAAGGGGAATCTACAGTTGAGATACGCGTAGCTGTGAAGTTACGCGTAGGAAAAAGCTACGCGTATGCGTTTACGCCTAAGCCAAGGCTTACGCCTAACTCTGGCTTACGCTTAAGCAGACTTACGCATAACTTGAATTACGCATAAGAAAATGCTTACGCATAACGGGTTGAGAAAACGTTACGCGTAGGCTTACGCATAAGTGAAAAAGAAAAAATGGTTACGCGTAAACAAGACCATGACCACAAACGACACATACCATTTACCATTACGATCATCTGTCCATTAAATTTTAACAAATCCAACCTCAACATCTATCCTAACTCTTCACCTATCTCAGTCAACACTTCATCACCTCAACTCCAATCATCTAACAAAAATGTAATTAAATGCAAAAGATCTCAGAAACGGGTTCCATTTCAATCTTTCTATAGATTTTTTGTTGAACCCTCATCTTCACAGATCTAATCTGTTGAAGTCACGCTTCAATTATTATCCGATTCAACAAGGAATAAAAGTTAACAAGGGTGTTAATTTTATTTCCTCAGATCGTTCAAATGAAAAACAAAGATAACCCTACCTTAGACCCAAGAAGGATCTTGAAGTTATTCTGATCGTCCATCTCGTAAAGAACGAAGTTGGGTATGGTTAAGCTTGTATTTGTGTTAATTCGGATTTGATTTAGTCGAAGTGATATGAGATTAGATAAGATGAGAGGAGATTGTGACAGGTTTCGTTGATCTGATTTGAGATGAGAAAGCAGATTTGTGAAAAATTAAGGGAGCGTATTTCTTCCAGATATGTGTAGGACTCAAGTGGATTTTAGGGTTCAAGTGATGTTAGGTTTCATGGGTAAGTTATATATCCGGTACTTATGTTGGGTGAATGGTGAGTTATATAAACGGTCCGGATATCAATATGGAATCGGATCGGCCCACTCGTTTGTTTGCTTTTGGATCCGAATTTGTCTTGGGCTGTACATCGTGATTAAGGGACTTGGGCTAAACCAATTTAATGGTTTGGTATATATTCTAATTTTTTGGACTACATGGAATGAGATTGATGGTCTAGGCTTCAATGAAATTATCAAATTTTTATCCGAAAGTTTACCTTTTGGATATAAATGTGTGATAATATATGGTAAATGAGTGGTATTTTTTTGGTATGGTATATTTTTCACGGAGGGATACAAATATTCACGGCTTGAAAGAAATTTGAAAAAAAACTACGGAGTTTTTGTACGGTATTATTGATGCGGAATTGAAGTGATATTTCACGGGTGGACTTCTTTATCTTTGAGACGATGGTTGGTTGGATGCATGTATCAAGATAACTTCTTGGAGCACATTATGAAATTTGACAACTGGTTATAACCGTAAGGAGTTACGTTGTAGTGCTCACAGTGTTTAACCATCACTTTAAGGAGTTACGTTGTAGTGCTCAAGTGTCACACTAAGTTGTGGATTGTTCAAAATTTAGAACAAGCGTTAAGTCACAAGTTGGGATGTTTGCTTCCTTTTCAAGTCAGGTCGACGGGTTATCTCCATATGTGGTCATTACAATTAGCCGGTGAATTCAAAGGAGGTTCGATTTAAAGGTTGGTTTGAGAGAAATGTGTATTGAGAGTATTTCTGCAACATATACTCACGGAAATTTGATCAAGCTATGATGTTTGAAAATTGCATCGAGAAGGTAATACGGCATGTACGCAACATTATGATGATTCTGATAGCTCGCAACCATCAGGAGGGAGAAGTTGGTATTTCATCTTCCGCGATTGGATTACTGAAGGGATTTTTGCTTAAGACTGAAGAAGGAGAAGTAGTGTGGTGTACATCGGGGTTTTTACCAACTTGGATGCAATACTAAGTGAGTTATGTTGTTATGATGTTCCCGAGCGACAACCATTGTGCTTCAAGAGTTTACTTTCTCCACTGCGTGTCTGAAGATTAAAGACGTGTTGGAAGAGTGTTGTCGGTTCAAGAGGGAGCAAAGAAAGAAAAAGGCTCACTAGTTAGGAGGGAGTAATAACCTAACTAGACCGTTACAGTTAAAGTTCAGAGCTACAAGAAGATCATTTGCCGAGGTCATCGGAAGGGAGAACTTCAAGTTTGCCTCGATATCTAGACTACGAGACTCTGCACTTCAAGAAAATCAACAGTGTACATTACTATTGTAATTTACTTTGTTTTGTATTTATAGGTCTCATTGTAACCATTCACGTGTGACGCTATCTTGGAGGGAGATTGTTAGCCTCGCTTTTTCTAAAGATAACGTCACTTACGTGAATTGGACTAGATGCGTAGTATACTTTGCCCTTAGGGACTAGTATCGTGTAAGTGGCAAAGATAGAGCCTATAAATACCCCTCATGACTCTCCATGAGGGGTGAGGTGAATCATTTGGTTAGTGTTTGTTTGTGTTTATCAATAAAAGTTTCCATTGTTTTCTCCTCCCTCTCTCTACTTTCTCTCTCTAAAAGGATGAAGATATTCATCTTCTTCCACCAACCTAGACCTCCAAACCACATAAATCTTGTGTTAATCGGTCCTGACAACCACGGAGTCAATTTGATTATCAAGGGAGACCGTTTGGTCATCTTGATCGTCAAATATAACTACGGGGTCTAGTTGAAAATCGTTGGAATGAGATGTCGATGGCTCATTTTGAACATGCTGAGTCTTGCCGGATTCAGATGTTGGCGGAGATAGTAGATCAGAGATGAATATGGTTTGTTCGGGTACCTGAGACAAGTCATCAGTGTCATACACTGGGCCTGTGTCACTCATGTGTAACTCATGCATATAGCCATCAACATAACGCTGCATTGGCCGCAAGTCCTCCATATCATCATCAGTGCGCATTTGCCATAAAACTCGTTCTTTATCGTGAGATCCACCAGCTTCATCCTTAAGAGCCAAAAGAAGAGCCTCTTTGAAATAAGCACTGCCCCTAGTCCTTGGCTTTGGGCATGCATTAGCCAGTGTCCCTTCTCATTGCAGTTGTAGCATCGAAGACCATTTAACCCATTCTGAGCATTTCCTTGTTCCACCACTGAGCTCGATTGTTATTCCTACCCAAAGCATTAAACCCTTGACCACCGCCCATCTGACGACCATAACCACGATTCTAAACTTCAACTCGTCCATTGTTCACAATAGCTTGATTCCTTGTATTAGATGAGGAACAAATACGGTTGTTGGATTTGTTGGTATAACGGCTAAAGGCATTAGCAATCATAGCAAATCCTTGTTGAAGTGCTTCGAACGGATCAGATTCCTCATTAGCTTCAGCTTGAGTATTGTTGGTGTTGTATGGAACCAATTGAGTTTGTTGAGATGGAGGTTGTGAAGGATCATGTGGTGTGATTGTAGCAGTTGGTTGAGTTTCTGGTTGAGGAGAATAACTATTTTGAGCATATAAGGCAAGTTGTTGATTTTCCGGATATGTCGGAGGAGCAATTTGAGCACGGAGAATCCTTTCCCTATCAACTTCCTTTTCATGAGGTTTCAAGTAATCGTACAATAATCCGTATGTAGATTGATGCATGTTTTTCGCTTGACGGAGAAAAATGACATACTTCTCCCATTCAGGACCAAGACTACTCGGGAACTTTGTATTCACTGCAATTTTAGGCATATTGATGTTGTGTTTATCCAAATCATTGATGATGTCCGAAAATCGGTGATGATAGGACTCGAGTGTCTCTCCCGGTTCAATCATGAAGTGTTCATAAGCCAAGTAAATTTTGGATTCCAAATCCTTCTGATTGAGTACAGATCCTTCCATAAGAAGACGAATATGATCCCACATTTTCTTTGCAGTCTTTTGAGCATCAACACTACGAAGAATGAGGTTTGGTAATCCTAGAGGATATATTCCATTGCAAGCTCATCTGCTTCATAGTGTAGAAGTTCTTGAGGATTCAAGTCTGCAACAGTAGCAATGTTCGTTTGTTCATCTCTTGGTGGAATGGCATTTGGATCTCCGGGTACAATGACAATAGGCATCTCAAATGGACCTTCCAAGATAACCTTCTTTAAGAACTTTCCATGTGGCTTCTTTAGATCACAAAACCTAAAGAACCTTATTACCCATTGATAGTAGTTTCCTGGAGTGAGCATTGGAGGTCTATCAAGTGATCCAGCCTCATGAATTGATTGTTGGCTGCTTAAAGTTTCAAACATCTTTGCAAACCAAGTGGGTTCCCTCATAGTGATCCTTGATGGATGTTGATTAACGTCATTTGTGTACGGTTGAACTTGAAGACTTGGTGGTGGTTGAACCATTTGAGGTTGTGGATTTGCAGCAAGTTGTGGAGTATGCTGTTGGTTAAATTGTTGTTGATAAATTGCTTGTTGTTGATGTTGTGGAGTTAGTTGTTGTTGACGTTGAGAATGAGGATAAGTGTAAGGGAAATAGTTAGAGTATGGTGGTTGTGACATGTTGATAAACTTGTGTTGGTAAAAATGGATCTTTGTAGTCGAATGAACCTTTGTTGATGAAGTATCCTTAGGCGTAGAAAAAACAAGAACCAAGTAGCACTTATGCGTAAAAAAAACACCAAAGTTACGCGTAACAATAATGAGTTACGCGTAGGATTTAGCTTACGCGTAAGTAGGAAAAAACACTAAAGTTAGGCGTAGACAAAAGTTAGGCGTAGAAAGTTAGGCGTAGGATTTTCTTATGCGTAAGACTGGGCTTAGGCGTAAGGAAGATCTTAGGCGTAGGATTTCTACGCCGTAAAGTATGCTTATGCGTAATTTTAGGTTTTTGCCAAATGATCTTTTACACTATCAAAGTGCAAAAGATATCCAAAGTCGACGTATTTTCAGACTTATCCAAGTAAGAAAACACGGAATAAACCACGAAAATGAAGATCAAACCAAGGAGGCACTTACGCGTAGTTTTAGGGTTTTACTACGCGTAGGTTTACTCGTAATTTTGATTTCGGCCAAAAGTGTTTCTAAACCAGTTTTTGTGTGATAAAATAGCTTCAATAACACCAAAAGACACAAAAGTGTGAAACTTGATGAACCAAAACCTCTAAAACGGTTATGCGTAGAACTACACCCACGAATAAAAACTAGCTCAAAAACAATGATCCACGCATAAAGTTTGAAACTTTTTGCCAAAAACAAGTATTTAAACACCTTAAAACGTTGAAAGTACAAGAATCTTGGATTAAAAAGTGTAAAAACCAAGTTTTTAAGCGAACCAAAGAATACGGTAACTCTACGCGTAAGACTAAGAAAAAAATCTTCAAAAACAAACTTGTTCACCCAACTATTTGGCTCTGATACCACTGTTAGGCCACAAGGTTTACCACACAAGCTTATATAAGAGATAGAGAGGCGATTGAACAAGATACCAAACACACACACACGATATAGTGAACACGGTTATGCGTAGAGCATATGTGAAAGGAATAACTTGAACAACCAACCTTCAAATGAAGGTTTACATAAGGTATTTATAGGCAAGGAGCTAGGGCAACACACCTACTCCTTCCCTTTCTCCTATGGGCTTGGGTCTAAGCTCATGGGTCTTCTACATAAGCTTAAGGCTAATAACAAACATAAAGGCCATACTAAGCTAACTATTACATATGAGTAACTAACACTTGAATAAGGTTTAGGAGTGATTCCAACAATTATTTTGTGGATCAAGAGGCGGACGACCCTCGTTGTTGAATGGGCTTTCAGGGTTTAATTCAATATTTGGAGCATCCTCTCTATCATCTTTTGGTTCACTAAAGCCTCCAGCAACACTACCACTGCCACCATCATCGCCAACCTTGGAATTCCTGGAACCAAATCTTCCCGAGCTCTTATACCAACCCGTCTCAGCTCTTACACCAACCCGTCTCAGATGTAACTGTCACCAAATTAATTACCACTTATTATATACCTTTTGATGGACTATCACCTCCAATTGGCTTCGGACTTATGATTTGTATTTATGGGGTCTCATTTTTATGGTGTGAAAGCAAATAAAGCTGATTTTTTTGGTTCATGTATAGTCCATGATGTAAAGATACATACATGAGGTTACTTCTATTAGTTCTATATACTTTCGATGAACATTATTTTTTATATTTTTTTGTCAGTATTGAAATTTACGTTCTAAAATGATTTGTAAAATTGCATGTGATTTGTAATATGAAAAATACGTGTGATTTTTGTGATTTGAAATTTAAAATTCGCATAACAAGTCATATGTGATTTCGTATTGTCTAATATTTAACACTCACATAGAAAGAATAACAAAAAATGTCGAAAGTATATCAAATTACCTCTCCACTGAAAGATAAAAACACTTCAGTTGCTATTGTGTATTTTTTTGTCGCTTTACGATTTACCGTTTATAAAATATATATTTTCAAAAATAAAGGTGGAAAGTGAGCTTTTTTGTTTTGATAAAGGTCACGATTTTTTCATTTTAATCTTTGATTTTTTGTTGATCTTTATTGAACTCATCTCATTTTTCAAAATGACTACTGTATTTTATTTTTTAATTTTTTGAGGTTATTTTCTTTATTTTTTTTGTTTAAATGATTATTTAAATTGTTAAGTTTAATATTTACCTAATTCCAAACACTCAAAGCTTATTTCATTTCATAAGAATTACATCTAAAACTTTGAAAATAAACTTCCAAAGCTAAAAGCTTGGTAGACAAGGATATAATAATCTTAAAAGTTCCAAAAACACTTAAGTTTATAAAAATTAATTTTGGTTGACGCCAATTTCAAAGTTTTTTTTTAACTTGATTATAGACTATCTTAACGAATCATAATATATCATTATTTTACAGTTAAGTCCAAAACTCAAAAAGATTTCTCAAAACAATGAGTATTTTTTGTATAAAAAATAAGGGCTAATAAGCTTTTAAATCATTATACTCGTCAAGAATGGTAGTTCTGCGTAGCGAACTAAAACAATAACTCTTTTAGACATTAAAGTTGACATTTTTGTCTTTCTTTAAGTATTATGACCATTATACCCTTTCTGAATTTTGTTCGAAATACTTTTTTTTTCGAAATTTCTTTTTCCAAAATATTTTCTTTGAATTCTTTTTTCGAAATACTTTTCTTTCGAAACTTTTGTTCCAATTTTTTTTTTCTGAATTTTTTTTTCGAAATTCTTTTTTTTTTGAAATTTTTTTCTGAAATAATTTTTTTAGAATTTTTTTTGGGACATACGATTTTTTATTTTTATTTTTTAGATTAAAAAAAAATTCTGAAATTTTTTTTCGATTTTTTTTTTTGAAATATTTTTCGAATGGTAAAATGGTCATAATATGGTCATAATACTTAAAGAAAGACAAAAATGTCAACATTAATGTTTAAAAGAGTTATTTTTTAGTTCGCTACGCAGAACTGCCATTCTTGACAAGTATAGTGCTTTAATAGCTTATTATCCCAAAAAATAATATCAATCAACTTTCAACTAAAATGAGACTTAATTTTATTTTTGTTAGTCGACTTAATTTTGTCATGTGGCAAAATTTAATGTCTCTTATTAATCCAATTGGTTTTCTCAAAGATGTCTTTCGCAATATTAATCCAAATTCCAAAATAATTATTTCCTTTTTTATGTGAAAGATGTGATTTTGTGTTCTTTTTTTGGGGAGAATCGACTACAATTGTGTCAATGTTAATAAAGACATATGCTTTTTTTAATAGCAACGACCTAGTGTGAAATTAGTTAGTATGCATTTTAGTAAAGGAGATAAACTTACGCACATACGATTTTGATTTGCAAACTCTTATATACAAACACTTAAAATAGAATGTACAAAGTGTTTCAATTAAAGAGTTAAGTGTGCAAATAATCTCTTTTCAGTAAATTTGCCAATTAACATTCAATTTTATACATTTTAAGAGTTTTTTTTTTTTTTTTTTTTTTTTTTTTCATCTTGTGCTTTAGAGCAAACGGTGTCATGACGAGGTGAGCTCGCCGTGCCTACGTGGCATACTCGCCACTTTTCGCCGCCACACGTGGCACACACCCACTTTCCGGCTAGACGACGAAAATAACGACAAAAAGCCTATGCATTCAAATATATACTTTGCAATGTAAACATTGCAATTTTTTAAAAAAATATATGTTACCTTTTTATTTTTTTTCGTGTGTACGAACTGTGTGTGTAAATATTAAGGTAGTGTATAAGTTATATATCCGAAAATTAGGATAAAATTTTGGGCCATTACACTTGCTATTCGAATATTTGAGCATTTGGACTTTGAGCTTGCATAAATAATTTTTGGGTCGGTTATTATTTTCTTTGACTTTTTTTTTTTTTCGTTTTATTTATTATTATTATTATTATTATTATTTTATTTGTTTGTTTTGTATTGTAATTTAATTTTAATGAATGAATTTTAGTATATTTGAAAATAAAAATAAAAAAATGGAAGGCTCAAAAGAAGAGTTTGTGTTGTGTTATGATAGAGTGGGTATTTTGAAGCGGTAATGTTAAGGTGATTGTCATCTCGTGGGACCCAAATGAAGAGCTTGAGCTTGTCATGACATCTATTGCTCTTAGGGGCATATATGATAAGAGAGCAAAAAAGACTAAAAAAATAGAGAGACTAGTAACAATGTATTTTTTGTGAGTCACCGAGTCTTTTATATGTCTTTTTTACATTCTTATCCTTTACCCTCAAGGCGCAAGATAAAAACCCTATTTTAAAAGAAAAAAGTTTAAATGCTTACTCTTATTTTGGTGCTTATCAAGGGATAAAATCTCCAGCATCCATCTAGTTTGATCTAATGGTTGGGATTAACCTAACATTTAATAGATAAACTTAAGTTCAAGTTTTTTCTTGTCTTTTTGTCTTTAGTTTTTATTTATATATATTTTTATTGTCTTTTTTTTTTAAATTCACGCTTTCTTTTAAATCCACGTTTTTTTTCTAAAAATTCACGATATTTACGTTTTTTTCTTCTTCGCTTTCATACATTTTCGTATGCTTTCATACGTTTTCGTCCGTTTTCATACGTTTTCACCCGTTTTCGTCCGTTTTCCTACGTTTCCGTCCGGTTTCATACGTTTTCGTCTATTATTCATACATTTTCGTCCTTTTTCATATGTTTTCGTCCGTTTTAATACGTGTTTTAACTCTTTCATACGTTTTAGTCCGTTTTCATACATATTCGTCCGTTTTTTAACGTTTTCTTACGTTTTCGTCTGTTTTAAATGTTTTCGGCCGTTTTCAGACGTTTTCATACGATTCAGAATATCACAAGTGATATTATGTGATATTCAGATGATCACAAGTGATATTCTTTGAAATTCAGAATATAAGAATATCACTTGTGATATTCTGGATATCACAAGTGATTTTCTGAATATCACAAGTGATTCTCAACTAAAGTTTTGTAACATGAAATCACAAATAATATTCAGAATATCACAAAGTGATATCCAGAAAATCACAAGTGATACTCATAATATCACAAATTTAGAATATAACAAAGTAATATTCAAAAAATCACAAGTGATATTCAGAAATCACAAAAATATTCAGAAAATCACAAAGTGATATTCAAAAAATCACAAGTGATATTCTGAATATTTTGTGATATTCAGAATATCTTCAGAAAATCACAAAGTGATATTCAAAAAATCACAAGTGATATTCTGAATATTTTGTGATATTCAGAATATCTTCAGAAAATCACAAGTGATATTCTGAATATCACAAAATATCACTTGTGATGGGCAGAAACGTATGAAAACGGACGAAAACGTAAGAAAATAGACCAAAACGTAAGAAAAGGGACCAAAACATAAAAAACGGATGAATACGTATGAAAACATTTGAAAGTGTAAAAACACGTCTGAAAACGGACGATAACGTATGAAAAATGGACGAAAACGAAAGAAAACTAATGAAAATGGACGAAAACGTATGAAAACGGGCAAAAAGTTATGAAAACAGACGAAAACGTATGAAACATATGAAAGCAAGAAAAAAACACGAATAAAAAAAACGTGAATTTAAAAGAAAAACACGAGAATAAATAAATAAATAACGTGAATAAAATAAAAAACGTGAAAAAAAAAGACAACGAAAATATGTGAATAAAAAAATATATAAAAAGAAAAGGAAAAAAAACAATATAGACTTCAGTTTATCTATTAAATCTTATATTAATTTCTACCATTATATCATATTAAATGAATGATAGTAATTTATTTTTTGATAAACATGAATTTATAAATAAGCAAAATGACTTAAATTAAAATGAGTTTTTATTTATTTATTTATTTATTTTTATTTTTTTCTCGACATAGCTATACATTATTAGGTACCGTAGCGTTTCTTCCTTTGAAAAAAATGCGTACACAGAGTCTCAAACGGCACGCAATATGAAACTAGCTACACGAATATTCTAAAAAACATTTTATAATTAAGTTTACCCGCCCATGACACACCCACACCCACACACACACACACAGTTTCACATGTCCCATACGCAATAGTCATTCATTCAATAACTATGATTTCATCTCATCAACTCACAAATATATATGGGGAGACTTGTCTTTTAAACCTAACCCTTATCCAACATGCATATATATCCTTGACAATTATTTATTTATCATGTGTCATCATCTTTACCATAGAATTGCGTGCCCACCTTTCCACCTCTATATTTCTTGTCATCACTTTACGAACAAACACAACACATGCGTACAGTCTTATTTCTTTTACGTACGTACTGCTATATCATTTCGACTACCTACCTAAAGGCTGAAACTAAAAACCCTTTTCTTTTTTTGAGATATTTTTGAATGGAGGATTCGAAGAGTTCGATTGCTGCTCGACGTTTAACCGCAATTCAGAGTCATCTTGTTGCGTTAGGTGATGATGATACGAAATCGGTTATTGGAATGAATGAAACTGCTGGGGAGTTTTTTAATGGTATTTAATTGTTGTTATATGATTATGTTTACGTAACTTTTTTTATTATGGACTTATCTTAATTAGTGTTAGTTTGGCTTTTCGTGATTTGTAAATTAGACATATGATGGTAGAAATTTTAGGGCCGGGGTGTTTGTTTCGGCTTATGGCTTATATGGTTTTGGGCTTATGTTTCATAGGCTTTTTTTTTTTTCTTATTTTGAAATTTTTCGGTTTATAAGAGTATAACATAAGAAACTTATATAAGCCGAAAAGATTAAAAATAAGCCACAAAAAGTGAGCTTATGAAATGTAAACCTAAAACCAAATGAGTCGTAAGCCGGATATATAAGCCGAAACAAACACCATTGTTAGGTTGTTAAAGTCGAAGGCAAGCTTTGTTAGGTTTGTTAGGCTGGGTGCCCACCCTGCCCCCTCCTATCTCCGCCCTTGGGTGCAGCAAATTAGTAGTAGCAGTTTTAAGTTGTTTTTTTAGAATTATTATTATTATTTTATTATTATTATTTTTTTTTTTAATAATCAACTAATGATAAAATAATAATATATAGGTCTCTATTCATATATAAAAAATAATAATGATTTTTTGGGGGGATTGTTTATCTAAACTATTTTTAACTTCTTAATATTAGTTACTTAGAGGGTGTTTTTGGTTTGTTTATTTTAAAGTAAACAAGTGTTAAAGAATAAGCAATCCCAAACACCCCACAAGTTAAAAGGATGCCCGAACTATGTGTGGAGCCCATATAAGATTCATTTTATTTTTATATAGGTGTTGATGTGACTGTAAAAGGATTTTATAAACTTCTTGGGATATGCGAAATAGTGACTGCGTTCGTTTATTGTAGTACAAGTTTTAAGTTATCTATTCACTGCATAAATAACCGAGTGCTGTTTGCATACTGATTTGTAGTAGCATTACAAAAGAATGAAATGACTGTATTAGAATGATACGAGTTTTTGGAAATATGTTTCCCTTATAAAGTGTTTGAGAGTGCTATTCGCCAAAGGGTATGTCCAACTGATTAAGTTCACTAAGCTGAGTTGGTGGTAGCCATATCAGAACACCTTGGTTACAAAGGATATTCAGTTAGTAATTTTTCAAGGAATGCTTGACTCAAGCATGTGACTTCTGTCGAAGGGCTTATGTAATGCTTCTAATTGCACGAAATGAGATGTTAAATTGTCTCTGGTTTAAGTAATTGTAACGAGTAATGGAAAGCCACAAACAGGGTACATGATAAACAAATGGTTTAGTAAATTATAATAAAATGCAATAATGGGATAAGTGGTGTATACACGAATGCTAATTGGTGACTAATTAGGCTGAGAAACATGGCCATAACCAAGTTTGTCCTTGTTTGTGGTTGGAATACTAAATATTGGTCTAGTTTAAAGCAGGCGTGTCTGTCCAACTGCGATAGTCAAAAACCATTGGCAATTTGGCAAGGCATTATAGCAAGTATGGAAATGTAGGCATATAGCCTTAGGACATGAGTTATTGAGACAACTAGTACTGGGATAGTTAGGTAACAATTAGTTGACTACAAATAAGATGTTCATGTTAAATTCAGTGAAGAAATTCATTGACCCTTTTATCAAAACTCTCTTTAGATGCTTGATTTAAAATAACACATACAAAGGAGACTGATGCCAACTTAAGCTTTTTCAACAATGGTGAATCCACCAAAGTTATAATAGGCAATTAAAAAGTTACTGTGAGAAACGTAGCTGCTAGAGACTATGTGCTTGATAATTTACAAGATGGCATTTTGTCAATTGGTTGATCAAATTTCTATGTTTTTAAAGTAATCGAAACACCATTACAACTTCAGAGTAAAACTTGTGGTTTACTTATGGTGTGTTGATGAGATTTGGATTTAAAAAATCATCAACATGGCTTATGGTCTCAGGGATAATTAATCTGTATTAACTTCCGATACTTGTGTGTGTGATGTTACTTATATCTCTTGGGTCTAAATTCATGCTCTTAAAATCTAAAGATTCCATATTAATATATTACTAAGTCATGAGAGGGATACATTTGATGCTCATCAAGTCGGTGTTCTCTTAACTGATTAGCTATGGCTAAGGAAATTAAGAAGATTGGTGTAGTTTACTGGAAATCAATAATCCAAGTTGGGATTCAGTTGTACTGCTGAGGCGCTAATCTTGCCTCCCTTTCTAATCATTATTTTATTATGATTTTTTTCTAAACTATGTTTTAATGGCACGTCATATATACTGCAGATCAGGGATATAGTGTTGTACTCCCAGAAAAATTGAAGTCCGGAAAATGGAATGTATACAGGTCATTAGCTATATTCTATCACAGTCAATAGTTCAACAACTTTACGACTACTCATAATATTTTTGTGTTAATTTAACCGGTCTCTTTCAAAACTTTGTTCTTGGCAGATCTGCACGTTCTCCATTGAAGCTAGTCAGCAGATTTCCTGACCATCCCGAGATTGAAACATTGCATGACAACTTTGTGTAAGCATCTCACATTCTAGTACTTGTACTTTAATTAGAAACTTGCTTCGGATAAGTTGATCTTCCTGCTACTTCTTATAATAATGATCACATCAGGATTTACATCAAATAATTTTATGTTTTCAGACATGCAGTTGATACATACCCAGATTACAAGTACTTGGGCTCACGTGTACGAGTAGATGGGACTGTTGGAGAGTAAGTCTACTGTTACTTCGAATGAGTCAATAAACGAATTGGACTAGAAGGGAAACGGGTTGAAAGTGTCCTGAGGTGTAATTTTGATGTACACAGCCTCCTAAATACTTTTATTTATTATTTTAGATAGTCTAGGTTTCTGTAATACTAATTTATGCATCAAGTATTCATACAAGAAAGTCTCGGCAGTCTCCAAATGACTGATTTTAAGTTTTTGAGAAAATGGACAAAAAAGTGTTTGCGGGTCAACAAGTCCCCGGTCCTACCCATCCTAAAAATATACCTTTTCAACATGGATCGGGTTAACCCATTACTCAACCCGTCATCTTGCCACCTCTGGTCAGTTTACATAATTTCATTCTATGATGGGTAAAGTGACTTATTATGCTTATTTGTACCTGAAGGTACAAATGGATGACATATGGAGAGACATCTACTGCTCGGACTGCCATAGGATCTGGCCTGCAGTATCATGGAATATCAAAGGTGAGTAGTACAGTTTTCTGGCTTTCGTAAAAGATTAATATCATATAAAAGGTAACCACCTTTTTGTCCACATTTTATTTCAGGTAATTAACTTTGTTTTCACCAATAAAACTCCCAAAGCATCTAAGAAAAAAATCATATGTTGAAAGTTCAAGGGGTTTTATAGGGGAGTCGATGTTGGTTACCCGAAATGATATCGGACCAAAGCTGGTTACTTTCTTATGCAGTTGCTCAGAAAAGTTTATTGCACAATCTACTTCTTATGTTCATGCTCTAACACCCACATCATTTGGGTTCGTATTTTGGATCAGGGAGCATGCATTGGACTTTTTTTTATAAACAGACCGGAGTGGCTGGTTTTGGATCATGCGTGTTCAGCATATTCATACGTTTCTGTTCCTTTATATGACACTCTTGGTGTGTAAGTGTGCTTTCATAAATTTTCCATTTGGTGTACATAGCTCTTTATTTTATAAATAGGCTCTGCTTGATCTGTCTGCAGGTCCTGATGCTGTCAAGTATATTATAAACCATGCTGATATACAAGCGGTTTTTTGTGTTCCGGCTACATTGAATATTGTAAGTTTGATCTATACCTACCACGTTGCCAAAAAATATCGCATATTGTACATGTTTAAGAATATTGGGTTGGTTTTATTATGTTACTAATGTGAACAGTTAATTTAGTTTATCATTGTCAAATTTATATTGAGTTGTAATTCATGTAGACTAGTGACTCACAATTCTTTTTTCTGAACTTGCAGTTGTTAAGCTTCTTATCTGAAATTAGTAGTGTACGCATCATAGTGGTATGCACTTGGACCTCTTTTTAGATTTACCTGACACGATATATCCTGAATGGTTAATTCATTTCTTGTGATCTCCATGTTGCAGGTAGTGGGAGGAACAGATGAACACCTTCCCTCCCTTCCGGAAACATCCGGTGTTCAGCTTATATCATACTCAAAACTTTTCAGTCAGGTTGGTTTTGTAGGGTCAAAGTATCATTCTCAAGTTCAACTTTCTAGTAATTTATGCCATTTTTAACTGATAATATCTTGTAGGGTCATAGTAATGTTCAACCTTTTTGCCCTCCCAAGGCTAAAGACATTGCTACCATTTGCTACACAAGTGGTACTACTGGAACGCCAAAGGTTGGATTTTTCAAGCATGCCAGTTTACTTCATACATTCATAGGCTAGATTATGGTATGCATAATTAATTAATCAATTTTATATGTACAGGGTGTAGTTCTGACGCATGAGAATTTGATTGCAAGTGTTGCAGCTATGACCCTACCAATCAAATTCACCTCCTCAGACATGTACGCTTTTCTATTATTACCAAACTTATTGATCATTCACATTAGAGTTGGCAGTTTTGACCCATTTATGAGTAGATTGGTTGCTTTACATTATTCTATTTCTCCAACGGGTCAGATGGGTAACATATACAGTATATTTTTTTGGCTAGAATGCAAATAGACCAAACTGGCCGAAAATGACTCCAAAGTTCATAAATCCTTCTAAGTCGCTTTATCAAATGTTACATTGTTCTTATTTTGATATTATAACATTTGTTATCACATATAAGATACTAGTTATTATATAGTTCGAAAAGAGAGACAAAACTGCTTACATGTGTTCCTTCCATACAAATTAAGTGCTCATTTGGATTTATCCACCAATCCGTTTTGCTACCTCTAATGCTCACTCATTCTCTCTCTTTTTTTTTTTTTTTTTTTTTGTATTTTATATTGACAGTTACATATCCTATCTCCCTTTGGCGCATATTTACGAGCGAGGTAACCAAATTATGGGAGTATACAACGGGCTTGCTATTGGTTTTTACCAAGGGGTATGTGCCACATTTTCACCTTCTTTTAATGGAATCTAGAGCTTAAAATTTTGTATACATATGAATGGGTTGATTTGGGCTGTGTTCTACCTCAAACGGGTCAAAGTAAACATTTAGCTAAAAGGGGAACATGTCAAAATGGGTTGAAAGTAACCTGAAGCCTTTTTAAGACGCACAGCATGACGAGCTCCTTCAATCATTAAAATTGTTATCATAATCAGATTGATTTTTTCTAGTCATAATAACCACTCTTATTGTTACAAAATTTGGCCTTAAAAAGTTTGTGGGTGCTCCCACACCGTTTGACCCATGCTAAAAAGGACATGTGTCGACCCAAACCTGTTTTGACCCTTTGTCTAACCTGTCAGACACACTCATTTTCCACCTCCAGAATCTACCTTTCCATGTCGTGCATAAAAAAATTAAGTACAAATAAAAGGAGCAGCAAATCAAAGATGTCTTATTGTAATACGTAGAATTGGTATTATGAATTATTTTTCTCTTTGTTGTTATTCTTCTTTTTCTTTCTATATTTACATTCATTTTTACGGTAAACAACTTCTATTATTCTCAGGTGTTCGTTTATTAGTATTCGTTTGATAGGATATAGTTACCATTTTTTCTTTCACTTGCTATTCTATCTGAAATATGTTTATTTTCTGTAGGATAATCTGAAGTTGATGGATGACTTGGCTGTTCTAAGACCTACAATTTTTTGTAGTGTTCCTCGTCTTTACAACAGAATATATGCTGGGTAGAGCCATTTGTAATTATTGCTAATCATATCATATATTTATTTTCTATATTTAAAGTCTACAATGTTGGCCTTGGTTAGGATTACAAATGCTGTAAGCACGTCTGGCGTTCTGAAGCAAAGACTTTTTAATGCTGCTTACAATTCCAAAAAGCAGGCAATAATGAACGGTATGTCCTTATTTGTACACCTCTGTACACGTGGCATTGCATTTTGGATTAATTATACAGTTATGTTGAATTTTTGTAAAGAAGTACTTACAAAAATTGACTAGCTTTCGATAGCTCTCCTTCAACTCAATGCATTTTATAAGTAGTTTTATTTATACTCGGTAAAAAATCAGCTGTATCAGTAATATCTTTTATTGTTGTAGGCCGAAAGCCATCACCAATTTGGGATCGATTGGTATTTAATAAAATAAAGGCAAAACTTGGAGGACGGGTTCGCTTTTTGGGGTCAGGGGCTTCACCTTTATCTCCTGATATCATGGACTTTTTAAAAATGTAAGTTAATATTCTGACAACACATTGCTGCTCCTTTTTATTTGTCATTAAGCTATCTTTTAATGTGCTATCATTTACTATGGTTCAACATGTGTGATTTGCTATTTGCAGATGCTTTGGCTGTTCAGTTATTGAAGGATATGGTATGACTGAAACTTCGTGTGTCATAACTATCATGGATGATGGTGATAACTTGACTGGTCATGTTGGCTCACCTAATCCTGCGTGTGGTGAGTTTTATTTGTTTATTTTATAATAATCAATTATGAGGAAATGCACATCTTTATATGTCTTTAGCTCTCAGTTTTGTTGCATTTAGTTTGACTTATGTCCTTTGTGTGATTATCTCTTACTGTATATCCTCTCTTTTGTTCATTATTTTTCGTATAGATGATCATATGCTTTAGGTCTATCTTTGCTTTTTCTATTAGCTGCAAAATTTACTTCTCTGCAGTTTGAAGTTGTAAACTATTGGAATGAGTCTTAACTTCAGTTTTTCCTGAGCCTCTTTTCAGAAGTAAAACTTGTCGATGTTCCTGAGATGAATTATACCTCTGATGATCAACCTCATCCTCGAGGAGAAATCTGTGTTAGGGGGCCCATTGTTTTCCAAGGCTACTACAAAGACGAAGTCCAGACGTTCGTAACTAATCTCATTTCATTCTTTTTCTTGAGATCGAAGAGATATGTATTGGTTCAACTGATTTGAAATTACACTTAATTGTGCAGAAGAGAAGTACTTGATGATGAGGACTGGCTTCATACAGGAGATATTGGGATGTGGTTGCCTGGAGGTCGACTTAAGATTATAGACAGGTAACTGAGTCTTCGTATTTCTGTTTTCATAGTTATAATATTTAACATGAGATGCTTCTGATAGTTGCTTTCGGCAGTGGTTCTCTGTATACTTTACTAATACAAAATTATTGCGTTGCTGCTAATGCAACACTGGATAATGGTTACTTATGTAATGCTATATTGATTTGTGACAGGAAAAAGAACATATTTAAGCTGGCACAAGGCGAGTATATAGCACCTGATAAAATTGAAAATGTATATGCCAAGTGTAAATTTGTTGCTCAGTCTTTTGTATATGGTAAGAGGACTAGTCAGTGTGCTTCAAAACACGCTTTTTTTTTTTTTTTTTTTTTTTTCTTTTTTTTAATAAAATGCTCTAATCTACTTAAACCATTCTGACTTTTTGTGTGACACTGATAGGTGATAGCTTAAACTCATCTTTGGTAGCCATCATCTCGGTTGATCCGGATGTAATGAAGGACTGGGCAGCATCTGAGGGCATAAAGGTACTTTAGTTTTAACTCTGCTGATTATTTTGGTTGATACACTAGCATAATCTGGTCTTTGTACTCCACCTCCAAATGCTGTTAGAGTTGCTAGGTAATTAAAAAAGAACTTATCAAAGTGCATGCTGTGGTTCATATAAATTGATGTCGGAAGTGATTAATAAAGTAACTTTAGATGCCTCAGATTTGTGCTGTGGATATTGTTATGTATTGTTGTGAGTTGAATTTTCAATATATTTATGAAGAGATTCTGCTTGTGATCTATTTAGGGGGTAAATAATTATTTTTGGATGATGAATTTCATACCATCGACAACAAAACTGATTGTTTAGGGCTAAAAGCAGATTACTTGTTAAATTCCACATCCTTCTCTCCTCCTCACACTCCCATTTTGCACACCTGAACCCACAACAACCATGTTGGCGGGGTACCTTTGATGCTCTTGGGTTACAGTTAGTTCAATGGCCTTTTGGTCTACTAATTTCATATTAATTCGAAGTGCGCCTTCTTTTTTTCTCACACCGTCTAGATGGAACTAGTGGACCCATGAAAGAAAATATTCACTGACCAAAATAAACATGATCTGCACCTCTTAGGTCATTTTATTTCGGACTTGTCTCACTTATCATTAGTATTCAGAGGTCCTTTTTCCATTAACAAATTTTATGGACGGTACGTGTGCAGTATGATGATTTGGCACAGTTATGTAACCATCCAAGGGCAAAGGCAGCTGTGCTGGCAGAGATGGATGCTGTAGCCAGGGAAGCTCAGGTGATTTTCTTTGGAAAGTTACTTTCACTTTTGAGTTTCATATTATCATCACGTCCAATATATATCTTGTTCCTGCAGCTGAGAGGCTTCGAGTTTGCAAAAGCTGTGACCTTAGTGGCTGAACCATTCAGTGTGGAGAATGGCCTTCTTACCCCGACGTTCAAGGTACCTCGAATGTTGTTAATGCTTTTTAAAGATTATGTTTGAACAGACAAAATTGTTATCTTCAACCATATAGTTGGATTTGAAATTCGTGACCCATTAATTATAAAGGATCGATTACGGCAATGTTTAATCTTTAAGGCGTATTTTTTTAGCTGAAATGGAACCTATTAAATATTTCACCAAAGTTATACTATCATTTAAATAATATAATATATATTTTTTTTCATGTTTGACGCGCTAATAATGTAAAAAAGATTATAGTTTTTGGTTGACACGACCTTCCCTGCACCAAAATTACCCATTTTGACCCGTAACCAAATCAACCCTACTGGTCCATTTGGTCACCTATAAGGCTCTAACCATAGTCAACTCATAGAGAGGATTTTTGTTTGATAAGGTGTGCATGTATTTATTTCAGGTGAAGAGACCACAGGCAAAAACATACTTTGCAAAGGAAATATCAAACATGTATCAAGAACTTTCAAAAATGGAGCCTGGCCTTCATAAACTATAACGAGTGTCCAAATATTTGGCCATGCAAATGAAATAAGGTGAAGATGATTATAACGTATTTCACATCCATGTGAGGAAAGATGATTGCTCTTCTGTGAGGTAACATTGGACTTCTTCAAAATGGAGTTCTGAGAATTATTGATCTCTATAGTGTCTAGTCAAATTCCGACATGTAAAAGACCATTTATAGACACTCTATACAGAACTGAACCCTCTTCTTTTACTTTTTGTTAAAATCTTGTTGGGTAATAATTCAGACTTGCAGTTAGATCATTTAAACAAAACGATTCGAATTCACAAGATAGGTGAAATGAAAGTTAAATTTTGATGGTTTTCAAATGGCATGTCTTAGTAGTTACTTTTCCTTGTACCTCTTATATTCATTATCGTTTGTTAACTAGATTCTTATTTCTTAAGAGTATTTGATCTTCAGTCAATCAAAGGTGATACAAATCTATGTGCCAGGCAGGGGTTTATGGTCTGTAATATGCATGGGTGTTTTTATACCATTTCCTGTGACTCAATTCGCCTAATTTTTTTATGGACTGCTCTGTGCTAAAGCTCTTAGTTTGCTTATATTTGCATAATATATTACTGTACTTATACAATCTTGACTTCAATTTTTTATTTATTGTGCGGGAACGGAACATAGAAAACATAGTCTGATATTAATATGATTAGGGGTGTTCAACTGTTCACAGTCGGGCGACTGATAGTTGGAGGATTAGTATAGGTTGATAAACCTATAAATCAGTATGGCCAAATTGTCAAGGACCATTTTTGTTTCTGGATATGTATCTTTTAAATGATTTGATTAAACAAAACAACTGAAGTCATAAGAAAAGATCAGTATACTATATAAGTGCAGATTAGTATACTACCAGTTTACGATGACATGTGCTGTAGTGAAAGAATCACTGCAACGGCGTTCCTGACGTGTTGGTCTTTTCTCATCCACATAAAATCCGAGCACTACACCTTTGAGTTAGCAAACCCATATTGAATTGGGGGATGTAGATACAACCAAAACAAACGACATGGTTAAATCAATGCATTGCATGGCTGCATATGATGAAAAAATAACCAATTTCCTGATTCAAGAATTTAATGTATCACCTTTGATTGACTATGAGAATAGTCGAATTTAGAATGTGATGTCTTAGCCGGTCCTGCTTTAAGAACTTTGTGGTAAGGAACTACTATTAGCATTCTAAACATAAACGTGCATAATAGCAAGGGTCAGTAATGTTTTACCATCGCACATAACAAAACATAATTCTACGAACATAGATGTTAGTATTGTATGTTCTAGTAGTTTGTCAGATTTTAGAAGTAATTATTAGCATTAACGAGTTGAACACTAGGAAAACAAAAATCTACGAAGAAGAAAACAAAAAACTGGCAGTGTTTGGCTTTGCATTTTCAGCCTGATTATTTGATTATTGCGTTTTCAAGATCCACCAGTGACACATCCATTGAAGATCTCAATGGTATCACCTTGTGCAACTCGATGCCATCTAAAAGACTGATCTTCTTCCATTACATTTTGCTTATATATGAAGAAATATCCTTCTTCTGGTAACCCAAATCCCAACCCTTGATTTCTGACCTTTTGCAACTCATTCCTTAGCTCACCCACGTTACTCACTGGATTCACCTCTAACATAATCTTTTCGCCACCTTTTGACAATACATTCACCTTCAATTTCTTAGGATAATTTCCCATTAAACTCATGCTTAGACTACAAAGGGCCGCTGCAGTTGGACTTAACGTCATTGTAGGTGTAGGCATAGGTGGAGTTGTAGGCGTAGGTGTGCGTGTAGGTGTAGTAGGTGTTGGTGTCGGGGGTTTAAGCTTTATATCAACTTCTGAGCCATCAACAAGTTGAGACTCGTTCAAACTCTTATGATCATGTAACTCGATCCCATTTGCATAAACCATAATCCTGCTTAATGGGATTCCTTCCATTTCGTTGATCTTTTCTTTCATTTTCAAAACGGAATCATTCATGTCCATCTCTATAACTAACCCGAAAGTCTTCAGTAGGATTTTGATCTTTTGGGAAGCAGGACACAAAGTTGGTGAAGGTGCTTCTTCGGTTTTGACTTTGGTGGTGGTAGTAGTGGTTTCTGGTTGTGGTTGAGGAGGATCAGTGGTGTTTGCATCAGTGGTGGTGATAAGTTTAAGGTGCGAACCATCTAAAATATCGGAAGTGTGAATGTTGAGATCGTCGGGTAAGGGTTTACCGTCGAATTTGAGTGTTTGTTCATAAACAGGAATACCCTGGTATTTAGACACTTTTTCTTTGATTTCCTTAACAGTGTCAAAGTAACCAACTTCAATGGTGAAAGACATACCTTTGTCGGGATCGAAAAACAAATCCATGCCTTAATGTTACACTAGTATTCGTGTTTAAGGTCTCTGCAGGTGTCTAACATGAAAGTTTAAGATCATAAAAGCTGATAAACAAAGTGTTAAGTGCAACACCCTAACTGCATGTGTGAAAGTTTTACAATTTCAGATGATAAAACAATTACTTAAGAGATAAATAAGGCTTGATTATCGTGAGGTTTTACCCGTTCTTTCTTTTTACCGTTGTAGCATTCGATTAATTTATATATAATAATAAGTAAGAGGAATTTTCATTTGCTTACCTTTATTTTGATGCTTACCAATGGACATATCCCCACCATCCATCTATTTTGATCTAATGGTGAAGATTAATCTAAGATTTATTATGCTCAACCTTAATTCTCCCAACTATATAAAGTTTTTTTCTTCTTCTTTTTTTTCATTCGCTTCATTTTTTTTCACACACTTACTCTGTGTTTTCCTCCCAACCTGCTCTCACTTTTGATCATCACCAGTTGATCATCACGAGTTGGATCACCATCACCATCACCATCACCATCACCATTCCAATCACCATCACCATTTCGATCATCATCTCATCATCACCTCACGATCATATCATCCTTTTTTTATATCTTCTTTTTTATTTGAATGGACCGTTTGTTTCAGAAGCTGATTTGATTGATATTGTTGCGGTTGATAATATTGTTGATCGGTTGTTAATTATGTGGATCAAGTTGTTAACATTCCTTCTTATTAAGTTGCACACCAAGTGTTTGATGAAATGTGTGAGTGAAAAATGTTTGATAATCTTGTTATATGCTCATGTAATTCTACTTATTAATTAAGTCGTTAGTTGAATTTTTGTTTTTAACTGCATTTGAATGTTGTTTTTATGCCTGATTGTTGTTTCGAATCTGTTATGTATCGTACGTATAGTATCACCAGTGATATTTGAAGTTGAACTGTATACGTGTATTATCACCAGTGATATTTGTATTATCACTTATGAAATTTTGTTTATTTGATACTTTAAGTTTATGTTTTAGATTGTGAGTAGCATTAGGTTTTAGTATGTTATCATTTTTGGGATGGGTGAATTGATGGAAATTTGATGCATGGAAGGTGTTTGACAAAATTCCTAAGAGAGGGATGCACAAGTTAAGAAGCAATCACATGTTCTTGTTTGTCCATCATTTCATATATGTAACCAAATCAAAAATATTTATTTGAATAAACAAGCTTTGGGGAATTAATCAAATTGCATTGTAGTTATTGTAAATGAGTAATCATATCCTATGTTGCATTAGTTGATGCTTATTTTCATTTTTCTGAATGGCTTATTTTTGAATTATTTTTAGTGCGTTTTGTATTTTGCTTTCTCAATCACTCTATATCTAAGGTGATGCAAATTTGATGTATTGTTCGATAATTGCGCAGTGACCTAGAGCTTAAGCCACAAGAACTACTTACCTTAACAATCGTGAAGGCAAATAATTTGAAAAACATGGAAATGATTGGGAAGTCTAATCCTTATGTGGTTGCATATATTCGGCCACTTGAAAGGTTCAAAAGAAAGGTTGTTGATTACAACTTAAACCCTGTTTGAAATCATGTAATTCAGTTAATTGCAGAAGATAAGAAGACACAGTGTGTTGTACTTGAGGTTACGTTTTTCTCCTTTTTGATTTTCTGTATTGTTGGTTTCTCAGTTGTATCACAGGTGATATCACAAGTGATATCAAATGTGATATCACCTATGATATCACAGGTGTGTCAGCTTTCTTTTATTTTGTTGAATCAGTTGTGGTAATGGAGGATGTTATGATATCACAAGCGATATCAAAGTTGTTTGAGCTTCTTCAATTTGTTTTGTGGAGCTGTTGTACTTTTTTTAACCACAGATGCAGTAGTTGTTGATTCTTTCGTTTGATGGAGCCGTTTTTTTGCAAATTGCAATCACAAATAGTTTGATGATATCGTCTCTTTTTATGACACATACAAAACAAACAAGTATGCTTTTTAATTTGTAATATCTCCTGTGAGATTTCATTGTTTTTTGTACATTTTGTATATATTATCACCTGAGATATTTCTCTTTCCAGGTACATGATGGTTTTTGTGTTACTGGAGATGTGTTACTGTTGGTTCTGGTATGCTTAAGAACGAAACTACTGAATCTTGTGTATGGTTACTCCAAGCATTCAAGAAAGCTTTTGTGCATTATCCAAATATCATCGTAAATGGTCAAGATGGTGCTATGCGAAAAGTAATTGCAACTGAGCTTCCCGGTCCAAGCCCCGTCTTTTGTCATAAATTAGAAGTTATGTATCTCTTGTGATAAATAACTGGAATTAATTTTTATGAGGTCTTTGTGAGTTTATGGAATATTTTGTCATTTTTAACACTTTGTGATAAAACATGAAAATGATGAAATGTTTACATTATTTATGTGTTTAAATTCAGTTTTCGCACTCCTTGTGTTTGTGCGTTAGAATTACCGTTGCTATTATTATTGTTAGTTCTAGATGAAGAAGATGATGTGGTGACTGTTGATGTGCTGGATGTGGTGTTGTTGTTGTTAGTCATGACTGATTTTGAGAATATGAATCGTTATGTTACTCAAAAGCATTGCTTAATTAATCATATTCTTGTTTGATTTTGAGAATATGTCATGTTTTTATTTTTATAGTTTTCTTCATGAAGTCAACGGTATTTTTAAGTGACTTTTCATTAATATCACTTGTGATAATCTAATAAAATTACCGAAAGAAGGTTATATTCAGATAAACCAAAAGCATTGTTTACAACTTAATATAAATTACCATTGTTTACAATTTAAGTAGCAAGAGAAAATTACAATTTAAGCAGCAAAAGAAAATTACTAATTGATGCATTTGTCTTTTTATTTTCTACAACTTTCTTCTTGCCAGCTTTATGAGCATCCCCTCCTTTGTCTTCTTTCCCACTTCATTCTTTTTAGTTTGCAACCTCTTCTTCTTCATTTCCTCTTCTTCTTTTTCTGCAACTGTCTTTGTTTTCTTCCATGCAGTCTCTGTTTTCAGTTCAACAATTACTGTTGGTGGTGTTGGTGGTTGTAGATCATGTTATATCACAGGTGATATCACAAATGTTTCTTTCAGTAGTTGGTGGTGTAACTGTTTCTGTTTTTGTTCTTGTTGTGTTTTCTAAGCTTAAATGTCTAGCAACGGATTTTGTTAATTTGCTTGGTATTGTTAGTGTTGTCGGTGATGATGTTGTTCTTTTGTTCACTTCTTCAGTTTGACTTTGTTATTCTTTAGCAACGATCTTTTTCCTTTCACCTTCAACCCCTGCTTTTTTGCTTCTTTTATTATTGATATTCAAATCTGCATAAAATATATACCATGTTAGTGTATGAATAGTTCATTGTTTTTTAATATCATACGTGATATATAAATTGAATAAGTATACGTCATCAAATATCATAGGTGATATACTACCAACAAACAATCATTACAACTGTTGTATCATAGGTGATATACTACAACTAAGCAATCGTTGCAACTGTTGTATCACAGGTGATATACTAACAATAAGCAATCATTGAAATTGTTGTATCGTAGGTGATATACTACCAACTAATACTAGAGTCAAATACCGCTTTTAAACATATCGAAGCATGCCCAATCTATCCATTATGCACATATATCTACCACAAATCTAATAAAAGCATGTTACAGTCACAATATTTATTTTAGCCTGTTAAGTCTCTTATATTATCACAATAATCATCTAACCTTCACAACAATCCCTCAATAAACTACCAAAATCTACAAAAACAAAGAAAGTGTTCATACTGTATAATAAATATCCGTGTTTTTAGGGATACGATTATAACATTCTACTGAAAGTATACATACACATTCTACTGACTGTGTCTGTATCACTGGTGATACAACACATAAGCTAAATGTTAAATCAAGTATGCCGCATACATTCAGGGTTTTATCACAGTTAATTCTTTTAAAGGAAACATGCTTATACGTTACAATATACCTTTACTTTTATGAATCTCTGGAGATGGAGTCAAAAATTTGATTGACGACAGAACCGCATTTACTCACAGTAAATAGTATATCATCAAAACTTTTAGCAAAAAAAAAGTTTAACTATGATTACAAAACAATAACAATAAAATATCAAAAGTGAGATTATACATTACATATAATAAATCTTAACAAGTAAACAAAAAAACCTATCAAATAAACAAAAATTTCACAAGTGATAATACAAATATCACCGGTGATAATACATATATACAGTTCAACTTCAAATATCACTGGTGATACTGCACGTATGATACTTTCACTCACACATTTCATCAAACACTTGGTGTGCATCTATGTATACAAAGTGTTTTACTCAGAAACTCAACCAAATGTAAACACTAAAAAACACAACCAAAAGCATGTCACAATCACAATAAACATCACACCAAAACAAATTCGTTTTTTTGTATCACATGTATATATATTAATAAACAACTAAAATAAAAAAAAAAAAAGCAAAAAAATCTTCATAAACACTATCAAAAACAGAAATATAAGAATAAAATCACAACAAATTGTTAATAAATAACAAAATAATGAATTGGAAGTGCCATACCTATTTTTTTTTCTGGATCTGGTTTTGATTGCCTTGATTCGTTCACTTTTATGTGTTTTCTTTGATTTTGACGGTTAAGATTGGATGATTTGTGATGTTTTTGTTTTATTTTGAAGTCTTCATTTAGAGAGAGAAAGTGTTATCTGTGTGTTTTTTTGTGTGAGTAATATTTGTGAGAAATGACGTGTTTGGTGTGTGGGTTGGAGGTAGAATGACGAATTTATAATAGTAGTCCCTCCGTGTTTTTCTTCATTAAATTTTGTCCTTTTGATCCAACGGTGCAGATCTGTTCCTTGGTATGCATCAATTTAAAGGTATGTGAAATAAAGTGCCTCTAATAAGTAAATACAAATTAATTTTTAAGTGTAATTATGTGCTACTGTCTTATCTTTTGCGAGTTGTGACCGTTTAAAAAACTCGTTAAGTATCCAAAATACCATATATGCGGGGAAAAAAGAGAAGCACAACTTTCAAGTTTTAAACATAAAAGTTGGAGGTAATGGTCACCGAACCACTCACATCTTCATTAACGACATTATCAAACCCATCACTAAACAAATGTAAAGAATACTATCAAACCCATTTTGTTATCAATTTTAATTAAAAACTGATTTATACTTCCATTCATAATTAAAAACATTACATTAAAAATTAAAAACGTCACACAACAAAAAAGTTAAATTAAGATCAACGGGAAAGGTGTTCGACCAAATCGGCATGAAGGTTTTGATGTTCGTGACGATTTGATCGAAATGCGTCCTTTTCAGGTACAATCAATACTACTACGAAAGTATTCACAATGAATAGTTACATCTTCAGACTTCAGCTACGCTTGTGAATAGTTCTCGACTCATCCTGAACCTCTTCTAGAATATATATGTGTCGTACATCGGTTGTTCACTAAAGTAAGCGAGGATTAAACGATCATGAGCACCATAACGATCTCTACTTATGATGTTTCTTGTACTTCGCCAACTTTCACATTTTCATTTATTCTTGATAAACAATGTCGCAATTTTTAAAAATGACAAGTTCATACTATTAACTTCTTCTTTTTTCACTGAGTCTGTGAACATGAATGATTCGGAGTCTATTTGGAAAATGAGAAATAAGAAATAGTTTGTTTGAAGTTGTGTAGAAACAATTGGAGGAACAAAAGTCTAACCTATGCTGGAAGGTTAATGTTAATTGTTTCTGTTTTGGAATCCATACAAGTCTATTGGTGTAATGTCTTTTTGTTGCCTAAAGAAGCTATGAAAGAAATCAATAAAGTTCTAAAGAACTTCTTATGGAATAACAATGAATCTTCTAATGGGAGGGCTAAGGTTGCTTGGAAAAACATATGTAAGCCTAAATCAAATGGAGGTCTTGGCCTGAAGGATCTTAGATTGTGGAATATTGCTTTATTGGTCAAGAATCTGTGGAATGTGGCTATAAAGAAGGATACTCTTTGGGTAAAATGGGTGAGTACTGTGAAATTGAAAGACACAAGTATATGGGTTGTGCAAAAAGATATTAAGGATAGTTGGGGGTGGAGGAATCTCCTTGATATAAGAGACATTGTTATTAATCATTTCAAGTATGATATTGGGAATGGTACTGATACTCTTATGTGGTTTGATAATTGGAGTGGTCTTGGTCCTCTGATTAAGCTCATTTCCTTTAGGAGCCTGTACAATGCAAGACTGGATAAAAATGGTAAAGTTGTTGACATGATTCTCAATGGGCAGTGGAATTGGCCTAGTGAATGGAATGAGGAGTACCCTTTTCTAAACCAAATTGCAGTTCCTGTCATTGATACTTCTAAAAAAGATAAGCTCTCTTGGATGGATAACAATGGAGGTGTGATGAAATTCTGTGTGAGCAACATTTATAATGCTATATGTGATGCATCTACGGAAGTTACATGGGGGGGCTCTAGTTTGGTTTACACAATGTATTCCTAAACATTCTTTCATTTTATGGATGGCTATCCAGACTAGACTATTGACTCATGACAGATTGAAAAATTGGGGTAGCTATGATATGATGGTGTGTAGCCTTTGTAATAATGATTCTGAATCCCATGATCACTTATTCTTTCAATGTCAGTTCTCAAAGGATATTTGGCAAAGTCTACTTCCAATGATGGATTGCACAATGGAGAGTGAGGAATGGAACAGTATTGTATCTACTATTGCTGCAATGGGTTGCACAAATAGCATTTGGAGTGTCATAAGGAGAGTATGCTTTGGGGCCATTGTATATTTCATCTGGCAAGAAAGGAATTTTAGAACTTTTAGAGATGAAACAAGGGATAGTCAAACTATATGCAGAATGATATGTGATAGTGTGAGAATGAAGATTATGAGCTTGAAAGTGAAGAAGTCCATAGAAGTGATAAGAGCAGCTTCTATTTGGAATGTGCAAATGGATGTGAAAGACTAAATTGGCAGTGTAATTGGCAAATGTAGCAGTGTAATCAAACAACCTTTTTTGTGAGTTCTTCTTTGCCTGCATAAAGGAGTGTTAGATGGTTATGATGCTTAATAAAGGTGAATTCAGATTGGAATCCTTGGGATTGTGCAGTGATGTTAACTGTCCTGTGTTGGTATAATGTCAGAGTATAGTTGTATCAGATATGTTGGTAGTCTCTCAGACATTAGTTGTTTTAGCTTATGCTTTGTATCTGATTTGGGCTGTCAAATCAGTTTTTATGCTTATGATGTACAAATCATGTTTGGATATTAATATTAATTCACCTTTGCACCAAAAAAAGTTGTGTAGAAATTGAGAAAGATATTGTTTAAAGTTGTGAATAAAATGATAGAGTATTCGGAGTATTTATAGGTAAATAAAAAGAAAAAAAATTAAATTAAAAAGTTTTTTTTTTTTTTCAACAGATATGTCCAAAAGGGCATAATAGTCATTTCCCATCTTTTCTCCACTTTATCACATTTAGTCCCTATAGCAAAACTTCATTACAAGACAAGTCCTATCATGTTATTTTCCTTTGCATCCTAAATCCCAACTATTAACATAGTTAACCTCACATTTTTATCATTCCACCAATTATCACATTTAACTAATAAATATATCCTTATACAATTCGTAAATTTTTGGGGTGTTACAATTGTTTCCATTCTAGAATGCTTAGAGAAAGGTTGTGGCAAAGCATGTTTAATGCTTTTCTAAATTGATAAATACTCAAAAGTTAAAAATGGTTAACGAGTGTTAATATGCAAACACATTTGATTTCTTTCTTTTTGATTTTGGATTATTACAAAAATGATTAATCCATCTTTCGATGAAAGTGAGATTTGAAATTCTTTGCTAGTTGTCAAATTGAATTTTATCATACATTTTATTTAAACTTGAGTTAAATAAATTTGGTATGAATGTTTATACAATGATGTAAGAATTTTGATGTATTATCTATGATAAAAAGCATCTTTGATTATTAAGCACATTTTAAAGATTTACATTAATACCTTAAGTGATTTGCGCAAAGGAAAACTATTTCTAAAACATGTTTACGTAAACTTTTGCGTAATATACTTTTATATTTGTCATTAACAAAACATAGAAAAATCGTTAACTAAAACAACGTTTTCATATTATTATTTGTATTAACAACGTCAAGTAAAAACCTGTATGGTTATTGATTTAACTCAAACCTTATTCATTTTTGGCATTATCATATTGGCAATTCAATAAATTCTAGTTTATATCTAAAGTCAGAGTATCTTTGTTGCAGTCATGGACAGAGCTTGAACATTGCTGGTGGGAGTCAACTTAAAAAATATATATTTTAGGGGGCCGATATGCATTACGTTGAAACTTTTTTATAAAAAATAACTAAAATCATATATAAAAATGACTAAAATCATAGATAAAAAGATTAAAAAAATGTACATAGGGTCAAAATTTTTAGTGGGGCCACAACCCCCTTGGTCCCTTCTAAGACTAAAAGTAGTCGTGGGTGAGTCACTCAGTGCTAAGTTCTCTCTTTTCTCACTTTCACTCACTCTCACTCATCATACATCTGTTTTGGTCACTTTCCTTTCACCTTTCATTAAAATACCTACTTTATATATACCCCACTAAATACCTCATACACACTAACAAAACAAATAAAAAAAACAATTAGTTTTTGAAGTGAGGCCACTTTGTGAGCTCTAATACCATGATGAATAACTCACCATGATTTGCATTTCAAGCCGTGAGTTGGGATATGTGTTTCGCTTTGGGCGTGAGTTGCATTCCACTCCGTTCAGCCCAATGGCGGACCTTTATGAGGGCAGGGGAGGGTCCTCCCCTCCTCCCAAAAAAAATTTTACGGCACCTACGCTGCGTTCCCGAGTTTTATTTTTGAAAGAAGAGAAAAGAAGTGGGAAGAAAACAAAATAAATTTGTGTTCCTGAGTTTTTTCATGAGAGAAGAGAAGAGTAAATTTGGCTAAACTTCTCTCCAAAACTTTCTTCCCAAAAGTGGGATGATTTGGAGAGAAGTTATATTTGGAAGTTTTAATAAATATAATTACTAAAATAACCTATCATAAAACATGACTTTTAAATATAACAAAGGGTATAATTGTAAAATCAATCAGTTATCTTTTCTTTTCTCTCCTAACTCGGGAACATGATATAAAAATTTAATTTCATACATCTCGTCTTCTTTTCTGCCCCATTTTCAACTCTTCTCTTCTCTTCTTTCACTACTAAACTTGGGAACAGAGTGCTAGTGTAAATATTATAGGTTTTAGAGGTAATTTAGTTGAGGTTACAAACAAATCTCTGATTCGGCCACCATAAAATAATTTCGGCCCCTCCAAAATAAATGGTCAAGTTCCGCCACTGATTCAACCTAAGTTCTATCCGTGGGGTTGTCATGAGAATGGAGGCTGGACTATAGGTGTATATAAACAATATTACTTTCTTCCCATATATTGCAACATCATTTTAAATGTTTGAATATTTTTTAAATGTTCGGGTTACTTTTATGTTTAACATAATGATATGTTAATGTAAGACATGCCAGACTTTCTCCTCTTGATTCTCATCAAGTGTTACTTAGGTTATGTACAATGGTGACCTGGGTCACGTGTGTTACATCAGCTTTCTTTTTTTAACGACTTGATGATGACCTAATTGTCACAGAGGTGACCTAGTTTTTTTTTTTTTTTTTTTTTTTTTTTTTTTTTAATTCAAAATATTTTTAACAACAAAATTAAACTTCATTAATAAAAAAACTTAAACATTACAACAATAATTAAAAACTTAAACTAATAAAACGTAAACATCACAATACTTATTAAAAACTGAAACTAATAATCTAAGTTATGGCGTGCCTTGATTGTTGCCTTAAGTTATTGTTTAAGTTCTTGTAATTGTCGTGCGGGCATATTTGGGTCGACAAATGTATTGTAGAAAATTAATTCTTGTGTCCGGTTTGATTGTTCTGCCAATGCAAGTTGCTGACATTGGATCTCAAGTTTCTCCCTTTTGAACTCCTCGCTCTCCTTGCCGTTGCCTCTTGCAGCTCCAACTCTTTTTGCCTCAACTTTAAGTATTCCTCTTCCATATTCTTATTTTTTTCCTTACTTGACGGCATGAACTTGAAAAAGTTCTTGGCCATCGAACTAACAAATGATTTAGGTGGCTTACGAGAGGAGGCGGGTGCTTTCTTCTTAGATGCATCACGACCTATTGGTCGTGATTCTTGAGTCACGTCCTCTTCAGAATCATCCACGTCTTGGGGAATAAAAGGACCTCTTGTTGACCCCGAGGTGGTTTCCGAAGTCTTGGATTTCTTCCGACTATTCGTGGTGAAAGAAGGCATCTCAACAGTTTTCCAAGCAGAATGATTCCTCAAAACTTTCAAACACTCCTTCAATGTAAACTCATGCTTATGAATCACACTGTATTCTTTAAGAGCTTTTTCATAGTCGTCTTCGTCATTCTCACCACTTCCATGATTCTTCCTGATATTATCCATAATTGCACAAAAGAAACCAACCCTAGAACGAATCCTACTCTTCCATTTGGTCGTGACGGAGTCGTAGGTTCTTTGTCTTGTTCAAAGTACGCTATCACCTCCTGCCAAAACCCATTCCGGATGATAGCGTTCCCTTTTTCGGAATTTTCCGACACATGTATCCAAGTTTTACAAAGCGCGACCTCTTCCTCCTTTGTCCATAGTTCTGCCTTTTGTTTGCAACATTCTTCCCTTCTCCATTGTAGCCTGTTTTGAACCGTTTCTTTGGTTTGACGGGTGACGTCTCTTCGACATCGTCTTCAAGACGAATAGAACCGTGGTATGAACCGTGCCCCGAACCTTTCCCCATCGAAACTTCTTGACTCGGATAGTTTTCAGTCGGGTATTGTTGAGACGGATAGTTTTGAGGAGGGTATTGTTAAGACGGTATTCCATAAAATCTTCCAAATCCATATCAAGATTAACACCATGAAGCGGTGAAAACGATTGATTTGGTTGGGAAGATTGCGAGAAATCCATGTTAGGATGATATGACGACCAGCTTGGTGATTGGTTACAATTGATATTAGGACAACCCGGTGGGACATATGGACGATTGACGTAAAATGCGTTTTGATTTTGATTGGGTTGTGGTAGTCGTGTTTGATATTCAAAATCGGGTGCACGAAAACGAATACCCTGATTTTGTGGTGGTGTTACACCGGTTAATTCAAACGGTGGATCCCGTGAGAAATTCAAATTCGGGGAATTTTGGGGAAGTCGGGGATCGGCGGTTTTTTGATGTGGGAGTCATTTTTTGTGACATAATGAATATTGATGAGAAGTTGTTTGAATTGTATGTTTAGATATGTGTTTGAGGTTAGTATTTATAATGTTGTAAAAGTGGTAAAGTTTTTTAACAAAAAGTTTTTTTTTTTTTTTTTTTTTAATAAACTCGGTCATCTACCCGAACTAGTTTGCCAATACTTTCTCCCCCAACCGAGTGCAACCGAGTAGCCACAGTGGGGTGACCGACCCCAACCGACCGGTCGACCGACCCGCTCAACCGCCCACTGTCCATAGTCTTACTGTGGTGGTGGATCCAAAAAATTTGTAAGGGTGCAGTATTTTTTTTTTTTTTTTTTTTTCATACCGATTTTATGTAAATTCAAATTAATTCATGAAATAATATTCTATTTCCATTAAAATTAAAAAAAGAGAGCACACATTATAATGATAAAACAAGTTAAGAAATGGTGTATCGCTCTTGCAGGGTATAATCGAATACAAACTAAAATGATTCAAATTCGATCCAATATTTATTTTCACGCTAGAAGTCGATTAATCAACTCTATCAATTTTCCTATCCCTGCCATTTCTTTTGTGTTTGTTTTTTCTCTCTATATTGTTTGACTCTTCTTCTTCGCAACTTCGCAGCTGATGTGCCATTAAGTTTTCATGTCCATGGATAAATTTTAAAATTTTAAGATTATACTGTAATAAACAAGCAAATCAAATAAATGACTCTTATCACAATTTCACAACAACGAAAGAGATATCGGGCTAGTAGCACAATGCAAAAGGCTAATTTATTTACACTCCGTAGGTTCAAAACGGGTGTAGCACGTGCTACGCCCGCCACCATGGTAGATCCACCGTTGTGTTACAGTGTTTATGATGGTGTCATGTGCTATGCATTCTAATTTTACAAAAGATTAATATATAGACTCAAAGTTATAGACTTTAACAAAGTGATTCAACGTTATAAACTTTAACAAAGTGTGATCTTCCATCAATTGTTCTTTTAATTTATGTAAAACTTATGTACGTGTAAGTGTGTAACCTATAAAGAAAAGTATACGAATAACAATAATGAGACTCAAACTGAAAATGAAAAATGGGTGTTTACATTTATAAAATAATGTAAAAATAGATTATTAATTTATTAGAAAAACACAATGTAAAAACTTTGTGCATGCACTGTATTTATGACTAACATAAAAAGAAAAAAAGAAGCAAAAGTTAAATGCCAAAAATTCACTGTTTTTTTATTAGCATATCATAAAAATGAGAACTTTGAAACACATGGACCCAAACATCATTCGTTCCAACACACCTTTATTTCAAAAACAACAAAACAAATAAAACATTATAACCCATAAATGGAAATATGTGCTTTATATTATTAAATTTACTTCTTTGGAGCAAGTTTTGACTTAACTTTTTCTACGAATTTGGTTCCAACTTGGAATGCTTTTGTCAAAACAACATCTTCCACAGTGGGAGATGATGCAAACAAAGCGTTCGCTACCCTTTGGGTACCCGGTAACTGGCTGTTAAATGCTGCAATAACGGCAGCAGGAACTTTTCCATTGTTTATCTGAAAATGAATTAAGCCTCTAGGAAATGTAAAGATTTCACCAACTTTGATGGTCTTAGAAAAAAGTTTGTTTTCTGTTGTTATGAAGCCGACGTCTAATTCACCCTCTAGCACAAACACGATCTCAGTGGCTCGTGGGTGAGTATGTGGTGGGTTTATACCGCCAGGTGCATAATCAATGCGAGCCATAGATACGCCCAAGGTGTTTAACCCATTGATTTGTTGAACGGAGGCTGGAGACACAGTTGCACCAAATGTGTTGTTGGTGAGCGCGGGTTTTGCTAGCCCCGCAAAGAAGAAATCATCCGATGAGATGTTGCTTTTGCAGGCGAATCCATTCATCTTTACACCTGTTTTCCAAACAATAATTATTTATCAAACATTAAATGAATCATCATTGAAACCTGAACAATAGTAAAATTAATAGAAAAACATGATTATTTGTTTAAGTCATACTCCCTCCGTCCCATATTGACTGTCCACTTTAAATTTTCTAAGTCTTTCATTTCTATCATTGACCTTAAATATTTTTAATTGTGTTATATAATACTTGATGCAAAATATATGAATAGATTGAGTTTTAAATGTATTTTTTATTGATATAACTTTTATTAAATATTATATAACACAAATAAAAATATTTAAGGCCAAAGTTAAGAAAGAAAGACTTAAAAAGTCAAAACAAGACAATTAATATGAAACGGAGGTAGTAGAATTTATTTAAAGATAAAAAATTGCACTCCATCACCAACACCACTCCGAAGCATTGATCACCACATATCCTTCAAGATCTAAACTCACTATTTAAAAATGACTAATATATAATAATGTCAACTCAATCACCATTGATTTAGTCAAGAAATGAATGCCAACCCAATATTTACGCAGAAAAACCCATAAACAAAGAAAAAACTTTGCAACAAATGACTTGGCAGGCATTGGAATAAATCGGTACATTGACCTGGACATTTCCCAAAGTCTCTCTCATTTGACCAAGAACTTTTGATGTGCCATAGCTTAAATTTAGCACAAGGATTTTAACATTTTACCAATGTTTTGAAAGTCGATCGGCCGTAACCGGTTGAACCGGTTCCGGCCTAATAAATTAGTCAATAAAACTCAGGTTTTGAAAATCGGGTTAATCGATTAAACCCGTTGGGTTTTAAGTGATCAAGGTCAACCCGGTTCTCAAAACCTGGTTGGGTGTTTTTTTCATTTTTTTAGTAGAAAACCGGGTTGATCCGATGGTCAAACCAGTTGAACCGATAACCCAGTAACTCGACCGAGTCGATTAAAAACCCGATTTTCAAAACATTACATTTTAGGGTGCGTTTGGTATGTGGGATTAGACCACTTTAGGCTCAAAGCCATCTGAAATCAAATGTTTGGTTATTTCTCTTTGGGCTGACGCGCAACTTTGATCCCTGAATTTAAATTCAAAGTGGTATCCTACCTTTTGAGTGTCTATGTCTTTAAAATATAATTTGTCGTATTTCAAGATATTACCAACAACATATATTGAATCTAATAGTTGGCGTGTTTTTATTTGTGTATTTAAAAATAATATATATCAAATCAATCAATTGATATAATACGTATATATTTTAAATAATAACTATTTTTCTATCTTTATTTACTTTCAAATCTTTCCCAAATTCAAATCTTAATCCAAACCCATCTACAAACCAAACGGGTCCTTAAAAAAACTAGAATGGTTTTGTTCTTAATCAATTTTACATGAATCATAACTATAACTATATACCAACTCCGGATGTGCATGTCTTTAATTTTTATTTATTCAATATATCCTCAGAGTATAAGGCATGATAACTTAAGGTATTAAAAAAAGTTTCTCACCTTAGCATCACCTCATCTTTAAAATTCTAACATTAACACCAAAATATCACTCTTTATCATAACACCACATTGACACCATCTTTTGCGACCGGCTTTTCTTAAAAAAATAAATGGGGTATGGTAACTTGAGTTATAACACCACCCTTTTTTTTTTGCTTTTTCACGTTTCTTCCCAAGTTACCGTAGTAACTTGAGTTATAACGGCAACAAATGGGGTATGGTAACGTCGGCATAACGCCGGAACAAATGTTACCAAACCTTACACTCGCTTGCAATGTCGAGTCGGAAACAAAGATATAAAAAAAAAAAGAAAAAAAAAATACATATATATATATGAATTTTGAAGTAAACATAAAGCCCGGTGTACTTTTCTACAAAACGTTAACCATCAACGTTGACTGTGCCTAAACCTAGCTAGCGCCAAAGACAATATGCGCAATTAGTGGAAGTTAATGTTCAAGTTGACTTAACAGGCTGTTCAGGAGATATAGTCTAATGTATTTAAGTTAGTGTTTGCATGAGACCAGCTAATTTGATACCAACATAATTAGTTATATATAGGCATCTTATATTGCATGAGTAGGTGTAAAAAAGTTATTGAATCAGTTTGTGTAGCTCAAATTGTTAAAAGATCATAGATATCCAGACAAGAACATGAAATTCAATACCTGAAGCAAGATCCGCAACGCAGACATCTTGAAGCAAGTCAGGATCTGCTGACACGAAAGAAGCCAAAAAGATGGTCATCATCATGCCAATCACCAAACCATAATCATTAGTAGCCATAATAGAGCTTAATATAATTAATAGAGAAAAGATGAGGAAAGTGGGTTTGTTGAGTGGAAAGAATATGGTGGTTGTGTTGTATTTATAGTGGGTTGAGAGGGAAGACATTTTGACAGCAATTTAGCCTGTAGCTGGTCCCCTTCAATTATTTAGAGATCTATGTCTTATTTTGGTTAACTTGATTGAATTCACCATACTTATTAAGATCCCGATTTTACTTTTTTTCATTTTTTTTGAAATTTGACTATTATTTACGAAGCACAAACCGCCAAATAGCGGCCGGCTAAAAACACAACAAAACTACATCCAATCAAACTTACACCAATCTTTCCAACTAATCGAGCTACCTTTTGATATATTTCTATACCACAAGAAACCAAGAGACTTCACGTCTTGAATGATCTTCTCCCCCGAAACGGTTCCATTGGAGAATCTTTTGTCGTTCCGGGCTCTCCACAGGCACCAACAAGTGATAAATACCAGACCCTTGAAAACCTTCTTCTTCTTTTTATCCAGCCCAACCGTTTTGTGAAGATCGAAAAGGTCTTTGACAGAAAACATGAACAGAGGGCTGGTTTTGCACCATCTACTCATACGAAACCATACCTGTGAAGCAATAGCACAATGGCAGAAAAGGTGGTCCACATTTTCTTCATAGTCTTCGCACAGCCCGCATAACGGGGAGGAGATGTTGCAATTTCTCCTCCGAAGGGCCTTGGCCGTTTGGATACGGTCTAGACCCACTCTCCACATAAAGATGTTACATTTTTTTGGGACCCATTTCGACCAACTGAAAACGTATCTGTTGCTATAGTTTTGATCACTATTTAGAAATTCTTTCATAGCCTTTACACTAAACTCCTTGTGCTTGTTACCAAGCCATGTCCATTTATCACCACTGTCGAAAAGGTTAATACCTTCCAGCATACTCTCCAATCTGGAAAGCTCTTCACTTCCACCATCTAGCATACGACTATTCGGTCCACCTATGATACCTCCGAGACGATTATTACCCTCTTCGAGCCCATCAGCAACCATACATCTCTTGTCTTTGGCCAGCTTGAAAAGACTTGGAAAGACATCTTTTAAGGGTTCGTTGCTAGCCAATGGGTCAAGCCAGAACCTGATATGTTTACCATTTCCAATCTTACCTTTAAACATTTGATTAATTCCGAGACCTCCCACCTTGATTTTCGAGCACGTCTTTACAATAGTCCCCCACCCACTGTACGACGTCTTGCACATAGGGATAGGAGTCCAGCTTCTTTTTGTGTCGTGTAACGCTTCAATTACCTTTCTCCATAAACTTTCCGGTTCGGTTCTATATCTCCAAATCCATTTGGAAAGCAAAGCAACATTGGTTTCCCAAAGTCTACACAAGCCTAGGCCTCCGACTTTGATAGGAGAAGCAACTCTCTCCCACCCTACCCAATGAATTTTGTTTCCTTCATCCAGACCCCCCTACAAGAACCGCTTCATAATTCCTTCAAGCTTCTCTATCACTTTCTTTTGAGCTTTAAATAACGTGAGGTAATACGTGGGAAGGTTTTCCAAAACTGATTTTATTAGAGTCACTCTACCACCTATGGAAAGGCTTGAACCTTTCCACCTCGATAATCTTTTCTTGAATATATCCACCAGAAAATTCCAGTTTGTTACACGGTTCATGTTCCCCCCTATTCGAATGCCAAGGTGGTAAAAAGGAAACGACCCATTCTCACAGGAGACCGATTTTACTATATTACATAGCAAACACGATTTGAACTTATGTAGGAACTTCGCAATCGTTTGATCTTAATAGGATTTAGATCTTGACTATAAGATCGTAAGATCTCCATCTGATCTGACTTTACTTTACTCGAATTACAAGCTAAGAAACTAAACATTTACAGATTAAGGTTTATAAAAATTTAAAAACTAGATCGAGATTAATGCTATAATCATAATTTGTCCTACACTTTCATGAAATACTCATATATGTTTGTGTTTTGTAGGTTTATATATTTATTACCACACATTGACATTATGGTATGATTTTAAGATCCGAATTCAATTTTAGATCTTGCAAAGAAGAAACAATTTTAAATAAAATCCCTATCCAATGTTTTAAAACCTGGGTTGACCCGGCCGGTTCAACCGGTTGAACCGGGAACCGGCTCGGATAGGACCGGGTTTTTGCATGGTTTAGAACCGGATTGAACCGCCGGTTTTTCGTTGACCCGGGTTGATAAACCCGGCCGGGTCATTACTTTTTATAAAAAAAAATTAACAAAATAATTTTTTTCCATTAACTTTTCTAAGTTTAATTGAAAAGTTAAAATGTTGATAACTAATGTTTGTTAAAATTTTATAAAATAATAAATTATAGTTATATATGATCTTAAAATTATTAATTAATATAGTTTTATTATAAACTATTTTATAATTTACAATCACCTTGAAAATTTTGGCTATATTTTTATAGATGTAGATTTAAAAAAAAAAACTTATTGGTATAGTCTCAATTTTCTTCATCAGTTTAATCGAATGTATGAATAAAAACGAATAAATTATTAGATCATGCAATACTAATTATTAAATATAGGAAAAAGTATATATATATGTATAGAACCGGTTCGACCCGGCGGTTCAACCGGTTGAACCGGTGACCCGGTGAACCGGCGACTAAACCGGGTCGATAAAAAAACCGGTTTTTAAAACATTGTACCTATCATGGAAACTTGGAATTTAGAGCTTAGTCATTAGATACAAACGTATTTTTCTATAGTGTTACATTTTTTATTTTTTTATTTGGTAAAGAGTTTTCTCGATAAAATATATTACTTCATAAAAATAATTAAGTACAATGGTTGAGGGTGTGTCCCACAGCTCAGCCCAATAAGGCTAAACAAACACTCCTGCATAGAATAAAACCTATCCTAGTATAAGAATGACATGCTATGCATAACAAGAAAGAAAACTATCCTATTGGATTGACTTCATATTTTGTGAGATTATTCTTTTATTTAGGTTAATAGTATTGTCTGAACTCATTAGCTAGCAAGAATCTTTGAATTAGTCGTTACATTTTGAGTACATAAATATTTTACTTTTTGTTACAAACTTTAAAGTTTTACTCCCACTGTCCCACACGTAAAACTTCTTATCCCAAAACAATATTGTAGATTAGACACATATATATACACACCATGTACTCATATAGTCATATGTTTTAACTTTCTTCAATAACTGGTTCTAAGCGTGTCAAATTAATGTTAAGATGATGGTTATTAAATTGTTGACAGTACAAGATGTGTTTGTTGCTAAAATGTATACAACAACGAGTATGTTGGATATGGGCAATGAAGAAAGTATTATGAATCAACAAATCATGTCCAAAGCCAAACATGAACTCAGCTAAGTCATCTGAGAATAACTCGATGTGTACCTCACTATACATCTGCAATTTTGTTAATTTTTTAGGGAGGGGAAAGTAGCATTTAGTGTTCAAATATAGCTCACGTATTACGTTTGTCAAAATTAACTGTTGCTGGAATTGGTAATGAAGTTGTAAATGGAGCAAGATCTAAAAAAAAGTAGATTATTTTTATAGGCTACTGAAGTACATTTTTCGAGTGATTATAAAAGATTAATTTTATAAAAGCTTTTATAATTAGTTTTATCTCTCAAGCAAAGCATATACTTTGAGTAGATTTTTTGTAAAAAGAAATAAATAAGCAAAACCTCCTAATAATAATTGTGCTTGTCAAACATACCCGTACTCAAACATGACATTATTGCTATCTAATACTCCCTCCGTCTCATAATTGTTGTCCAGTGTTGACTTTTTAAGTCTTTAGTTTTTAACTTTAACTTTAAATATTTTTATTTGTGTTATATATATTACTTGATGCAAAATATATAAATGAATTGAGTTTTAAATGTATTTTCATTAGTAAACTTATATTTTTACTATAAATATCCAATCATTTTAAATATGAAATATGATGTTAAATAAGGAATGTGTGTTGTTAATCGATAGTCCATTTTCTTATTTAAGAGTGATTAACGATATCCAATAGGGTTATGATTAGCCAAACCTCGTATTGGGTGCTATGTTGGAATTTCAGATTTTGATTTTTGGTAGTAATCTTAAAGGCAAATTCAGAACTAGGCAAGCTGACACGTGCGATGCACAATTTTTTTTATTATCCCTTGCTTTTTCAAAGGTTAAGATATTATATGTCATTTATATAGTTTGATGGAGGGGTGTAATTGAGCCGAGTCAAGCCCGAGCACAACAAGGCTCGAGCTCGGCTCGAAAGATAAAAGATTAGCTTGAGTTCGGCTCGATTGCTCGTCAAGCTTTAACAATCCAAGTTTGAGTTCGGCTCGAGCAGGATTCTAGCAAAGCTCGAACTTAGCTTGAAAAGCTCAAAATTATATATATGAAAAGCTCGAATCTATGCCAACTGATATTTGCAGCTGAACTAAGCTCGAACAAAATAGCAAATGCACCATTCCATGTCAAAACAAATTGCAAATTGCTGCTGCGACGAAAAAATATAGTTTTCACACAGAACTAGTACATGATCTTGAATCACAAACTCGAAGAGAAATACTTAACCATTTGAAAACCAAATTAGATATTTTTAAGAGTAATGAAACCAACAATAAAATTCTCATAACCAAAGCTAGGAAATATTTTATCTTTTATGAAGTTGGTCCTTATAATAGATTAATATTTAAATCAGCTTTTATTTACATACATAAAAAAATAATATGAAAATATATTTATATTAAGGCTCGAAAAGCTTGATAACCGCTCGAGCCGAACTATCAAAAGCTCGAGTTCGACTTATTATATGTTTCGAGCCAATTTACTAAGTACATTACCGATTAATGTGTTCATAAAAGACCAAACAATAATCACCATCTAAGTACATTAACGACCTATAACTTTTCAAACCACAAAGTTCCTGAAAAAATCATCATAATAGGAAACGTGTCATTTTCAAAAGGGAAGAAACAATTTACACCACACATAAGTTGCTTATTTGTTTTAAGAAAGACATATTAAGCCAAATTGAATCTATATGAGGTATCACTTGTAAGCCTCATATTGTATATATAGTGATTGCATGGTCATATATCCGAATGTTTCCTCCCTGACGTAGTCATGGATAAATTCCGGATAAAAGTTTGTAACAAATTGTTATAAAAATTTTCAATGTCGATCGATATTTATATTGAAATAATAACTAATGCATAAACCTTTGTTTCATTGAATGTACATTTCTTGTTCCTCATATTTAGATGACTTATTGATCACCACTATAAAGTCGAATGTTTTGACACGCTATAACGTACAACTTGATATTTCTTTTCATATAGTAGACTAACGTTTGGCTCTAATAAATCATACATTTATATACACACGTCAACATAGTTTTGCTATTGCTACAACATGTATATCCCAAATTGCAAGGTCGTGAAGTTTTGTGCCACTAATTTTTAATTACATGTGAACAGTCGTCAACTGGCCCATAAGGGAGATGAAGTCAAATTTCGTTTTCATGGATTACGGTAATGTTTCCTTGCGCACCAAAAGTTGGTAGAATTGCCACTATGTAGCCAATGCCTTATTAATGATCATCAAGTTAGCCATTTGCGTTCTCGTCAGTTGTGATCAAATAGATGTTGGCTTTTATCGTAAGGTTTTCTTGCACATTGCCACCAATCGAGCCACTGTTGTGTATGTTATTGTCATTAGATGGTGGTATGTATTTGTTACATATATTTAAAGAGAAATGATACATGGACCTAAACTTAGGCTTAAACTTAGACCTAAAATCAAGTGTCAGCATTCTATTAGCTGTAGATAGGGACCCACTTATTTTATAACCCATCAGAATAATGCTAAGTGATTTTAGGTCTAAGTTTAGATATATGTATCATTTCTCATATTTAAATGTAGAAGATTAATGTTATCATGATAGTAACGCTCATTCATTAGTGTTTTTTCATATCAAAAGTCAATATTGGTATAATAAACTGAAATCTCTTGCTTAAGTATTCTCATTAGTCAATGATCCGCTAGTCTAGCGGTGAGGCACCGGGAGTTTTCCCCACAGGCCCAGGTTCAGACAACCGACCACCGCTCTGGGTTGGCCCCCTCCATGTCATGGGGGTGGGTTGATTCAGCATTATAAAAAGATGTATCAACTGTCCAAAAAAAAAAAAGTATTCTCATTAAAGCTATTTTTGGTGAAACTTAAATGTGGACATTTAGGTGAAACTTAAATACAGTCTTATATGGGTTTAGAAGTGTTGAGTAAAAGCAAAGATTTTTCTGGTGGACATAAAAAAAAAAAGGAGAAACTTAAATGTGGACGTTTAGGTGAAACTTAAATACAGTTTTTTATCGGTTTGGAAGTGTCGAGTAAAAGCAAAGGGTTTAGCTAGAAGTGTTTAACTCATTAACACTTAAATTCAATGCATTAAACTCAAATTTTAGATAAGACTAGTCGTTATTCACATCCGTGCGATGCACTTTACTAAAAAATAATTTGTCATTAATATGTTTAATTGCTCGATGAGCAACCGACAATGTCAATTTACTACTCTACTATATTATGTGAGTTTCTTTATTGAAATTCTAAAGAAAAGTTTCAAATCTTTAAAATCCAGGTTTATTGCATGAAAATTTTTAACTAGACGACTAAAGAAAAGTTTCAAATCTTACAACCGTCATATTTAGAAAGCCATTATCTCGGATAATTAATTAATTGTTTATAATAAAATTTTAAATCTATATTGCATGAAAATCAATTTATGAAGTTTTAAAGAGTTTCAAATATTTAGCACTTGCATTTTTTTTGCACGAAACTCTACTTTTTAACGTTTTAAGTAATAATTTATAATAAAGTTTTAAATTATAGAGGAGAGTTATTTTACATACCAAACTTTTCTTACATAACAAAGTACTCATCTCCACCATCCATCTAAAAAGAAATCAATGGCTGAGATTAATAGGATTTTATTATTTTATATATTTTTTATAATTTAAAAATCTCTTAAACCGTTAATCGTTAAGTGAAAATATTTACACCGTCGCGAAGAGCATTTAATTATCTTTCTATAAACGGGCACTTTGATATATACTTTCGAAAAAAGAAAAAATTTTGATTTTTTTCACCTTTTTTTGTCTTTTTTTACGTTACTTAAAATTTGCATGAAAAAAATCATATATGATTAAACACTAATTTGAATATCACATGTGATATTAGTGTTAAATTATATATGATATGTGATATCACATGTGATATGATATATATATCATATTTGTTTTACACTAATATCACATGTGATATTAAACTAATATCACATGTGATATTACATATCATATATGATATAACACTAATATCACATGTGATAATGAAATGATTGTTAAATCATATATGATTTTTAATGCAAATTTCAGAACGTAAAAAAAAACGAAAAAACTTTGAAAAAAAAACGTGAAAAATACGAAAAAAAATATTTTGTCGAAAATATATCAAAGTGCCTATCTATAGAAAGATAATTAAATGCTCGTCGCGATGATATTTTTTTTTTCGTTTAACGATTAACGGTTTGAAAGTTATTAATATTTGAAAAAAGATGATGAAAGTGAGTTTTTTAAATTGTTGTGATTAATCTCATCCATTAGATCAAATAAAAATTGATGGTGGAGATTGATCTTTGGTATGTAAATAATCTTTTGTTCTCAAATGATCTTAAATCATTAGATAATAACTTATAATAAAGTTTTAAATATTTCGTAGTGACATTTATCGTATTATATTTAAATATTTATTATTATTTAAAATTATCATAAAAGAGTTTCAAATGTTTACTTACATTTGTTGCATGTTACATGCAACTTTACTTTTTAATTACTTTTTAATACAACATGACACTACAATACACGTCATTACATCGCAAATCACATTTGTTCATGGTTTGTTCTCCTCGTGATTTTTTTGGCAGCCTATTAAGCAATTTTGTAGGTAAAGTATTATTATCTACAAAGCAAACATGAAATAACACATGGTAATTAAAGTATGATTATCTACTAAGCAATTTTGTAGGTAAAGTATGATTTCACTTATCTTTTAACATCACCTTTAATCGTGAATTTGTGATGGATAGCCGAGATATAGGTTTTTCAAATAAAGGCATGAAATTAAAGATGTCCAAATTTCTAACCATAAAACAACTATTATTATCTAGAACCTCATTAAATATAGTATACGAAATGTTCTAAAATCTATAAAACTTTTAACATACAAATTTTCACTTTATATGAATAAGAGTAACTTAGTACGATATAAGCTATGGACAATAAACAAATTCACACTAAACTAAGATACAAAGCCAACATAAAATGTATGATTTGTGGTTTAGCTGGCCTGGCTCCTCGGGGTTTTTTCTAGCCATAGTTCATCAATTAATATTTGAAATCATTTGGGTAAAACATGAAGAGAGGTTTGATTTGAAGATTTGCATCGCTTACACTGTGTTCTCAAGTTAGTAAAAGGGAAGAAATAAAGTGAAAGTGATAAAAGTTGTATTCTCAAGTTTTTTTAGAAGTAAAATGAGTGAAAGTAAGTGTAAGTGATGATATTTTAGTTATAAAACTTTCACCTCACTTTTAAAGTGAAAGACACTTTGCTTCCTCTCTCTCTTACTTTACTTCATCTTTCTTTCACTTTACTTGCTTTTTCTTTCAATTTCACCCCACTTAAGAACTTCACTTTCTTTTTTTCACTTTTTACCAACGGATAAGGAATAAGTAGTTCAACACTATGATTGATAAACCCTTGTAAGATGGTCGCTAATGTTTGAGGGTATGTGAAAGCCCTTGTGAATTCCTAAAACCCATAGTCTACAAAGCATCAACATCAATAAATCAGATTGATACAATTTTGGGATATCAAAGTAGTATCTGTATTTTTATCTGGATCGGGTGTTATATGTAACTTATGACTATGAATATGAGAAGGCTAATTTAATGACTCATTTTAATTACATTGAGGACTTGTTTGTTGATTTTTTTATTAGGTTATATTTAATCAAGAGATGATTTAATGCAGACAATCTCAGTTTTATTACTTAATCTTTTTAAGCATCTTTTTCTATTAAGTCACATACAAACAGTTTTCATATGACTTAATTAATTCGGTTTTTTTCATACTAAGTCAATTAAGTCAAAATCAAACCGTCCACGAGTAAATTTGATTATCAAAAGCATGTGAGAATGTGTTAAAAAAAAAGCCATAGTATAACATAGGCCTTATCAAAAGCAAATGTACGTAGGGCCTTATCATAAACAAAAGTTTATTTACAACTTATTATATCGATCCCTCATATTCATTTAAAACATGATAGTTAATGTTGAGTGTTTTTGTGAGAGGGAAACGAAAGTGGGCTATCATTTTAGGATTTTTAGTTTATTTAAAAATAAATGTTCACTCATATCAATTTGAACACTCACGTTAATTTGAACATGACCCCTCATGTTTAAAATGAACATGAGAAAATCCTAATCCCTTATTCGATAAAGAGACACATATAACTACTACAATAGTTTTTTTTAGCAAAAGTACTACAATAGTTAATGAGCTTATTATACCTCTTTTAGCATTAACCTAACGCTTGTAAGTATGACAAAATGTAAGACAAAACTTAAATTTTAATATAGGTCGCATTATATGTAATACTCCACTTATAAAATAGTTTTAAATCTTTAAATGTTTATTGATAAAAATTAAAGTCATTATTACTCAACATTTAAGTCTTGAAACTCGATCTATAGATAACATAGATAGATAAATAAGGTTAAATGGATTATTCTTCTTTTGTTTTGAGGTTGAAACATTTGAGGTGGAAAGCTGAACCAAAATGGTCAAATCCACGCCATTTTGAAAGGCCGAAATAAGACACTTCGAGTTTAAGTGAAAACGGAATCTTATGACCCTTTTAGCACAAAGTTGAGTTCCTTGCCATCAATTATTAAAAGAAAGTTCTGCTAAGACTAAACGTAATTAGACCGAATCATTCGGTCGGTCTACCCAAATTGTTCGGTCCCCCTTGCTATCAGAACCAAAAGACAGGTGTCCTCCCCCCTCCTCTTCCCTTGAATTGCAATGTTTTGGTTCAGAAGTGGACCAAATGAATTGAAAAGAATTGTTTGATTTGTGTGTTCTTTTTGTTTTATATTTTTTAGTGGGTTATTGTTGTAGTCCCTTTAATTCGAGTATTTAGTCTATATTTGATTGAAGAGAAAAAAAACTGATTTGACGCTGATGTGTAGGGGTGAGCAAACGAACCGGATGGACCGAACCGACCGACAAAACCGACCGGACCGAACCGAAACCGACCGGACCGATGGACCGGCGGTCCGGTCTCTGTCTAGGGTTTTTGCCGGATTCGGTCTCGGTCCGGTCCGGTCCGGACCACAAACCCGAAATCTAGCCTTGTTAGACCGGACCGACCGAGACCGGACCGGACCTGACCGGACCGACCACATTCGGTCTCAGTCTAGGGTTTTTGCCGGATTCGGTCTCGGTCCGGTCCGGTTTTTCTCGGTCCGATCCGGTTTTCGACCGATGAGCACCCCCTACTGATGTGGCGGTGTTATATGCGGTCATGGTGTGGCCTTATTACTATGAGCCTAAACATCTTTCTAATAATTTGTTATACTCCGTAATTATAAGCTTAGTTATTACAATTGTTTATAAATTAAATATATATATATATATATATATATATATATATATATATATATACTTATTAGATAATAATTTGGTATCTGAATTATTATTTGTTTCAGTTATCATTACTATTACTGTTACTATACTTATACATTTGTGAACTTAAACGACACTGTTTGAGGTTAGGCTTCAAATCGGGTGTCTTTTAAGTTGGCCAAAACACAAATGACTGTTTATGTAAGAAAAAAGTGAAGAAATTGAAAGGACAAAAAAATTGAGTAAAAAAACCAGGGTTTTAAAAGGCGTGCTATAATAGTGTTAAGGCATGAGGCGTGACCAAAGCGTCGATTCTAGGCATGGTGTGTGACGAGACGTGGAAAGGCGCGATAATGCACGAGGCGTGGCGCCTTTTTTAAATTTAACTACGATGAAATAGTTGTTTTGAAAGAATAAAGATGATTACATGCAAGGATAGTTTCTTGACTTAATTCCTTATGTATAACACTTTTTATAAATTCGATATATATGGAATATGATATAATATATATATATATATATATAAATATATAAATCTATAAATATTTTCAAATTTTGTGTTGTTTTAAGTAGCGTTTTAGAAAACGTTATGGCTTTGTCATAGCTTCTAATACTTAAGGTTTGACTACGCCGTCACGTCACACCTCACGCTATTTATAACCATGAAATCCATGCAAATATCAAATCCAATAAATATTACTATATATATAATTTGTGGACACAAAACGGTGACCATGTACGTCGTTTAGGGCTGCTGGGGTTACGGCCCTTTTTTTGTGCGTTCTTCTGGAGCCCATCAGCGATTTCTTTGCCCTCTTTCTAAATCGTTACTTGCGTTGGTACTTCCTTGCGTATACATGTCGTCCCTTTTGCATACGTGTCTTCATACTGTCTTTTCTCCGTCTCGCTCACCGGTGCTGCTCTTCTTCTCCGGTGTATCTTTCAGCCTTTGCTTTCCTTGGAGGTAGGTACTCAGTGGTTTAATTATTGGCTATTGTTGTTGGTTTTTTTGTGATATGTGTTTGTGTACTTAGGGTTTCAATCGTGCTATGGCTCCGTCGAGAGGACGCTGCTTCATTCCGGATATTATTTTGGGCTAATTTTGGTCTCTTGGTGATTGGTCGGCCGTACCATGGTATGTTTTTTTTTTCGTTATTAGTTTATTCATTATTTCTAAAGCAAGCTCAAGTAACGATATGGTTGGCAGTTCCACTTTAAGTATGTCGTCGTTACATAAGCCGGCTATAACGACATGTTTAACTAAAACTTTTTTGCTTATATATTTAATTGGTTGGCAGGTAAAAAGAGCAACATAAATTATCTATCTCCTGGTATTCGGGTAACGATATGGTTTCTTGTGTGTTGATTATTGGTGGTCTTTTGGCTAGGCGGCAACTGTCTTTGGTGGTTGCAGCCATAGACCATCTTTGATGATGGTATTTGTTGCTTACAGAATTGAGCTATAGGAAAAAAAAATTGAATGTCCTTGCTGAAATCGACAATGGTTCAAATATGTGTAGAAGCAAGGTTGTGACCGTCCGACATCATTTTCTGCATCAAATCAAAAGAGTCACTTTCAGAAGTGTATGCGTTGTGTTATTACAAACGACGGCATTTTTTGTCGATTTGATACTGGGATATATGAGGGAATGATGAGTCTAGGGGTGGAGAGGGCTAAAGATGAGGTCGTCCGGATCTTGGCATGGCAACTTACTAAAGTTGCAGCCATGGCAGATGTATTCTCTCGACCTCATCGTTTCGCTCTATTTATTCGACTTAGGTTGTGAACGTCAGCGCCTTGGCGGGGCAAATCACTAGATTTACAGCCATTGCGGATGTTTAAGCTTTTTTTTATTCCCACCCTGTCTGACCCTTATACACACTTTTTTTCTGAATTTGTATCCCAGTATGATTTTGGTACATTTCCTATATGAGCACGTCTAATGTAAGTTTGGTCATCTTTGGTGTTTTTTAAACAACTGTTAATAAATTAAACCTCAAAGGTTGTAATCTTGACTTTGAGGTTTACTGTATGTTTGGTCATCTTTGAGGTTTACTGCTAATTACTCAAAAGTCTGGTCATTAGACATTCGTTTATTTAAGTTTGATCATCTTTGAGGTTTACTGATAATTACTCGAAAGTTTGGTTGTAGGGATTCTGCTAACCAAGGTTCTTATCTGCTCTTTTCGATTTACTTCTAATTACTCAAAAACATTTCATGTAAGAATCTGGATCTGTGAAGTGGTTGTAGGGATTCTGATGGTATGTTGGGCTATTCAAGGTTCTTATATGCTCTTTTCGGTTCTTAATTTTCAATTTACTTACTCATTTTCGGTCCAAAAACATGCTGAACCAACGATGACCAATTTTCAGATGCCTAGGAACATGAATGCACCTGCGGGGTACTACAATAGTTCATTGGTTAATCACTACTTGCACGATGTACTGGGTTTCAAGAGCATCAAAGTGTACAACTATAACTCAACTCATACGTACGCTGAGCTCTTATATAGTTGCAAAATTGATGCTATCTTTCTTGAACCTGTAGCCAAAGTCTTTGTTGCTCAGTATTGTGATGGCTTCATCAGAATTGGAGAGGCCATTACAGTGGGAGGTTTTGTATTCGTAAGTTCTCTTGGTTCAAAATTCGTCACATTCCTGAGAGAGGTTGACTTTCTCAAGGTCAATTAAATCGGATTTACAAACTTGAAATGTTTTTTTTTTGGACTTTCTTTTGGCGTAAAGACTATGTCAAATGGTATAAATGTTCTGAAGTTCAGTATCTGTGTAAATCTTTCAAGATAAACTTTGGATTTCCTTAAGAACTAAAAAATCAACCCTCGTCTTTTTCTCCGAAAAAGTCAAAGTATACAGTCCACTGAAATACTAAAACAACATGGTTAAAAAGGTGCCTCTATCACGGTTTTTATAAACATGCTATTTCTTAACCATTTAAAGAAAAATAAATTAGCAACATGGTTAAGTAAAAAACATGGTTAATAAAGGAACATATGGTTCTAAATCTGATATTTCTTTTTAGTTTAAATGTGCTACACCTTTTTTATATTTGTCTTTGCAAGCCATAATTTTTTAGCTAAATACTTTTTATTGTGTAATTATTTGATTATGTGGGAAATAATGGATGTTGCATATATGTAATGCAGGTTTAATTGCACGCAAAATTGAGAGCTAAATTTCACAAGCGTGTGTTGTTATTTGGTTACTGAGTTAATCATGGTGCGCATGGGAGATTCTAAGGCAAGAGACCGTAAGGTGAGCTTAGGAGTCGAAAGCATGTCAAAACTGAAACAATCTCTGCTGCAAAGAAGATTGCAGCTACAGAGGTAGAAACTAGTGTTAGGTCACTAGTTTTACAACACAAGCTTATAAGAAAGGAGATAAGGCGATTGAACAAGTATCACACACACACACGTTAATATGAAAGACCGGTTATGCGTAGAGAGTATGTGTGAAAAGAAAACTTGAACAACCAACCTTCAAATGAAGGTTTACAAGAGGTATTTATAGGAGGGAAGCTAGGGCAACACTCCTAGTTCCCTTCCTATCCTTATTGGGCTTGGGTCAAGCTTATGGGCCTTCTACATAAGCTTGACCTTAAACAAACATAAAGGCCATAATAAAGCTACCTATTACATATGAAATATAAATACTTGAAATACTGTTTAGGAGTTATTCCAACAATCTCCCTCAAGTATATATGAATGAAAACGGTGAAGGCGTTGATGTAATAGTAGCAGTGACGTCTTCTGACATTCTTCTTTCTTGTGAGAAGAATTGCCTTGATTCGAACAATCTCCCCAGTGTAGAGAGATAGTTATCTTTGAACAGTTATGCTTTGACGTCATCTTTAACTTTGTTCTTTGATCATTGTTCTTTGTGGTGAGAGTGATAGTATGTTGTTGTCTGCATCGGTCTGCCTCAGGTCTGCTTCGTTGCTCCAGTGTCTCCACGCCATTCTTCAACATGCTCACACGCTCTTTGACGTTGGAATTCAATACTGATGAAGTTCTTTAAGTCTTTAACTTTGTAGATTCTTTGGTTTGACGAAGAATCATTCTGACGGTTGTGTTGCTTTTGAATAGAACTTCCATTAGTGATGATGTTGGCGAGAGCATGAGAAGAATCAAGACGATCATCCCGCCCGAGCTTCCATAAGAAGAAAACATTTCAAACGGTTAGTAATAAGCGGTTTCCGGCACTTACAAGTTTGAACTTCGAGAGTGTCAAAAGCATAGTGTGAGGACACAACTCTAATTCTTACAAAGGCCGTTCCTGAACTGGAGTCCCACAAGTGAGATAACGCGATGTACCGAAGTACATCTACAGTTCAGATGAGTCGCCGAGGTACACCGAAGCATCACCTCACGACTGTAGACCGTTTGAGACACACTCCGCGTAATCCACGGGTAGTTACCGAAGTGACCTGCGACAAGGCTGTTTGATGTTGACCCGGCAGAGTTTCCATTCAATCACCGAGGATCACAGATGTGAACCTCTCATAAATGTTCTCGACAGATTGCTAAGATCTGTGAAGGACTCGATATGAACCACTAATGATCTTATTAGTTGATCATCAAGTGATTAAATGTCAAGTGTTCCTAAGAGATCTTTTGATGAATCTCGTGGCTCTAGACTCAATAGTGCGTTTTGGTTTTCCTGAGCGGAGACTAGGGAGAGGGTCTCCTTCTTCAATACCAGCAATCTCTAGGAGAAAGCCGATAGTTTACGTAGGGTTCCCTGTGAGAATGAAACAAGCTTCTGTTGAGAGAAACTTGAGTGGATAAGAAGGTTTAGTGCATGCGTCACTGGGTCCATGACGACTTTTAATCTTCAATACCGGCGTCACTAAGTGACAACCAGTAGCATATGAATTGAACCCGGTGTCTGCCCTAAGTTGAATAATCTGGAGGGCTATTTCTTTTCACCCTTTTCTTTGCATTTCTTTTTAATTCTTCAACTCCTTCTTTCTCCGATTCTCATTTTCTCCTTTTTACAATCATACCTAAGGACTTCTAAATACTAACTATTTGTAGTGTCCTTGGGTAGATCCCTCCGGCTCTGGCGGATCATAGGACGGTTATTCCTAACCTTAGTCACCTTATAACTCCATGACTAACCTATGTTTGCCATTAAAACCACTGTATGAAAAAATGTCGCTCAAAGGGTTTGTTAATGAAAAACATGTTTGAACCATTGTGAGAGATGATGTTTTGCATAAATACTCTCCCTCCACATGTGCTTAATAGTTTTAATGGTTAAATGCACAGTGAGGAAAGAGCGCGCACTTTTGAATTGATCCACTGAAGATAGACAATCCCCCGCGAGACACGGTTACGTTGCATAGTTAAAGAGTTACATTGTCAGCTTTTAGGTGACAACTAGCTCTAATAACTACCTTGAAGGTGTAGACAAACCTTGGAAGGTTGTCAAACCCGTCCGAGTTCATGTCTATCAAAAGTTTCTCGAATGGTACATTCTACTCAGACAAGTCCTTTGCGAGACACGTTTACATCACTAGCGAACTAGCTTGAAATTATTACCCGTCCAGGACAAGTCTTTTCGAGTTACTAACAGTTAAGTATCGTCAATTCGTTGGTTAAGTCTGAGGTACACAGATTCATTTGCATTTTGTACAACATATTTCTTATCACACAATTTTCTCCCCTCAAAAATGGCATATTAAAGTGTTATTTTTGAAACGTTTGAGAATAAATATGACCATTTCGAGTGTTGCGGGAAGAATGACCACTGTGAACAATTTGTGAACAAAGTTTCAAATACTCCCCTCAACAAGTGATATAAACGGTTGAGGTTTTGAAAGTCTTAAGGGAAAGTACTTGTTCTTTTGAGCAAAACCTTGAAAAATGAAAGGTTTGATAGGTTTTACTCAAAAGTAAGAAGCTTTCGCTCCTTTTATAAGGATTTTAGCACTGAAGCGTACCTACGGGTCCTTTCTTGACAATTACGGGTTGTACACTGTTATGTGTGCACAAGCCATAGACATATTTAATCATACATCCAAAATTATGAAGGAAACAATTCAAGGGGTACCCGGAAGTGTAGTGATGTTCCCAGGAGTGCGCGCAGGACGTTGAAAGCCGGTGATGTTTCTCCTCGGTCGACCACCAACATAGCTCTCCAATCGTCTGAACTGATCCCTTCTGAACAACCGCTCATCAATCATGGTGATGATCCTTCTCACATCCCTCCTTTCCTGAGAATTCCAGCGCTTACGAGATCCCACTTTCAGGCGTATATCCTTCAACCTGTATGCTAATCCGTCCCTAACCAGCTTCAAAGTATGATCCCCGAATTTCTGAAGATCACTACACGCCATTAAGCAATTTCTTTGAAGTTCACTGCGGTAAACAACTCCGAAAGGTTTGCTGATGAGCGTATATTGAGGTAGCTGATTGAGATCGGGAAGAGTAAGCATTGGAGGAGTGAGGTTGACACGCGTCTGATAAGATTCAACAGCCATTTGGATATCTTCAACACGTTCTTTGATCACAATGCGTCTAATGAAGATGAGACCTGACTTGATAAATTCACGTTGAACTTCAGTCGAGAATTGTCTCATACGACCATGTACCTTGGCAAGGTACATGTCTTCGATGTCGTTGAGGGACAAGTTCTCAAAGTCAGCCTCGGAGAATCCATAGTCCTGTTCATCTTGTCGCTTGACTATGATATTCTTTAAGAATGAATAGTCCCACTTAGACTTGAGATCAATGTGTTTGATGGCCACGATGTCCTTAGAACTATACACCGCATGTTGAGACTTCTGAACCAGGCAGCTTCTGTAGTAGATTCTTCGGCGTTCTGGCCAATGATGAATCCCATACAATGCATCTCGGTCGTATGCTTGCACGCTGTCGAAAACAAGTGATTTGCACGTTCCTCGATAGCTATGCAGTTTGAGTAAATAGCCGCTGGGAATGGAAGAGTCAATGATGTAGCGTATTTTCGCGAACCATCGCTACCGTGTAAGAGAAAATCCAGGTCTCTGTTAAAGAAGTGTCGGAAGGGAATCCGTGGTTCGTCTGTTTGGCCAATGGTCGGTAGGGGTTTGGTCCAATCGGTGTAGTATGGAGGGTTGTCCCTTTGTGTGAAGTCAATGTTTGCTTCCGGATTGAGCCAATCCATGTCGTTAGACATAGCTCGAGCGATGTTCTCAAGATGATATTCGACCTCGACGGCGCTTTCAGAGCTGTCTTTAAGAAGTTGGAATGCTTCATTCTTGATTCGCTTCAATTCAGATTTCGTCATTTTCTTCACATGGAACTTTTCTTGCAAAAGTTTTGCGTGCTCCAATGTAGAACCGTCTACCAATTCTTGACCTTCATCAGGGTAGGGAGTTTGATTGACAAGTGTGGAGAACCATTCAAACTCTTCGGTTTTATCGTCATCTAGCCATGAGACAACTCCAGGCCGAGTCGTCTTCTTCTTCTTTTGGAAGGCCTTGATGATGATACTGGTTTCTGCACTTGTTTGGGTGAGGTGGGTTGTTGTCGGGGCTCAAGGACCTCTTCATCGCCACCACCCGTATACTCAAAGTAATCACCTGCTTTATGAGTCAGGGGTGGTAACTCGGAATCGTCCCGAGGTTTATCAGGAGAAGACCGAGGTGGAGGAGACTTTTGTTGAGAAGAAGTTCGTGGTGGAGGAGGTGGCGTAGAGGTAGATTTACCGACCGCTTCTCGACGTTTAGGTGCGTAATCCTTATCCTTATCATCGTCATCTCTTGGTCGTTTGGGTTGATCGGCTGACTCCTTGCATGATGATCCGAGTTGAAAATCAAGTAGATTTTCGAAAAATTTAGCTTCATCCGAAGTAAACGTTCCAGATCGCTTTGACATTTGTATCACAAGTTTAGCGATTAACTCAGATTCAGAGAGATCAGCTTCTTTGGCCATTGTATTTTTAACCAATGCTACGATGTTAGGGGTGAGTTGTCTGAAAATATTTCTCTAGTCACACCTGGGACAGTGTCAAGAAGAAACTTGTGAGTATGATCTCTTGCTGTCTTTTCCAGTTCCTTTTGGATTTTAGGAACGATATCCTGAAGGTACTTGTTAGTGTAACCTTCGATCATTTCGCTCAGTTCCTCTTTACGATGACTCTTCATGAACTTCTGAACAAATTCCCTTTCTTTCTCCATCTTGTCATGCTCGTCATACATATGCTGTATGTGATCAGCAAAGAAATTTAGCTTTCTGTAAAGCACGTTTTTCTTTCTGACTTGTTTGACAGCTTTGTGAATTCGTTTATGAGCTTGAGAAATCCAAGATCGAGGTGGTTTCTTCACAGATTTGGATGATGATTTTGTTGATCTTTTGATGGTGGTGGTGATGAGTGAGATGAAGAATCTGATGAGGAGGGGACATGAGGAGATTCGGGGTCCTTTGGAGGTGCAAAAGTATCCTCCTTGGAACGAGTTGGACTGCTGAGAAGAAAGTCATCATAATCTTCTTCGTCATCATGTCCAGTTTTAGCCTTTTCTTCCGTCTGTTCCTTAGCTTCTTCATCAATTTTCTCTTTCTCAGTCTTATTCTTTTCTGGTTCCTCAATGTTAAGATCAGTAGACTCCTTCACAAGCGTTTTTGTTGCACAAGAGTGGTGGCACCAGATCCCTTATCGGGTTGATTAACCGCATCAGGACCTGGTGAAGAGTGGACAGCACCACTTGATCCTCCGGGCCACCCATTTGATCTTTTGCAAATTCTTCAGCTTTTTGAATTTGTCTAACTAATTTAAACTTCTTCCTGTATGATTGATCCAGTTGCTCTTCTTCTTCTTCAGAGCTTTCATCATGAGACTCAAGTACAGGAGTCTTTCCTTTTCCATGTTCGGCTATTGGACTTGTAGATTTAGCTGCTGGAGGAAGGGATACGGTTGCAGATTCAGAGAAGGTAATCTCTTCATCTGTGTCAGTACCTTCAGAGCTTTCGTCCACAAGCTTTCTTTGCGGTTCGGGTTTGGGAATTGGGATGGGAGCAGCTTCCTTAGATGGAACAATCCTCTTTGAAGGAGGGTTCCTCTTGGGGAACTTCCTTTGACTCACAGTACTTGCCGTACTTCCTGCACATCCTCTTTTGGTTCTCCTTACAGGTGTTTCAGAAGATTTTTCGTCGAGATGACCAACTTTGCCTTGTCTAACTGCTTCCAGATACCTTTTGTACGTTTCGAGCTTTCTGACATCTTCAGCTAGAAGGAAATCTGGTAGCACAGCACCTTGTTTCTTTGTAGACGTTTCCTTGATTCTAACAGATAGAATGGGTTCCGTCAACATGTCGTGATTGTTGGGGTCATTGAGCCTCTTGGGAATGTCAGGATGAAGTCCAAGTGCTCTCTGGATCAACAATTTTGTATATCTGATGTAGGGAATCTTTGAGCCAAGTTTGTTGAGAAATGACATCATGTCATCCCAAATCCGAGCTTCGATAGCGATGTGTTTCTTGTTGACCAATGCCCAGAATATTTGCAGTCCTATGAGCTTAGGGTGCTCATAGCCGCTGTCACGACCAGAAACAGACTTGGTGATGATCATGTAGAGTGTTCTCCATGGTTGAGGAATACTCTTAAGCTCTACGTGAGAGTGCTTGGTGATTACTCCTGTAGCCTCGTCATAACCGATATTGATTAAGAATTGGAGAGTGAGCTCTTCAGCAGGTGTGGCATATAGTTTGGTTGGATCGACATCAGGAATTAGGAGAACAGCCCTTAAGTCTGCAGGTGTAATGGTGACTTGTTTGTGATTCAGAGTCACCGTCACAGCAGTTTGTCCTTTGACCCTTTCCATAGTGTTCCCGAACTGTTGGATGTAGATCTCAGGAACAGTTGCAGAGTGTGAAAGCATGTTTTGATACGGATGAGTCTTCAGAATGTCAATAGCAATTAAACACGAAGATTCAGAGCAAGTGAGGTTGTCAAAGTCAACACGGAGATTATTCTTTCCTATCTTCATTGGATAGCCATGAGGATAGATATCAGCAATGGAGAGAACTTCAGGTGCATCCATATTCATTTGTTCAGCATGTCGTGATCTGAGATAACATTAGCCAAAAGAACCAACATATCGAAAGACATAATGTTAGTCAACAGAAGGTCTTATTGTCTAGTTATTGAGTGAACAGTGTCAATGATTGTTACGAGTCCTAAGTCACTTGTATATTCAATAGTCCAATGACGTCGTGAAATGTTTCGTGAGTTAGTTAACTTTAAGTTTTAAAGTTTATTTTATCACTTATTGTTCACAACATATCAAACGATTTCAGTTTATTAGTGACATTTTAGGATTCGTGATGATATGATTAGTTTATTTACAAGTTTGAACAAGTAACAATTCATCATGAAGGTCAATCCAGGGTTAAGCGTAGTTTTGGCAAAGTTATGCGTAGACAGGAATGATATATGCTTAGGCGTAGACTTACGCGTAGAATCCTAACTTACGCGTAAGAAGTGTTACGCGTAGGAAAAGGAGACCTTATGCGTAGAGCTTATGCGTAGGCATATATTAACCTTACGCGTAAGGCTACTCGTAAGAGTTGACCTTATGCGTAGAGGTCACTGTTTACGCATATCCTTCACAGGATACGCGTAGTCCATTGTAGAACCTTATGCGTAGGATTATTCTTACGCGTAACATGACTACGCGTAGGGTTATCCTTATGCGTAGAGTGCAAATGACCTTGATTCTGATTTTCACGAGTAACAAGCCTGAAATAAGTTTATCAAATCATCAATAGTTAACACTAAACATCATTTTATCACAGATTACAACATACTAGCTCATCTTAACAGTTACGCGTAGAATACATACGCGTAGCCTAAACCCTAAATCTACGCGTATGGATTCTAGCCATAGATTATGCACTAAACTTTTTCTGGTAGCTTAAGAGAGTTGAGGAAGTCTATATACCGAGTTATAACACCCAATTCATGGTGAATCAAAAATACCCAAACTTATGAACTTTAAACCCTAATTCCAAATTATTGATTATTTAGAGTTTCTGGGTGGTTATAAAGCAAGGAAATCATTAATTCATCACCATAAGACCATAACCTAACAATCTTTTGACCAAAACACTTCACATACGAAAATACCCAATTCGACTCATAAACCCTAATTTTCAAGAATCATCAATTCGTGTTTCAGGGTGGATTTTGATGGTTAAAATGGTATCATAGATGTATTATGAACGTTTTGACACAAATCATTTTACCACAAACATACACACAATGATTGTGTGTTCATACGCTTATGCGTAGAACACATAATCACGCGTAGAAAACGTTTTAGCCGTAGGATTTGAATGAAATTAAAAACCTTTGCTTAGAAACATGTTTTACACAAGAAACAACTTACACAATGATGATCAAAAGCACAGAATTCTTGAGTTATTATTAGGCGTAGGATTCTTTTAGGTATTTTGTAATAAATGAGAAGTATAAGAGTTAGGTGGAGAGTTTTATCAAAAATGACTTTGTGGTTTTGACAGTTTTGGTCCCTCCACCTTTTCCTTTTTCATCCAAAGCCTTTTAACTTCCATTTTTGTTACCAAATGAAGATTTTAAGAAAGAAACTTGACGACACTCCCCCTCGACTTGAGAAAATAATGAAAGGTTATAAATTAAAGTTCGAGGAGTGTCTTTGAACCAGGAAATGTACCACCATTTGTAAAAGAATCAACCGAGATATGATAACATGCAAGTACACAGATGTTTTGAAACAGTGTAAGTTTATTTTCTCCCCCTCAACACTTGATCGGAAAAATACTGAATTTTGAAAGATTAAAGTGTTGACGGAAGAAATGTACTTGCAATGTTGAAAGAAAAGTAGATTAGAAGAATATTTTTGTTGTTTTTATCAGGTTTTATAATTTTGTATTTTGTTTTTGAAAAGCTATTTACAAAAGATGTTTTGGTGTTTGACAGGTTTTTAAGACTGTTTTAGGAGGTCATCCAATTCCTCTTGAGTCAAACACCTCATACCAATCCGGTGGACCAACTCATTAAACCTAGCGGGAGGCAAGGCTTTGGTGAGAAGATCTGCCAATTGGTATTCAGTACCCACAAAATATAATTCAACAGTACCCTGTTCCACGTGATCCTTGATGAAATGATATCGAAGATCGATGTGCTTTGATTTCGAGTGCTGAACTGAGTTGCACGAGATTGCAATTGCACTCCGATTGTCGCAATACATCGGGATTCTGTCAAATACGTAACCATAGTCTTTGAGTTGTGTTCTCATCCATATGACTTGAGCACAACATGCGGACATGGCTACATATTCTGCTTCGGTTGATGACAGCGATGTACAATCCTGCTTCTTCGATTGCCAAGACACCAGTTTATCACCAAGAAATTGTAAAGCTCCTGAAGTGCTTTTCCGTGAGTCTAAGCATCCTGCGTGGTCAGCGTCTGAAAAGCGATTAGTTCAAAACCAGAATCCTTCGGATACCGGATCCCCAAGTTAATGGTTCCCTTTATGTATCGGAGGATTCTTTTAGCCTCAGAGAGGTGGGTTTCAGTTGGTCGCGACTGATAACGGGAGCATAGATAAACGGCAAAGACAATATCAGGTCTGCTAGCTGTTAGATACATGAGAGACCCAATAATACTACGGTATTTTGTAGGGTCCACCAATTTCCCATGTAAATCAGCGTCTAACTTCTTGGTATGAGCCATTGGTGTGGCATAGGTGTCACAGGTTTTCATTCCAAATTTGTTTAACAATTCAAGGGCATATTTGGACTGACTCAAGAAAATACCACGGGGTGATTGATGAACTTGCAGTCCGAGAAAGAATGTAAGTTCACCCATCATGGACATTTCAAAATTTTTCTTCATTAGTTTTGCAAAAGCGATTGAAAACTTTTTATGTGTAGACCCAAAATGATGTCATCCACGTAAATTTGAACAATTAAGATATGTTCCCGTGATATTGTATAAAAAGAGTTGGGTCAACCGAACCTTTGGTGAAATTATTAGCAATGAGGAAAGATGATAGCTTATCGTACCATGCCCGAGGAGCTTGTTTGAGACCATACAGAGCTTTGTTCAGTTTGTAGACATGATTCGGAAACTCAGGATCAACGAATCCACCTGGTTGGCTGACATAAACCGTTTCTTTAAGTTGTCCATTGAGAAACGCAGTTTTGACATCCATCTGATAGACCGTTATATTCATATGAGCTGCGAATGCTAGAAATATCCGAACAGCCTCAAGACGAGCAACCGGAGCAAAAGATTCTTCAAAGTCTAATCCCTCTTCCTGACGATAACCCTTAGCGACCGGACGTGACTTGTTTCGGATGACGTTCCCTTCAAAGCATCCAATTTGTTTTTCCAAATCCATTTTAGACCAATGACGTAGACTCCTGTTGGTCTTTCAACCAGTTCCCATACTTCAAGACGTTTGAATTGGTTGAGTTCTTCTTGCATGGATTCAATCCACTTGTCTTTTGTCATTGCGTCTTTGATGTTTTTAGGTTCAGATTGGCAGACAGTGAGTGCATAAATGCAATGTTCACCGTCTGAGTGAAGACGTTGTCTCGTAACGCCTGGTTGATTCGGGTTGCCAATAATGTTTTCCAGAGGATGGTCTTTCGTCCATCTATGTGTGGAGGGTTGATGTTGGTATACATTGTGCAGATTCTGAGGATTCAAATGGTTTGTTGAAGATTCCGCGACACCTGGTGCAGCAGTCTCATTAGCAAACGGGTTGAAGAACGCATTTGGATCAAAATCTGCAGGTGGGGGTATTTCATTCAGAATATCATCAGCTGGTTCATCATTGTTGGAAGCGGTGTGTTCAACTGTTGTGTTGGAGTCAACTGGTGTAGGTGCTTCTTCAACAGTAGTTGTTGTAGCAGGTGTATCAGGTATATGAAAATTATCAGGTTGTGCATGAAACAAAGCGGATACACCGAGCACGCTCATCAATATCGTCACTGAACAGCGGAGCAAATAACCTTTCCATTTGGTGACGAGTAAGCTGAGGGCTTTCTGCAGCTGATGATGGGGTTTGAGGGAAGTTTAAGCGGTTGTGACCGGGTTCTAAGCTGTTATACTCAGAAGCCATTTCAGTAAGTTCATCGAAATGAGCATGAATCGCTTCCATCACCTGTTTTGTACGACGATTCCAGATTCGGAAACCTTTGGAATTATCAAAGTATCCGATAAAGACTCCAATGTCAGCTTTGGCTTTGAGCTTTCCAAAATCATCACGATCATTATTCGGATAGCAAAGAGATCCAAATACATGAAAGTGTTTTAGATTCGGTTTTCTGTTATGGACAAGCTCGAAAGGTGTTTTGTTGTGGCGTTTGGTGATCATAGAACGGTTTTGAGTATAGCATGCAGTAGATACAGCTTCTGCCCATAAGTAATCTGGAAGTTTAGCATTTATTAACATTGTTCTTGCAGCTTCCACTAACGCTCGGTTTCGTCTTTCAACAACTCCGTTTTGTTCAGGTGTACGTGCAATAGATGTTTGATGTTGAATTCCCACTTTCTCATAGAATTCACGAAGGGTTTTGTTAACAAATTCAGTTCCTTTGTCTGTTATGATGATTCTGACGGTGTTGCGGAGCTGAACCTGTATTTTTGTGAGAAAGGTGATGATCATTTGTGGAGCTTGGTCTTTGCTACGAAGAAAGTAGACCCAAGTCCATCGAGAGTAGTCATCAACAATTACTAAGATGTAGCGTTTGCCATTGATCGCTTGCACGCGCATCGGGCCACACAAATCCATGTGAAGAAGATGAAGCACATGCTGAGAGCTGTGTTCCACCTTTGAAGGAAAATGAGCACGAGTGCTTTTCCCTTGTTCACAAGCTGAGCAAAGGTGATCTTTTGAATACCGGAATCGTGGGAGTCCTTCAACTAGTTTGTGTCGAGCAAGGTTGGTGATGGTTTGAAAGTTTAGATGTGAGAGACGACGGTGCCATAGCCAGGATTTTGTTGATGTTGCCTTAGAAAGTAAGCAAATGGGAGAGGAAGCAACCATGTCTTGCATAGAGATAGTGTAGAGACTAGAATTACGCGAGCCAGACATAAGGTCATTTCCTTGTAGATCACGAATGAAACAAGTTTTCTCCCCGAAAGCAACCTCCAAATCTCCATCACAAAATTGACCTACTGAAAACAGATTGTGACCGAGGCCTTCCACATAGTAAACCCTGCTAATTTCGATGTTCCCATTGACATAGTCTCCGTAGCCCATGATAGCTGCGAAGTGATCATTCCCGAACCTGACAGTGCCAATGAACTTTGCAATAAAGTTTGATAACAGTTTAAGATTGCCTGTCATGTGTCGGGAACATCCGCTATCAACAATCCAGAGAATGATCTGTATCACCTGCATTACACACAGACGACACAGATGGAATAGAAGTAGATGTGGAACCCGAAATGTTAGAGGGTTCCATAGCAGCTTTAGTAGATATACACACATCAATAGCTTTAGGTATCCACTTAAATCCTAGTGTGTTATATATCCATTTCTGCCATCTATAACTACTCTTTGCTTTAGTCTTAGTGAATTCACTAGGTGGTACTACATTCCTAGGAGGTGAAACTGGAGCTACAGGGACAGCAATGCGTTTCTTAGAATCTAAAGATGGCGGTCTACCAAGCACAGACTTAGAAAGATTAGTTGGCCTAGAGGTATTCCGGTTCTTAGGATTCCTTAAACGAGAGATTATAGCTTTAGCAACACATTTATCATGGCATTCAGAATTCATACTTTTACCACAAATAACACAAGGTGCATCCGACTGAATATCAAAAGTACTTAACGGTTTAGCATTCGTTACATCACTATTTCTATTACATTTGCTAGACGCAATATCTATAGTGGAGGCAACGTGTGTCTTATTCAGAGTCCTAGGGTGTTCTTCTACTTTAGCATTCTTGATTGATCTTTTCTTAGGTCGCAACTTCCTATTCTTCGATTGAGTGCTCTTAGGCCGTGAAGTGCGGACGTTTGGAAAAGGCTCAACTATTCCTGTTTCAGTAGAAGGAAGCACGTTAGCTACTTGTGATTTGGCAGTAGAGATTCTAGGTGCATGAGTACTAAGTGTTACGGGGCTAATCTCTTAATGATTGTTGGCGGAAGTTGTTCATACTTTCCTAACATTTCTCTTAACTTGATGATAGTGTGAATCAGATCTTGATTTTCAGACCGAACATTTCCAGAAAATGCATAACTTCTTTAGTGTGTGCAAGATAATGATCAAGTTCATTTGATGCTTCATCACGAGTCTTTTTAAGTAAATCAAATATGACACCATATTCCTTTTTAACTTTTACAAGTTCTTGTTCATATTTTGAGATTTGACACTTGAAAGACACGTTTTGATCATCCAGTTGCTCAATTTTAGAATCAGAAGGTTTTGCACGCAACTGGTTGATTTTGTTTTGAAAAACAATTTGTTGATCGTGAATATCTTTTTGACACCAATTAAGACGACGTATTGCATTTGAAAGTTCGTTTGACAATCGCTTGTTTTCAACAGTTAAGGACTCGATCTGAAGCACATTATCAGTGTTCTCAACATTTACCACAGACGCAACAGTATCCGCAGAGATATTATCAAATGCATATGACAACGAATTCAATAACACAACATTTTGAACATCCGCACAGATAACATCTTCCAAGAGTCGATCAACATCTTTTCTTAACATTTTCTTTTTACGCTTAGTGTTTGAAATAGATGTTTCTGTTTTCTCGAAAACGCTTTTCATGACCCCAAGTTCCTTATGAAAATCCTTTTCCCATGCAATTGCACAACTTTTCAAGTTTTTAACATTAGGTAAAAGATTTTTCTGAAAAATGTCTCTTTGTTCTCGCGCCAGAGGCGATTGAAAATGTTCAACTTTGATTTCAGATCGATATTCTATCTCATGTTGTAAAATTTTGAGGTCAGCCATGAAAATGTCAAAATATCGAAGAATTTTTCGATTTTCAGGTTGTGAGTTTACTTCACTAATGGAAGGTAAAGGACCATAAGTTTGTGTAAACTCTGTTTTGGGATTAACAATAGAAGACTCAAGTGTTCTGATGATAACTCTTGGTGTGTTGGAAGAATCCGTTGGTGTGACGAAAGTGACCGGTTTAGAATAATTAAAAGGTTTGTTGTAAACAACAGCTTTTAATTTTGATCGACTCTCGTCTTCTGCATCTAATTCCTCTTGACGATGATATTCAACAACATTCATAACATAATTATCAATTTTATATTCTGCACTGGAAACTTCAGGATTTGGTTTGAATGTTTTGGTTGAAAGCTTAGGTTTGTAATCAGCAAGATTCGGTCCATATCCATTTGGATTTGGTTTTAAAGTAAACTTTTCAATGGCTGTGACCGACTAGCCATGTTTGTAAACAACAGTTTTAAACTCTTTAAGTTTGTTTTGCAAGCCGATGATTTCTTCAAGATGATCATCTATTCGCTTCGTTGAATGCTTTTTGTATGCAGAGAACTGTTTTTGACAAGTTAACAACTCATTTTAGCTTTTTGATTTTCCAAGGTGAGAGCGTTAATTTGCTTTTTATGTTCATGTTTCAGTTGTTCTATTTCACACAACAAAGCATTCTTCGAAGCGGCTAGATCACGCATCTGTCGTTCTAAATATTTTTCGCTTTGATAAGATTTGGCAAAGGTCGCTTCAAAACCGTTTTCACGTTTTTCTTGAGTTTTGAAAAAGTTGAGTTGCTTTTGTAAACATTCAAAATCCTTTGTTAACAGTGCATTTTTACTTTTCAAGTCCTGATTTAATGCAACACATGCAGCAATTTGGGATTGTTGGTCTTGAAGTAACCGAACAAGATCTGGATGGGGCAAAGGTTCATCTTGTTCAACGTGAGTCACAACATGATCATTATTTAGATCCTCAAGTATGACCACGGAGTCAATTTGATTATCAAGGGAAACCGTTGGTCATCTTGATCGTCAAATATAACTACGGGGTCTAGTTGAAAATCGTCGAATGAGATGTGGATGACTCATTTTGAACATTCTGAGCCTTGCCGGATGCAGATGTTGGCGGAGATATGAGATTCGAGATAAATATGGTTTGTTCGGGTACCTGAGACAAGCCATCAGTGTCATACACTGGGCCTGTGTCACTCATGTGTAACGCCTGCATATTAGCCATCAACATAACAGATGCATTGGCCTGCAAGTCCTCCATATCATCATCTGAGTCAGCATTTGCCATAAAGCTCTGTTCTTTGTCTGTGAGAGTTCCACCAGCTTCATCCTTAAGAGCCAAAAGAAGAGCCTCTTTGAAATAAGCACTGCCCTTAGTCCTTGGCTTTGGGCATGCATTAGCCAGTGTCCCTTCTCATTGCAGTTGTAGCATCGAAGACCATTCAACCCATGCTGAGCATTTCCCTGCTCCACCACTTGAGCTCTGTTGTTATTCCTACCCACAGCATTAAACCCTTGACCACCGCCCATCTGACGACCATAATCACGATTCTGAACTTCAACACGCCCATTGTTCACAACAGCTTGAGTCCGTGTGTTAGATGAGGAACGAATACGATTGTTGGATTTGTTGGTATAACGGCTAAAGGCATTAGCAATCATAGCAAATCCTTGTTGCAATGCTTCGAACGGATCGGATTCCTCAGTCGCTTCACCGACATATGCTTGAGCATTGTTGTTGTATGGAACCAATTGATTTTGTTGAGGTTGTTGTTGTGAAGGTGTGTTTGAAGCATTTGGTTGAGTTGCTGGTTGAGGAGAATAACGGTTTTGAGCATATAAGGCAAGTTGTTGTTGATTTTCCGGATGTGTTGGTGGAGCAATTTGAGCACGGAGAATCCTTTCCCGATCAACTTCCTTTTCATGAGGTTTCAAGTAATCGTACAACAATCCGTAGGTAGAATGATGCATGTTCTTCGCTTGACGGAGAAAAATGACATACTTCTCCCATTCAGGACCAAGACTACTCAAGAACTTAGTATTCACTGCAATTCTTGGCATGATGATGTTGTGTTTATCCAAATCATTGATGATGTCCGAAAATCTATGATGATAGGACTCTAGTGTCTCTCCAGTGTTCAATCATGAAGTGTTCATAAGCCAAGTAAATTTTGGATTCCAAATCCTCCTGATTGAGTACAGATCCTTCCATAAGAAGACGAATATGATCCCACATTTTTGTGCAGTCTTTTGAGCATCAACACTACGAAGAATTGGGTTTGGTAATCCTAAGAGGATGTATTCCATTGAAATTTCATCAGCTTCATAGTGTAGAAGTTCTGTGGGATTTAAATCTGCAAAAGTAGCAATGTTGGTTTGTTCATCTCTTGGTGGAATGGCATTTGGATCTCCGGGTACAATGATAGTAGGCATCTCAAATGGACCTTCTAAGATAACCTTCTTTAAGAACTTTCCATGTGGCTTCTTCAGATCACAAAACCTAAAGAACCTTATCACCCATTGATCGTAGTTTCCTGGAGTGAGCATTGGAGGTCTATCAAGTGATCCAACCTCATGAATTGATTGTTGGTTGCTTAAAGCTTCACACATCTTTGCAAACCAAGTGGGTTCCTTCATAGTGTTCCTTGATGGATGTTGATTGAATTCATTTGTGTACGGTTGAACTTGAGAACTTGGTGGTGGTTGAACCATTTGAGGTTGTGGATTTGCAGCAAGTTGTGGAGTATGTTGTTGATTAAATTGTTGTTGATAAATTGCTTGTTGTTGATTCCATTGCTGATGTTGTGGACTTAGTTGTTGTTGTCGTTGAGGATATGTGTAAGGGAAATAGTTAGAGTATGGTGGTTGTGACATGTTGAAAAACTTGTGTGGTAAAAATGGATCTTTGTAGTCGAATGAACCTTTGTTGATGAAGTGTCCTTAGGCGTAGAAAAGACAAGAACCAAGTAGCACTTATGCGTAAAAACACCAAAAGTTACGCGTAACAATGAGGAGTTACGCGTAGGTTTTAGCTTACGCGTAAGTAGGATAAAAGCACTAAAGTTATGCGTAGACAAAAGTTAGGCGTAGAAAGTTAGGCGTAGGATTACCTTATGCGTAGACCTAAGTTTACGCGTAAAGTGAATCTTATGCGTAGGATTTCTACCCGTAAGCTTATGCTTATGCGTAATTTTAGGGTTTTTGCCCAAATGATCTTTTACACTTCACAGGGCAAAAGATATCCAAAGTCGACGTATTTTCAGACTTATCCAAGTAAGAAAACACGGAATAAACCAGAAAAATGAAGATCAAACCAAGGAAAATCTTACGCGTAATTTTAGGGTTTTGATACGCGTAGGATTACTCGTAACTTTGATTTTGCCCAAATGTGTTTCTAAACCAGATTTTTGTTATGGAATAGCTTCAATAGTACCAAAAGAACACAAAAGTGTGAATTTTGATGTACCAAATCTGCTAAACGGGTTACGCGTAGAACGACACCCACTAACAAAAACAAGCTTAAAAACGTAAATCCACGCGTAAAGTTTGAAACTTTTTGCCAAAACAAGTATTTTAACACCTCAAAACATTGAAAGTACAAGAATCTTGGATTAAAAAGTGTAAAAAACGAGTTTTTAAGATAACCAAAGTTTGCGTTATCTTTACGCGTAAGTCACAAAATCAAAACTTCAAAAACAAACGAGTACACCCAACTATTTGGCGATTGATACCACTGTTAGGTCACTAGTTTTACAACACAAGCTTATAAGAAAGGAGATGAGGCGATTGAACAAGTATAACACACACACAAACAATAATATGACCGGTTATGCGTAGAGAGTATGTGTGAAAAGAAAACTTGAACAACCAACCTTCAAATGAAGGTTTACAAGAGGTATTTATAGGAGGGAAGCTAGGGCAACACTCCTAGTTCCCTTCCTATCCTTATTGGGCTTGGGTCAAGCTTATGGGCCTTCTACATAAGCTTGACCTTAAACAAACATAAAGGCCATAATAAAGCTACCTATTACATATGAAATATAAATACTTGAAATACTGTTTAGGAGTGATTCCAACAACTAGAAATGAAGCTGGATTTCATCCTACATTCTCAAGTGAGTACTTTTATGCATAATAGATGCAATATTGATTTAGCATGTATCTTGCGATTTATAACCTATTCTCAAGTAAATTCTAATCCGATGGAAAGATACACTCATTGTGAAACATGTACAATCATTTTGTTTTCCCACTGAAAATACAATTTATATACAGGTTAAATATTTGTCATTGTGTTTCATATGCTCACTTTTTGTGGCTTACTTTGAAAGTTTTCGTCTTATATAAGTTTAAATAAGCCATAAGTCGGCTATATAAGCCGAAACAGACACCCCCTTAGTATACAAACCTTAAAATACTTTTATGTATGTCCTGTTGTTATACAAATATATTGAAGTCCATAAACCTTGATTATTTAAGCATAAATGTTGTTGGTTTCACTTCAGCTGTTTTTGACACCGACAGGTGTTTCTGGGGAGGCAGCGCTTGCCGACTTGGGGTTTGCTTCATTGGATATGGTTCAGGGGGGATGGTTCAGGACGTATGGTTGATTGGCTCCCGAACAGTCAAGTTTAATCACTCAAGCCGGCCACTTGTGAATGGCCAACCGTAACAAACTTAAAACAGCTCAGAAGCAAATGCAATTTAAGATCAGAGGAATATAGTGGATTCTTGGGTCGTTAAGTCCCACGGAGGATGAATTGGTGTTAAACAACTTCAGATGATAGAATGATCACTAAAGATAGTGATCAGTAAGGTTTTTGATGGATAATTACCTAAAGAAAAGATTTATAAATTACAGCGACTTAAATGCAAATTAAAAGAAATAAAAGATAAAATATGTTAAATAAACGCTATCACTATTTTTAAAATGATGAACGTTTAAAACCTAAAATGTACGTTTAAATAAAATTACGTAAACGTACAAAATAAAACGTGAGAATAAAGAAGGAAAATACCTACGGATATGAAAAATACATTTTTACAATCCTAATTATAAAAGAAAATTATTAGAAAAATAAAATTATTTTTAAAACTATTTATTTAATTATTATTAATTAAAAACTATTTATTAAGTATTTAAAATGCACTAAAATATAAGAAAATACAAAATTAACCTAGAAAAATGAAATTAAAACTTAGAAAAATATAAAATATGATAAAACTTATTTTAAAACTGAAAATATATTTTTTAGACTTTTTATGTATTTATTATGAATTTAATACTAATTAAAACTAATTAAAATGCTAGAAAATACTATTTAAACCAAGAAAATTATGGAAAAATACTTTTTAGGCTTTTTATATTTATCTTAATCTAGGAAAATTGAGAACATATTTTTTTAAGCTTTTTCTTATTTATTTGTATTAAAAATTATTTAAAAAGACTTAAAAACTATTTAAAATAAAGAAAAATACTAAACATTGATGGAAATATCTGAAAAATTCAGGAAAATGCTAAAATATTATTCTAAGTTTATAAAAAATATAAAAACATATGCTTATTTGTGAGAATATGAAACTGTAGAGCAATTGCTTATAAATAAGCAATTCAAAATAAGCTAAATTCTACAAATGGACACCAAATTAACACATAAGCTAGGTTATGCTATATTAACTAAATACTAACCTATTCCAACCATCCTAAACTTCTGAAAAGCAGTTTAAGCCAAAGATTAAGCAAATAAAAAACTAGCTTTATTTCAGAAATGGGACAACATTGGGGCTGATCTAAGAGTGGGGTCCACAGAGCTTAAGCTCAAAAGCTTGGCTGCAAATGATAGTCAGCTGGGTGGTGAGTGATATGGAACCAAGAACCACCAGTGGGGTCCACTGGTGTGGCCTGTGGGACCCACCAAAGTGGTGGTTATGTCCACTGTTGTGGAGGTGCAAGGCTGCACAGGGCATGTTTCAGAAATGGGTCTCAAAAGAAACAAGTAGATAAGCATTTTATAAGCTAATAAGATACAAGCTAGTATTTTTATATTTTAGTTTAGCAGCTAAATATTACTATCCCAAAAGGATTTAAGCTAAAACTTAATAATGAATCCTATATAAAATTATACATTTTATTCAAAAACAGCTACTAGTACAATTTGACTTTTTAGGAAAATCAAATAAGTTGACTATAATGAACTTATAACTGATTCTATTGATTGAATATGTTGTATTAAGATGTAATAAGATTATCTAGAGCTAGACTAACAACTTTTAAGCTTGTAAAATGAATTTAACAATTCAACATCCCAACAGTTAACTGGTACTATGAGATTAGAAGATAAATTGACTTTTTAACTAATGAAGACTGATTTTTATGACTTATCTGAGATATTAAGTGCTCATGTGACACAGAACAACCAATAACAACAACAAGTATACTCTTGAAGGCCACTTAATCAAAGAAATCCAAACACCCTTTATAAGGACTGTTTTCAAGCTTTTAACACACAAATAAGATTTTAATCCAAGAAATCCATTAATTCACTTACATTAACTATTTTTAGACAGATTTAAACCCGAATTAACAAGATTAAATAACTATTTCTAGGAAATGCAAATTTCAAAGAAAGTGCTTACAATATGAGTTCATGCACAAAACAGAAACCGAGGATTTAGATCACACCCTATTGCTTTCCATAAAGCTTCTAAACCAAGATCATTCCATATATCACCCTGCTTCAGGTTGTGATCTCATCTTTACTTGATTTTTATTTTATAACTATTTTATCCTATTTTTTTGGTATTTTTGGTTTTTAACTTTAAACTAAAACTTATGGTTTCTAAAAGCTTATAAGAGCTTTAGAGAGAGCTTGTATGAGCTTTAAAGTTCTTAACAATAACTAATAACAACATTTGAGTATTTTGATAAATTTAAACATAAAAAGTAAGCATAAACTGAATTTATGAAAACAAACTGAAATTAATACTTGTAATAGGTTTAGATTACATTAAAAACTTTAACAATACAACTTGGAAGCTTAAATAAATACTGAAAAGTAAATTTTAACTAAAACGACATTTTTAAACTAAAACTACACTACTCTTTCTTCTCCTCTGCTTCTTTTTCTTTTAATAGATATCCAAAAGCATCCCCTCTCTCCTCTGATACTTTCCCACCAATCTTGAGCCATTGGATCTTCATAATTAATCAAGTTCGTCCATGTGGAAAATTGGTGGGAAAAGTCATAGAGCAGTTTTTTAGCATTTAATGGGGTAGTGAGTGGGCTTGCAAGGTGGAGGGGGTGATAGTGAGAGGTAGGCAGCTGGAAAGGTGAAAAGAAACCATCAATGGTTTCTGGTTTTGGGATTGCAGTGGTGAGGGAGAGGAAGTAACAGTGATGGCGGTTTTAATTTCATTTAAAAAGTGGGCCGGGTTTTATATATTGGGCCAGCTGGATCTGTTTTGGACTTGGGTAATATATATAGGTCCGTTTGGTATTAATAAGGCACAAGGACTATTTATGTAACTTTCTGAAAATATAGGGACTGAACCTGTAACATTTATAAAGTTAATACAAGGGCCTATTATGCCAAATATGATAAACCAAGGACCATACATGTAATTATTTTCTATTTTTAGATGTCTAAGGACCAAAACTGTCATGTTTGAAACTTGAGGGACCAAATATGTAATTTTCCATAAGTTTACCATAAGGACCAATGTTGTCATTTATGAATAGTACAAGGTTTATTTTTTGATAAATTTCCATTTTTAAATTAACCAAGGACTATATTTGACATTTTCCAAACTTGAGGGACTAAAGTTGTTATTTTGTAAATTTTAAACTTTAAAGGGTTTATTTTGACAACTTTTGAATCTCATGGAACTTAAATGACATTTTACAAGTTTTTGAATTACCAGGGACTAGATTTGACAACTTTTGAAACTTGGGGGACTAAAACTGCCAATTATGCAAACTTGATACGTTTTTCATCTGATTTTGGTATTTTTGCATTTAAAACACATAAAACACTTATTTGTGATATTTTTATCATTTTGATGCATTTCTGAGTGTTTTCAGATGTTTTTGCAGTCTAGATAGTACAAAAATGATGAGTATTTAGACACTCATCAATGGTTCAGGAGGTGGTTGGCGCTGCCATCGACTTGCTACAAGTAACTTCTATGTAATGTGTTTTTTTGTTATATTAAACATTAGTTACTGGTACCTGAAAATGAACCAGCAAATGAAGCACGGGTCATACCCTAAATGGGGGCTGTAATGGTGCGTTTGGGGGATGAAATGCATGTATGATTGGGGGCTGAGATGGGGGCTCAGATAGTTGCGTTTCACTGATGAAATGCTGGCTGAAGTGGGTGCGATTTGGGTCTGCAACAGGTCAAGGTGAGTGATGAAATGGGGCTGAAATGTACGTGTTTGGGACCTAAAATGGGTCAATTTAGGGGCTGCAATGGGGGTGGGATTACGTGGGGCTGACGTAGGTGTTGAAGTGGGCTGAAATGGGTATGTTTGGGTGGGTTTGGCCACATAAGCTTATACAGCTGCTAAAAATGCGCCCCGGCAACATCCAGGTACAAATTCCAGGTTTTGCCAGTTTTTTGTGTGTTGTTTGTATATTTTTTGGAGATACTTTGTGCATAATTTGACCAATAAATATCATGTGCCTTGCCGCAACGCGGCGGTTTCGGGGCAATCCTTGTTAAAATCAAAATATAGGTACCAAAAAACAAAAAACCTGCCTAATGGGCTTATAGAAAACACATTGGGCTTATCGTATGAACTTAATACATGGGTCTTTCAAGAATTGAAAAAAAAAACAATGTAATACATTTAGACAAAAATATGAACGGTGTCCAAAATTTGAGATCTTGATATGAATTTGAAAAAACAAAAAGGACAAACGATCCCAAATTTTCAAATAATGATGCAAAACCTTAAAAACATTGCTGTTACGAAAATAATCGCGCGCTAATAATTTTCGACACACGTAGGCTACAAACATAAGATCTAAATTACCCTCACCGCAACGCGCGGAACACAACTTCTCGTTGTTAATATTAGTAAAGCTATTTTACATTTTTGGTTATCTGGAGATGATCCAAACTAGTAACACAGAATATGATATGATATACAATTAAAAACAGTGTAAGCGAATTGATGGAGTACGTGATTTGTTTATGGAAATTTACATTCGTGTGACTCAATATGGAATTTCTTTTCAACTTTACTCACTTACGTGGCATATTTCTAACACTAAGAAAACAAATTACGTTTTGCCGATTTTATCATCCCACTGAATAACTACATCTAACATATTCGTCATTTTATTTAATAACCTACCACACCTTCAACTTCACGTAATCGGTCATATCTTCTCGCACACAGTTCCATTCTTTCTGAAAGTTTCATTGTCTTTACCGTTGTCTCATTCCGATCATGATGTGCATACTAAATTTCAACCGGAACAAAGTCGAAGATGCTGTGATCCAGTTGTAAAGTGATAAAGCAACGAGACCGTTCTCACTTAACGGTTTCTATACTGCGACATCTTGCAAATCAATTACGAATGTTTCAAAGAAACAAGTTGTTTTTTATAATGATTGCGAATATGTTGCGAATGGATGTGAGAGGGAACGCTGACAAGACAGTTGTCTACTTTTCAAATAAAACTTGAGAACTTCAAATTCATCATCAATATCTAGTTGTTTTTCTTTCCTATAAATCCACTTTATATTTTTGTACTTCAACCTATCCACCTTAAACTCTCCTTACCAATAAACATCACCTTAAACTCTACTTATGATATTTTCAGCTACTCTATATTTACCATTTTACCTGAAGGTTAAAGACAGAGTTTAATGAAAATCAAGAACTTTGACGGCATGTTATCCAATTGTCCAAGATTTTCAATGTTTTCAAGATTATGGTTGCGGTAATATGGTACTTTGTTTCTTTTACACCAACAATTCGCTATGATTTTTTTTGGGTTTAACTAGGCTTCCGACTCGATATCGCAAGCCGACTAATCCCAGGGCACTACCTTTTTGGATATTCCGGAGTCGGCGCAGGTCTCCGTGGCCATAAATTTTGTTATGATTGTTTGTCTAGTGTATGAGGTGTCTTACGACACCTACAAGATCTAGGGGCATCCAAAACCTGGTCGAGCATTCTTGCTTGAACCAAATGTAAGAACTTGAACAAACCATCCTTATTAGAGTACATGAATATTTATCAACCATAACCACCCTCACTGCACTTTTTGCATCTATTTCCCCATCTTGATTATGTCTTTTCTTGTGAAGCATCGTTGATGAAGTCAAGCGTTTAAGGCGAAGATGATTCAACTATGATTGTTACTACATGAATGCTAGATTAAAAGATGAGGTCATAGATGCAAAAGTGCAGTATCGTACATTGGGTCATGTGTTCCTCCCAAGTTTTCCCAACTTCTAGACATATGCACCTTTTTCTCTAACTTTCAAAGCAAACACGTATATCATGTGTTTGATTGGGTCTTGTGTTCGCCAACCCATTTTCTCTAACCTTCCCACACAAGCACCCGTATCATCTGGTTCGTTATCTCCAATATGCTTCAACTACAATTGTGTGAATCATATAAGTTGAACTACACGTTATTTACAGTGTTGCAAAAATCGGCCAACTCGGCCGATTAATCGGCGATTACTAGCTAATCAGCCTTCAACCTTGTAGATTTTTGAAAATCGGAGAAAATCGGTCTGGTAAAATGGGTCAAAATCAGTCAAAAATCACACGAATCGACTAAATCGTCTGAATGGGTTAATTTTAAAAAAATATATTAATTTAGGCATTCTATTTAATTTGGAGATCATTTATTTCACTTATAACGCACAATAGACCTCATAATCTGAATTGTAGCCTTTTATTAAAGTTTGGGAACATAGTAGGCTTGGAAACATTTAAGATCTTTACTTTAGTCTCCAGAAATACCCAAAACTTGCACGAAATGCCAATCCGATTAATCACCGAGTAATCCCGCCTAGACAGATTAATCCCTACAAGGAGGTCGACCGCCCGAATACTAATTCACGATTTTTGCAACCTTGCGTCATTATGTAATATAATGTAATAATGTGAAATGTAATGTGTTTCGAGTTAAGGGAATGTGATGCATAAACGTTACTATGTAATGTGATGTGAACATAATTTATGATAAATTTTATTAAAAACAAACATTAAATAAAGAAAAATACATTAATTTTCACTAAAAACAATTGAAACAAACATTCGAAATATAATGCTACAACATCAAAGCTTTTTAGTTGTGTAATACTTACTGTTTTTTTCTTTCTTTCTTTAGCGTTCGTTTGCAGCTGTTGAATCTCAGCGTGTAGCGTACAATTTTTTTCTTCTTCTTTGCCACTTCTTTTCATCACTGTTGCGACATACTTCTTCTCAGCAAGACAAACTTGTCTTTTTAAAACGTCTAATTTGATATACCATTAGGCATTCTATCAGTAAATGAACTGGATGAAGATTTAAAATTTGTCTTGATGGTGAGGCCATTTGGAAAGAAAAAGCCATATAATTTTTACCTTTAGAATTAGGGGATTGTTATACGTATGGTTGAAAGTCTTTCTAGGTGAACGTGTATAAATAGGAGTGTATTTACCTTTATTTTTTTCGCAATCAAATAGCAATTAAACGGCAACCCAAGAAAAGAAATAAAGTTGTATTAGATATTACATTCTACATTTAATTAAACATTTTGTACTCTAATTGTATCCATTATTATTATTATTTACCCAAAAATATAAAAAGAACTAAACAATGATAAAAAAGTAAAGATTAAATTGTATTCATTCAAAAGAGAACGGAGAAATACAATATATCATATAAACTTGAAAATTGGTCTGATGTGTTAGGTAGTTTTTCTTATTGTATTCATTCTTAACTGTATCGACATCGGATCAACTGTATTCATCGGACGACATGTAAGGTGTAAGTAAAGATTTATTTGTATTCATTCCTAACTGTATCCACCTGTGGTATGTGCCACACATGAATTGACCATGTGAAGTGTAAGTTTTTGGTTTATAAAATTCTATCTTGTAATTTCTTGTTACATTTTAATACTAATACTTAGGGCGTGTTTGTAATCCTCTTTTGCATTGTGATTTGGAATAAAAAACAAAATCAATGTTTATTTGAAAAGGATAGAGATTGTCTCAAGTTGTAAAAATAACTTGAGTCAAGTTAGGTGTTTGTGAGCCATTGGATTTGATCAAATGACTCAAATCAAAAGAAGTTTTTTTGATTTGAACCATTAGATCAAATCTAATGGCTCATACTTCCCCAACTTGACTCAAGTTGTTTTTTCAATATATATCAAATTTAAATTCAAATCCTAAACATAAACCCATCTACAAACCACTCTTAATTTGACTGGATATTCTGGAATATTAAGGCCCGATGACAAAACAGGCCCAATGAATTTGGATTAAAAAAAAAAGCAAATGTGGCCCAAATGGTTAATTACTAGTACATGTGTTTGCAATTGCAATCCTTAGTACGATTGAATTAACGGGGAATATAGATTGGAATCGCCATTGAGACCGATATTTATTATTATTTTTGTATTTATGAAGATTTGAATCAAAGAGTATTCATCAACATGAAAAATGAAATGTGATGAATGTCATGAAGATTTGCCTCAACATGGCACGTTTACCCTCCTATTCTCGTAACTTTAAGTTATCATCGTTCGTAAAGTTATTTTCAAGAGAGATGCATAACTGAATAATATCGTGGGGGGCCTGCTAATAAAAATAAACTACTCCGTATATCATTCGTCTTTATCCATTGAACGTGTAAACATTACAATATCACGTGGTTCTTGAAATCTGACGGACCCATCAACCATGTCCTCATTCAAATCTTTAAATATATATCTATAGTAGTATATCACAACCTGCTCCCACAAACACACATAATCACAGATCTACAATAAGTCAATAACCATGGCAGCAACATTCAGCCATCTTTTCTTCACTCTCCTCACAATCCTCTTCGTCACAATGGTCACCGAATCCGTAAGTTCGCAACTATATTTTTTTTACCGCAATAAGATTTCATGATTGTGTTATAAATTATTTTATAGTACAGATCTTGAGTGTGGGCAAAATTATATCTTTTACTTAGCTAGTTTTGCATGAAAAAACTCAAAAATGGACATACTTCTCAATGCAGGCTGATCCAGATTGTGTGTACACTATTTACGTAAGAACAGGATCCATACTAAAAGCAGGGACGGATTCAAACATGACGGTAACATTATACGATGCAGCTGGATACGGTATCCGAATTAATAATCTGGAAGCCTGGGGTGGTCTGATGGGGCCTGGTTATAATTACTTTGAAAGAAGTAATCTAGATATATTCAGCGGGAAAGGCCCGTGTTTGACAGGCGTCCCTTGTGAATTGAATATTACGTCAGATGGTACAGGTTCACATCATGGATGGTATTGTAACTATATTGAGGTGACTACTACTGGTGCACATATTCCATGTGCACAACAAACGTTTACTCTTGAACAGTGGCTTGCTACTGATACTTCACCCTATGAGCTTACTGCTGTTAGGGATTATTGTGGGGCTTCTACTGAAGGTGATAGAAGACGTGTGATTCGCGAGTCTGGTTCTCCAAGTGTTTTAAGTGTGTGAGTGGATTTGAAAGGATTTGACAATTGTTTGTTGTAATAAACGAATCTGGAGTTTGAAGATGAGTTTGCATCAAATTGGGTTTGATTTGGTATCGACAAAGATTCGGTTTTGTATTTGTTTAGATTGGAATTTTCACAATCAAACAAGGTTTTACTTGTGTGTATTTTGCCTTTCAACTGAACATCACATTGTAATGTTTAATGGTGATATGAATAAAATGGTTGGTATTTGAATGAATGTGTGTCATCAAGTAATGATATGTACTTTATTTTCCATTGAACTGTATATGCAAATTAATATAAGAGAAACTACGGTTTTGAGTTTTAGGCTACCCGTAATAAGAGAGTACCATGATCAACTTCACTACTGTCACGTCAGCACTACATCAGTTTTTTCATTCTACAACTAAATTTACCAAAAATTCAGTGTAATTAGACAACCAACATCACCATTAAAACATACCCCACTTAATACAAATATAGCCCCAAAATCTAAGATCACGGACATACGTCCACTCAAACACACTTCTAAGACTCGATCATGGGCAAGACCGAGTACTAGTCTTGCTTTTCATCGATCGAAGATGTGTGCACGTATGGGAGTGTAATAATGAAGACGCGTGCTCTTTACCTAGTTGGCCCCTAAGACGCCTTTAGGTCCTTATATAAAAGAGAATGATAAATGATTTTATAGATGAAAGTTGATTTTATAAAGAAATAAACAGAATAAAGATGATTATTATAATAATAATGTAAGTCTCACAAACGGGATCCTATGGCTTAACTTTATATTACTATGAATATATGATTGATCAGTATTTGAGATTCAAAATACTGACCGAAAGTTGGCACCACATACATATATATATTTAATCACATACTTTAAGATTTTATACATGGATGTGGTGAACACGTATTTGAATAAACCTTATATCAATGTCAAATGTCAATGGTTTTAGAGGTGTTCACAGATCGGGTAATATTCGCATAATCTGGAAACTGAAACCGAATCGAATTAAAAGAAATTGAACCGAATTTGTAATCGAACGGAATTTGTCAAAACCGAATCGAACCAAATTAGGTATTCAGCTTTCGGTTAGGATATGGTTTTGATAAAATGTAAGCCAAACCGAATTCATATAAATATATATATTTTTATACATAAAAAAAAACACTAAATTTTTTTCCTAGTATAAATTAAAACACTTTTTAAGCTAAACTATAATTTTTGTTAAAAATCTATAAAGTTAAATTTTAAAAAATATAAATTACGTAATTCAGGTCAACCCGTAAACTGAACCGAATTTAAATTCGGTATTTGGTTGTACCCAGAAAAACATTTAACCAAACTAACTGAATCGAATAAATCGAACAACCTGATAACCTAATTCATGAACACTCCTAAATGACTATGAGAATAATATTAAGTTTAGCAATCAAACAGGCCCCTATCTAACCCTTAATAAGACCATACTCACCAATGTAAAAATCGATAAACCTTGTTGCTGCTTCCTTGTTCAATTTCGTCATGCTACTTGGTTTTTTTGCAACACCCACGACATAAATTTCTTAGAACCTCCTTTAATAGCTCGATTATTGGTTTTTTGCTACTTGGTTCTTAAGGAATTAATATCATGAGTGTTGCAAAAAAGTGAGTAAAAGTGAAAAATAAAATTTAAAAAGTGAAGTGATACCTCATGAGATTTTAGAACGCCTCTGACCAATGATTAAAATCATATGGGAAACAACATTGATTAGTGAAAATTTCAAGCATCACTTTGAGACAAAATTTAATTCGAAATGAAAAAAATCTAAATAATCACTTAAAAAATCTTACTGTATATTGGGCAAAAGAGCGAAGCACATTTTTTCGCTTCAATGGATGTTCAAATAATGCAAAAATCATCAAATCGACAAATAAATCAAATAATCTTAAAAATAAAATGAAAAAAGGTGTGATCTTTGGACCATATGGGGGTGTTTGAGATTGCTTAGAAAAACTGCTTATTTGCCCATTGCTTGTTAGAACTGATTATGAATAACAACTTCAAACAATTTATTCGAAACAACATATTTTAGTCACAATAACAAAAAAAATAAAATAAAAAATAAATGCAATTCTAATAAGTATCAAAAAGTTATATAGAATAGCTTATATAAACGTAATAACAAATATGAGTTTTAGGCAATCCTAAACACCACTAGGCTGTTTGATAAATAAGAATGATTTAACACTGAATAACTATAATCACTGAATGATTTTAAAGCTCTGAACTACTTTGATTCTGAATGAAAATACAGTGTTTGACAAAATTTTAATATGAATAGACTGAATGATAAAAATGACTATTTAAACCTTTTTTTTTATTACCAAATTCTTTTTAAATATTAATTACTAAATTACATTAATTTTAGATATCATAGTTTTGAAAAAGTTTATTATGATTATTATATTTTGTAAAGTTCGAAGTTGAATGTAAAAGGTGTGATTAACTTATTGTTGGATATCCTATTAATAATTACTACTACGTAATATATATTGCTTGGAAGTTGGAATCAAATCGGTAAAGGCAAAAGTTCAATATAAATCCAAAATTTACCATATATCCAATGAACCAATAATAGCCATTCATTTTTTTATTATGATAAACTTTCACCCTTTTTTAAAAAATTAAATATCTTGCAAACCGTTAATCGTTACGCGATAAAAATTATACTATCGCGACGAGAATTAAATTATCTTTCTATAGATATGCACTACTATATATTTTTAACAAATTTTTTTTTCAAAATTTCAGTCAACAAAAATCATATATGATTTGTGAAAATCATATATGATTCGATTTTTACGAATCACATATGATTTTTGAGAATCATATATGATTGTAAAAATCATATATGATTCGTAAAAATCGAATCATACATGATTTTTTAAAATCATATATGATTCGTAAAAATCATATATGATTTTTCGGACGGAATTTTTGAAAAAAAATGTTTGTCGAAAATATATAAAAGTGCATATCTATAGAAAGATAATTTAATTCTCGTCATGATGGTGCATTTTTTATATTTTAAAGATTTACCGTTTGTAAGATATGTTGTTTTAAAAAAAAGGTGGAAAATGATTTTGTATTAATTTAAATAAAAAATGGAGGGTTATGATTAGTTCATTTGTTATATGACAAATATGAGTTCTATATTGATCTCAACTCAATCGGTAAATGACAAAAAAAGTGATAGGAGGAAAATATATAAAGTCATATTTATTGTGAAAAAAGGGACTGCACATGGCATAATTGCAACTTTTTTGTCGCTGAATCATGAAGGAAAGTATTTGTGCTGGCTCATTCAAAGCCACGTGAAATGATTAAGAGACAAATAATAGCATGTCAAACAACTGGCCGAATCAGTGATTTCTCTGAATTAAGAGACAAAACATTAAAAAGGACTAACGGTGCAAATACCGTTAACCCAGAGGACTAACGGTGTAAATATTTTATATCTCGTTAAGAGATAACGGAGAAATAATTTGCATCGTTAGTCCTTATTTTAACTGAGGGATGTATATAGGTTAATTTTTACTAACGGAGTGATGTATCTGTTGAAACTTTTGCGAGAGGGATGTATGGTGCGAAACAGGGTAAACCACAGGGATGTATTTTGAAGTTTACTCAAATACAAATGCAAAGTTTCATGATATAGAAGGGTTTGATTAACATAAAACCAAGGTTGTCAAGATCGGGATCCTACCCAGGATAGTTTTCGTCTTTGCAAGATCGTGATCGTAAGATCGGATCGGGATCTTAAGATCCTACTCTAAGGTTATTTATTAATATTTTATGTAATTTTATACAAATCTACAAATATTAATACATTATAACCACAAAATACTATGAATGTTTCATATAAATGTTGTCCTAAATCATGATTATAAAATGTTTAAAAAGATTAACATGTTGTTTTTTGAATTCTACAAACAAACAACCCATAAATTTGTAGTTTTTTAGTTCGTAATCCGAGAAAAGTAAGATCGGATCGGATTAGATCGTAAGATCGTATGGTTAAGATCGGGATCCTATAAGATCTTAAGCTTGAAAAGATCCTATGTAGGATCCAGATCGTTTTTGCTTTGTAGTATCGTAAAATCGTAAGATCCTAAAATCAGGATCGGGATCCTGACAACTATGCATAAAACCCTTTTGCTTACAAAACGAAAAGTTCATGATAATTCAACATAATTAAAGGTCACAACAATTGGCAAATACATCATTGCATACGTGCAAAAAAAGTGAATTGTTCATATTGACTTCAATCAAAACAGTTCAAAAGATATTCATACTATCAATTTTCTTAAAAAATTATGTAGGGCCTATTCGATTTGGGCCTCGCAAGTTTTTTTTTTTTTTTTTTTTTTTTTTAAGATAGCTTTATTAAAAAAAGAAACAAGGCCAAAAGCCATTACAACCATCAGAAAAGAAACCATTACAATTAAGACTAGAGGCTATATGAAAAAACCCCCTAAAAATATTCCAAAAGCAATCTTGACATATGCAACCGAACCACCAAACCTCAAAAAGACTCAATATTCCTTCCATATAATTAAAGGAGAAGTACAATAAACCCCATCCATGACCAATCTATCAGCATCAAAATTGCATTCTCGATATATATGAAACATCGCTAGACTTGAGCAACTTAATAAAAAGTCATATATCTCCTGAAAGTGAGGCAATAACTTCCATGGTCTCTTACTTAAATCAAAAACCCACGACACCGCATTCGAAGAATCACTTTCAATAACGACTTTTACCGATTTAAACTCGTCCTTCTTATGTAACATCTTGTACGCTTCTTTTATGGCCAAAATTTCTGCAACATTGGAGTCCATTACACCGATTGATACAGAGAACAAGGCGATGACAACACCCTTACTATTGCGTAACAACCCACCAATACGCGCCATACCCGGTTTACCTATTGCCGAGCTGTCCACATTTCTTTTATCACTTCTCTAACCAAAACCATCAAAATTCCAAATTGCTACTTGACTGTGATCGTTCAAGCTTATACCTTTGAATAAGGCTAATGATTGCACACTCAAAAAAGTTATTTACACACTCAATGTACAAGTAGTTAAAGCATAATATTTAATATAGTACAAGTATTTAATGCACATATAAAGTGTCTCAATCAAATTCTAAAATGTGCAAATCAATTCCTTTTGAATAATAATCTAATTTACATTTGACTCAAGATTGTACTAATAAGAGATTTTAATACCACATTCGACCCACCAACATGTCAAAACAACCTAAGCCTAAAATTTTCACTTTTATACTTGGGACTTAAGGAAAATGGAGTAGTTCGTAACGATAGTGTTAAAAATAGTAAGTTGATTGATTTGTTTAAGAACAAGGTATTGTCGCCCGCTGCGTTGCGGTGGGTATTTTTGACATGTGTTGCGTGTATTTACGTTTCCTTAGTACTGTTTGGAAGCAATAAAGTTGTTTCTAGGGTGTGCCTGAATACTTGCTAAAGCCATTTTTCTGTATCAGTGAAAGTGGTAGCTAAGCTAACATGTTATTGTTTTGTGAATATAGGTGTTGGGCTTTTGTTTTCCATTGTTCATTTCTTTTGGGCTTTTGGTGTTTGGGGCTTGGTGGTTAATAGTTTGTTGTTGTGTTTAATTTTTTGGGTTGTGTGCTAGGTTGATGAGTGTCTAAATACTCATCATTTTTGTATCGTTTAGAATGCCAAAAACATCTGAAAAAACTCAGAAATGCATCAAAATGATAAAAATATCACAAATAAGTGTTTTATGTGTTTTAAATGCAAAAATACCAAAATCAGGTGAAAAACGTATCAAGTTTGCATAATTGGCAATTTTAGTCCCCCAAGTTTCAAAAGTTGTAAAATCTAGTCCCTGGTCATTCCAAAACTTATAAAAAGTCATAAAAGGTCCTTGGGATTCACAAGTTGTAAGAAATTGTCCTTTGAAGTTTAAAAATCACAATTTACAACTTTGGTCCCTCAACTTTACAAAAGTGTCAAAATCAGTCCCTGGGTGTTTAAAAATGGAAATTATTCAAACTACACCCTTGTACTATTCAAATGTGGCATATTTGGTCCTTATATGATAAGTTTTGAGAAAATTACAAGTTTGGTCCCTGGAGTTTGAAAATTGTCTAAAATAGTCCTTGGGTTTATAAAAATGGAATTTTATGCAATATTGGTCCTTGTACTAACCATTAATTGCAGGTTTAGTCCTTGTGTTAACTTTGGAAAATTTTCAACTTCAGTCCCTCAAAATCCAGAAATTACATGAATGGTCCTTGGGCTTATATTTATACAAACCAAACCGGACCCCTTTTTATTACTAAACCCAAACACAAAACCAACCCAGCTGGCCCAACTTGCAACCCAAGCCCAAACCCATGTTTTTAAAAAATACCGCCACCACTGTTCATCCCTCTCACCCAAACCTGCAAACCCGAAACCACCATAGTTTCTACCACCACCTGTCTACCACCTTTCCACCTCACTCCCCAGCTGTTTAACCACTCCCTAACACCTCCACATCCACCAAATTGCATTAAATGCATAAAACCTGCTCAAAAGATATTTTGGCGCCAAAAATTCCACATGGACGATTATGATGATTTTGATAGATCCAGTGGTTGGAAATGAGTGGGAAGTGATCAGAGGTCGACAAAGAACTCAAAGAGGTCAATAAATAAGAAGAAGAAGCAGTATGGAGAAGTATCTAGTGTAATTTAATTATGTTTATGTCGTTTTAAATATTTTTAAGTTTCCAGTGTATTTCAAAGCTTTCAAGCACCTTGTAATCATATTTCAGTGTATTTTAAACTTATTTACAGTTTCAATTTCAGGTTATGTACACTAAATCAGTTTTATGCAATTTTCATTTCAAAAATCTCAATATGTGTTAATGTTGTTGTTAGTTGTTATCTTGGACTCATAACCTCACTTAAGCTCCTATATAACTTATTTAAGCTATTAGAAACCTAAAAAAAACTCTGTTTAGTATCAAAAAGAAAAATACCAAAAATACCAAATAAATTAGTGAAAAATAAAAAAATCAAGAATGAAGAAGAGAGAAAGCTGGAGCAAGGTGAATTGTGGATGGCCTTGGGTTTAGAGGCTTAGTGGTAAGCCTATAGGAGTGGTTCTCAGTTCTCAGTTCTCAGTTGTAAGCATAAACATAATTTGTAAGCCATTTCTTTAAAATTTGCATTTCCTAGTATTAGTATTTAACCCTTGTTAATTTTAGCTTAATCCTGTCTAAATATAGTTCATATCAGTTAATCAATAGGTTATTTGGCTTAAAAGTTTGTTTTAGTACATTAAGTTTCAAAACTGCCTTAAATAGGGTTGTTTGGATTTGCTGATAGATAAGTATTCTAGCTCATGCTTGATGTTGTTTGTTGTTGTTTCATGTTACATTAGCTCTAAATAGCTCAGTAAAAGCATAAAATTCAGTCCTTGTTTTATAAAAAGTCAAAATTAGTTTTAATATTACCTTAGTTATTCACTGTTAAGAATTTGGAATACAAATTACATCAAAGTTGCTTATAACTTAGTACTCTAGCTTAAATCCATCTTATTATAGCTTAATACAACTTATTCAGTCAAATAGAAGTAATCAAAGTTCATTTAAGTCAACTTCTTAGTATAATTTAAAAAGTCAAAATTTTCATTTTAGCAGTTTTTGAATAAAATAGATTAATTTCTATAGGGTTTAATATTAAGTTTCAAGATTTGAGCTTTTGGAATATTAAAATATAACTGCTCATCTTTATCCTAGTATTTTTTATATTTTCTAGCTAGCTTATTTAATAGCTTATTTCTTAGCTTATTTTTAGCATCTTATCTGAAAAGGTGCCCTGTGCACAGTTGAGTGACCCATTTTCACAAGCTCACACAAAGCTTATTAGTGAGGCTCAGCTTATGAACCTTGGCTTTTTGGAAAGCCAATCTAGCCATTTCATAGGTCTAGTGCTTATTTTCTCCTTTCTAGCTTATTTGATAAGGCTGCAACCAGCTTTTAAGTTGTCCCAATTTCTCAGCATACACTGAGTATTCAGTGTTTTACAAGCACTTTCATAAGCTCATTAAGAGCTTATTAGTGGACCCCATAGTGAGAGCTTTGGCTTTTTGGATACCCCACCAGCTCAACTCTATCCCTCAGTCCTTATTTTGAGCTTTTTAGCTTATTAAATAAGCTTAAACTGCTTGTGAAGATGACTGCAGGCCTGTTTGGTTAGTAGACTTAGGATAAGTGCTTATTTGCTTATTATAAGCTTATCAGTGTGTTTCTCTTTGCTTTTTAGCTTAATTTGAGTTCCTTTAGCTTACTTGTATCTTATTTTACCTTTTGTTCCAGTTTGTAAGCTTATTTAAGCTTGAAAAATCAAAATAAGCTCATAAGCTAACTGTATAGCTTTTAAGCTCATAAACTGCTTATTTTCAAGTTGTGAAATTTTTGTCTTTATAAAAGTTACTTAATTTCAGTAGTATAATAGTTTTCAAAAAGAAAATTCCAAAAAGAAAATAAAAATAAAAAGTCCATTGCTGGGATTCGAACCCTGGCCACCCAGCTCACCACACAACACACTCACCAATTGCCCTTGGGTCTTTGACTGGTTATACCTTGGAACATTTAATACTTACCCCTTGTTTTCTATTTTAGCTTATACGAAAACTTTAGCTTATTTACAGCTTATTAAAACAGGTTGTTACATCTTTTGTATTTTTCTTAGCTTTGTATTAGTATAAAGTATTTTATAAAAAAGTTTCAGATTTTTCTTAATAGTTTTAGTATTTTTAATCATTTAATTAGTTTAAAATAGTATTTTATTCATAATAAAAAATATAAAAGTAAAAAAAATATAAATCTTTTTTCTAAAATTTTCTTTTGTCATATAGTAAGTAAGAAAATTGTTTTTACACTCGTAGGACTTTTATTTTACAAATTTTACGTTTTTTCTTGCGCACTCGCGTAATTTTTATATATAATGCACGTTTTCATTCTAGGTCACGTTTTTAGATAATTTAGGTTTACGCTTTAAATAAAATAGTTTATTTAAGTTATTTTGTTTTGTAAATCAAGAAAATTCAATTTTAAAAATAGTGATAGCGTTTATTTAATATAATTTAGCTTATTAAATTTTCTTTAATTTGCATTTAAGCCCCTGTAATTTACAAAATTTTTCTCTAGATATAATTATTCCAAATCTACAAACCTTTCCTGTTCAATATTCACTCGATCATAGATTCGTTGTATTACAGTGTTCACACCTCGTTGGGACTTAACGACCCGGGGAAACACTAAACTCCTCTAGATCTTCATTGCATTGGTTTTAGACTGTTTTAATTTTATTACGGTTGACCATTCACAAGTGGTTAACTTGTGTAATAAACTTGACGGTTTGCCACCAATCAAATCAAATCATAGGTCTTTTAACTTATAAGCGTAAATTAATACCTTAATTTTGTTACTAACTGTTAGCTACCTAAAACCTGTGTATCTCTGTAATGGTTTCAAGTTTTCCCATCCGTGATAGGCTTGCTAATTAAGAAGCTCATTCTAATTATCTAATCACCATGCAAATCAAATGTTTATGTACTTTGAGCGACAGAGGGCTGCAAATTTTTTGGAAGAGCATCGTCTAAGAATTTATGTGTGGCGTGCACAACACCGGATTGTGGAAGGGCATGTTTATATGAGGTAGCTTGAACAGGATGCTGGTCCTATCGTTATCGCGCATGGGTTGAGCACACTATGGTTGCTTCAAACTCAGGATGAAGCAAGAATTAGGCTGTACAATCGTGGTGCCGATGAGGCGCGTGACAATGCTATGCTCTTATGAAATTTATTAGTTCCATCTTTCATCTCTAGTTATTATGGTAGCTTGCTGCTTTATCTATTGGGGGTTTTTCTTTCGTCGTAAATGGCAAGCAATTGTGGTTTGTCTTAATGGTCTATTATTAGGTTATGTAAGCAGTTGATGTAAGTATGTAATTATCTGCATATAGCATGGTTTTTGGGGTTCTTGGAACACGTTGTATGGGGTTTTGGGTGATATAATTAGGTAGTCTTTAAGATTGGCTGTTATGTAAATGGTTTTTTGTAATAGTAATGGATTACTTTTTGGAAAATGATTGGGAGAACTAAAATATGTGACTAATTGTGTGCCTAATAGATGTGTCAATTAATTATTGGTTTGTGAAAAAGTGGGTCCCTTGTTGTCCCCAATAAGATGCTGACACATATGTTTAGGCATGTTATTAGACATACGAGTTAGTCATCCCAATCAATGCTCTTACTTTTTTTAATGAAAGTATGGTTTATGTAATGTTATTGCCGCCAATTTATTTTTTGGTGGTTGTTGTGTTTGCATTATTATTTCTTGAATTTTTAGATTCTTCTCGTTTCGCCGTTGTTGTTGTCGTATGGTGTTGCTGGTTGTTCGGGTAATCAGTGTAGCTCATTTATCGTTTTAGGGAAGACGGCTTTTGAAACACGATAAGGACACCTTTATTTTGTTTATTTTAATTTTATGCATACTTACGTGATTTCAGTTGATATGGTGATTGTGAAATATGTTTGGAATAGATATGTTGTTAACTGTAACCTGCACATAATTGCAAACATTGGCCGAAAAGTTTGACTACATAGGCTATTATACATAACGTACAACTGTGTTCTCCGAAGTATTCCAGGCATGCCATCCCGAAACCTTTGACCACATAGGATATTATACATAACGCACAACTATGTTCTACAAAATATTCTAGGCGTGCCACTTATTAACCCTGAAGGTCATTAAGTGGCTGTTCTACGTGCTAGCTAAGTTGATACCCCAAGTTCCATCAGCTAAGTTATTACATATACTATAGTGACATCGTTCAGTGGGTTCACAAAAGCCTATTACGGCCACAGTGTCCTCGGTTACTCGAGTTTTTGTGTCTTAGATCCGCCTATAGTGTCTTGGTTGTCAATGCTCTTGAATTGCTTTGTTAACATTTGCAGGTTTTGAATTTGCAAGAGAAACAACTTCTGATTGGATGGCTAGTGGTTTATCTGTAGTTTCAGCTGGTAACTCTTGGCTGCTACTGGTTGCCATATCCCTGCAAATTTTGGATTCATTTTTATGAGGTACTCAATCGCCAATTTTCATAACGGTAAAAAGGCCGCATATTCTGTAATGGTTAATAGTGTCTACTTAAGTGATTACAACAGTATGTACAGCAACTCGCGGACATTTAATTTAATAGTGCTTGGGTGTATGGCATTGCGTGTGAACCAATAAGGGTAGGCAATGGAAGAAATATAGGTTTTGTGGTATAACTATTTCATATAACAACGCAACTATAAGCAAGGCAAACAGGTGTGTCTCAACTAAGTTGTAGGCAAAGAGTTTAGAGGCCGTAAATTGTGCGAAAAGTGGCTTCCTAAATTGATGAAAGATGTAATACTATCACAAAAATTATCGCTATTCTTATATGGAAAAAAAGAGCATGCTGCCCGATAATTTTGGCCAGAAAGTCCTTGTAGACAATATTTTTAGTTGTGTTAGGGGCATGTTCATCATGTTGTTTAATAAGTATTTTTAATCCTTTGGGAGATGTGGCCCTTGATAGCGCGACATATAACTACCCGTGGCCGAATATTGGTTCTGGAAGGTAGACTCCAATCATGTTTAGCGACTGCCCTTGGCTTTTGTTTATTGTCATCGCATAACAGACTTTTATCGGAAACCGTTTCCTCTTGAAAATGAAAGGCATCCTGTCATCTTTATTTGTTAGCAAAATTCTAGGAACACCTTTTCAGAAACCCTTGTGCCGGTAATTATTTTTGCCTCGATAACCTTTGTTAGCAGCTGTGTGATGATTATCCGAGTGTCGTTGCAAAGACCTCCTGCTAAATTTAAGTTGTGTAGCAGCATTGCAGGTGCCCCAATTTTTAGCTGTAAGTTGTGTGGAGGGATGCTTGCGAAGGTTAATGTGTTCAGATACTCAGCGGGGTATAACATCTCTGTAGCACCACCATCATTTCCTTTAGGGATAGCTTCGTCGCAGCTTTTATAAAAGTGACTCTGCCCTTGAAGCATTTCCAAGACCGTGGCATTTATTACATCAGCTGTCTCATTATTTGGGCACACAATTTCCTTTTCTTGTAATTTTGCTGTTGTTGGTGACTGTAATGTGTCGTGATCGTATATAAATTTGATCAGGTTTCGCATTCCGGTGTTGGTGTCTTGAATGCAGTAAGTGTCTGGTATGTGTATCCACGAACTGTTTTGTGGATCAGCTTCATCTGGTGTACTGTCCTCCCCGTTCCCAATGTCTAGCAACCATTTTAAGAATAACTGTACGTTGAGTCTTCCTTCTTCATCTAGTGTTCCACGTGCTAGGCCCATATTTTTCTGAAGGCAGAAAATCTTGAAACGCGACCATAGTTATGATTCTGAAATTGATGCAACAACTGTTTCATTCTTGGAAGCATATTTTTTGACGGGTAGTGTTTGCCGGAAGTCTCCGCCTAGCATGACTGTTTTGTTTCTGAACAACTAGTTTGGGCTATCAAGTATATCGCGCAGAGTTCGGTCAAGTGTCTCAAAACACCTACGGTCACTCATAGGAGCCTCGTCCCATATGATCAAATCTGTTTGTTTCAGCAGCTCCGCAGTCTGTGTTTTTTTCTTAATATTGCATAACGATTCGTCTGTTAAGTCCAATGGTAGTTTGAATCTTGAATGGGCTGTACGACCTGATGGGAGAAGTAATGATGGGATACCAGATGAGGCAACTGCTAAGACTATTTTCCCTTTTGACCGCAATGTACATAGGATGGTTTTCCACAAAAAACGTCTTTCCTGTTCCGCCGTGCCCGTAAACGAATATCAGCTGCTGTGTGTTATTTTTGACAGCGTCTATGACCATGTCAAAGATTTGTTTCTGCTAATCATTAAGTTGTGGAATCAGGATTTCTTTTTCTTGAGCCAATAGAGGACGGTTATAATTCTTTTCTTCCATCACCATGCGATTCTCTAATATATTCAACAATCCGTCTGGTGGAAGTGGTAATGCGAACTCTTTGAGCGACTTACCGTAGAAATTTAGGGCCGCCTCTAATTCATACAGAATGCCAGCTCTTTGCTCTGGTTCATTGACATGAAGAAATGGGATACCCAAGAGTTCTGAAAGTCGTCTTGGAATGTCGTCTGCCATATGCTCCCAATGTGCATTCCATAATCTCATTGGATCTGAAACATCACAGAAAACTAATATATGCACAAACAGTGACCGTAGCTCGGCCGCAGTTGCATACGCAGCTGCTTCATTTAAGGCTGTTAGCCATTCTTGATCGTCAGCTAATAAACCCAAAGCTTCGCAGGCGGCTCTATTCGTTGGATAAACATGACCGTTGACAGTTCGTATGTGAGGAAAAGATGTACGACCTTTTTGATGACACAATAGAAGTATTTGATAAAAAAGATCTCCACAGGTTGGGTGTATATATGTCAATATTCCTATCGAAGGTTTTCTCCTGTTTTGTCGGGCGTCCACATCCTGTCCTTCTTGCACTAAACAAACTTTGTTGGAAAATTTAGATATGTAAGATGGCGACCTATGGTTGAAGTAGCATTAAAGTTTAACCACTCTGTCAGTGTAGTCTTTTTACAGTGTGGGTTATTTAGAACAGATGTTAAACGCTGACCACTCCTAAAAGTGACGCGCTGCATATTCTCTGCATGTACTGCCAAAATCTGAACCGCAGGCTCCCTGCTGTGTATATCAAAGCCAAAAATTCTCCAGCAAGCTTCATGTGGGCCAATATACCGGGCATCAATGAAATTTTTAATTTCATCAACAGATATAGGAGCAGAGCTGCTGGATGATGGACCCGGATCTTGTGGGATCTGGGAAACCTGAGGCTCTCTGATTGGCCTAGTTATACGTGCAACAATTCGGTCGGTCCCTTTTGATATGTATTTGAATAAATACTTGATTAGCATTGTCCAACCACAATATCCCACATTGATGTGCGCATAAAATCTCATACACAGCCGACGATTATAGGGTACCACATACGCGTTATCAAGCCTGACACCTTGTCTTATTGTCCCAATAGTTGTGTCCCTGCGCCGATAATGCACAAACCCATCTTTGTCGGTATATGTTGTTGAACAGTAAGATTTGGGAAAGAACTTTTTACATGTACTTCTATTCTGCATACATGGGGCGTTTTCATACGCTCTTCCACATGGGCCATGCATCATTAGCTCCGAAATAACTCTGTAGCCTTCGGGGTCTTCAGTTATGTCCGGCAATTCAGCAGATATGTACCTATCCACATCATGGTCATGTCTAATTTTCGAGCGTTCATTGTTCCAGAGGAGCATGTGGCAATGTGGCAGGCCTCTTTTCTGAAACTCCACAGTGTACAGGACTGCAGTGAAGATTAGATATTGAATTAGATGCCAACTGTTTGAGCGTCAAATGAATGGCTACAACTGGAAAAAATAGAAGCAAGTTCTAGATAGTTGTATGCACTATTTAACGTACCTGCACTTATACCCCCAAATGGTTGCTGATCACGTACAAACGTTAATAAGGCATGAATTTTGCGTTCAAAAACCCGGTCGACAACATCAGGTCTATCAGCAGCTGTCAGTTCAGGAAATGCCTCCATGTATTCCACAATTTCAGGCCATTTGACGTTGCAAGTGAATGTAACAAAAAAAGATGGATTTCCATGTACCCGGCAGATGGCAAGTGCGTCCAAATAGTGACTGTACATGTATCTAGGACCGCCCGTGAATGATGCAGGTATTATTATCCGTGACCCAACGTCCGAACCATCCCGGTCTTCTCTCATAACACCATCGTATAATCCCGATAAGTACACCCCCCTGATATCGCTTTGGTGCTTGCGAATATAGTCGGTTCGATCCTGCTCAATACTACAGTACGCCATAACAACGTGTTGCTGGAAAAGTCGCCCACCTTTGGTTATCAAATTGTAATGGTGCAGCCGGTCGTGCAACTGATATGCATAATAGGCTTTCATGGACAATTTTTTTACGGTGTCTGTAGGTACGCCGTCAACATTTCTGAGTTTAAGCCCCAAATGATAGCCCTCCTCCCCGTAAACAAATAACAAAGGAAACTGCAATGCCATATAGCATGGATGTAGCTTGTTAACCCGTTCTGGATCACGCGAATGTCGTTCAATAATAATGCCATAGTCAGTCATCGTTTCTGGACCATCTTCAAAGACAATTGCGCCAATGGTATCTGTTGTGGGCAACTCGTACTGTTGAGCACCAACCACGCCAAATAATCTGACTTGAAATTCAGGCACGTCACCGTCTTCCAATTTATCTCTCGCTGTTCTAAATAATTGTACCAGCGCATTATGATGATCCAAAAATTCTATCAACCCTTCAACAATATCTGCGCGTAATGTATGTGCGCCATTATTCCCGAAGTGGCTCAACCGGTTGTCCACCTCATTAGCAGTATCATAGATATAGAGCTGCAAAAACCTTGGCGAGTCCCATTCCACAGGACACAAACTGCCGATCCAGTGATATATTTGTCCCGAAATTCTAAAGACATATGGTCGTCTGCCCATGTTGACTGATTCATCTATTTTGGCACCCAACGATGTCATGGAAAACATTTGGTTGTATGCACGAATATTGTTCATAGAGTGTTTATTGGAGAACAGTTGTATGTATGGTGGATATTCGCGTATTGTACGCACAACGGCGCGTCCTCCCAAACAACATCGATGGTACTGCACGACAGATCTACCCGAAGAAGCATCCATGCGCTCCTCAATCCAAAAAAGAGCCCGACAATGGGAACAGACTCTGTTGCAACGACCAAAGCGTGTATACTCTGCTGGAGCACCTGTGGCGACACATTAGGTTACCATATGAGTAAACAGTCGAATCATTAAGTGGCTGAGTTAGTAAAATAAAACAACGATCGTTAAAGTTAGGTTACCGTGACGGATAGTTTCCCGAACGTTGGTCTCTGTAACAGTAGTCTGTTGAGGTTCCCGAGGTGCGTATGCTAGAAACGAAACACGGAAAAAATGTTGGAGATAAGCATTGGCCCGAAAGAAAGATTCATCAAAGAACCGGAGTATACTTAAAATGTAATACCCCTTTTTTATGGTCAATAATAATCATAATAATTTGTACCTGAGTGTGAGGGTTGGCCAACACCCGGGCGCCTAGTGGGACAACTGCGTGGTTCGGCGTGCATGTTTTGTGTAACTGAAACACGCAAAAAGCACCTTGGATAAGCATGGGAGACAGGTATATGGATACAACGATATAGACAGCCACTCATAAAATATACACTCCACCTGTATGTGCACGACGTCGTCTGCCTGTATTTGCAAACACACGCGGCGCGCTTACCCATGATCAGTTCGCGGCATTTGAAATCTGAGAAGGTACGGATATTGTCGTTCTCGGTGCTGTAAATACAACAAACGGTGTCAGTTCTATTATGAGTAACATTGTACGTGCTGTCAAAGTTTGTCAGAAAACAATTATTGAAAAGATATGACCTGCAATATTTGGGCTGCCATTGGTGCGAAGCTCAGAGTGGGGTTGCATCAAGACAATGTCCAACATCTGATCACTCGAAGAAGTTGGATCTTTCAAGTAATTCGACGACAAGCGGTGAACGACACCAGCAGCAAATTCAAGAATCTGAGGGGTACTGGAAGTACATGGTGAACGCAACAGCATATCTGTTGGTTCATTAACAGAAGCTAGATGCTCATGGGACATCTGCAATGATATGCCTGCAAACAGGTGATAACAAAATAAGGAAAATAATATAAAGACATACAGCCGTAAGTACAATGCAAAAGGCGATGATATAGAAACTAACCACATGTTTGAAGCCTTTCATCAGGATCATTACGACAATGAGTAGTAGAGAGGCTGGTAGTAAACATTGAGTAGGAGCCATCAACTGTAGGGATGCGAACTGAAGTTGGACTGGGAGCATATTCGCAATAAGACACATTTCCCGCCACATGGGTAGCACAACCTGTCCCGTTAGTTAACGGCAAGTCCTTATGCGAATAATAGTGCGCATCCAACTTCTGCTTGCCTTTATCAACAACAGTACAATTGTCATAGCGAACACCTGAATGTACATTGGACCGCTGCTGACTGTTAGGTTCTTGTATCCTTATACCTCCAAGAAATGTAGCGTGCCTAGTCTGAGTCGCAGCATAGGGAATGTTTGCATCGGCAAGAACCTTTTGCTGTTTACGTAGTCCCCCAATGTCAGTAACACCAACATATTGATCTAGCAGTGGGAAACCTGAATGTTGACGTTCATTCGATGTTTGTAAAGGTAATTCGCCAATATTGTTTGAACATGCATCGTCGTTGGTTATTGTAAGATACACGTCGTCCGACACATCACACGACGAAGAAGAAGAAGGTGACGACCATGACTGGAAACCATAATTCTTACGAATAGCTTTTCTCTTACTTCTCATATTTGGCTAATAACTAAAGTGAAGCAAATGAAAACAACAATTATGGGCCAACGAACGTGAGACCAAAAGTTTAAGGCTTAAATTACACAAACGAATCTAGTAAGTAACGAAGAATGGGAAGAACGTAATGACAGCTATTTGACGACAATAAGGCTAAATGTTTAAGTCACAAATTAAATGAAAAAAAAAACACTGATTAGCGCAAATTCAAAACCCAAAATCAGACATCCCATGCAAACAATATTCATGAACACAACAAAAAAACAAATGGTTGACATAACCGTAATCTACCTGGGGGTTCAGACGATTGTTAGTGAAGATGTTAACGTCGGTGAGTAAAAGGTAGTCAAAGGTGGCTGCAAATTTTGAGAAAACCAAAGCGTCAACAACGTTTATCGTAGACCAAAGACGTTGGAAAAAAAAAATAAAGAAAAGAAAATTTAAACGGGCCTGGAGACGTATTTTGAATGGACCAAAAGTAAGGCCATTAAAATTTAGATTAAACAAATGTCGGCAAAGTTTTTTAATCGCGAACCAATGGGATAGCTCATTTTGTGTTTGCCTTAGTATATACTAGTCGGATATCCGCGCACAGCGGCGGTGATAAGTATAGTTATATGTGTTTGCTTACCCGTTTATTGAATTCGTTTCACAACACTTCGAATGTATATGTGTTAGTTGTATGTGTTTGTTTGGGTTACCCGTAGCTTCCCGTGACATCATTATTCTCGCATATAGAAATACCATCGCAATCTCTTACCCGTCAAACACTCCCCCAAAAGTACTACGTATATAATTTTGACGAATCAAGATTATATTAATTGAAATAAAGGTTAAAGTTGTAAAAATTTGAATTAAAATAAAAAACCCACTAAAAATATAAAAACTAAAAACTTATAAAAATATATCAAAATGGATGTTGAATTAAAGAGCATAAAATTTTAGAAAATATGGTGAGATTAGATTATAAAAATAATAAATAGATAAAAAGATATTTCAATTTGAAAATAAAGATGAATTTTTAGTTGAGAAGTGACACATGTCACTTTATAATTGGAGCTCCTTATCTTAATTGTTAGTGGTTAGGAGTTAGGCTTGGAGTTTGTTAAAAAGTGACACATGTCATCTCATGATTGGAGTTCCTTATCTTAATTTTTGGTTAGGAGTTAGGCTTGGAATAAGGTTTGACTTTTACATGCATTATAATATAGTATAGATTTTTAATCGCGAACCAATGGGATAGCTCATTTTGTGTTTGCCTTAGTATTTACTAGTCGGATACCCGCGCACAACGACGGTGATAAGTATAGTTATATGTGTTTGCTTACCCGTTTATTGAATTCGTTTCACAACACTTCGAATGTATATGTGTTAGTTGTATGTGTTTGTTTGGGTTACCCGTAGCTTCCCGTGACATCATTATTCCCGCATATAGAAATACCCTCGCAATCTCTTACCCGTCAAACACTCCCCCAAAAGTATATAATTTTGACGAATCAAGATTATATTAATTGAAATAAAGGTTAAAGTTGTAAAAATTTGAATTAAAATAAAAAACCCACTAAAAATATAAAAACTAAAAACTTATAAAAATATATCAAAATGGATGTTGAATTAAAGAGCATAAAATTTTAGAAAATATGGTGAGATTAGATTATAAAAATAATAAATAGATAAAAAGATATTTCAATTTGAAAATAAAGATGAATTTTTAGTTGAGAAGTGACACATGTCACTTTATAATTGGAGCTCCTTATCTTAATTGTTAGTGGTTAGGAGTTAGGCTTGGAGTTTGTTAAGAAGTGACACATGTCATCTCATGATTGGAGTTCCTTATCTTAATTTTTGGTTAGGAGTTAGGCTTGAAATAAGTTTTGGCTTTTACATGCATTATAATATAGTATAGATATAAATATTGCCGCTTGAGTTGTTTCAAATGAATCTAGACTTACAATTATGTGTAGAGAAAAGTACCAAAAAGTGCCAAAATCTTTTTGGTAGTCCCCTTTGTGGTCAATTTTTCACTCAATCTCCAAAATGGTCATGCGCAGCCACTCGACTCCGCAGCTCCACCCAATATGTGACACGTGTCCCAACTACCACTACACCTTTTATCTTCTCACTTTTCCAAGATAACCTCTCTTATTGAGCAACCGCCGGCTACTCAACCGGCGGCTTGCGCAACCGGCGGCCAGGATGTGACATAAAGGTACGTTGACTTTTTTACTTTCCTTGATATCCGATTAACTTTCTTGATATCCGATCTAGGGTTTGAATTACTATCCGATTATTTTTTTTTATTGTGCTTGATTCATTGATTTATTGTAGCTATCCCACATACACACTCAATAATCACACACTGAATTTATTGTTTCATTCCACCATGAAACCGATGGTACTCTTCTAACTTTTTTTTTGATTCATTGTTAGATCTAACTGGGTGTTTGCCTTTTGGGTATTTCTGAAAATGGGTTACTTACTTTTATTGTTGTTAATCAGTTTCTAGTTATTCTTTGGCCGTTTTTAAGAAAATAAGCTGTTTTGAAGTGCTTATTCGGTCATTTCTAATAACCTAAGCAGATTTAAAGTGCTTATTTGGTATTTTTTTCAAGAAAATCAACTGTTTTGAAGTGTTTTTTGGCTAATTTTAAAGAAAATAAGCAATTTTGAAGTGTCTTATGTGTTAAGTGCTTATACATGTCTGCATAATCATGTCTGCATGCAAATAAATGCTATTCTACAGTGTTTATAAACTGGTTCAAATTATAGTTTTAAGTGTACTGTTTAGGTCGACTATTTGAAAAGTGTGAAACTAGTTATAAGCCGCAAATTCTGATGTATATAAGCCGATATTTGAATTGTTTAGAGAAGCCCATATTGCAAGTATAAGCCCATAAGTAAAAGTTCTTCTTAGCTTATTTCGTGTCTGCATAATCTTGTTATCTTATCCCAGCGATGCTAATTCCTGTATCTTGTAATCTCTTTAGGAATATCATGCGAGGGTACATGTTAGAAGCAAACTCAATTACTTTCCACTAATGAAAGACAGACTAGGTTTGGACCGATCTGTACTTTTTAGGTCGACATGTTTTGGGCGGTGGCTGGATTTGGATTATGTTGACAATGAAGAGGGTCTTATACATTTTATGCTTCAGAAGCAAGTCTTCTCTGATAATGATCACTATGATTTACCCCTCATTTATAATGTTAACAATCATTTGCTACACTTTGGTCGTCGTGAATTTTGCCTCATAACTGCATTCAAGTTTGGGATGGTCAGTTTTCGCAAGTTTAGGGAGGGTGATATCAGTTTTCGTGATCGTGTATTTCCGGAGAAGATAGGTCGCTATGTTAAAAACATAGATCTTCTATCTGTGATTGAGGATGAAGAGCGTTTCACGAAACTATCAGATGAAGACTCAATACGAGTTTGTCTTTTGTTATCTTTGGAAGTTATATTTATGGGTCGTGAGTTAGGATCTGTTGTTGATGATGTATATCTAAGGATGGTAGAAAATCTGGATGCTTGGGATGAGTTTGCTTGGGGAGAGCACATCTGGCGGGAGTTATACGCTGCCATTAGAAATGTAAACTCAAATCATAAGGATGAGCACCATAAAGCATTGGAAAAAGACCCAAAGTTTGTTCCATCGTATTCATTGTCTGGATTTATTCTGTGTTTCAAGGTCTGTATTTTTAGTCAAAATCATTGTCAAGTTATTTTATGCTAATATTTTGTTTGTCATTTGACTTATTCATTAACTTTTTGTAGATATGGATTCTAGAGTCTTCATCACAGACACAACGTTCATGGATTAATGACCCTGATGTGATCCCGAGAGGATGTTCCTGGTCGAAGCATTTTCCATTTCAAAATTGGGAGCTATACAGCCAACTTTTTCCCGAGGTCAATTAATGCGTATATGCCAACTTTTTTGCTAAATGTAATTGCATATATGCCAACTTTTTTCCTTTGATTGTAAGATTTGTAAGATATATATGCTTAACATGTTTTATGCTTATCTAAGATGTTTTGTAATCTTAAATGCTTATCTAGTCTGTAAATTAGTTTATTTATTTGTTTCTAAAGTTTATTTGTAATCTTAAATGCCTTAGGCCAAAAATCCAAATTATGACCTATATCCCAATATTGCTGAGGGCCAATCAGAATGGTTTAGACAAAGCCAAATTTTTTTTAAGTGGTATACACCAAGAGCACCTCCTCCTGTTGAATACGGGGGTGTAACACCCTAGGCAAATCCTACATCGGTTGTGGCCTGGAGAGATGCTGGGCTCATAAGATAACATTCGCCTTACAATGACACAACGCGTTTTGTGGTCTACTGCGAGTGGAGTTCTGAAGAACTGGCAGTTAAGCGTGCTCATGTGAGAGTAGTACTGGCTTGGGTGACCTGCCGGGAAGTCTTCAAATGAGGCCACAAAAACAAAGCCGTGAGCCTGCGGGTAAAGCGGACAATATTGTGGTCTGATAAGGCGGGGTGTTACAAGTGGTATCAGAGCCACTCCTGAGCCGTTCGGGATGGTGGGGCAAACCTCATCGAGGACGATGAGTCCCTAAGGGGGGGTGATTGTAACACCCTAGGCAAATCCTACATCGGCTGTGGCCTGGAGAGATGTTGGGCGCATAAGATAACATTCGCCTTACAATGACACAACGCGTTTTGTGGTCTACTGCGAGTGGAGTTCTGAGGAACTGGCAGTTAAGCGTGCTCATGTGAGAGTAGTACTGGCTTGGGTGACCTGCCGGGAAGTCTTCAAATGAGGCCACAAAAACAAAGCCGTGAGCCTGCGGGAAAAGCGGACTATATTGTGGTCAGATAAGGCGGGGTGTTACAGGGGGGGTGGGGGGTTTGGTGATTATCTAAAAAAATTGTCATCAGCTCGCACATCTAAGGACAAAGATAGAGAGCCACATCCACTTAGGCAGAGTTGTATGCTTCGGGTTAAGGCTTTGGAGCGTTTATGTGACAGTTTGTTGATTCTACCTAAAGTGATCAAGAGTTTGAAAGAACGTGTCTACAAACTGGAGAGTATTATTCATGTTAGTCTTGACACAAACCCTTTTCTACGTATGCCCCAATTTAACTAATGTCTAATTATCATGTTTTGCAAATTACTTTGTGATGCAGTATATTACTCGGAAAACAAAAGTCGGACACGAGCACAAAGTTACCTCATCTGTTCAAAAGGTATACATATATACATATATATTTATATTTTCTTGTCATTTACTTAGTTAAGTATGTGCACACATGTTACAGGATAGCGTGGAGTGTGATATGGGTGACGAGTATTGTAGTAATCTAGATGGTGATTTTTTTGAATTATTTGATTCGCCTATTCGAACATCCAACAAACACACTGCCAATGGATTTGTAGATGGTTTGGATAATTTCTCTCAGAAAGTTTATGTGGTAATTGATTTCTACAACTTTCAAATTATTCTTATTTGTCTTGTACCTTTCATTATAACTTCTTTCATAACTTTACACAGAATGGTGGGGTTGAAGTGGACAAATTGTCTGATGAAGATTTATCTGAGGTGATCACAGACATGTTTTCAAGAATATATTAACTGTTTTCAAGACTTATCTTAGGTAATAACAACGATTTTTGTGATGTAATTGCAGGATGATTGTGTGAAGGCTGAAAAGCAAGCTGCTGAGATTTATAGGGTGGCAGAGCAGAGGAAACAGAGGATGAAACTAATTTTGGAAGAAGAAAAGAGGATGAAGAGTATAGAGCATAGTAATTCCAGTCACATGAAACTTGCTTTACAGCGATGTGGAACTTTCAAGAGGAGGTATGTGAACGTGGTCAGGCCGCAGATGGAACCATGGGATGAGTTATTACCTTTATACGTCCCTAGCATGGATGCACTAAAGAAACGTACAAATGTCCTTGATGCATTCATGATTCAAAGGTGTGAAGATCTCGAACCGTGGAAAGAGGTATTACCTTTATGAATCTGCAACTACAGCATCAGATATTGGCTCAATTAAGTCTTATAATTCAACTTTAACCTGTTTTGTTTAGGAACCAAGCCGTCCATTCAAATGTATCGATATGTACTTTTGAGTTGGAGAAGTTTCTGATTACCCCTGGGCAGACTCGTTGCAAGTTTCCTTGGTATAGTGACGTTACTGTTGATCGTACTTTCTGGGATGCTTTAGTTGGGCTTGACGATAAACGTGTAGGTTGGTTACTTGACGAGGTACGTTAAAATAACCATTTACAGTATATTTTGGATAAAACTATTTTTCGCTATATGTAAAGTTTTTGTTGAATTCTGTCTTTTTATTGCCTACAGCACATTGAACTTTGGGTATGGTACATGTGGTATTTCAGACCATCTTCCGCAGATTGGTCAATGGTTAGTTGCTACTTTTTAACGCTTCTACTTTAAGACTCAATGCCACTGTTTTATGCAACCGATGATATTTACCCATTTGCGTGGAGGAATGTGGAACATGTATTCATTGGTAACCAGTCTTTTAGAATATGATAGTTTAATTATGTGGATTATATCAATTTTGTTTTTAAACATTGTAGGTCTTCATACCCATAAATGAACCCAAGAAACATTGGTCCCTAGCGCAGTTTGACATTAAAACTAGAATCGTTACATTCTATGACAGTGAAGGATATCAAGAACCTGAAACTCGTCCATGGTATTTGAATATGAGGAGGTGTTTGGAGTGTAAGCTTCCGGTAGTTCTAGAGAAGACTGATGTGTTTGCAAGCAAAGGAATCGATCCCCTAGAATACAACATTAAGTTTAGGAATGCACGTAACGTCCCCAAGCAGGGTAGGGTATTTGGTGATTGCGGTGTCTTTGTATGCTTATTTCTTTACAGGTTAGTAATGTAGGCTATTTCTTTACATAGTTTTAAGCCTTATTTCTTTAATGTTGTCTTTAATAGTGTCTAGGTAAATGATGCAGGCTAGTGTTTTTCCTACTTAGTTTGGAATTCATAACCTGTACTTAACTTACACACAAGCATGTTAGCCTAGGAGTCCTTGCATAGAAGTATAATGATATAGTATACCACTAACCTTTACATGATTAACGTAGTGTTACTTAAACCAACTGCATACATACATCATATATTCATACATGTAACCAGCAGTGTTGCATAAGCATAAAACATTTCATTGATAGATTTGGTTACAACAGTTTTATTAAATTTGGTTTAAGTGATACTTAAACCAACTGCATACATACATCATATATTCATACATGTAACCAGACACATCACTTTCAGGAACTAGGAAATCACATTTAGTCTCTTTTTCCTTTTTTATTTGGATCATCATTACACTCGTGCAAAATGGTTGACTTGCCTGTTAGATTCTCATTCTTTTTAGGTTGCTTCCCAACAATAGTGTTACTGCTACTAGGACCTGCAAATTGCCTATGTGGTTTCTTAAGTTTAACACCGCCACTTGGTTCTATAACTTCTTCTTATTCCTGACCGTATATCTGTCTTCTTAGTTCTTCTAGCACTTCAGCTGGTAATCGGTAACTTGGTTCAGCATTTGGTCCATACAATTCATATATCTCAGGAAATATTACCTCTCTTGCTACCTTTATTGACCACTCCCTATTATCATGATTATGCTCAAACGTAACTCTTTTACCACTCATTTTTTTCAGTTATTTGTTTTTTGTTATAGATGTGTGATGAAAATGCAATTGAAATTGTGGCCTTATATATTGTAGGATCAAATTGTTTTTAGTCACTATTTTAGTCAAAAAACAGCTTTTCATGACTGCTACTTTTGCATCATCAATGCCTGCATCATGACTGCAAATAATTTTGCATAAATATTTGAGTCATTTTAACTGTTACTTGTGAGTCAAGTACAGGTTAACTGTTACTTGTTAGTCCAATACAGGTTATCTTTATGCATGATTTTAATTTGTTGTTTCTTGTTCTCTAAAAGATTATCTCATGGGATGCCATTGGTTGTTGAAGATGCCGTCCAGACAGCCCTTGCATATCGAGAACAGATGGCCCGTTTCTATTTCAAGCACAAGATATTTGTGTAGGTGTGATTGTTGTTGTGACCTGTTACCTTTGGGCAAAAGCTACATTCTGTTTTGTGTTTGTTAACTATTGCTTTTTGGGCAAAAAACTTATTTGTGTTGCTTTTGGGTATGCTATGTTTGTTAACTGTGATATTGAAAGTTTTATGACTGTGTTTGTGCTTTCAATTGAACCATGTAGCAAATAATCAGCTTTTAAAGCGCAAAACTTGCAACTTTCATTAAAAGTCTAATGCTGTTTGCCATACACACTAGAAAAAACTAAAGTATGCCACTCTATGGGTCATCCAAATTAACAGCTTGTGAGTAGACTTGTTCTTCTTGTGAGCTTGGCATTGCTTGCTGTGAGCTTCTTCTAGCAGGTAGCTTTGCCTAAAAATTGTGTAAATCAATTTATGAGTTAATAATCTTTATCCTAAATAATGAGCTTTAAATAACAATACATAACTTACTTTTTTCTTTGGCAATGTTTCTCTGCAACTTTTTCGGGTGTGTCCAACATTACCGCACCTTCCACACTTAACTGGTACCGGTTCCTCTCCTTGGGATCTAATACGATCTTTGTTCTTGGGTCTACCAGGTTGGGGTTTAGCCATAAGTGGTGGCTTAATAACTTGCAAGTAACTAGGACACTGCCAACTTGAAACTTCTCCAACAGGATATACCAAGTCTTGGTACGTAGCTTTAAGCTCAATTTTACTAAACCATGCTTTTGCCAAATGATTACAATCCGTCATTCCCATAACTCTACAAACCGCTAAAACATGACCACAAGGCAAAGCAGAAACTTGCCATTTTCTACATGTGCATGAACGTTGACCTAAATCCACTATACGTATTTTTTGTCGATCATCGACCAGGTAAATCCTGTTCATCTCAATCCCGGCCACAGTCCAATGAGAGCTCTTTAACATTCGGTCTGTTATTTTTGCAGTTGCCCAATCACTTAGTTCATCCATTTGTGCATCTAAATTATAATATTCGTTAGTATTTTTTGATTGGAAAACAATAAATAAGGTAAATAGTTTACTTTTAGGAAAAAATTACATAAACCGCGTACCTTTATATTTTTCTTGACGATTGAAGTACCACTTTTGGACAAGGGATCTGTACCACTCCATTAGGTTAGTGATGGGTACTTTTCGGAGATCTTTTGTTAACGAATTGATTGACTCAGCGCTATTAGATGTCATGTAATTGTAACGATTACCAACGGAATATGCCCTAGACCACCTTTCAACCCCAGCTTCGATCAGTTTGTCGTAGGCTTGTTTTTTTTGCCCTTAACCTCTTCTAATGCTCTATTAAAATCATCGATTAAGTAGACTTTGTACATCTTCCAATATAAAGCCTTATGCTTTTTACTCTTCAAGTTACAATTCATCATCAAATGCCTGCAACAATGCCCATGGAATGCATTCGGGAAAACAGATTCACATGCAGATTGTATTGCTACATGTCGATCGGATATGATAGTTAAATCTGGAACTTCACCAATGCATTCTCTCAATTTTGACAAAAACCATGTCCACGATTCACCAGTCTCACCCTGAGACACACCCGTTGCAACAGGTATAATTTGATTATTCCCGTCCATTCCAACTGCCAGTAGATTTGTTCCAAGGTAAGTACCTTTAAGATGAGCTGCATCAATTATTAACAATGGTCGTATATGGTGCAGAAAGCTTCGAATCTAATTAATTATTAAACGATTAGTTATATGATAATAATACTCAACAAAAATAAATTTAATAGTAAAAATATATATATATATATATGCTTACCGTTACACCAAAAGCTATGAAAACCATCTTAAACCGGTCTTCATCATCAATATCAATATGTGTTACAGTACCGTCATTTGTCAATTCTAAATTATGACAATAAACCGGTAACTGTTCAAAAGATGCTTTCGGGCAACCTTCAAGCGTATCCAATGCCACATTCTTCGATCTCCATGCTTGTTTGTAACTAATATCGATGTTGAATTCTAGGTTTATGTCGTTTTGTATGTCCTTTTCCGTATATATACGGCTGTTGTCTTTGAACTTAGGTACTAGTAAATGACCCAACAAGTTTTTCGTAGCATTACGGTGATGCATACCTATTTTTGTTTTTGGACAAGTGTGATGGTCGTTCACCATTCCTAATTCCCATTCACTAATAAATTTGCACTTACTTGAAATTATTTTCCATTCGCAACCCTCATGCACACAAATTACATCATACCTTACCGGATATGATTTTCTAACCTTAAATTCATAACCATCTAAAAGAGCTTTATAACCAATTTTATTCATAACATATTTTTTATTATCAAATCTTTCACCCGTTTCCAAAATACATCTAGCATGATCAATTTTTCCTTTTGGAGTTTTTATAATAGGTTGTGGATCTGGTGGATTGTGAATGTTGTTTAAAGTATTCATTTGCCAATTATGCTCAAACTTTTCTCTTGCCATAAAATCATTATGGCAATCAAAAATTTCTTTTTTGGGTAATTTTGAATCATTGTAAATATTGTATTGTTGGTTTAAATTACGGTGATTTTCAAAATATTCTTGTTTTGGTATTCGGGAATCATTGTAAACAGTGTATTGTGGGTTTAAATCGAAAGGAGATAAAGGAACGTTAAGATCTATACCCAAAGAACTAGAAGAAGAAGGATTTCCCACAGAGCATTGCTCAATCTTTGCAATAAAAATAGTATGTGGCGTACCGTTTCCTTTGCAAATTTCGTTTGTGTAAAATCTCACATCATCATCGTCTACAATGTGGACACACTTTGTACCAACTTTGTACGTAAACATGAGGTTGCACGTATCGTTAAACTTGTACTTTTTCTTCACAATAGCTACCAGTTGATTGTAAGTAATATTTCTTTTAAGGCAAACACCAAAAGTCACATCTCCGTAAACCAAATATACACTAAATTCAGTACCCGATTCTCCCATTTCTTTTGAGTGAACAATCTAATTCGTTCTAATAAGTACATTAATATATATAGCTCTTTGGTGTATATTATGTATGTTAGTTGTATGACGTAAAATAAATGTAGTATTTAAGTTAGTAGATACTCGACTACTGGACCGACCGTTACTCGTCCTATAGTAATTAATTATACATATTAATATGCATTTAATATTGCATCTACTACATATGTGTGTTAGTTGTGAATTTAAATGATATGAATAAATGTAAGTTGGTTGTAAAACCTAATGTAGTATTTAATGCATTGGATACTCGACTACTCGACCGACGGCTACTCGACCTATGGTTGGGTAGATGTAGTAATTAATTGTACACATTAATATGCATTTAATATTGCATCTACTACATATGTGTGTTAGTTGTGAATTTAAATGTTATGAATAAATGTAAAACCTAATGTAGTAATTAATGCATTAGATACTCGACTACTCGACCTATGGTTGGGTAGATGTAGTAATTAATTTTACACATTAATATGCATTTAATATTGCATCTACTACATATGTGTGTTAGTTGTGAATTTAAATGATATGAATAAATGTAAAACCTAATGTAGTAATTAATGCATTGGATACTCGACTACTTGACCGACGGCTACTCGACCTATGGTTGGGTAGATGTAGTAATTAATTGTACAAATTAATATGTATTTAATATTGCATCTACAACATATGCGTGTAAGTTGAAGGGTATTTTAGTCATTCAATATTCCAACGTCAGTTTTTGTTTTCGTGTTACATAAATACGCACCCCCACCCACACACAAAATACATCTTATTCTTCTACGTTTCTTATCTTCGATTTTAGAGTAAACTTTTGCAGATTCTAGAGCTATGATGCATTGTTTCTACGGTAGAAGAACGAACGTTATTACATCTTGGACAAATGAAAACCCCGGAAGACGTTTTTAAGGATGCCCAGATCATGTAAGTGTTATTTTGTAAAAACTAGGGTTACAATTTGAAATCATTAATATGTTACCTTTCTTGTTTACTAGGGTATAGTAGATTGGCTTGATCCCCCGATGTGCCATCGTGCTGTAACAATTATTCCAGGTCTATTGAGAGCAAGAAACAGGCAAGAAGCTCAATTGTTAGAAGCACAAAGGGGAAAGCAAAGAATGAAGAAGTTGTTGGTTTTGTCATGGTTATCATTTATAGCTTTTGAATTTTTCAAGTTGTTTGGTTAATTTTGTGGTTGTATTTTTCAACAAAGAATTAAGAAGTTGTATATGTTAATTTTAATGTTTGTATTGTCAAGTTGTTTGGTTAATGTATGAATTTGTTTGTTGTTGGATTCAAGTTCAAATTTAAAAACCTAGCCTATAAATACCCATTCAAGTCATACAATCATGTCATACACTTAACACATACACAACTCATATACTCAACTCACACACGGATTTTCAAAAATGTCACACAAAGATTTCTCTCAACAATTCCCTAGTCCACCACAAAATGAGCATGTTTTTGACGCTTCACCTGAATATCTCTTCCCGGTATTCACAAATGAAAATGAAGTAGCAAACGTTCAACCGCAAGTTCCGTTACCGGTAATCCCAAATGAAAATGAAGCGGCAAACGTTCCACTTGAAAAGGACCCGGAAAATAACCACCTTTGGAATACGATCCCAATCCGTTTGGGTTAACTGAGGATCAAATTCGACTACTTGAACAAGATATGGAAGTACTCATTGAGTTTGAACTAGCCGAGGAACGTGAGAAAGCTGCTCGTAGGGAGTGGGAAGCTGCTCGTAGGGAGCGGGAACAACGAGAATTTGAATACCGATGGGAAATGGGGCTTGGACCTGAGCAATCATATACTTCAAGTGACGAGGGTTGGGTCTCGGATGATTCCTTTTTTTAATTTGTTGTTTTATTTTGAGAACAATGTATTTCATGTCATATCATCTAATTTCATGTCCGTTAATCTAGTTATTAAATAAATTGTTAGTGTTTGTGAGAAATATTTGAATATAAGTGGGTCGAGTAGTCGAGTATCCAGTGCATTAATTACTACATTAATTATTAAACCAAACACATATTTATTCATATCACTTAATATCAAAACTAACACACACAGGTAGTAGGTGCAACACTAAATGCATATTTATTTGGACATTTAATTACCACATCTTCCCAACCATAGGTCGAGTAGCCGTCGGTCGAGTAGTCGAGTATCCAGTGCATTAATTACTACATTAATTATTAAACCAAACACATATTTATTCATATCACTTAATATCAAAACTAACACACACAGGTAGTAGGTGCAACACTAAATGCATATTTATTTGGACATTTAATTACCACATCTTCCCAACCATAGGTCGAGTAGCCGTCGGTCGAGTAGTCGAGTATCCAGTGCATTAATTACTACATTAATTATTAAACCAAACATATATTTATTCATATCACTTAATATCAAAACTAACACACACAGGTAGTAGGTGCAACACTAAATGCATATTTATTTGGACATTTAATTACCACATCTTCCCAACCATAGGTCGAGTAGCCGTCGGTCGAGTAGTCGAGTATCCAGTGAATTAATTACTACATTAATTATTAAACCAAACACATATTTATTCATATCACTTAATATCAAAACTAACACACACATGTAGTAGGTGCAACACTAAATGCATATTTATTTGGACATTTAATTACCACATCTTCCCAACCATAGGTCGAGTAGCCGTCGGTCGAGTAGTCGAGTATCAAGTGCATTAATTACTACATTAATTATTAAACCAAAATTTCGAATTAATGTATAGTTGATGCACATTTCGAATTAACGAGTAAATTTGTTATATGTAAAAACTAATATTTCGAATTAATTGATTTACTACAACATAAGTTATACTACAACCAAACTAGAAACTAGACACATAACAAACTACATTCGTTAAGTGAAAATACATTCGATCAAACACCAAGGGTTACATAAATATTCCACTTCCAGTACCACCATCACCGTTGCCACTTTCAAGAACCTCATCCTTGGATAAAACCTTGACCAAATTTTTTATTGTGATGTTAAGATAATGATTGCCAGATTGTTTGGGAGAAAATACAGAAACATTTTGAAGTATCAAGACAGTTCCGACGGTAAATTGGTTTTTAAACCTCTCATCATTAACAACTTTGTGATGTATTGTACCTGACATAAACCCTGAAACGTCTTTCAATGTTACTTTTAGATCACCCAAAACATTCGGAGTACAAGACTTGATAATAGCAACAACCTTTTCAAGTTTCCCTTTTTTAAGAAATTTTTTGATATCGGCAAAACAACCAACAATGATCCCGCCATCAGCATTCATAAACTCAACCGCGTTAACCCATGGACCACTTTTAAAATCCGAATCCTCAACCAAATCGTCAACAACTTTCCTAATAAACTCCTGTGTGATCATTACACCATCGTCCACACCATCCCGAATACCTGCAGGACCGGGTATTTTTCTAACAGGCTTTTCAACATAATTATCAACTTGAGAGGATATTGTGTTTTGTGTTGTGGCGGATAATCGGAGATCAGAGTCGTCTATATCAAGTAATTCTTCCCACTCGTAATTTGGTGGTGAATTCATTGCATAGCTTTTAAGGTTTGGTAATCTTATCATATGTTTCTCACCTCTATTTATATAATTATCATATACCCCATCACATTAATTATATTATGTGTTAGTTGGGAAAAGGTTAGTTGTTGTAATTAATACATCAATATTAATGTAATCAATTAATAGGTGTTAGTTGTTGTAATTAATACATGTTAGGATACTCGACCATCAGCTACTCGATCATTCGACTTTAAATTAGATCTATTATCCATCAGGTAATATCCATTGAGATCACTATATTAATCCTTTTTTTGTTATTTACACACTTCATGTGTGTTTGTTCACTAATACTAGAAGAATTTGTGTACACTTCACTAATATTTCGGTAACGTTCACGCATTTATTTTTGGCTGAATTTATTTTTGTTTATTCGGATTTTTTCAATTAAAACAAGATGTCTAATATTTCTAATGATATTTTATTTGAAGTTTTCAATAAAAGCATATTCTACGTCTTTCCCCTAAGGTACGCAGGTGGAAAAATTATTGAAATTAAACTATCTATGTCTAAAACGTTGTCGTATTCCCAAATGTGTGACATGTTGTTAGAAAAAATAAAAGAGGATATTTGGGCTTGGTTTTATTGTATACCAAAATGTAGCTTGGAAGAAGGTTTGACTATAGTGGAAAGTGATACAGATGTTAAGAAGATGTATGAATTGGCTCAACTACACGGGAAAATTGAGGTATATGTTTCCCATACTCCTCAAGCATTCCTAGTTGATTACTATCACAAAAACTTGCGTAAAAATGAGTTTGATGAGGAGGTGACAACACAATTAAAAAACCATGATAAAAGAAAGAAAGATTTTGACTGTATGTCGTTGGAAGAGGTTAGTGCATGGGAAAATGAAGAATCTCAATCACCGGCTTACTTAAGATCACCGCATGAAAAGCCGTTTAAAGAAGCTAGTCTATTTACACCAAGGATGCTTTTTGATGATTTTGAGGATGCAGCTCATGATGAATTTGATGAAGGTTCTAGTGCTCTTCCTTATGTGTCCAATAACGGTGATAACAATAATTTATGATGGGCCTTTTTTTATTATAATTTATGATGGTTATGTTTCATTGCCTTGTTTGTTGTAATTTAGGTTCTAGTGCTTTTAGTTAACATGTGTTAATTCTTGTGGGTCATCCAAGATCGTGTAATGTATTAGTTGGTATTTAATGTTATCACTATATTATGGTCTCTAACAAGGATTATAGTCAAAAAAGATTGAAGCGGACATTATACTTTTTTTTTCGTTTTTGGTTGTATATAGCAAATTTGGGGAGGAGGGGAGGGGGGGGTTTGAAAGTAATTGAAATATAAGGTTATTTGTGTCATTCTTTTATTTTTGTATTAGTTCATACTTCATAGTGTAAGTATTTTCTATTGTAAGTTTCATTTTTTTTTCAAATGCTGTGGTTTCAGTTATCTTTTGTAATCATTCTCTTCGATCACGGTTTTATGCTTTAATTAATTTTAGGGAGAGTAAAAATGTGTTGGATTTGTCTATTTATACGCTTAATAATAATTGAACCCCTACCTAATCTCTTAATTTTCATCTATTTTTACTGTACACATAACCCCAAATCCCAAATCACCGCCTTGCAAAATCAATGGCAAACCAAACCCCAAATCTAGATGAATTGCGTAGCGCCAGTGGTTCCGATGATATTGCAACCATGTTCAAGCATCTCTTTAACAGTGAAGTGATGGAAGCACAAGCTCGCCTAGTCAAATTGGAAGTAATATGCAGAGAACTAGGCGATGTGCTTGCGAAGCGTGAAGGAACAGTTAGGGAGCTCCATTATCTTGGCCCAAACCATGAGAAATGGGTGGATGCTTTATCATGTCTGGTGAAGATGAATGTAGATGATCGTGATATTTTGCAAGGGCTTCAAGCTTCTGTTGATTTGATTCGTGATGGGATTGAGCAAAAGCAAGATAACGTGACCCTCATGGAGATTGATGAAGACTTGACAGGTGTCTAGTGACATCGTCACTTTTGTGTTAAAGCTTTTTGGTTTTCAAGTGGTCTAACTATGTGAATGTCTTTTGGGTATGGATCATTAGTAAGTAATTTGGTTTCTATGGTATATTTATATATAACTCTTATGTAAATATAGTTTGGGTTATGGTTTCTGAATATGCTGGTAATGAAGTTATGTACTTATTTGGATGATAATTAGGCGACTGAAGTTATGTACTGAAATGATTATGCTAGTAATGAATCGTTATGGTATTTAGTTTATCCTTATTGATTTTGTTGTCATTTTGTATATGCAATTCTAGTGTAGATGTTGTTTCAGTTTTGTTAATCACATTGTAATGGAATTTGGTTTTAATGGTCAATTTTAGGCACTTGTGGGTCAATTTTAGAAAGTTGGTTTGGCAACATGGATTAATATAGGGAGTTGGTCAATTTTAGAAAGTCTTGTATTTTTATGTCGTTTAAGGGTCACTTTTAGAAATGACATGTTGTTGTTCTAAAGTGGGTCAATTTTAGGAAGTGGATAAGTTTTTAGATTTTGTTTTAATGGTCAATTTTAAATGTGCCTAAAGTGGGTCACTTTTAGGAACTTGTGGGTCATGTATTGATCATACATAAATAAAAAATACAAATTTTGTTAATATGGTTAGCAATATTTTCAGAACTAAAGACAGACATTTCACTTGCATACCATAGTTAAGAATCTTTTGTCGGACGGCAAAACTTTTGTACCAATCTGCTATAGAATGCACATATATGCTTTTGAAGAATCTAATGCAATTTTTGACTTTGCATGTACAAAACTTTGATTTGGAAACTTTTATGCAATCAATAAAAGTATAGAAAAGAGACAAACCCGACAACTAAAGCAACACAGGCTGCAACGCTAGAACTACCAGGACCAACAAGCTTTTTGAATTCCTTACCTTCGATCTCATAGTTTTTTTTCATCTGCAATAATGCATATAAATTTGATGCTTAGTAATCATAAATAATTCTGAATTTCTACCGAGTAGGGCAAAAGATTTAGATATAATGTTTTGATTCCAATTCATAAAGCTGCAACAACATTTTGAAAAATGCATATCCAAAAAACCGGAACAGATTTTGCAAATAGATCCTGTTGATGCAGATCAGTAGCTGTAAGAAAATGTGAGAGAACAAAAAAAGAAAGTATACTAACAGCATTCTCAATCGAGTCAAGCCTTCACATTAAGTTAAACCACAACATTATTTTCTACACATGAGTTCGAGTAAACCATGACTACTTTGCAGCCTTATTTAGTTACTAGTCTACTTATCACATCACAAAAAGTGATTATCAGTGTTTTTCCGCAATACAGAAAACGCAATCTCCAACACCTAACCTAACAATAAGAATGTTACATGCAATAGTATATCATTATTTACAAAACCTAATTTCGGCTCGTCATATAATTTCACCTCGTTAATGGTAACAACATATATGTCACATTGAATGAGAAAAAACAGATTTAACTGGATGAGATGATTAAACAAAATTGTTTTCAACAATACATATGTCACACTGGTTTACAAAACATACAACATTCGTTTACAATAGATTATGCTCAGTTTCCTACTACCAACTACTACAGTTTCAACAACGAAAGTACAAAATACCTTTGCAACTACTAGTACAGTTTCAACTACCAAAGTACCAAACTACTACCAAAGTACCAAAGTTTTGCCAAACTACAAAATACATTTGCAACTACCAGTTGAGTTATTTGAACTTGTACATCAATGAGATATTTCTACCAACTACTACAGCTTCTCACCTTTCAGCGCCACATTTCAACCCCAGCTTCAATTAGTTTGTGCCAAAGGTAATTCAATCTTGTACTTCCAAAAGAAATCTACCAAACGCTCCCTATATGCCAAAGCTGCCAAAGTAGTATTATCGACCGCCAATGAAAGATTATTCGACAACCTATACAAGTTTATCATCACCCAGATACCGCAGTCACCATAAAGAGGGCCTTGCTTTGGCACATTATCCGCATACCGGAAGGTGATGGAGTAATGTTTTGGATCAATGCCCTTCTTTTCCATTACTTCGGTTTGTTGTAAAAACTTTGGAATTTTATATTCAAAACATCTCCTCATATTGACCCACCATACTCGATTTTCAACTAGAGGCCATGAGAGGCTGTCATAGATTGTTATGACACCGGAGCATAGATGGAGTTCTCCCAGAACCCAATGTACATTATCTTCATTGATAGGAAAATAGACCTACAATATTGGTGAACAAACATAAGACAACAAAAACTATATTGTATTTAAAATTTTGTATCCAAGGGCTCAGATTTGCTCCAAAGAAGCACACTCAGCTCCCAAGCTCCATTTGTCTCTCCAAAGAAACTCACACAAGGGGCTGTTTGGGTCAAGGCTGTGAAAGGGTGAAATAATTGTTTTTAACCCTTTTGACTTACCTAGTCAAACTTCTTTTAGGAGTCTTAGGTTAGTGTGAATGTTAGAGAAAGGTTGCATAAGTTTTGGTAGGATTTGGTAAAAAAAAAGAGCGTAACTGTTTTTCGGCACAGGACAACAGCATTACTGCTGTTATGGCCCTTTTTTCTTAGTCTAATTGGTACTTAAATTGTGCAAACTTTGTTTTTATTAAATCCTTGTATGCCCATCTAATTTTAGTTTCAGTTTAGTGCACTATAATCTCCCCTAGCATAGTATAAAGTCGAGTTAAAAATCTGTTTTTGCACAACTTCCTGTTCTGCATCAGTAAGAAAATGGCCTTAAAACACACAGCAATAACTTATTTTTAATCTGTGTAGATGCCCTTTCAAGCACAAGTTACTTTTTTAGGATTACCACTACTCTAACTTTGTTGTTGTAGTTTGCTTTTGGTTTTGAAAGTCTTTTTTCAGCTAGAAAATAAGCTCCAAAAACAGCCTCACATTACCTTATTTAGGAATTTCCTTACACTACTAGAAAATGACTTTTGAACCATACACAGTAACAGCTTACGTGGGATCATTGCGAAAAGTAAATGTTAGTTATTATGGTCATGCCTGATTGTTATCTAAGAAATACTACATATCAATTAGAACCATGAAATACTACTATACAAGTATCAAAAATTTCTTAAACACACCTTTTCCACAGATTCAGCAAACCAGGGGAGACCATAAGTTACTCCGTCAGCATAAAAACCTGGCATCCTGTTGGTAAGAATCATGGAGCTAAAAAATGGACCTGCCATTGCCCAATCAGCATCGGCAGGTCTAAAATGCCATAGAAACATTATCCATAGATCAAGATGCTGCAAAAAAAATAAAAATAAAAATAAAAATTTAGCTAAGTAGTTAACATTATCCAAAAATCTTAAAAATTGTTAACATGAAATTTACCGTATCAGAAAGCCATCCATTTCTATACTTCCTGATGCCCAACAACCTTTCCCAAAAATTATGATATGCATATATCCCATCTCCTCCCCATGGAAAATAAAATCTCCTGTCCTCCTTTTCATTCAAAAAATCCATAATTTCTTTTGGCACAATCACTCTTAATTGTCGCGAACCTGTAGGACGAGTTAGATCCTGCAAACATATCATACAGAATTGTCTAGTCCAAAATACTTAAACAACGTTACAAAATCTGAAATAAATAATAAGTAAAATAAGTTACCTCATTCCACGGGGGAATCACTTCACCACCATGTGAAACCAACAGCTGAAAACGCTTAACACATTTCTTCTTCCTAGCACGGACTTTAGGCTTTTGTGGAGTGGTTGAAGGCTGGTTCATGTATGGGTCTTGAAGATACTTGCTCGCTCTAGTCTCTCGGGCAAAATTAACCAGTATCTTTTTAATAGATGCCTGCCCGTCACCATAACAGTAGATATCAAATAATTTCTCATTATCGTCATTGCTAGGGGTACAATCTGGATCATTCATTGCTGATTTATCCTGATCATCATTGCTAGGAACAGAATCGGGATGCTTCGTTGCTAATTTCTCCTTATCATCATTACTAGGAACAGAATCTCGATCGAAGGAGACTGCAAATCATTGTCTTTTTCCTATATTAAAAAAAATTAGAATAAAAAGATTGGGTTATTTGATTTTAAAACCAAAAAACTTAATGTTAAATTTACCTTTTCAGGAGTATTAAATACACATATTTGCATAAGAGTCTCCACTGCCATTAAATCTTGTTCCTGAAGCGGATAACCCGTATTCTTCAATGCCCCTTCTTCCTCTTGTTCCTCTACTACCTGTAGAAATACAAGTAATCAAGCCATTCTATTTAAGTAAACTGATATATGATCAAATAAACATGTTTTGGTGTGTCAAACGGTGAATATCGTTAAAACCGACTACCTGATTATCAAACGGTGTGTCAAACATGTTTTTATATTCTGAATCTAATAATTCAGGTTCACCGTTGATTCCACCGTTATAATATTCCATTTCCTTTGGATCATGTTGAATATCCATGTCAGGATGCAATTTGACATCATTATCAAATGCATTTGAGGGTTGCATAAGAAGTATAAATAAAATATAACGTTATTGTATGACGAGTGTTATGTAATAATATCCATAGTCTCGTTATGTAATAATATTACCTTTTCTTCATTTGCATTGTCAGGTTCAAGAGAGGGCTGCATACATATAAATAAGAGAAAGAAACAAAATTAAAGTAATATTACTTTTTCTTCATTTGCAGTGGGCTCCACATTATCGTTAAAGCTGTTCTCAAACTTTCCACTAGTGGCCTCCACACTATCATTAAACTTGTTCTCGACCTTTACACTAGTGGGCTCCAAAGTCTCGTTCACAGAGGGCTCCAAAGTCTCGTTCACAGAGGGCTGCAAAAATTCAACTAATCTTAGCCCTTAACAACCTTCTTGTAATAATATACGCCATGTTGATAAGGAAACAAAATTCAAGAACTTACCTTTTCTTGATTTGCAGTATTAACAACATTTGGTTCATGATCATGTACACTACAAGGCTCCATAGTCTCGTTAGTGCCATTCTTAACGTGTTGCTCAAGTGCTGTTAAACGTCTCCCAAAGAATGCTTCAATATACTCAATCTTCTTTATAAGCTCACCTCGAGGTTCAGAAGGTTCTGATAATCTACTAGAGGACTGCAAAGATAAGGTAATATATAATAATCTTATTTACACATTCAATGTAAAAATAAAAATTTTGTTTATAAACAACAAACCTTTGAGTCTTGATCAACTTCACTAGGATTATCAGATACACTCGACATCTCCTTGGGAGGTTTCACATATTTCTCAAGTGCACTTAAACGACTCCCAAATGTACGCTCAATATCCTCAACCTTCTTTGCAAGCGCTGGGTCATCCAATCCTTCATAGCTATGCACCTCAGTGCGAACATGTACCTCACGGTGAACCTCCGTGTGAACCTCCGTGTGAACATGTGTACGCGGAATAACCTTCCTCTTTTTTAAAGGTCTATGAGATGCATCTTCTGTTGACCCATTCTTGAAATAGTCTAAACTACATGTCCACCATGATGTATTGATCTCCTTTTCGGTGGGGACAAGTGTATTAATTGACTCTCTAGAATAGAATAGCCTCTCACAATCACCTTTTGTAAATGTTATACCATTACTCCACGAAACACAACGGGGTACAACATCATCGTCTTTGTGCCACCAATTTGTAGCATTTGGAAAAAGTTCCAATAACCAGATCTGTAAAGTTTTTAAAACCATTAATGTTAAATAAATAAACTAACTTAATGGCTAAATAAATATCAGTTAATTATAATCTGTCAACATAACAAGTTGTATATGCCAACGTAACAAAGATATATCAAACTTCAGCTACAAGTTTGCGCTTAATATGAACATGTTGTGTTTCAGCAACTATTAGTCAAGCATCTGTTTCTAATCTAAGAGTTTCGAATGAGGAAACATCACAAATCTGTGTACTTCAAAAGTCAGACAAAATTGCGTCACTGCATTATGTTATTAGATTCATATAAACGTCACAATAATAGGTATTTTATTCCATATTACCACATATTCTGATAACAATGTAGTTGCAATATAGAGTTGATTAAAACCAAACTTAAAAGTAGATTTGGGGAGTCAAACATAGCATTTAGATACAAAAGGCTGGGTTGGGTCAACATTTATGGTGTGGGTGGGTTGGGTCAACATTTACACTGCAATGACATAAATGAGACAAGCAATACATGAGACAAGCAATAAATGAGAAAAGCTTGCAAACCTTAAAGACGAAAACAAATCCGTTCAAAGAATATTGAGGCTTGTATTTTTTCCCGTGTGTTGAAATTTTTTTCAAAATATCCTTACGGTGTCTTGAATCAACATTATACACCCTAAGGTGAAGCTCGTGCCAAATATATTGTCCCCAAGGGAAAGCATCAAAAGTAGACAAATCATCCACTAGAGCCAAAATCTCATCTGGTATAACGTGCCTAAGCTCGTTACCTATGAATACATACTCTAAAGCCAGCAACAGACAAACACGGACTGAATCATCATGTGATAGCTTTTTAAAATGCTTATCCGTCTCAAGAAGTGCTTTAAGATCATCATCCTTTATTCTTGGTAGAGTAGGAAATACACGGTTATGGAAATTTGAGACGCTGTTACTCAAATGGTCTAAAGAAGGATTTCCAAATTTGAAACCGGTTAACAAACAAAATTCCCTCCTACCAAACTCTAATGTATTGTGACCAATATCGAAAATAAAAGGCATGTCAGTACTAGCATCTTTGATAATCCTTTGGTGTTGAAGCAAAAAGTTCAGGACACGATTATCATGGTCCTCCGTTCTAATATCCAACCAAGGACCAAAAACACTACTTTTAAACTTGTTATACCTTTCCTCTTTTTGAGCCAACTTCTTTGCTATTGTTTTCAGAAGGTGTAGCTTAGTTCTCAAACTAACCTTCGAATCATAAACCTAGGTTAACAAAAAACAAAATATTAAAAATAAAACTAATTTATACATTATACTAGCTACAAGATTATTCAGTCTTAATGGGTATATTGTGTTACTGGTACAAAAAATACAAGATACCAACTATTTTCAACCAAAATTGATATACCCAAAAGACTTGATCATTAAAGTACAATATGATCTGTAACAATCCCAAACCTAACTAAAGGATTAAACATTTATTACATCTAAATATGATACTTACATCAACGCGATGAAAGGGTGAATCCATTGGACATAAACAAAAATCCTATCTACTCAATCGGTGACAATATATCTTTGTTTTGTGTTTGTGTTTGTGTTTAAGTTTGAGAATGATAATCAGATTTGGATTGATAATCATGTATCAATGAATTCTTGTGTATGATCCGATGGTTATTGCATTCGATCGGGTTTCCATGTACATTGGAAAAGAAAGAAGGAGGTACACCGGTTAAAAGTAGTTTTGTACTTTTTTTTTTTTTTTTTTTTTTTACTTTTTGTACTTTTTGCACGTGGATAAATGTAAGTCGAGTAAAAGTAGGTTGAGTAGCCGTCGGTTGCGCAAATTTGGTGGTTATTTGGGTAGAATAAAAAGTAAAAAGTGTACTTTCCTTATGACACGTGTCACATTTTTGGTGGAGCTGCGGAGTCAAGTGGCTGCGCATGACCATTTTGGAGATTTAAGGAAAAATTGACCACAAAGGGGACTACCCAAAAGATTTTGGCACTTTTTGGTATTTTTCTGTTATGTGTATCTAGTTGACAACCGCTCATCATCCTCCTTTTCTAGAAAGTGTTTGCTCTTTCCTCCTTTTCTAGAAAGTGTTTGCTCTTTTTGTTCGCTCGATATCCTCCTATATATTTACATTTATTAGTTCATAAATAATCCAAGAGAAAAGTTCAATATAGAACTCATATTTGTCATATAACCAATCAACCAATCATAGCCACTTATTTCTTTTATAAAAATATATTCACCCTTTTTTAAAAAATTAAATATCTCACAAACCGTTAATCGTTACGCCAAAAAAATCATACCATCTCGACGAGGATTAAATTATATTTCTATAGATATGCATTGTTATATACTTTCGACGAACTTTTTTTTTAAAAAAAATCGTCCAGAAAAATCACATGTGATTTGTAAAAATCACATGTGATTTGATTTTTACGAATCACATGTGATTTTTACAAATCACATGTGATTTTTCTGTGCGAAATTTAAAAAAACTTCGAAAGTATATAACAATGCATATCTATAGAAAGATAATTTAATTCTCGTCACGATGGTGTATTTTTTGTAGCTTGAAGATTTACCGTTTGCAAGATATATTGTTTTTAAAAAAAGGTGGAAAATTATTTTTTATTAATTTGGATAAAAAATGAATGGCTATGATTGGTTTATTGGTTATATGACAAATATGAGTTCTATATGGATCTCAACTCAATAATCCAATGCATGCTTAACTATTCACAATGGAAATAATTAGCCCAAATAGAAACTTACTTCATTTGAGAATAATGAGTCATCTTTCTTTTTCTTTTTAAGATGCGACAGCACCATTCTTGTCTCCACCACTCATATTTGAGTCCACATGCATGGTAAAACAATTTCCATCCAGCAAATTGGACTCTTAACTTACCAATGCATTGAGATCAACCTAATACTCATCCAACAAATTCTGTACCTTTAGTGGCCGGGATACATCAATTAAATCACTAATACAATTCATATATACACCCTCTTTATTGAAATCAACCAAAAATTTTCTCTTTCACACAAACATCCAATGTGGTGCGCAAAGAATGACTTTTGGGCACCAAAGTATGCCATCGACCACTTTTGACTATCTACTCAAAGAAAAACAAAATCACTAATTATACTCGGTTATACCTTTTGGGCACCAAAGTATAGGTAGCGCTTTTCTATTGGTATATAAATTAATTCCGATGCTCAAGAATAAAGAATCGATTTTCTAAAAAATGTGGTGCGCAAGAATACATCTTTAAGCACCAAAGCATAGGTTGCACTTTTCTATTGGCGTATAAATTAATTCCGGTGCTAGTTGAAGTATCAACTTTTTGAAAAATGTGGTGCGCAAGAATACAATTTTGGGCACCAAAGTATATGTGGCGCTTTTTCATTAGTGTATAAATTAATTCTGGTGCTCAAAGTTAAAGAATCAATTTTTGGTGCGCAAAAGTGGGTATGTGTGCACCAGAATGGACAAAAATGCTCATACGGTTCAAATATATCCCTTTATGAAAATATCCATGTAAATACGACCATTTATCCAAATCACACCAATAATTTTGTTGTACTACTTTTAACAGTGGTAAACCAAATAAATAATTAGTGGGTATAACTAACAAATAAACTACCACGAGAGAAAAGTTCATTTGGTTTTTATTGAGGGACAAATCTCTACAATCTATTTAGTTTGATCTAATGATGAAAATTAATCTAAGTTTTAATATTATAAACCTTTTTACTCCCCATCTACATAAGTCTTTTTTTTTTTTTTTTTTTTTTTTTAATTCTTCTTTTAATATCACATTTATTTTCATACACATAAGTGTGTTTCTCACTCAATAACTTCTAGGCTTCTTCATCACCTACCACAATTCCGATCACCATCACCATTCTGATCATCAACATCACCTCCCGATCGCCATCACCATTTTGATCATCATCTCATCATCTCCCAAAGTTATCATCCTTTTTTATAGTTTTCTTTTGATTTAAATGAACCGCTTTGATTCAAAAGCTTATTTGATTGATATTTTTGCGGTTGATAATGTTGTTGAGTCTGTTGATAATTATGTGGATCAAGTTTTTAACATGTCTGAGTGGAAAATATTTGATAGTCTTAAGGTGCGTTTGGTTGGTGGGGGTGTCTTTAGGATTTGACTTTATAAATGAAAACCCATGTTTGGTTGAATATCTTATTTTGAAAATTGGTATTAATAGCATGTGGCCCCACACTTTAGAAATCTTGATATAATAAGTGGGAATACGTGGGTTTTGATTTTTAATGGGTCCCATGTGCACATTTCTCTCTATCTCTTTCTTAAATTTTATAAATAAATATTAATTTTTAACACATATATATATATATATATATATATATATATATATATATATATATATATATATATATTTATATATATATATATCTAGTGTCAAAACCCGTCCGATGGACGGGTATGACTTGTGATTTTTATTTTTTTGTTTTTGTTTATCATTTATATACCATAAAGTAATTAAAAGTTCAATGAAAGGTTAAACATGTTTATTTGATATTTTGTATAATATATTAAACTACTTAAAGAAGGTTAGTAATTTTTTTTTTTTTTTTTTTTTGTTTAATTAAAATAAGTTAGAATGTGCTTATGTTATGTTTGTTGGTACAATTTGAACATATTTTTTCATATGAATTTAATTTATTAGTTGTCCTTAAGGACGCCCATTATTAATTTGAAGATTAATAATTAGATTACCAATGAAGATTTGTATTTATGATTTTGTTTATTTTGCTTTTGTCTGATCTAATATATATCGTATTGAATTTTTTTAGTTTTATTAGATGTGTCCATATCATGAGAATTGCAAATGATTAAATTTTTTTTTGAATGCATTAAGTATAGACTGATATATTTTATGGTAGCATAATAAATAATATGGTTAATATTTGTAAGTATTTTTTTTTCTTCGTTTGGGTATTGGGAAATTGCATGTTTTGTTTTCTTTATTTGGTCGTTGTAGTGATTATTACTCGTTTTATTATATATCTACCGTAATTGTTTAAATTTATTGCTACAAACTTTAAAGAAGACTTTAATTAATTAGTTAAGAGTAAAACCGTCGTTCTGCTAAAAATTGAGAAAGAGAAAACAGCTTAAACTGTGTGTTTTTTGTCGAATGACAATATTTTGGGACGGAAGGAGTAATTTTAAAGTTTGTAACTTTATAACTATGGAATACGAAGACATGATGATGAAGCATTTTTTATGTGATGGTTTTGAATGATATATATAGGCAATAAGTAAAAGTAGAGACAAGGTAAGATCGTGGTTAAAGGTATCTCATTATATGTATGTGTGAAAAGGCTCACATGGTTAAGTTATAAGTTATGTTTCTTTAGGACATTCAACTAACTTTTGATTAAAAGAATTTGATTTGAATGAGAAAATTCACATTTAGCAGACAAGTGTACCAAATTGCTTTTGATGTTAGTGGTGTTCCAAGCAATGCGTTTTAATCATGATTATATGAAATTGGTGATGGTTTAGAAAGTGATAACTAATGATGGTTAGGGTTTTGAGAGCGGTGATGACAGCTTCGAGCTTGCTTTAGGGTCATTGCAAAACCTGAAAAATAGAATTAGATGGGGCTATTTCACTGTCCTTACTTATTAGTAACAGGTTGCTTCTTATTTCAAACGTGTCAAATTTAAGTTCTTAGGTAAAAGTGGAATGCGGGTCGGTTAAACAAGTTTAAAGTCCCATAAAGTCTAATTTTGATACATACAACCTCATGTAGTCCAAGTCGACCTTGCCTGTCACAAATTCAGCCTGCTCCACCCGCGCATCTCAACATCTCTAATTGGAGTGAAAAGGATGACGCATATCTGACAGTGTACTAATAAGTCATTGTTGTCATACATTTGTTATCTGCATAGTATTATTGTAATACAAAAAGTTATCTTAATCATTAATTTGACCTTTATATTACTCCGTACTATCTCAACTAATAACAAGGCAATCATTATCAAATTTTCAGTTGATATTTGTATGCATAAAAAGGTTTGTGTTATTATGTACGACATGTAGTTGTACTTATGATGTTTAATGGTATGAATGAAATGTACATGTGATGTTCACAAAAAACTATTATTTGTATGCATGCATATAAAGTAAGGTATTTTAGTATTTATAAGAATATAGACCAAAAGGTAATGTTTAGACATGATAAATGACACTGATCATGATGATGTTTCAGTCCGTACATGTTGTTAGCACCTTAGATACCTTACATTTCTGGCTACTTTAAAGACACCCTCACCAGGTATTTAGAAATAATAGAAGCAGTCACTAAATGAAGTTGTTGCAGGCTAATTAAATCACATTGTGCAGTCAATGTCATTCACAAGATTTCCATGTTCCATCTAAATTCATAACATCTAGAACGCGATATAATGCAGTGAAAATATAGAGCATTAGATGCAAATAGCATAATACAACCTGCAAAAAATGTGTACCATGAACGTTGCGGCTCCACTTCTTCCCAATACTCTTAGGTCCATGCCAATGTATCACTTTGTCGTCCGGATAAAAAAGCAACAACAAAGTAGATGTCATGTACCACATACTAAGTCAAAATTCAAAAGTTTTTGATTTGCAGAAACATAAAACACAGATCCACATCATTCACTACATTAACATCAAACAAACACCTCTTGGTTTGACCCGCTGAACCAGTTTTTAAAACAGTGGTGCTTGTCTTCCGCTGCTATTAAGAGATAGGCACAGATAGCTTAGAATAGGTATCTTGTTTTAAAAAAAAAATAGTCTTTCTCACAGGCCATTGTATCCGCCTTATGACTACATGTTTTTCTGGATAAACCTGCATGATACACATAATATTACTAAGTCAAAATCTGAAAGTTTCTGATTCACAAAAACATAAAACACAGATCCACATCATTCACCACATTAACATCAAACAAATACATATTGGTTTGACCCACTGAACCGGTTTTTAAAATAGTGGTGGTTGTCTTCCGCAAGGATCTCCTGCCAAATACTTAGACTTTCAATCACCTTTAAAGACTCAAATAGGTCATAGTGGTAATACCATCGCTATCGTGGAACTCGTGAGTTTTCTGCATAAACATACAATATTCAGATTAGTTGTGTCATGCACATGCTCATGAGACTTGATATTCTATGTTGGTATGAAATTCTAACACATATAGTGCAATTTTGTCATGTACTAATTAACTGTATACGCATTAATGAGTGATTATTGAAATATAATTGCTGAGTAAAATTTATAAATTTGGTCAAGTAGAAAATGGGTCATAGTCAGGGAAAATCAAAACTTTCTTTGTAGAAAGCTTATTTATGCAAATACTCGGTATCTTATTATCTTAGAAGAGTAGTTTTTAACAACCACTCACTTTTTTACTTTAGGCTCAAATAAGTTAGCAGCGAGCACCATAAAAAATCAGCATTGATCTGCATAAATGAAAATGGACCATGGTGATTTCTTAAGTATCACTTCTCTAAGAATTTAATCCATACTGGACAATTTATGGGTGTATGTCAATTGCAAATGTGCAGCTTTAAGGGGTGTTTGGCTATACAGCAGTTTTAGGGGTGTTTGGGTCAATATACAGCAGCAGTTAAAGGGTGTTAGGATATGTCTACATCAGCAAAATAAGGGGTGTCGTGTGTGTATGTGGCGTTTATCTATGTCACGTTTTTTTACTATTGACTCCATTACTGCATCACCATGTTGAGATTCTTGTGGAGCTCTCAATTCTTCGCGGCGGGGCGTTGTATCACGTCGGTGATCGTTACACGGTATTTTTTTTAAGTAGATGACAGACGAACATTTGGTGTTTTCATGATCAATATAGTATTGTTTTCATGATCATTGCACGTTAATTTCAAAACTATTATGCATAAGCTATTAAAACTGGTTATAAAATAAAAAGGTTAAGCATCTTAAATAAGCTTACCTAAACACTGCACATTTGACCCAAACAGCAGCGAAAACACTACATATCTTTCTGTCCATCGTTCAGGCTGGTTCGCTCTTTAACCAATACATGGCACTTTCTTTGCAGCATTCATCCAAATAATCTAAACAAAAGAGAGAGAACAATTTTGACGGTGTATCCTAGAAATAAAGCTGCTTGTAGATGGACTTCCATTCCACTTCGTGATTCTTTATTACCTTTCCTAACACTGATTAACGGTACTCGTCTAGAAGTTTTTTTTATGCCCAATTTTTGGTTATCGCATAGCTTTCTGCAAACATAAGAGAAGATTGTTGCTTCAAAGATATGTGCACAGAAAACATAATATCTGATCAACAATAGAGCTAGCAATACCTGTACAATCAGAATAATAGCAGCGACAATGGGTGGTCATATTATGACACCCAAGAACTTGCCCTTGATCATGTGTCAAATGGACAACCAAAGCGTTTGCTGTAACCACAAATACCATGTGTTAACAATCAAATAGCTTACTTATAGCTGAAATGTAAGCTTAGAGTCCAAGAATAAATTTAATTAAAGAGCTTTAAATACATGAAGAGTCATGTTCTACAATACCTTGTTAAACCATGGCGTTCGTCAATCACAACAGTCGAGTAGAGAGAAAATGGTGATTCTGTCATCTGATCAAAATATATCGTATAAAAATGTCAGTGAAGAGGGTTACAGTATAAAAAGATTTGGAGACATTAAATAATGTCATATACGATATGACACAACACAGATACACACTAAATTTGAATACAAATAAGCCAACCCACTTGAACATGTATGTCTGCCAATTAAGTACCATAAAAGGTAAATCTTAAGTTGTGTTGTATAAGAATTTAAACAATAATGCACATTCAAAAAGTTAATAAGATATCTATTCTTGACAAATAATAAATCAATCTTACAACTATGTTTTCAAGCTCATATTAGTTATTAATAAAAATCCACTATATTGAACTCAATATAATTGAATGACAACCAAAAAAGAAAATGTTAGTGCAGAGGACCAAAGTGTTAAAAAAAGGCACATAAATGTGTTATCATCTTTAAGAAAAAAAACTTTACCGGAAAACTCAACCTTATCTGATGACTCCAAACGAAAAATGTATCCCTTAAGCACTTTTCTCGAGACTCAGACTCAGCAACTTTAACAAAGACCCCTTGCAATGTCAAGGTAGGAGCATATTTGCAGAGGAGGGAATTATATATATTCCTAAGATCATATACAAATGGTAATCAGTTATGACAGAGACATAAGGCGATACTTACGAACTACAACTCGGAATCCCATTGGTAATAGAAACCCGATTCTCTACTTTTGACGACTCTGACTTAGATGATAGAGTGTCATAGTTTTGCTGCAACAAAACACCACATCCAAACACCACTTGTCACTTTCACTTGCCAAGGTATAGCTAAAATTTAAAAAATACTATAATTTACGTTGATGTTGTGGGGCAAAACCAGCGAACGTCTCAGAAGAAATCACCCATCATAGCTTGAAAGTCTTTCCAAATAGCAATAATGTTAATATATTTAACTGAACACCACCACAAAGATGAGGCATGAAAAACCTGTGTCAAATGCGTAACAAAGATAGATTTAGTATTGTAATATTCGAGTTGGAATATCCAGGAATCTCAACTAATTGAGTACACGACCTCTCGACCAATGGTCTCACACCTGTCCATTCACTCCGCAACACAAGGATCATGGGCCCACCAATTGTCACTTCATTCAATCCCACTCGTGAAGCAACCAAACCAACAATAACCCTACAACTACTTTATGTAGAAGATACCAAAAACTGCATCATAATCTTACCAGACCGAACCTCATTCAACTCAATCGAATCAGCATTTGATTTACTTACAACACCGCTAAGTGGTGCAGAAATATTGGCACAAAGTACAACCCCTGATCACCAAAGAAATACGCCGACCTAATTATTGCACCAAAATTTTGAGATCCATAACTTTATCCAAAGCTAACGAAAGAGGAGCCCCTTCATCTCAATTAGTCACTACTCGATCGAGTTCCCAAATATTAACCATTTCTAAAGGTGAAGCATCAAGAACTAAACACTGGTGAGGCCTGCTATCAACAACCATAAAAAGATCGTGTTTATAGATTTCTTTAAATGTTAACCTGATTTTATTGGCCAATTTCAATACTATATCAAACCATTTCTTATCTTTTTTCCTTCTATTATTTACACTTAAATTGCTACCTTTTTTAAGATACAAATGTAAAATTCCCTTCTGTTTGCTGATAATGCAGCCAGTACAGGCCTAACTCCATACACACATTCACCAACCATTGTCGTCATACTTGATTCATTCGGCTCTTTCCATACCTTTTCCCCATTCATCTTGCCTATTAAATTTACGAAACTCGTTTCCATTTCGTGCCACACCAATATCCTTATCAAATCTATCATTTCCTTTCTAAATCTTGCACCACTTCAGGTTCTCAAATTATTAACTTTAAAAATCCTATTCATCGTCAGATATTTTCCTACTTTCCCTAAAATCATTCCATTCATTAAAGCTCCTACCTTTTTCCCTACTCTCAAGACCACCTTTTCACTAACTTCCCATTATTTTGTTCATCAAAGTTCATACCTTTTTCCACAAACTTCCCATTATCTTCGTCTCCTTTCATTCTTTAACATAAATTATTCCGCTCATCACAGTTCCTACCGTTTTCCAAAACCTTCCTATTTCGTTCCCTAAAATCTTAAAGCTCATCAAAGTTCCCACCTTTTTCCCTATCCCTAAACCTACTTTTCAAACTTTTCAGCCCACATCTCCCAAGAGGATCTAACATCCTTTTTAACATCCGAATCACCTTTAACAATTTTACTCCTATTTACAAAAAAAATTCGCCTATTTTTTTCCTTACCACTTTTCATATACTTTTAACTCGAATCCATCCGCCTTGCCGGCTTAACTAACCAAGGAAGTGCCCAACCACTCTCACTACTCTCAAATTCTTTACTACACAAATACGAAGTGAAAAAGTACTATTTTATATAATCATAACATCTGCAGGGCCTAAAACACTAATATTCAAAAGGCTTTTTTCAGGGTTTTAAATAGTTTGCGACCATGGACTAACTCAATCACTCCGCTAAAACACGTATATATAAACCATGTCTTATCTCTAGGTCTCATTAGTGAAGTGCTATATATTATGTCCGTTAACAAACTTAATTACTTATGCTAAAACACTTAGAAATCCTATGCATCAACTCAATCACATATAAATCTTATCCTAACGTCTTTATGCTACGTTTTCGTACTACACAAATTCTATAAAACAATCACTATATCATTCGATCAACTAATACATACAACTTCCTATTTCGTTCACTAAAATTATTCCGCTCATTAAATCTCCAACCTTTTTACCTATCCCCAAACCTACTTTTCACAAACTTCTCAGCCGACACCTCCCAAGACGACCTAACATCCTTTTTAACACCTGAAACACCTTCGATGATCTTACTCCCATTTATAAAATATTTGCGCCTTTTTATTCCCTCACTTTTCATATACTTTTCACAACAAAGCAATCGCATAAAAACAATAAACTTACAAAAAACTAAAATAAACACAATTGCTATTAAACTGATACATGCAATCAATAAACAAAATTCAACATGAATGATATAACCAAACGTACGTGAGAATAATTACATACCTTAGAAGACAACTGTATGGCTGAATAAACTTACAAAATTAAAATAAACACAATTGTTATTATATTGATACATGACATCAATTAAAAAAAATTCAATATGAATAAACTTATCAAACGTGTGTGAGAATGTTTGCAGGGGATTAGGGCTGAGGAAGGGTTTTGGTGATGAACAAATAAAAGTGGATATTAACAAATTTGTGACTATAATTAAGGAATAGATATGTATATAATTTACAGATATATGAATATGTATTAGGGAATGCAATGCGACGTACCTTTATAAATTATAAGTTTCAAAATAAATACCAAGTAACATGTTGGTGTAGTGGTTAAGATGAATGTCAAATATATGCACAACTCATGTTCGAATCCAGCAGAATGCTTTTTTTGGAAAAAAAATTTCCGAAAATTATGAATAGAAAACACTGCTTAGGTGGCATGCTATGATGACGTGGCATGCCTCCTCTTATATATGTATATATATATATATATATATATATATATATATATATATATATATATATATATATATATATATATATATATATATGTATTAAATTAACATATAATTATTTACTTATTTAAATATATACCCATATAAAATCCAAATCCAAATTCAAATCCTATCCCAAATCCAAATCTAAGTCTAAATCCATCTACGTACCAAACGGACCCTTATTATCTGCTGCTGTAATTTTGCTTATTAATTAAACTGTTAGTTGAATTTTTGTTTTTACCTGAATTTTTGCTTATTAATCAGAAATAATGCTAATTTTATGTCTGATTGTTGTTTTGTATCTGGTATCACTTGTGATATTCTGTAAAAATGATGCAACACGTGGGTTTGATTTTCATGTTTATATCATTTGTAATATTCTGTTACAAATGATGCAACAGTTGGGTTTGATTTTAATGTTTATATCACTTGTGATATTTTGTTAAATTTTCTGAAATATCAAAAGTGATAATAATGATAATAGTGTTCTTATACGGTTTTCTTGCTGCAAGCCTATGTGCATACTATATTATCAACTTATTTTGATCATTCATTTCATGAAGAAAGATCTTTGCAGTGTATCTCATTCACATGTTGTTCATCTTTTTGGAGGAACCTTTGATATCACAGGTGATATCTTAGATGTGTCGACTTCTTCTTTGTGTTAAATCAGTGGTGGTAATGGAGGAACATGTTGTATTACAGGTGATATCACGTGTTATATCACAGATGATATCACGTGTCGTATCACTGGTAATATCACATACTAAAGAATGATCAATTTTCAACCCCAACCTCTTTTGTTACCTCGATTTAAGGCTGCTCATCGGTCGAAAACCGGACCGGACCGAGAAAAACCGGACCGGACCGAGACCGAATCCGGCAAAAACCCTAGACCGAGACCGAGACCGAATGTGGTCGGTCCGGTCCGGTCTCCGTCGGTCCGTCGGTCGGTCCGGTCCAACAAGGCTAAATTTCGGGTTTGTGGTCCGGACCGGACCGAGACCGAATCAGGCAAAAACCCTAGACCGAGACCGGACCGGACCGCTGGTCCATCAGTCCGGTCGGTTTTGTCAGTCGGTCCGGTCCATCCGGTCCGTTTGCTCACCCCTACCTCGATTAATGCACTGTAGTTATCACGAATGTTTATTTATAATTCTTGACTTTATCTTCCAGGTACTTGAATAATGGTACTATTACTTAGAACTAATATAGGGTCTCTTACAAACACAATCACATGACATGGGAACATGTGATGCTTCTCAACTTGTGCATCCCTCTCTTAGGCTTTTCGTCGAACACCTTCCGTGAAAGTGCACTAACTTATAGATTAGTGCATTAACTTACGATGAGTCATTTGGAGTTCTACAAAAATATTTATACTTATTTTACGAAAGCATGTTAAATGTTATAACTTATATATTGGTGTTATATTCCAAGTGATATTGCACCGAGAAAAAAAACGAAAAAAAATTTGTCAAAAGTATATGAAAGTGCCAATTTATTAAAAGTTAATAAAATGCTCGTCACGATGGTGTAATTTTTTTAGGTTAACGGTTTACAGTTTTGAGATATGTAATATTTAAAAATGAGATATGAAAGTGGGTTTAATTTTAAAAAAAATGCGGGTTCTTTAGATTTACACTTTAGGTCCCTCATTTTTTTTCCTTGAATTTTGTTCTTTTGATCTAATGATTTGTGTGATTTTGATTTGTCCATTGGTATATAGAAATTTTTGAGTACCACTACCACGAACCAATTAAATACTACGTAATCGTTAAGAATATATTTATACAATTGCTAATTGGTTATATTATGACATGAACTATTGGATTTTAACTTTATAAAGACAAACTTATATATCCTACCAAAACAATTAAATCAAATATAACAATCAAACATAGATGAATTTATCTTGCAGCATTACATGAAGAACAACAAGTACGACGAATTGTTCAGCCTCAAGTGTTAGTTAATGCCATGGGGTACAGATCGGCAAACATATGGTACCAATCAAAAGTTAACGATGAGTACCAAGAAACCAATATGCTTGCTAAATGTGGGTTGTGGGTTGTGGGTTGTGGGTTGGTTCAAAATGGGTAGACTAAGTGCAAAAATACGTATCACTGTAGCGAATGTTTTCAAAATATAGTCTATAGTGCGGAACACCATAGGGCATAGGAGTGGCAACATTCTTTTCTTATGGACAGGTTGAGAATCTCAAAATTTCCAACTTGTGGGGAAGATAAAAAGTAGAGGGACTAGTTTATTATACTTATAAGTTAAGGGGTAAATATTGTAAATATTTTAATTGTTTTTAGTTAGCATAGTTTTGTATATAGGGTATGTTTGACAAAAACTAACTGTAAGTTGTATGTTGTTAACCATAAACTGTAAACTGTAAACTGAAAGACTGTTAACATGAGCTACAAGCTGTATCTTTTTTTCAATAAAAATGTTTGGTAAATTAGATGTTAACTGTAATTATAAGCTGTTAACAATAATTTTATGTTTTAACAGATCTGAAATATTTTAAAAGCTTCATGAATCAGCTTTTCATTTTGGAGCTACTTGTTTAAAATAAAAGCTTGAAGTTGATGTATCCAAACGAAGCTACTTGTTTTGGAGAAGATTATTTTTGTAACCAAAAGCTTACAGTTCCAAAAAAGCTCCAAATATTAACCTACCAAACATACCCATAATCTTTCCCTGTTCACTTGTATTGCAACAACTTTTGATAATCAAATACAATTCTTCCACTTTATCAAATAAATAAATAAATAAATGACTGAATAAAAAAATAAAGTTCTTCCGCATTTCATTAGGCTATGTACAGTGGGTCACCACATCAGTTTTTTTTCTCTCACAATTCAACCACAACCTAGTTACCATAATGGTAACCTAGTTATTTTTTTATTAATTTTTTTTTTCTTTTTTTTTTGGTTATATCTTATCTTGATTATATACATCATATTACTAGATAAATATCCTTTAGTTGATAAAAAAACGTGTTTCCTTGTCATGCAAAGTTTCAAACATACAAACGTGTTATGTATATAAGGTGTCAATCATGCAATACCAAAATACGTGTTTCCTTGTCATGCAAACATGTTGTATATTATGCAAACACAACTTTGCTCCATCATCCATGAAAACTTGTTGTACTATACATGCATGCATACTGCTTACCAAATGTTTCTCAACATCTTGCAAGCTCAAACTTGTCTTCCCAACTCGCAAATAGTATATACGTGTAAGAACTACCATCTTGCATGTAAACACACACAAATACCAATGAGGATGAAATGGTGAAAATGAAGCAAAGAATGAACACAGATAGAAGCCACGAACTAGTTCTCCATGAAGCAAGAATGGACACAAAGAATGGACACACAATTGTTTGTTTGTGTGTTTGCAAGTCGGTCGACTAGACGAACTAGTTCTTGCATTCTTCACCTCACGACCGAGCACAACCGAATTCTCACATTGGGGCGACCGGCTGCAACCGATCAGTCGACTGACGGTGCAACCGGTCCGCTGTTCCTAGCCTTACGGTCAGGATTCAATGTGAGGATAATGGCTGAGAATGATTCGGTCAAAGTTGCTTTGTCAGACACACCGGCAACAATAAAAAAGGGCGTCCCATCAATTTATAAAATTTTTGAGGGTTCAAATGAAATTAAATAATAACGCTTTTCGATAAGGAATGTTATATAAATGTGTCATCGTTGATAGGATATAATGCAATTAATTATCTAAATGTTAAAAAATATTACTCATTTAAAATATTTTCTCATTAGAATATTTTTTTTCGTAAAAAATATATGTACATATGCATATAATAATTAACGGGACAAATTTTGAAGCCCTTAAAAATTTCAAGGTCCTGAACAGTCGCTTATCTTGCACATCTTCAAAGACGACATGAATAACAAGCACACTGTACCTTTATAACATCCAATTTCTTTTTTTGATGTGGCTTACCATGGACCAATCACCATTGGCCCTATCATGCAAAAGTGTGATATTATCATGTTAAACCTCTCAATGACACATTACAGAAGACTCGAGCAAAGTAACAATCTTGAGAATACACTAAGAAACTTACAAACAAAGCACAATGTTAAACAATTGTAAGGGTCATTAAATAAGGAGTAAACTCCAAAATACATCCCTGTGGTTTACCTCGATTCGCACTATACATCCCTCTCGCAAAAGTTTCAAAAGATACATCACTCCGTTAGTAAAAGTTAGCCTATATATATCCCTCAGTTAAAATATGGACTAACGGTGCAAATTATTTCTCCGTTATCTCCTAACGAGACAGCAAATGTTTACACCGTTAGTCCTCTGGGTTAACGGTATTTGCACCGTTAATCCTGTTGGAATCACTCCTAAACCTTCATCCAAGTGTTAGTTTCTCATATGTAATAGGTAGCTTATTATGGCCTTTATGTTTGTTTAAGGTCAAGCTTATGTAGAAGGCCCATAAGCTTAGGCCCATGTCCAATAAGGAAAAGGGAATGAGTAGGAGTGTTGCCCTAGCTTCTTGCCTATAAATACTATGTAATAACCCTCACTTGAGGGTTGGTTGTTCAATTTATTCCTTTCATTCACATCTTACGCATAACCGGTCATAAGCATATCGTGTGTGTTTGTTTGGTTTATTGTTCAATCGCCTTTATCTCTTTCTTGTAAGCTTGTGTTGTAAAACTAGTGACCTAACAGTGGTATCAATCGCCAACTAGTTGGGTGAATCGTTATTGCTTTTGAAGTAAGTTTTTTGGACTTACGCGTAAAGATAACGAGAACTTTGGTTCGCTTAAAAACTTGTTTTTTACACTTTTTAATCCAAGATTCTTGTACTTTCAACGTTTTAAGGTGTTAAAATACTTGTTTTTGGCAAAAGGTTTCAAACTTTACGCGTGGATCTAAGTTTTTAAGCTTGTTTTTGTTCGTGGGTGAAGTTCTACGCGTAACCCGTTTAGCTATTTTGGTTCATCAAGGTTCACACTTTTGTGTTATTTTGGTACTATTAACGCTATTCCATAACAAAAATCTGGTTTAGAAACAAATTTGGGCATCTTCATTTTTACAAGTAAGATTACGCGTATCAAAACCCTAATCTTACGCGTAACTTTATCCGTGGTTTGATCTTCAGTTTCGTGGTTTACTCCGTGTTTTCTTGCTTAGATAAGCCTGAAAATACGTCGACTTTAGATATCTTTTGCACTGTGAAGTGTAAAAGATCACTTGGGATAAAACCCTAAACTTACGCATAAGCATAAAGCTTACGCGTAGAAATCCTACGCATAAGATTCATCTTACGCCTAAGCCAAGTCTTACGCATAAGGTAATCCTACGCATAAGTTTCTACGCCTAACCTTGTGTCTACGCATAACTTTAGAGTCTTTTCCATACTTACGCGTAAGCTAAATTCTACGCGTAACTAGTGATTGTTACGCGTAACTTTGGTGTTTTTACGCATAAGTGCTACTTGGATTATTGTGATTTCTACGCCTAAGGACACTTCAACAACTAAGGTTCATTCGACTACAAAGATCCATTTTTACCAACACAAGTTTTCAACATGTCAAAACCACCATACTCTAACTATTTCCCTTACACTTATTCTCAACGACAACAACAACTAAGTCCAAAACATCAACAATGGAATCAACAACAACCAATTTATCAACAACAATTTAATCAAAAACATACTCCACAACTTGGAGCAATTCCTCCACCACAAATGGTTCAAACACCGCCAAGTCTTCAAGTTCAACCCTACACAAATGACTTCAATCAACATCCATCAAGGAACACTATGAAGGAACCCACTTAGTTTGCAAAGATGTGTGAAGCTTTAAGCAGCCAACAATCAATTCATGAGGCTAGATCACTTGATAAACCTCCAATGCTCACTCCAGGAAACTACGATCAATGGGTGATAAGGTTCTTTAGGTTTTGTGATCTGAAGAAGCCACATGGAAAGTTCTTAAAGAAGGTTATCTTGGAAGGTCCATTTGAGATGCCTACTGTCATTGTACCCGGAGATCCAAATGCTATTCCACCAAGAGATGAACAAACGAACATTGCTACTGTTGCAGACTTGAATCCTCAAGAACTTCTACACTATGAAGCAGATGAGCTTGCAATGGAATATATCCTCTTAGGATTACCAAACCTAATTCTTCGTAGTGTTGATGCTCAAAAGACTGCACAGAAAATGTGGGATCATATTCGTCTTCTTATGGAAGGATCTGTACTCAATCAGGAGGATTTGGAATCCAAAATTTACTTGGCTTATGAACACTTCATGATTGAACCTGGAGAGACACTAGAGTCCTATCATCATCGATTTTCAGACATCATCAATGATTTGGATAAACACAACATCATCATGCCAAGAATTGCAGTAAATACTAAGTTCCTGAGTAGTCTTGGTCCTGAATGGGAGAAGTATGTCATTTTTCTCCGTCAAGCGAAGAATATGCATCATTCTACATATGGATTGTTGTACGATTACTTGAAGCCTCATGAAAAGGAAGTTGATCAGGAAAGGATTCTCCGTGCTCAAATTGCTCCACCTACACATCCGGAAAATCAACAACTTGCCTTATATGCTCAACAAAGTTATCCTCCTCAACAAGCAACTCAACCAACTGCCTCAGTCACACAAAACGATCATTCACAGCAACAAGCTCAACAAAATCAATTGGTTTCTTACAACAACACCAATGCTCAACCAATTGTCAGTGAAGCTAATGAGGACATCGATCCGTTCGAAGCATTGCAACAAGGATTTGTTATGATTGCTAATGCTTTTGGCCGTTATACCAACAAATCAAACAATCGTATTCGTTCCTCATCTAACACACGAAATCAGGCTGTTGTGAACAATGGACGAGTTGAAGTTCAGAATCGTGGTTATGGTCGTCAGATGGGCGGTGGTCAAGGGTTTAATGCTATGGGTAGGAACAACAACAGAGCTCAAGTAGTGGAACAGGGAAATGCTCAGAATGGGTTGAATGGTCTTAGATGCTACAACTGCAATTAGAAGGGACACCTGGCTAATGCATGCCCAAAGCCAAGGACTAGGGGCAGTGCTTATTTCAAAGAGGCTCTTCTTTTGGCTCTTAAGGATGAAGCTGGTGGATCTCTCACAGACAAAGAACAGAGCTTTATGGCAAATGCAGACTCAGATGATGATATGGAGGATTTGCAGGCCAATGCAGCTGTTATGTTGATGGCTAATATGCATGAGTTACACATGAGTGACACAGGCCCAGTGTATGACACTGATGGCTTGTCTCAGGTACCCGAACAAACCATATTCATCTCTGATCTAATATCTCCGCCAACATCTGAATCCGGCAAGGCTCAGAATGTTCAAAATGAGTCGTCCACATCTCATTCCGACGATTTTCAACTAGACCCCGTAGTTATATTTGACGATCAAGATGACCAAATGGTTTCCCTTGATAATCAAATTGACTCCGTGGTTATACTTGAGGATCTCAGTAATGATCATGTTATGACTCACGTTGAACACGCCGAACTTTTGCCTCATCCAGATCTTGCTCTTTTACTTAAAGACCAGCAATCCCAAATTGAAGAATGTTGTGCATTAAATCAGGTCTTAAAAAGTAAGAATGCACTGTTAACCAAGGATTTTGAATGTTTACAAAAGCAACTCAACTTTTTCAAAACTCAAGAAAAACGTGAAAAAGGTTTTGAAGCAGCCTTTGCAAAATCTCATCAAAATGAACAATATTTAGAGAGACAGATGCGTGATCTAGCCGCTTCGAAGAATGCTTTGTTGTCTGAGATAGAACAACTGAAACATGAACATAAAAAGCAAATTAACGCTCTCACCTTGGAAAATCAAAAAGCTAAGGCTGAGTTGTTAAATTGTCAAAAACAGTTCTCTGCATACAAAAAGTATTCCACGAAACGAATAGATGATCATCTTGAAGAAATTATCGGCTTGCAAAACAAACTTAAAGAGTTTAAAACTGTTGTTTATAAACATGGTGAGTCGGTCACAGCTATTGAAAAGTTTACTTTAAAACCAAATCTAAATGGCTATGGACCAAATCTTGCTGATTACAAACCTAAGCTTTCTACCAAAGTATTGAAACCAAATCCTGAAGTTTCCAGTGCAGAATATAAAATTGATAATTCTGTTATGAGTGTTGTTGAATATCATCGTCAAGAGGAATTAGATGTAGAAGACGAGAGTCGATCAAAATTAGAAAAAGTTGTTTACAACAAACCTTTTAATTATTCAAAAGCGGTCACTTTCGTCACACCAACGGATTCTTCTAACACACCAAGGATCATCATAAAAACGTCTGAGTCTTCTAATGTTAATCCCAAACCAGATTATGCACAAACTTATGGTCCTTTACCTTCCATCAGTGAAGTAAACTCAAAAACTGAAAATCGCAAAATTCTTCGATATTTTGACCTTTTCATGGCTGACCTAAAAACTTTACAACATGAGATAGAATATCATTCTGAAATCAAAGTTCAACACTTTCAATCGCCTCTAGAGCGAGAACAAAGAGACATTTTTCAGAAAAATCTTTTACCAAATGTTAAAAATTTGAAAAGTTGTGCATTGTCTTGGGAAAAGGACTTTCATAAGGAACTTGGATTGATGAAGGTCATTTTCGAGAAAACAGAAACATCTATTTCTAATACCAAACGTAAAAAGAAAATGTTGAGAAAAGATGTTGACCGACTCTTGGAAGATGTCATCGTGTGATGTCCATAATGTTGTGCTATTGAATTCTTTGTCATATGAATTTGATTATATCTCTGCGATCTTGTTGATTCGTGGTAAATGTTGAGAACACGACAATGTGCTTCAGGTCGAGTCCTTAAAAGTTGAAAACAAGCGATTGTCAAACGAACTTTCAAATGCAATACGTCGTCTTAATTGGTGTCAAAAAGATATTCACGATCAACAACTTGATTTTCAACACAAAATCGCCCAGTTGCGTGACAAAACTTCTGATCCAAAAATTGAGCAACTGGATGATCAAAACGTGTCTTTTAAGTGTCAAATCTCAAAATATGAACAAGAACTTGTAAAAGTTAAACAGGAATATGGTGTCATATTTGATTCACTCAATAAGACTCGTCATGAAGCATCAAACGAACTTGATCACTATCTTGCTCACACTAGAGAAGTCATGAATTTTGCTGGTAATATTCGTTCTGAAAATCAAGATTTGATTCACACTATCTCTAAGTTAAGAGAAATGTTAGGAAAGTATGAACAACTTTCGCCAACCATCATTAAGAGATTAGCACCAGTAACACTTAGTAATCGTGAACCTAGAATCCCTACTTCCAAATCACAAGTTGCTAATGTGCTTCCTTCTACTAAAACAGGAATAGTTGCGTCTTTTCCAAACGTCCGCACTTCACAGCCTATGAGCACTCAATCGAAGAATAGGAAGTTGCAACCTAAGAAAAGATCAATAAGGAATGCTAAAGTAGAAGAACACCCTAGGACTATGAATAAGACTCACGTTGCTTCCACTATAGATATTGCGTCTGGCAAATGTAATAGAAATAGTGATATAACGAATGCTAAATCTTTAAGTACTTTTGATATTCAGTCTGATGCACCTTGTGTTATTTGTCGTAAAAGTATGAATTCTGATTGTCATGACAAATGTGTTGCTAAAGCTATAATCTCTCGTTTACGGAATCCTAAGAATCGGAATACCTCTAGGCCCAATAATCATTCTAAGTTTGTGCTTGGTAGACCGCCTTCTTTATATTCTAAGGCATGCATTGTTGTCCCTGTAGCTCCAGTTTCACCTCCTAAGAATGTAGTACCACCCAGTGAATTCACAATGACAAAAGCAAATAGTAGTTATAGATGGCAGAAATGGATATATAACACACTAGGATTTAAATGGATACCTAAAGCTATTGATGTGTGTATGTCTACTATAACTGCTCCGGAACCCTCTAACATTTCGGGTTCCACATCTACTTCTATTCCATATGTGTCGTCTGTGTGTAATGCATGTGATACAGATCATTCTCTGGATTGTTGATAGCGGATGTTCCCGACACATGACAGCAACCTTAAACTGTTATCAAACTTTATTGCAAAGTTCATTGGCACTGTCGGGTTCGGGAATGATCACTTCGCAGCTATCATGGGCTACGGAGACTATATCAATGGGAACATCGAAATAAGCGGGGTTTATTATGTGGAAGGCCTCGGTCACAATCTGTTTTCAGTAGGTCAGTTTTGTGATGGAGATTTAGAGGTTGCTTTCTGGGAGAAAACTTGTTTCATTAAGTGATCTACAAGGAAACGACCTTATGTCCGGCTCGCGTAATTCCAGTCTTTACACTATCTCTATGCAAGACATGGTTGCTTCTTCTCCCATCTGCTTACTTTCAAAGGCAACATCAACAAAATCCTGGCTATGGCACCGTCTTCTCTCACATCTAAACTTTCAAACCATCACCAACCTTGCTCGACACAAACTAGTTGAAGGACTCCCAAGATTTCGGTATTCAAAAGATCACCTTTGCTCAGCTTGTGAACAAGGCAAAAGCACTCGTGCTCATTTTCCTTCAAAGGTGGAACACAGCTCTCAGCATGTGCTTCATCTTCTTCACATGGATTTGTGTGGCCCGATGCGCGTGCAAACGATCAATGGCAAACGCTACATCTTAGTAATTGTTGATGACTATTCACGCTGGACTTGGGTCTACTTTCTTCGAAGCAAAGATCAAGCTCCACAGATGATCATCACCTTTCTCACGAAAATACAAGTTCAGCTTCGAAACACTGTCCGACAAATCAGAACAGACAGAGGCACTGAATTTGTTAACCAAACTCTTCGTGAATTTTATGAGAAAGTTGGAATTCAGCATCAGACATTTATTGCACGCACACCAGAACAAAACGGAGTTGTTGAAAGACGAAACCGAACGTTAGTGGAAGCTGCAAGAACAATGCTAATCAATGCTAAACTTCCAGATTACTTATCGGCAGAAGTTGTATCTACTGCATGCTATACTCAAAACCGGTCTATGATTACAAAACGCCACAACAAAACACCTTTCGAGCTTGTCCACAACAGAAAACCGAATCTCAAACACTTTCATGTATTTGGATCTCTTTGCTATCCGAATAATGATCGTGATGACTTTGGAAAGCTTAAAGCCAAAGCTGACATTGGAGTCTTTATTGGATACTGTGATAATTCTAAAGGTTTCCGCATCTAGAATCGTCGAACAAAGGAGGTTATGGAAACGATCCATGCTCATTTTGATGAACTCACGGAAATGGCTTCTGAGTATAACAGCTTAGAACCCGGTCACAACCGCTTAAACTTCCCTCAACCCCCATCATCAGCCGAACAAAGCCCCCAGCTCACTCATCAATAAATGGAAAGGTTATTTGCTCCGCTGTTCAGTGAAGATATTGATGAACGTGCTCCAGGTGTATCCGTTGTTTCCGCTGCTCAACCTGATAATACTCTTATACCCGATACACCTGCTACAACAACTACTGTTGAAGAAGCACCACCAGTTGACTCCACCACAACAGTTGAACACACCGCTTCCAACACTGATGAACCGGCTGATGATATTCTTAATGAAGTACCCCCACCTACAGATTTTGATCCAAATGCGTTCTTTAACCCGTTTGCTAATGAAACTGTTGCACCAGATGTCGCGGAATCTTCAACAAACCATTTGAATCCTCAGAATCTGCACAATGTATACCAACATCAACCCTCCACACATAGATGGACAAAAGACCATCCTCTGGCAAATATTATTGGCAACCCACATCAACCAGTCGTTACGAGACAACGTCTTCATACAGATGGTGAACATTGCATTTATGCACTCACTGTCTGCCAATCTGAGCCTAAAAACATTAAAGACGCAATGACAAAAGATAACTGGATTGAATCCATGCAAGAAGAACTCAACCAATTCAAACGTCTTGAAGTATGGGAACTGGTTGAAAGACCAACAGGGGTCTACGTCATTGGTCTCAAATGGATTTGGAAAAACAAATTGGATGCTGAAGGAAACGTAATCCGAAACAAGTCACGTCTAGTTGCTAAGGGTTATCGTCAGGAAGAGGGAATAGAATTTGAAGAATCTTTTGCTCCGGGTGCTCGTCTTGAGGCTGTTCGGATATTTCTCGCGTTCGCGGCTCATATGAATATGACGGTCTATCGGATGGATGTCAAAACTGCGTTTCTCAATGGACAACTTAAAGAAACGGTTTATGTCGCCAACCAGATGGATTCGTTGATCCTGAGTTCCCGAACCATGTCTACAAACTGAACAAAGCTCTGTATGGTCTCAAACAAGCTCCTCGGGCATGGTACGATAAGCTATCATCTATCCTCATTGCTAATAATTTCACCAAAGGTTCAGTTGACCCAACTCTTTTTATACAATATCACGGGGCACATATCTTAATTGTTCAAATTTACGTGGATGACATCATTTTTGGGTCTACACATAAAAAGTTTTCAATCGCTTTTACAAAACTAATGAAGAAATTTTTTGAAATGTCCATGATGGGTGAACTCACGTTCTTTCTAGGACTGCAAGTTCATCAATCACCCCGTGGTATTTTCTTGAGTCAGTCCAAATATGCCCTTGAATTGTTAAACAAATTTGGAATGAAAACCTGTGACACTTATGCCACACCAATGACTCATACCAAGAAGCTAGACGCTGATTTACATGGGAAATTAGTAGACCCTACCAAATACCGAAGTATTATTGGGTCTCTCATGTATCTAACAGCTAGCAGACCTGATATTGTCTTTGTCGTTTATCTATGATCCCGTTATCAGTCGCGACCAACTGAAACCCACCTCTCTTAGGCTAAAAGAATCCTCCGATACATCAAGGGAACCATTAACTTGGGGATCGGTATCCGAAGGATTCTGGTTTTGAACTAATCGCTTTTTCAGACGCTGACCACGCAGGATGCTTAGATTCACGGAAAAGCACTTCCGGAGCTTTACAATTTCTTGGTGATAAACTGGTGCCTTGGCAATCGAAGAAGAAGGATTGTACGTCGCTGTCCTCAACCGAAGCAGAATATGTAGCCATGTCGGCGTGCTGTGCTCAAGTCATCTGGATGAGAATACAACTCAAAGACTATGGTTACGTATTTGACAGAATCCCGATGTACTGCGAAAATCGGAGTGCCATTGCGATCTCGTGCAACTCAGTTCAGCATTCAAAATCAAAGCACATCGATCTTCGCTATCATTTCATCAAGGATCACGTGGAACAGGGTACAGTTGAATTATACTTCGTGGGTACAGAATACCAATTGGCAGATCTTCTCACCAAAGCCTTGCCTCCCGCTAGGTTTAATGAGTTGGTCCACCGGATTGGTATGAGGTGTTTGACTCAAGAGGAATTGGATGAACTCCTAAAACAGTCTTAAAAACCTGTCAAACACCAAAATATCTTTTGTAAATACATTTTCCAAAAATAAAATACAAAAATATAAAACCTGATAAAACAACAAAAATATTCTTCTAATATAATTTTCTTTCAACATGGCAAGTACATTTCTTCCATAAACACTATAATCTTTCAAAATTCAGTATTTTTCCGATCAAGTGTTGAGGGGGAGAAAATTAATACCAAACTGTTTCAAAAACACTCGAGTACTTGCATGTTTTACTATACCGGCTATTTCTTTTATCAATTGTGGTAAAATTTCTGGTTTTATGACACTCCTCGGACTAAAATTTATAACCTTTCATTATTTTTCTTAAGTCGAGGGGGAGTGTAGTCAAGTTTCTTTCTTAAAATCTTTGTTTGGTAACCAAAATGGAAGTTAAATGGCTTTGTATGAAAAAGTAAAAGGTGGAGGGACTAAAACTGTCAAAATGTTAAAGTCATTTTAATAAAAGATCCCACCTAACTTAACTCTTCACATTTATTGCAAAACCCATCTCATCCTATGCTTAAAAACGTTCAAGAAATCAGTGTTTCAGATCTTAAATTTGTAAGTTTCTTAGTGTTCCTAACAAGATTACAAACAATGGTTTTAAATCGTTTTGAAAATTAACGGTTAGATTTTAAACTATGGTTGATTTTGTGTTCTACGCGTATGCGTATGAACACATAATCTTGTTTATGTGTTTGTGGTTAAAGAGATAGTGTCAAAATGTTTTAATAACATCTATGATATTTTTTCTATCCTCAAAACGAACCCAGAAACTCGAATTGAGTGATTTTGAAAATTAGGGTTCTTAAGTCGAATTGGGTGTTTTCAAATGTGAAGGTTTTTGGTCAAAAATATTGTTGTGTGATGTTCATATCATGTTGAATTAATGATTTCCAGGCCCTATAACAACCCAGAAACACTAATTAAGTCAGAATTAGGAATTAGGGTTTAATGTTCTTGAGTTTGGGTATTTTTGATTCACCACAAATTGGATGTTAAAACTTGGTTATTAGACTCTCACAACACTTAAGACCTACCAGATAACGTTTGGTGCAAATCCTATGGTTAGAAATCATACGCGTAATTATTAAACTCTAGGGTTTTGACCTACGCGTATGACTTTCTACGCGTAAATGTTTAACATGTCTTCATGCCATGATTTGTTGTAAACAGAATATATGTGTTAAGATTGATGTTATGATGATTTTATTTCAGGTTTGCTACGCATAAAACTCAGAATCAAGGTGTTTGTTACTCTACGCATAAGGATCACCTTATGCGTAGAAAGTTATGCGTAAGAGAAATTTTACCCGTAACTATTACGCGTAAGGTTCTACAATGGGACTACGCGTATCCTGTGAAGGATATGCGTAAACAGTGACCTCTACGCATAAGGTCTACTCTTACGAGTAAGCCTTACGCGTAAGGTTTTTATACGCCTACGCGTAAGCTCTACGCGTAACATTTCTTACGCGTAAGTAAGGATCCTACGTATAAGCTTGCGTCTACGCGTATACTTCTCCTGTTTACGCATAAGCTACTATTCCTACGCATAAGCCTTGGTCAAACCTTCGTTTTGAATTGTTACGCGTGCAAACTTGTAAATAATTGAATCATGACGTCACGAATCCAATAATGTCACTAATAAACTTAAAATGTTTAATATGTTGTGAACTATAAGTGATAACATAAACTTTAAAACTTAAAGTTAACTAACTCACGAAATGTTTCACGACGTCATTGGACTATTGGACAAACAAGTGACTTAGGACTCGTAACAATCATTAACACTGTACATTCAATAATTAGATAATAAAAACCTTCTGTTGACTAACATTATGTCTTTCGATATGTTGGTTCTTTTGGCTAATGTTATTTCAGATCACGACATGGCTGCTCAAATGAATGTGGATGCACCAGAAGTTCTCACTATTGCTGATATCTTCCCCAATGGCTATCCAAGAAAGATTGTAAAGAACAATCTCAGAGTTGACTTTGATACCCTCACATGCTCAGAATCTTCTTGCTTGATTGCTGTGGATATTCTTAGGAATCATCCGTACCAGAACATGCTATCACACTCTGCTACAGTACCGGAGATCTACATACAACAATGCTGGAATTCAATGCAAAGGATCAAAGGTCAAAGTGCGGTGACTGTGACGCTCAATCACAAACAAATCACCATCACACAAGCAGATCTACGGACTGTTCTTCTAATTCGACATCGAGCCAACCGACTTCTATGCCACACCTACTGAAGAGACAGTTCTGCAATTCCTGATGGATATTGGATATGATGAAGCTTCAGGAATTATCACTAAGCATTCTCATGTGGAGCTTAAGAACATTCCTCAACCGTGGAGAACCCTCTACATCATCATCACCAAGTCAATCTCTGGTCGTGACAGTGGCTATGAGCATCCCAAGCTCATGGAGCTGCAAATATTTTGGTCATTAATCAACAAGAAGGACATCGAAATTGAAGCACTGTTATGGGAAGACATGATGTCATTTCACAAGAAACTTGGCTCAAAGATTCCCTATATCAGATACACAAAGCTGTTGATCCAGAGAGCACTTGGACTTCATTCTGATATTCCCAAGAGGCTCAATGACCCTGACAATCACGACATGTTGACTGAACCCATCCTATCGGTCAGAATCAAGGAATCGTCAACAAAGCAGGGTCTGTGTTACCTGATCACCTTCTGACCAATGAAATCAAAAAGCTTGAAACATACAAAAGGTATCTTGTAGCAGTAAGAGAAGGCAAAGTTGGTCATCTCGATGAGAAGACTTCTGGAACACCTATACGGAAAACCAGAAGAGGCAGTGCAGGAAGTGCTGCAAGCACTGAGAGTCAAAGGATGTTCCCCAGAAGGAATCCTCCACGTAAGAGGACAATTCCCGCCCAGGAAGCTGCTCCTATTCCCGTATCCAAGTCTGAACCGCAGAGAAAGCTAATGGATGAGGACTCAGAGGGTACTGAATCAGATGAAGAGACTTTCTACTCTGAAACTGCTGAAGATGAACCTACTTCAGCAGCTAAACCTCCAAGTCCACCAGGTGACAAAGAAAAAGGGAAGACTCATGTACTTGTGCCTTATGAAGAAAGCTCAGATGAAGAAGAAGAGCAACTGGATATTTCATACAGGAAGAAGTTCAAATTTGTCAGACTTCAACACGTGGCACAACAATTTGCAAAAGATCAAATGGGTGGCCCCGGAGGGTCAAGTGGTGTAGCTCAACCTTCACCAGATCCTGATGCGGTTAATCAACCCGATAAGGGATCTGGTGCCCCCACTTTGAAGCAACAACAAAAGCCCGTGGAAGAAACTATTGAGCATGAATTTGAGGAACCTGTTAAAGAAAAGTCCGAGAAAGATGAGGGTGACAAAGAAAAGACTGAGACAAATAAGACAGAAGAGAAAGAAAAGTCTGGAGATGATACTGATTATGATAAGTTTCTGCTAGACAGTCATGCTCGCTCAGAGGACAAAACCTCTGCACCTCCAAAGGACCCGGAATCTCCTCACATCTCATCATCATCCGATTCTTCGTCTCACTCTTCACCACCACCATCAAATAAATCAACCAAATCATCATCCAGATCAGTGAAGAAGCCAACTCCATCTTGGATGTCTCAAACTAAGAACCGAATCACCAAAGCTGTCAAAAGAGTCAGAAAGAAAGACATGCTCTATAGAAAGCTGAATTTCATTGCTGATCAGATAACTTATCTTCACGATGAGACAGACAAGATGAAAGTTGAAAGGGAGTATGTACAGAAGCTTATGAAGGATGATCTTCAAGGAAGCATGGACGAGATGATTAAAGGATACTCTCACAAGTTCCTAATGGAGGTCGTTCCGAAACTGACAAAGGAGATGTATACCAGACAACTGTATCCACATCTCTTACACTTAGCCAAGCAAGCCATGAAATCAACTCCGATGAACTTGAGTATCAATCCAGTTGAAACTACAGTCTTCTCAGATGATGAATTAGTAAACCGGCTGGTGGCACAAATGTCAAAACGCGCTGCAACGTTTGCCTCCCATGAAGCTAAACTGTTTGAAGCATTGCTGGAATACCAACTCAAATCATCATTCAGAGAAGAGGCTACAAGGCCTAAGCGTTCAAGAGATGATGAAGACAAAGATCAAGATAAGGATTAGGAGCCTAAACGCACAAAGAAGTCTGGTGAATCATCTTCAATTCAGTACTCAATGCCGCCTCCACCCCAAAGGACTCCAGCTCAACAAAGATCTCCTCCCCGCTCTTCTGCAGATAAACCTCAGGATTCCGAGACACCACCCCAGACTCAGAAAACCGGTGACCACTTTGAGTATACGGGTGGTGACGATGAAGAATTCCATGAGCCCCAACAACAACCCGCCTCTCCCGACAAAGTATAGAAACCAGAATCCTCATCTAGGCCTAAGAAACAGAAGAAGAAGGCGCCCAAGGCTGACGTCCTATCATGGCTAGATGAAGATACAACAGAGGAATTTGAATGGTTCTCTACTCTTGTTAATTCCACTCCCTATCCGGCTGAAGGTCAAGATCTGGTAGACGGTAATACATTGGAGCATGCAAAGATACTGCAAGAAAAATTCCGAGTAAAGAAGATGACAAAATCTGAGTTGCGGCGAATCAAGAATGAAGCTTTTCAACTGTGGAAAGATAGCTCAGAAAGTGCCATCGAGGTCGAATATCACCTTGACAACATTGCTCGAGCTATGTCTAACAACATGGATTGGCTCAACCCAGAAGCAAACATCGACTTTACGAAGCGGGACAACCCTCCATATTACACCGACTGGTCTAAACCACTACCAACGATCGGCCAACCAGATCAGCCTAGGATCCCATTCAGATATTTCTTCAACAAAGACTTGGAGTTTCTTCTTCATGGTGGCGATGGTTCAAGGAAATACGCTACATCCCTGACACTTCCATTCCCAGCAGCCGAATACTCAAACTGCATAGCTATCGAGGAAAGAGCTAATCACTTGTTCTCCAACAAAGTGGAAGCATACAACCGAGATGCAATGTATGGGATTCATCATTGGCCGGAACGACGAAGAATCTACTACAGAAGCTGCCAGGTTCAGAAGTCTCAAAATGCAGTGTTCAGTACTAAGGATATCGTTGCCATCAAACACGTTGATCTTTCGTCTAAATGGGACTACACGTATCTAAAGAATATTATGGTAAAGAGACAAGACGAAAGGGATTATGCATTCTCTGAAGCTGACTTTGAGAATTTGTCTATCAACGACATCGAAGACATGTACCTTGCCAAAGTACAGGGTCGTATGAGACAATTCTCCACTGAAGTACAACGTGAATTCATCAAGTCAGTGCTCATCTTCATCAGACGCATAGTTATCAAAGAACGTGTAGAAGATCTCCAACTGGCAGTTGAATCTTATCAGACCCGTGTAAACTTCACTCCACCACAGCTTGATCTTCCCGACATCAACCAGCTCTCACAACTTACACTCATCAGCAAACCATTCGGCGTCGTTTACCGCAGTGAACTTCAAAGAAATTGGTTGATGGCGTGCAGAGATCTTCACAAGTTTGGAGATCACACTTTGAAGATGGTTAGGGACGGATTGGCTTACCGGTTGAAGGATATACACCAAAAGATTGGGTCTCCTAAGCGATAGAATTCTCAGGATCGAAGAGATGTGAAGAGGATCATCACGATGATTGATGAACGGTTGTATAGAAGGGATCAGTTCAGAAGATTGGAAAGCTATGTTGGTGGTCGACCCAGGAGAAACATAATTGGTTTTCAACGCCCGATTCACACTCCTGGCGACATCTCTGGACTACCTGGTACCCCTTGAACTGCTTCTTTCATTATAAACTTTGGATGTATGATTGATTATGTCTATGGCTTGTGCACATATTACAGTGTACAACCCGTACTTGTAAATAAAGGACCCTGTGGTACGCTTCAGTGCCACAATCCTTATATAAGGAGCGAAAGCTTCTTACTTTTGAGTAAAACCTATCAAACCTTTCACTTTTCAAGGTTTTGCTCAAAAGAACAAGTACTTTCCCTTATGATTTTCAAAACCTCAACCGTTTATATCACTTGTTGAGGGGGAGTACTTGACTTAAAACTTTGTTCACAAATTGTTCACAGTGGTCATTCTTCCCGCAACACTCGAAATGGTCATATTTATTCTCAACTTTTCAAAAATAACATTTTATATGCCATCTTTGAGGGGGAGAAAATACGTGATAAGAAATATGTTTGTTTTGCTATATGAACTCTCGTGTGAAAAGACTTTAACCCAAGAATTGACGAGATCTTAACTGTCAGTAACTCGAAAAGACTTGTCCGGGACGGGTAATAATTTCAAGCTAGTTCGCTAGTGATGTAAACGTGTCTCGCAAAGGACTTGTCTGAGTAGAATGTACCATTCGAGAAACTCTTGGTAGACATGAACTCTGACGGGTTTGACAACCTTTCGAGGATTGTCTACACCTTCAAAGTAGTTATTAGAGCTAGTTGTCACCTAAAAGCTGACAATGTAACTCTTTAACTATGCCACGTAACCGTGTCTCGCAGGGGAATGTCTATCTTGAGTTGATCAATTCAAAATGTGCGCGCTCTTTCCTCACTGTGCATTTAACCGTTTAAACTCTTAAGCATATGTGGAGGGGGAGTATTTATGCAAAATCTCATCTCAACAGTGGTTCAAAAAAAGTTTTCATTCATAAACACTGAGCGAGATTTTTCAAGTAAATGGTTTTATGGCAACATAGGTTAGTCATGGAGTTATAAGGTGACTAAGGTTAGGAATAACCGTCCTGTGATCCGCCAGAGCCGGAGGGATCTACCCAAGGATACAACAAATAGTTAGTATTTAAAAGTCCTTAGGTATGATTGTAAAAAGGAGAAAATGAGAATCGGAGAAAGAAGGAGTTGAAGAATTAAAAAGAAATGCAAAGAAAAGGGTGAAAAGAAATAGCCCTCCAGATTATTCAACTTAGGGCAGACACCGGGTTCAATTCATATGCTACTGGTTGTCACTAGATGACACCGGTATTGAAGATTAAAAGTCGTCATGGACCGAGTGACGCATGCACTAAACCTTCTTAACCACTCAAGTGTCTCTCAACAGAAGCTTGTTTCATTCTCACAGGGAACCCTACATAAACTATCGGCTTTCTCTTAGAGATTGCTGGTAATGAAAAAGGAGACCCTCTCCCTAGTCTCCGCTCAGGAAAACCAAAATGCACTATTGAGTCTAGAGCCACGAGATTCATCAAAAGATCTCTTAGGTACACTTGACATTTCATCACTTGACGTTCAACAATAAGAATTTCAGTGGTACATTATCGAGTCCTTCACAAATCTTAGCAATCTGTTGAGAACATTTATGAGAGGTTCACAACTGTGATCCTCAGTGATTGAATGGAAACTCCTGCCAGGGTCAACATCAAACAGCCCTGACAGCAGGTCGCTTCGGCAACTCCCGTGGATTGCGCTTAGTGGTCTCAAACGGTCTACAGTCGTGAGGTGATGCTTCGGTGTACCTCAGCGACTCATCTGAATCGTAGGTGTACTTCGGTACATCGTGTTATCTCACTTGTGGGACTCCGATTCAGGAACGGCCTTTGTGAGAATTAGAGTTGTGTTTTCACACTATGCTGTTAACACTCTCGAAGTTCAAACTTGTAAGTGCCGGAATCCGCTTATTACTAACCGTTTTTATGTTTTCTTCTTATGGAAGCTCTGGAGCGGAATGATCGTGCAGATTCTTCTCATGCTCACGCCAACATCATCACTAATGGAAGTTCTATCCAAAAGCAACACAACAGTCAGAATGATTCTTCGCCAAATCAAAGAATCTACAAAGTTAAAGACTTACAGAACTTCATCAGTACTGAATTCCAATGTCAAAAGAGCGTGTGAGCATGTTGAAGAATGACGTGGAGACACTGTAGCGGCGAAGCAGACCTGAGGCAGACTTGATGCAGACAACAACATACTATCACTTTCATCACAAAGAACAATGATCAAAGAACAAAGTTAAAGATGATGTCAAAGCATAATTGTTCAAAGTAAACTATCTCTCTACACTGGGGAGATTGTTCGAATCAAGACATTACTTCTCACAAGAAAGAAGAATGACAGAAGACGTCAAAGCTACTATTACATCAACGCCTTCACCGTTTTTATCACCAACACTTGAGGGGGAGATTGTTGGAATCACTCCTAAACCTTCATCCAAGTGTTAGTTTCTCATATGTAATAGGTAGCTTATTATGGACTTTATGTTTGTTTAAGGTCAAGCTTATGTAGAAGGCCCATAAGCTTAGGCTCATGTCCAATAAGGAAAAGAGAAGGAGTAGGAGTGTTGCCCTAGCTCCTTGCCTATAAATACTATGTAATAACCCTCACTTGAGGGTTGGTTGTTCAATTTATTCCTTTCATTCACATCTTACGCATAACCGGTCATAAGCATATCGTGTGTGTTTGTTTGGTTTATTGTTCAATCGCCTTTATCTCTTTCTTGTAAGCTTGTGTTGTAAAACTAGTGACCTAACAAATCCTTTTTTAGGTTTTGGTGAAAGATTGGGAAAATTGCAAGTTTAACCCCTCGCTGGAAGTTTCATTGCGCCCCTTGTACTTTTGGTATTGACGTTTTTGGCCCAAAACTAGTTTAAGAGGGTGTAACCCTCTCATTTTACAAACACTAAACCTATTTTTTGTTTCTTCCTCCCCCCTCTTGTGCAGCCGCCGACGAAACCCCAACCACCACCGTCACCACTTCACACCACCACCTCCACAACCAAAACACCACCATCCCTTGCCGGATTCACAATAGCCCACCACAATTTGCACATCAGAACCACCATCCAAAAGTGTCACCACCACCACCTTCAAAAACCGTCACCACCACCACCATCTAACCCGTCACACCATCTGAACATTAACAAATCCACTACATATGTCCATCTCAAAAACCTCCACCCTACTCCTCAACAATGGGTCAGATCTGGGTTGTTGGTGCGGCGTATTTGTGTATAAATGGTGACTTTGAAGGTTTTTGGTTAAACAATTCTAGTGGGTTTTGATTATGAGTTAATAGTTGTATTTCAGGTGGCTTGAATTAAATGAATGTGGCAGGAATTTTTTGGTGGGTTCCATGTATGAATTCATACCGCCGGCTAGATTTGGAAAAGCCACTTTGGCCAAATCTGTTAAAAGGGGTTTTAAGTTGTTTCTTATGGTGGAAAAGAAGGTGATGAAGAAAAAATGAAAAATGAATGTTTGGTTAGAAAAATATATGTAAATAAGATTTTAGTTAATAGATATACAAATGTTGATAAAAGTGGTGTTTGGATTTGTACAAATGTGATGGTCTTATTTTCGTAATTTGATTGATATATATATATATATATATATATATATATATATATATATATATATATATATATATATATATATATATATATGTGTGTGTGTGTGTGTGTTGATATGTTGTTATAAATTTGGACAACAAATACATGTTGGTTTTTCTTGGAGTTAAAATCCTTATCAATTGATGTTTGGTTTTTATATATATTTTGGTGTTTTTGGTTGTATGAATTATCTCTTAATGAATGCTATTTAAATGGAAGTCGGAGAATTATGGGAAGGCCTGAGTTTGCTGGGCATGACAAGATTCAAGATAAATAATGTTGAAGATGAGGGTAATCTTGTCATTTAACCCTTTTAAACTTGAAGATGTTAAAAAATGACTAACGGTGCAAATATATTTAACACACAGGACTAACGGTGTAAATATTTTCTATCTCGTTAGGAGATAACGGAGAAATAATTTGCACCGTTTGTCCTTATTTTAACGGAGGGATGTATACAGGTTAACTTTTACTAACGGAGTGATGTATCTGTTGAAACTTTTGCGGGAGGGATGTATACTGCGAATCGGAGTAAACCACATGAATGTATTTTGAAGTTTACTCTTAAATAAGCAAAGATAAGTTAAAGTGGCTAGGCCACAATATGACAACAATTGCCATTAACTACCTAACACCACCAACCAATCATGTTTTTAACTTTGACTATAGTTCCATATCCAAACTTATACTTGTAGTCTGGATCGAGTATGTTTATCATGGAACCAATGGAAATGGCAGTTGTTTTGGATGTTCTTAAACAATTGTAAGGAAGATGAAGATGTAGATAAAAGAAGTATGTAGTTTCGTAAGTAGGAGTATATAAATAGGAAAATATATTTTCTGAGCAAACTTACCTTTGGTATCCATACGAGTGAGGAAACCTGCGCGATGCAGCGGAATTACTTTTGTAGACGTGAATTTTACAAAGGACTTAGTTTGCATGATAACTAAACTTGAGAGACTATTTTTGCCATTTTGGTAAATATAACAATTAATGGTGAGGGACCATTTTTGCCATTTTGGTAAACTTAGCAATTAATGGGGAGGAAGTTACTGTAACAGCAACTTTCCTCCCCATGTTTAGTATATATACAGAATGTGCATTGCACATGACTTAAGTTATCGGACAAATTTATAAACGATGAGTGTTATTTTGAGTATACACCACGCTAAACTTGACACGTAACTTTTTCTGAAATAAATAATAGTGTTTAGTTTTGCTTTTTTGATTATTTTTCGTTCAAACTTTGTATATGCAAAATATATGAATAAATTGAGTTTAAAATATATTTTTAGTAGTATAATTTTCATTAATTATTATATAACATAAATAAAAATATTTAAAGTAAAAGTTAAATTAAAAATACTATAAAAGGTCAAACTAAAAGTAAAAGTTAAATAAAAAATACTATAAAAGGTCAAACTAAACACTTAGGTGGTGTTTGTTTTTTAAGAGGTCCTGAATCTGAATCTGAATCTGAACCGCACATCTGAATCTGAATCTAAGGCGTAAATGTCTGAATCTGATCGCATCTGAACGGGAAAAAAAACTCATGTTTGAACCGCATATTTGATTGCTCGTACTAAATTTTTTTTTGGTTATTTTTGTGTCAACAAGAGGCAACAAGAAGCATTAAAACACTTCTCTCAAGTCTAGACCATTAAGATCTTACTACCTTTGACCGCGTCTGAACAGAAAAAAAAAACAAACGATCTAAACGGCCAAAATGTTTGAGTGTGTCTGAACGGTTCAGATTCAAAGACTGTTAAAAGTCTTTAAAAAAAAAACAAACATTACCTTATTTTTTAAGGTGGTTGCTGTTGTAGTGCTATGGAGTAACATTTTGAGTAGTAAAATGCAAATTTCTCTTTATTTAAAAAAAGTTAAATAAAAAAAAATCCAAAACTTTGTTGTGTTCACACACTATCTATCCACGTATCAACACAAACTCCACCCATTTCAATCTCCAACAAACAAACACAAAGACCAAACATGGTATGTTGTTTCGAAGAAGAAGACACAGACACTCTTCACCAACCCCTTCATCACAACCAAACCCAAACCCCAAATCCAAACACCCCCTCAAACACAACAATCTCCCCCATGAACTCCAATTTCCCAGCCTTAACATGCAAGGACATTCTACAAACAATCTTCGAGAATCTCTCTGTGCCCGATCTAGCTAGGTGTGCATGTGTGTGCAAGGTCTGGAGTGAAGTAGCGGGTGATGGTGAGCTTGTGGTTAAGGCTTTTAAAAAGGTTTGGAAGGTGAAGGAGGTTATTGGGAAGCCCAGTTCTGGTGGGTTTTGGAGGGATGGTAAGATTAGTAAGTTTGCGGTTTCGCATCGGGTGACGAAAGGGGATTCTGTTGCTAGTCTTGCTGTTAAATACTCTGTTCAGGTTGTTTGTTGGAATATATGTTTATTGTTTTGTTGTTTGTTATTTGTTGATTATGTGATTTTTGGATGGATGATTAGTAGTTCAGTACCCGAAACCTTATTAGTTTGGTTTGTACGAAAATACTTCGTCTGCTTAGAAAAAGCGTTGTTGCATAGTTAATCACCAATTAGGCGCCCCACAGCTTAATGATTGAGTTTCCTCCTATTGACTAGAGACTGTACGAGCCTATAATCTTTGTTCAACTCTTGTTACATATTTAGTCAACAATTTAGCGCCCCGCAGCTTAATTATTGAAATACATTTCATTAGTGAGTGATGTAATAATTGCATTTTTCTAAAACTATGGCTATTTTTTAAGTGGGCATTGAATTTGAAACGGAGGGAGTAGTTTAATGACGTGTTACGGAGTATGTAGTATTATGAGGATATTGTTGGAGCTAAACAGCTATTTTAGTTTGTAGTAATTAGAGGGTGTTTTGTGATTGTGTTATTGTTGATTAGTTTGTTAACATGTTTAAGTGAATAGTATGGGATGGAAGTTTTGATTGATTGTAATCTACAAATGTATAATCGGTTTTTTTATGATTTGTTACTACTCTATATGTTGTGCTTGTGCATGTTGTGGGAAATGATGAAGTGTTTTAGTGTGGCGAAATGGGGAATGGGAAGTTGTTTGAATGTACTAATTTGTAAATTGCGATGTGTCAAGCCTAATATATCTCAAATGTTGTATAAGTGCTGAACTTCTTGTTTGAGTTTATTTTTCTGATGCGCTGTGCGCATGGATGAATCATAGTGTAGGATTTGTGGTAATATGTATTTTGATAGCTAATTAGGTAGTAGAGCTGTGAGGCTAGTTTCTATGGATGCAAGTGTCTTTTTTACCAAGGAGAAACTGTACTTAAACTTAAGGTGGTTGACAGGGTTTTAGTATTTCTGTTATGTGACTTGTTTCTGGCTTACAGTAGTGGCAGAGGGAATGTCATATCTGTTCATGTGTATACGGATCATACTCTACTACCGGAAATAATAGACACTCGATCAGTTTAACCAATAGTTAGGTTTCAACTTTGTTAAGATTTAAATAATAAAACATCTAGTTTATAACTTTCTACACATACAAGAGTGCATTACTGAATTGATTTTGATTGAAGTTGGTTAATGGATTAAAGTTGGTTGAATGGTGGCAGGTATTTAAGTTATATAAGAATTTTTTTCTGGCTTACAGTAGCTGTAGCGTGAATGTTCCATTTACACTCGGTGTATGCCTAATTTTTGTACCCTGGATTATTCTGATTGGTGTTTTGCAACCTTCAAGTGCAGAGATATGTGTTTGAGATCCTGATTGTAGAAACAAATTTCATTTTAACCAAATTGAATCAGGATGTTGATGCATATAGAGGTTCTGCTACAGTTCTGGTGTAACTATGGTTGTCTTCTTGTAGATCTTTGGTGACATGTTACTTAAAGTTCAGTATTTTAGCTAGCCTCCCTTTTGCAAAAATTGATTGCCGTTAGATAAGCCCTATTTCTTACCCTTTAATTAATTGTATGGGATGCTTCTATTAAGTACCAACTCTGTTTCATCTTTAGGTTATGGACATCAAACGCCTGAACAACATGATGAGTGACCATGGGATACACTCAAGGGACCGATTGTTGATTCCTGTAAGCACACCAGACATTCTCATTGATGGAACTTGCTTTATAGAAGTGGATGCTCATGCTAAGAGGGAAGTTGCTGTATTATATCTGGAAGGTGCACCAGACAGTGTGGTAACTCGTGCGTTGAATACTGTGACATCTGAACGAGGAAAAAGAAGGATAATCGACTCTTTGAGGAGAAGCATGCATGTTGATGATGGTACTGCCGAGTACTACTTATCTTTATCAAATGGTGATCCTCGAGGTGCGCTAATGGAATTTTCGGAGGATATTAGGTGGGAGAGGCTGATGGGTTTGTCATGAATCGGTCATGCAAATGAAGTGATCCACTGAGACAGCATGGGGGATTATTGATATGGTAAAGGTTTGCTGGCAAGGATGTATCTTAATAGTTTTCTATAAATAAGGGCTAATTGCATTTAAATCGAACTCAACTTTGCTCAAATTTCTAACTTGGGTAACCGACTTTGTTTAAAGGGGTGTTTGGGATTGTTAATGTTTTTCTGCTTATGCTTATGCTTCTGCTTATAAATATAAGTACTATAAGCTGCTTTAGAATAATCAGAAAAGGAGAAAAGTTAGCAATCCCAAACACCCCTCTTACTCGTAAAAATCTTCAAACACACAAAGATATCGATGTAAGGTATTCGGTCAAGGATGCCAGGTCAAATTATTGCACCTTTACAGAAGTTGACTGCTTTAACATGGCGGTCACTTGTTGAGGAGAAACTAAATCTTTGAAAAAGTTTGAAGGTTTTCACGGGTGAGAACGAAGTTGGATCCGAAATAGTAATTGGACCAAAGTTGGTTTCAGAAAATAGATTATATATATGTTATGCAATTAACCTGCTTAATAATCCATGAATTCTGTGTAAGAATATGAACTTTCATGAAGATAATGTATATATATTTGTGCGCAAATTCTTACAAAGTGATTTTGCAAATTCTTTCTCATGTGTATTAGCAGCTGCTAACACAATTGATGCAGTGGGATATCGCTAACGGTAGTGGTTTAAAACTCATTATATTGCTGTTCCTTTTGTATCAGATAAGACGATAAGTTCTAGTTGCATCTTTCTACATCTTTGCATTGTAAGTTATGGCAGTCCTCTCTATTTCCATCTATGGCGGTCGTTTTCTACTTCCCTTTATGAAAGAATTTGGTGAGTAAAAGCGTTTTTAGTAAATATGATCTTGAACTTTATCTATACGGGCAGGGTGACTTCATGCAACTTATTTTGCTACTTAAAAACTTGCAGACTAAAGAAGTTGATGCACTATCTAGCCAATAAAACTACAGACTGGCCATGTAACAAACCGTTTATTTTGGTACTTAACTGCCTATCAGTTGACATGTTCATTGCTTATTTTGGTCCAAATTAAACCAATTGGACAACTGTAATATCCTACTCGACCAAATTAACTACCGACTTTTCAAAAAACATTTTCAACTAAACACAATTCAATAAGGGTAATTCCATTTCATAATTGACTGACTTTTACAACGGTATTAGTATCTCAGTTCACTGAATGGTGCAGCTGATTAATCGTAATAAAATTCTATAATTATTAGAAACTATATTTTATAGCCATTTTTATAAGCCAAAAAATAGTGAATACACTTTGGCAAATTTGGTATTTACAGCATATTGTTTTATGTCACATTACTTGTCACTACACATAAATATGAAATAATTTTTGTAGCAAATTTACGACCACAAATGATTAGATTACCATTTGCATATACACGAGCAATACATGACCAAAAATGCTTCCAATGTCATACAGTCATACCATTCTAAATTATACCAGATTGACCAAAAGGTACTTAAAATAACCATTGATGCTAGATTAAACCATATCATTTACCAAAACACTTTTTTTTCAAAGTGATCCATTTTGACCATTAACAAATTGTACTTTGACTTGTCTGATAACTTCCTCTTATTTGACTAGTCATTTGACTTCCCCTCCTTTGCAGCTTTCAATAATTTCTCTTTATTCTTGCACTTATCAGATGTTACAGTCTTAGTTTATCCTATCGAGAAGTGATTTGTACACTCACACAATTGATTGGCACACTCAAATTATGAGTGTTTTGACATCTATATCCTTGCAGGATGAAAATAAGTAAAAATAATATGAGGGTATAAATGTCAAGACACTCATAATTTGAGTGTACCAATCAATTGTGAGAGTGTGCAAATCACTTCCCTTATCGTATTCATAGTATTCTTTCTCTCTTTTTTTCCACATGCTTGTGATATAATGGAGGGATAAAGCGATAACAGAGTTTTACTCTAATGTATTCAAGACGTGATAGTTGGCTAGTTCTTGGGATCAATTAACTTACTGTTGAGCAAATCAGATAATATGCTCTCTAGCGTAAACCCAACCATTAATGATACCTTGTTTCTTACCACACAAATGAGATCTAGATGAGCGTTGAAGGGGATCTGTTAAACCATGTACCTGAACTTATTGGCCATGAAATAGTGGTCAATGCTTCCACAATAGCATTTGCAACTTAGTACTGCTTGAGCCAACCTGTTCTAAAACATTTTCTTTTTCTCGGTGCTCTAAGACATGAATTCTTCAGAAAACTGAGTGTTTTAGATGCATGACTGGGTTCACTCTATTTTCGCTGTTGTTTATAGGTTTGTGCTCTGCAACTCATGACATTATCCCATAACAGTTGGGAATGGTCATTGATTGCTTTCATCTTTGACACATGAAGTTCATATATCCTGTGCGATTGGTCATTGATTAAAGTCTTGACCAACCTTGAATCCTCTTCTTTACCTTTGAAAACGTGTAGGGTCCAAGGGAATCTTGGTTTATACTCATTTTCAAATTTTCATTTATAATGACTGTTTTTCTTCATATCTTTGCTTATACAGTTATACTGCATTATCTGTTGGAAATCTAATGATGATGAAGGTCAACAAGAACACCATGATCATTGACATATTCAACGCATACCTATATTCTGAAGGTTCACAAATGGATCATGATTTAGGCTACACGTTTTATTGAAGAATCAACTAAATACAAATTTACAACAAGCAAAGTATATTATTAGGTTGAAGCGCTATATATATATTTTTTAGTGAACGAATGACATGATGGGTAGCGTGCTTCATATGGACACACTATTTGGGATTCCCATTCCTGTAAGTCCCTCTTTGCTAGATGGGTACAGAAGGGTATAGGGCACATCGACTGGTCCAACCCTATTCTTCAAACTTACGTCAGTGTTCCTTTGTACAATTTTTGCCTCGATATCTCTGAGCTTCTTGCTAAATTTCTCAAATGCCATTAAAGGTTCCAAATCCATAGTCCACTCTGGACACTCTCTTTGCCCAAGGTAAACTTCCTCAGATGGGTGCCTTGATAGTAACTCGATCAATGATACGCCAATTAGTGTTTGCAGCTGAGCAGTGATTGTTTGCAAGAAGACACTGTCTGGATTCTTTTTAAGTTCATCATATTCTAGTGTGTGGGGTTCAGGCATAAGACGGCGGCTTATAGTAGGACGATTAGGGAGATATCCAGCATAAGAGTATTGGCCGAAATTGACTGCTGCATGAAGGGCTGAAGCTATCCAAATGATCGTAGTGCAAGTGTCCATTAAATTTTGACAAGTATCCATTTTTGGCCACCAAGCTTCATGTTTCTTGTCACCATGTCCCTCTTCTCGGAGTTCCTTCCACCATGATTGCAGTTCAGTGTCGTTTTGAACGACATCATCACTCTTGTAGTAAAAGCTACAGTAGTCCTCGACCCATGTCTTAATGGCTAACCAAATATCAAGGCCATCAACAGCATATGGATAATCCTCAATCAACAAACGAATCCCGTGTGGAGAACTTGAATCCTCAGTTGCCATTCCCCTACATATTTAATATTTTGGTTGGCATACTATAGACTAAAAAGGCCTACTAATAACACGCACCCTTAATTTTTTTTATGTGAAAGAAGCTTCTTTCTGGATTATGCAAAAATAGTTGAGCGTCATAAAAACAGTACAAAGATCTAACACTGCTAAAAGGCCAATAACCAAGATATCATTTTTCATTTTACATTGTTTTTCATGATGTAAATCATCAAAAATATGCTCCATTATGTTTAAAAACATGAGTATGTTTTCCAAGTGATATGAGTTGAGAATAATGTTTGAATACCAACTGTTTATTGCATTTGAGATATTATACCTTTTGACAAGATCAACAGGTAGTGCTTGGTCAGGGAGCACCCAATCCTTGTATATCGCAGATGACATTTCCATTGCATATCTTCCTGGGAAGACTGTTTGCTCAAGAAGGCCTCCACCGTTGATTAGGATTTGCCTGCCCAAGGCATTGATGCTCATAGTGTCCCGGAAATGAGGCTGGAGAAGTTTATGGATTGGATGGAGCACACTGAGTTGCCTATTTGTTGCAATCACAAATGGCTCAATAACACAATGTGTATTCAACCTGTGAAATGCAAATCAAGGTTCACAATAATAATCATATTATAATCCTTTTTTTTTTTTTGAAAGAAGTGTTTGAGAGTGGTTACCAGTGACTTATTAGCTGATGGACCCCTGAGTCATTCACGGCTACATATGCTTTGGCCAATTGCCAAATGGAGCCTTCAACTCCATGTTCTGCTGGAGTGTACACTTCATTAATTGCGCCAAGCTTATCTCCTCCTGGATGAGGCAAGCTTAATTCGATTGCCAATGGTTTTAGAGTTCCGTCTTTTTGCAAAAATAGCAGAGTTCGTGTGGCATAAATCTTGGTAGATGTTGCATTTATTCGCCTCACATATGGCATAAGAGAATCATGGTGGTCCAGTATAAATAGTCTGTTGGATTTTACTGCCTGCAGGCCAATTTAAAAAACATATTGTAATATTTTTCTTGCATCTGACAAGTTAATGTTAACAAGAAATAAGGCTAAAGTTTTACCTCTTCTATATCTAAACCATCTAGAATTGTCTCAATGTGGGAATGTTTTATAGAGCTGTTTTGGTTTCCATAGACTTCTATGTCTAGTTTGCTTGTGGGAGGAAACTCCTACAATCAAAAGTAGAAGATCTTATAAAATTTGAAGATCTTCTAAAGAACCATGTATAGAAATGATACTATCGTAAGCTATAAAACTTACTTTTAGTAGACGAATACTAACAGGATTGACACCAGCCAACATTTCTCTTGCAAATTCTTCATCAGTCCTCCATGCAGACTTATCCCCTAATGAGATGCCAGAATTGTCTCATGAATATATAAAGAACATAGAAGAAAAAAGAAGGTTATTGTTATAAAAATTTCCACATTATAGATATAATACCTTCAATAACTTTTGGCAAGGGAAATTTGGCAAGTCCTTCACCATCTGTTGGAGCAAGTGCTTTCAACAATTCAAAAGGGATGTTTTTTCGAATTACTTCAAGCAATGGACCATTGGGCAGCTTGATTCCTCCTTCATAAATCTTCAACACATCTTCAAATGTATCAAATTCATCTGGTGTACTGTCGGCTAGAGCCTGAAGCTCAGACACAAGAAATTGACTAATTGATTTTAAACCAGATCCTAGGAAATCTGATAGTTTCAAGTGTCCAAATTGTTCGTCTCTTGGAACGTATATGCTTAAGCTCTTAGGAAGTGGAAGCCTGCTTTCCGTTTTAGGGTCTGTCAAAATTAATTGAAGGGTCTGTTAATGGCTCGTGTAAATTATAGTTAAAACGGACTAACTGAATGTCATAGCTTAAATAACCTGATGTGGTTGATGGTCTGCCTGTTCTGCCCCTACGAGGATATGGGTACTCAGAAGACCCTCCAAGGACTGGTCGTGCATCGTCTGGATTGTTATCAGGATCTCCCAAATCATTGTAGAAAGCATAATCATAAACCCTGTCCCATTCCTTAAGCTCCCCGGATCCATTACCTCTCAAGATGACCAACTCTTCTTCTCTATATGGACGCAGTAATTCAGGAGTTTCACTAGGCAAATATGCCTACAATTCAATATGTTAAGTCACTGGCTTAATTTAAGTGGATAGCATAAATCTATATTTTACGAAAAATAGAAAATATTAGGCACCTTGTTAGCAAAGAAAACACGGTCTTTGGTGTAACGTTTCGTCGGATAAACCCACGAATTACAAACAAAATGGACTTGGCCATGGCCAGGAACTTCTTCTAGGGTGAGGCTCTTAAGGAAAAATTCACTGCGGTGATCGTTTTTTACAAGAAATGCTCCTGGAAGTCCTATTTTCTCATTCCATTCAAAGCTAACTTCATACGCTAATTCCTTGACAGTTACAGAGGCACCTGTTTTAATCCAGTGTTCTAAGATGGCTGGATTTCCTAGCTTCCCTCTCAACATTCCTTCTATCAACAAGAAAAAAAATGCATTAAGGAAATAATAATAATTCTCATGGGGTAGGAATATGTAATGAGTCATCTGATATATATTGTTAGGAAATTTGGATCACAGTAATCTGAGAGTCGTGTAAACACTTTCAGATTGAAGTATTTCGGTGGTTTTACCGAAATCTTAAATCGGATAAAACTTAGATTTAGAACGTGAATATGTTTTTGTATGTTATGAAAACCGAACTAGATGAATGATATATCCTATGACCAACAAAACTGCCATTCGGTTATAACTGCCAAAGCAGTTATAATACCAACCGAAGCAGTTAAATTTAAGGGGCAAAATACCGGAAATTTTATTTTCTAGTGCGTTTTTAACATAGCACTTTATACCAAATACCGGTTATAACATAGCTCGCGCCCCTTGGACCTGCCAGGGCCAAAGCAGTTAAAATACCGGTTATAACATAGCTCGACCCCAGCCAGGGGCACTGCCCCTTGGACCCTGCTACCAGGGCGCTGCCCCCGGACCCCCGTCATTCGGGGCTTCGCCCCCGAATGATAATCATAATAACGTCATACAAGTGTGCACTCCGCACAACCTCGACTTGTTGAACATTTATCACAATTACACATTGGTCAACTAAGTCAATCCATTACATTTAAATAATATCGGTGATGTAAAATCACCAACATATATGTGCACTAAAACATATATATTGAAATCAGCTAGTACTTGCTATCAGTAATTGTTAACCACTTAAATCAATGCTATCCTATAGGGGCGTGCACGGTCAAAAAACTGGACCGGACCGGACCGAGACCGATTTCGGCAAAAATCATAGACCGAGACCGGACCGAATGTGGTTGGTCCGGTCTCGGTCCGGTCGGTCCTTCGGTCGGTCCGGTCCAATAAGGCCAAATTAGCCTAAATTCGTCGGTTTTGGTTCGGACCGGACCGAGGACCGAATTAGCCCAAAAGCCGAGACCGCGGACCGGACCGAATGTGGTCGGTCCGGTCCGGTCCAGTCCGGTCTCGGTCGGTCCGGTCCGTTCGGGTTGAATGCTCACCCCTACTATCCTATGTTAACTACTTTATAATGCATTTAGACCATTCTTAAAAAGGAAGTATTAAAAAAATAAGCCTACACACTTACTATAAAAGAAAGACTTATAATTCAATACATTAAAGTATTAAAATTAATGTTTATTAAAAACATATAACCGCATCCACTATATAAATACATAAATCTAAAACATTTTTTCGCCATAAAATTTAGTCACAGAGTACTCGCCGCCGCATTGCGCGAGTACCCTGCTAGTACTCATGTAATAGACATAATTACATATTGTTTTAGACTATTTATATGTCCACTAAAACATTTATCTACATGTGGAAACCAACTTGTTTTAGACTATTTTCTATAAAGTAAGACAAGCAAAACATAAATAAACATAATGACATAGAGTCATAGACCAGCAATTAAAAAACAATTAAAGGCTTTTAATGCTTTGTTTATTTATTAAAAACAGACAAAATAAAACGATGGAGCAGGTGGTACGTCCACATAACCCTTATATTTTATTAATATTACATGTTACAGTATGTATGTTATGCTGTAGTTTTCTAGTGACTTAGGAAGTATACCAATGTATCAGCGAAAAGAATTGCCTAACCTCTTCATAAGATGTTTAGGTTTCAAACCTTTTGAGTACATATTTGAGGGTGGCAGAGAAAGGGTTGAAAACGGTCACCTGAATAAAAAAAGACTCGCCCTCCTCTAAACAGGAAAACCTCATCCGTTTACCCGAGTACAAACATAATCCTGTTGGAAATGTATATATTTACAAACATGTGAATGTCCGGATTCGAACTCGTGACCACGGGATTGCACACATTAGCGAATGAGAATTAAAGTTAATAATTAATTTTTATGTTTACGATTAATTATTGCACATTAAGTCCGGTTAACAATCGTTAAGTATTTAACGGAAAAATGACTAACGACCGTTAAATGAAAAGAGAAAGGACTAGAAATGGAAAACTTGAAAAAGTTATGGATTTCATTTGGGCTTGTCTACATGGCCGGCCATAGGGGCCTTTCCAAAGCCCTAATTCATAAACTTGTTCCCTAAGTTTACCTACTAGTATATAAAGAGGGTTAGGATCTAGGGTTTCATACACTTGTGCAATGAATTAACCCTAGATCTCTCCTCTCCTCTCTCTTGTCCAAATCGGCCGAACACCCCATTAGTAAGGGAGTTTGGTTTCGTTTTTCTTAAACGAGGACTTGTGTTAGATCTAGCAATCGCTTGATTCGTTGGTTAATTCGTGTGTACAAGAACGTGGTTGTAAGACATTATTCTTACACCAATAAGTACTTCTTTGTTTTGCTTTGCTCGAGGGTTGTTTTGCTTTGCTCGAGGGATTTGACATTCGCAAGAGGTACGTTACGCATACTTTCAGTTAATTAATTTATTTGTTATGATCTTAAGTCTTCCGCTGTGTACTCTTGATGTCTATATGTTTATTGTATGTTTTATATATTATAAACTCAACAGTGGCATCACGAGCCTTGTATAACAAGTAATTAATTACTGAAACACATAATTAAAATAAACATGAATGTGTTATTATTTGTATGCTTAGATCTAGGGTTTGCAAAACCTAAACCCTAATTTTTTAGGGGGGGCATTTTTTTTTATGGTGCCCTAATTAGGGTTTTGTAAACTATTATTTTAATTGGATTAGAAACCCTAAGATGCATGCAACTTTATGTGTATATGCGTAACTTTGTTTTAATTGCATTAATTGTTAAGTGTAATTTAATGTCCATGATAATAACATGCATGTTTTATCATGGATCTGCTTTTATTGTATGTCTTTCTTGTTTAAGTGATATACATTAAATTATGATAGATCTTAAATTGGGGAAGACCTCAATAATTATTAATTTAATCAATTATGTGCTATGTGGTATGTATTTAATTTTGACTTGCGCAATCGATGAATCGATGCATGTGGTTCACCTTGTACATAGATGAAAACGGGTGAAAGTCTTAATTAAATATATGCATATTGACATATCTAGAATTGGTTATTAATAGGATTTATCAAAAACGTTTGCATGTGGCTATTTGATATGCATGACTTTTATTTGTTATGCATTCATTGTTTATTTGTTTATTTTTTTAAATACTTGCTTGTTTGTTATGTGTAACAAGGGTATTTTTACAAGAAAAATAAACTGACCTAAACAATAGTGAAACATGTATTTTTAAGAATAGTAATCATAATCGTTTAATTGATTGATGACTTTGGTACAAATGGGCTGAAAGGCTCACCCATGAGAATGAACTAATAAAAGGGGTTTAAAGAAGTGCGCACAGTCACACTGAAAGGATGTCTAAGGTTGTGCTTTAGCGCGTACTTGGTCCTCTGCCCTCTGTAAGTTCGAGTGGAGCTACTTAGTAAGCCATTAAATGTGCAAGCTCATCTTAAGGGCGAATTAGTTTTAATTCTATCGCCACTTGGTGGTAATTATCCGAAACACTAAGTGTTTACACTTATGCAAAAGTACGGTATAATGGATGATAATTAACACTAAATTCCTTGATTGCTGAACCCAATACCTCAATTGAAGTTTGATGATGAAAAGCTTATACATTAAAACAAGATATAAATGTTTTAATAAAAACTATGCTACAAAGATGAATGCATGACATCTTTGTACATATTTGATTTAACATCAAAACTATTACCCTTTAATTTAAGTTATATGCCATCCAACGAAACGGAAACACCTAAGATTAGTTTTTATTTGCGTGAGATCGTGACTTAGATCGTAATCAAAGGGTAAAATGTCCACGTGTCGTGAGAGCGGGCATGGACGATTTTGCAGTTTCTTAAGTTGGACAACTTAATTGAGTTTTGTAGTGAGAGCTGGCAACTCAAGGCATAAGATGGGATAAAACATGTTTACATGGCGATTGATATTGGCTATATGTAAATCCCATAAATCTAGGAATTGCAATTGAAATTGGCAATTGAGCAATAGCTCTACCATTTTGTAGAAGGTTCATTACTAGCGATCAAGCGGCGAGATGAAATTATGACAATTTGGATCCTAGTTTTCAATAATAATTAATTGGTTATATGAATATGAACCTTGGGTATTTAATTGTTTATTGAAAAGGTTAATTATCGAAAATACTAAAATTGAATTTTGTAATTCTTTTGAATGTATAAATGCAACATTTAACCGTAAACGTGGTTTAGTCTTTGATTAGTAAATTGATCCATTCTAGCTTTCAAACAAATGTTTGATCGAGAATAATTTACTGATAAGACAAACGAAGTCTCTTTTCCATGGGAGAAGCATGAGACTCAATCCTATTCCTTTTCATGAATGAGAAAGGTATAATAGGAACATTTGAATTGTCTAAATTCTAATGTAACTCTTAGCAATGAATTCCACATCTTATTTTCCATAAAGATTTCATTACCCTCATTTGGTGAATGAATCGTTTGTAACAACATGAATGTTGGTTAACTGGAAAACATGTATATGAGTTACTAGATTATAAGCTAGACTAATTACATAAAAAATTGGTAAAAGGCAAACTAGCATATTTTATCTAGTTGTTTTGCTTTAGCCTTTAAAGGTACTACATACCAGTATGGGGATGGTAGGCTTGTTGAGGAAGAAATTGCATACCCAATTTTTGAGTTAATAACATTGATGGATAACCCATCATTCATAGAGTAGAACACACCTTTTAGTACCTTAGTAATGATTACGTATGGTTCTTTAAAGGTGTAGGAAAAATAAAAGCAAGCAAGTTGTTTTCACTTGGTTATGCAACACTTACAATGTTGTCGGATTGATGGGAGCATTTGTGTTGCATTATTGTATAAGAAGTTGCTTTATTGATTTCTAATTCAGTGGGAGCTACATGCCTTATTTCCTGTGTAGTAACCTAGATTATCTTCAAAGATAATTACTTTCCAATTGTAGGCACTTATGTTTTTTTAAGGAGAGTCATGTGCGTTTCCTTACTAATCAATATAGTCCTATATCTATTGGTTATATCTATGACACAAATCATATTAATCAAATAAACGAACGTGTATCGTGTTGTTTATATGCTACATGATGTTGTTCCATGCACAAGTGGGAGAAATCTTTATTGTGTGCAAGGTACAACACATATTAATATGATTTAAATGGATTCTCTTGACATAAGGTAAGAGAGTAATGTTCTAATAGGAATTATACATTTAATGTATGATTGCCCTATTAAGAACATGTGTCAAGATGATAACAAAGACTACTTTATATTTATGTCATTCAATATTTAAGAAACACTTGTAGTTACAATTTATGTTCGTGAGAACGTGAACTAGATTGTAGCCCAAGGTAAAATATCCACGTGTCGTGAGAGCGAGCATGGATGATTTTGCAGTTTCTTACGTTGAACATTTCATGGAATGACATAATTAAATGAAGTAATCTAATACTACTTTGAATTTAAGTATTAGTTGAATGACTTAAATATATGTAGTAAATATTAACTTGAAATATTAATTGAAACCTTAGGTGGTGTTCATAATTACTTTAATTATAAATGTTTATGATTTTGTAAAGTCACAAACATGAAGTCTTTTAAAGACTTAGAATATAAAGTAAGGCGTTAACTTGCTATGTTTTAAGACATATGCATGAAGTCAATGAGTTGATCAAAGACTTATAACGTATAGTGGGATTATAACAGTTATATCTTTTGACTTGGTCAAAAATACTTGTGTTATAATGTATGCAATTGACTTGGTAATTTTATTGTACCATTAAGTTTTACTTTGTTGGTAAATAGATAAGCCAAAGAGGAGATGGTTATCTTAAATATTGTTAGATTTTCTTACAATATTAATTCTAAGGAAATACCATAGTTTTATGGTATGTTCAGTTAGAAGAATCAAAATCTATTGGCATTGTTTGATTCGAGATAACTATAGTTTCTTCCAAAAGTTATCAAGGTTAGTAGATTGAGTATAGATTGAATATACTCAATAAGACTCCAACCTAGAAGATTAATAAGACACCATTCGTTTATGGAATGTGATGAATCACATTAAGTCTTATAAATGAAGTTAAGAATTTGTTAAACTACTTATAGAGTGAGTTGTAACAAACTAATGTTAGGAACTGTCAATGTTTTTGTAATATCCCAAAAGAGAACAATGTATTGTTGCTCTACTTGCTAAACTATTTAAAGGTAATCTTTAAATTTTTAAAGGCAAGTGGGAGTTTTGTTTAGATCTTGAAAGATTGAATTACAAAATACATAATCTTCTAAAATGCACTAGCAAATATCATGATGAGGCTAAACATGAAAATGATAGACCTTAATATGATGAAATTGTCATTCATAGATCCGTAAGGATATCTCAGATATTTAATATCTTTGAGGAATATGAGTTCTGAGGATCATGGTAAGCTTGTTAATCATAATGATAAATTTACCAAATGTTGAATTGTGGAAAATCAATCATACTATGAATGTAGAGATACTGTCCATAAAGATAATCAACTTTAGATACTTGATTTATCTTAATAATGAAAATGAGTTTCTTCAAAGGGTGGAAACCCTAGTGGTTTAAATCTTTGTGTAGAAATCATATGGACAATATTGTACACATATTTAATGCATGTCTAGTGATAATAATATTAATCATATTTAAGCAATTAACTATGATTGAATATTCTTTCTAGATACATTAAATAGAAGTATAAAGATTATAATTGTCATACTTAGTTTCATTGATATGAAATTTTGACAATGAATGTCATAACTCTTTGTTGTGGAATTACTTTTGCGAGGGCGATGAGTAATACAAAGAAGTTTTATGAATTCAAATAATCCTTGGATATGTACAAACTGCAAGAATCCATGAATGGATATATGCAAGCATCTAGGAGATGTTTCTTATGTTTAATATTAAATCCATGTTTGATTTAATAATTAAAATAAGATTGCTCATTAGTATTCTGAAAGCTAGTGGGAGTATTATTTATTTTTCTTAAATCTTATATGTTGTATGGGCAACTACATTCCACTTAAATTAAGTTTTAGTTGGGAATGAAACTTCGTTTGTAAGATTTGGAAATAAGATATATAACCTTGGAATATATGTTTATTATTATAAACATATGCGGTAAATAAATGAGTCAAATAGAACATGATGAATACTTATCTTTGACAAGATAAATGAGATCTTAAAGTTTAACTTGAAGATTCATCATGAACATCATGTTGTGTATAAAGTTGTTGTGTCATGCTTGATTACAAGATGATTTGACAACATTGAAAGTTGTTAGTGTAATAAATATTTTAAAGGAATATGTTTGGATTTAGAATCACATTCCACAATCTGGAGATGCTCCTAGATTCTATGGATGATTATATGACAATTGTTTCATAATTGTCATTGCCAACAAACTTGAGTTTGGTAGGCACCAACATTACACTATAACTGTTGAAGTTTCACGGATGTTTAAAGAGCATATTGTTGTACACAATGATCTTTGGTATAATTGAGATGACACTCAATTCTAGTCATAGTATCCTTGATGATGACCATGTTGACTAGTTATGCTCAACTAAGAGCATAGTTGCATTATACATTAAAGAATGAAGAATACTTTAAAACTTTAAAGTTTTGAAAGATGATTGTCATAAAAGGGTGGTTCAGGTTATCACGCACCTTATGGAATGATATGACAATATCAAGATATGTGTAAACACATACAAGAAATTCACTTATTGAATTCTTGAAATAAGTATTCTCAAAATTCCTATAGATCAAAGTTAGTTGAAATTATGGCCTGTCAACAAGTATGATTATCATGACTTGAGGCAAAATTCATTAACTAAGAATTATCATGCGTTGATCTATTTAGTATTTGGATAAAGGATGTTAAACAATTATTATTTATAATGAATTAAAGTACGGTATACGTTTAATTTCATTTATAATATTGTGTCCTGTATTTGCATGTTTAAATCCTTGAATAACTTAAGTTATTCTAAATAGTCTGTTGTCGATCAATAACATGGGAATGGTATTGAATTAAGACAAATCGAGTATTAGTTAGAATATACTTGAAAGTATATTGATGCGTAGCATGACTAATTTGAGATGATATTCAATGTATTGAGTATAGGACTTATCCCACCCGCATGATAATACTTTATGGATCTTTGTCATTAAGTATATCATGGATATTTATCCTTTGACTTGAGATACAAGAGATATGTCATGGATGTAGTGCATTTTTTTGTGAAGCAATCTACGCTACGTAGTACGTGCTGGTAGTTATAAGGGTTGTTTTTGAAGTGTTGCGAAATTTATGAATCCTGCTTGTAGTCAAAATGGGATTTGTTTCCTTCAAAATTATTTTGAAGTATAATCTTCTTTGGCCTCGTAGGATTGTTAAGATGTTTGTATGGCCATACCCAAGGTCTTACGGAATATGTTCAGGAAGAATTGGTAATCTTAATCAATCATATAAAGCGAAAGAGAATAGTTAATTAAGAAATGAGTAAGATCCATATTCTTATTAACATGGTATTAGAAACAAAAGGATGAATATGATGATGAATCATCAAATTTTGGTTTTCTCCAGAAAACCATACACGAGTTGTACCGGGGGCATTGGCGTGTTGCTAGACGCTAACCAATGTCATTTCACGTTTTGTAAACATATCCAAGTGGGTGCTGTTGGAAATGTATATATTTACAAACATGTGAATGTCGGATTCGAACTTCGTGACCACGGGATTGCACACATTAGCGAATGAGAATTAAAGTTAATAATTAATTTTTATGTTTACGATTAATTATTGCACATTAAGTCCGGTTAACGATCGTTAAGTATTTAACGGAAAAATTACTAACGACCGTTAAATGAAAAGAGAAAGGACTAGAAATGGAAAACTTGAAAAAGTTATGGATTTCATTTGGGCTTGTCTACATGGCCGGCCATAGGGGCCTTTCCAAAGCCCTAATTCATAAACTTGTTCCCTAAGTTTACCTACTAGTATATAAAGAGGGTTAGGTTCTAGGGTTTCATACATTTGTGCATTGAATTAACCCTAGATCTCTCCTCTCCTCTCTCTTGTCCCAATCGGCCGAACACCCCATTAGTAAGGGAGTTTGGTTTCGTTTTTCTTAAACGAGGACTTGTGTTAGATCTAGCAATCGCTTAATTCGTTGGTTAATTGCGTGTGTACTGAAGCGTGGTTGTAAGACATTATTCTTACACCAATAAGTACTTCTTTGTTTTGCTTTGCTCGAGGGTTGTTTTGCTTTGCTCGAGGGATTTGACATTCGCAAGAGGTACGTTACGCATACTTTCAGTTAATTAATTTATTTGTTATGATCTTAAGTCTTCCGCTGTGTACTCTTGATGTCTATATGTTTATTGTATGTTTTATATATTATAAACTCAACAAATCCCACGTTAATTAGTGAAAGATAATTTTAAAGTTAACATCCCCGGCCAGCTTGGTGAGCTACTTTTACTATTATCAATTGCTATTAGAAAAAAAACTACACTTGATGTTTGGTGAGAGTGTGAGACAGTGGTCAGTGGGATCTCAACATAAAGCATGAACAAGGAACTAATTATAACTAAACACGGTATGTACATTTAATACAGATTAAGGTTAAGAATATGAAATACCTGAGGATTCATGATCAGGATGAATTGAACTAATGAGCTGGAGAGATATGGTTCGGCCGAACAACTCATACACTCCGTCTTCTGCCCATGCAGCAACGTTGTTGAGATCGAACATGTTTTTGTGCTTCAACACCACTCTCCCTTTCACCCTTCGCTCCTTCACTTCTTTATCAAACATCTTCCCCATCAAGCTAGCTTGTGTGTGTTGTAATAAATTTCAAAGATTCTTGGTTAAATGTGAAGGTAATGAATTTATGGAAACAACTATTTATACTTGGAAAATATGACCAAGTAGTCAAATATTGGAATAAAAAATATGACAAGTATAGATGATCATATTGACCTGTTTAATACTGTCATACTAGGAAAATATAAATGTAGGACTTAAGTGTATAAATCGAATGGGTATGTTGGTTGGTGACTTTTTGGGGTCAATAAAAGATTTATTAACACGCTTTCAATTTGTTGACTTGTGTTGGAAGACTATTGATTGTTTTCACACGTGGTTGCTTGAAATTTATTATCGTTTCATGAGCCACTGTCTTTAATGTTTATGGTGTTTATGGTGTGGTAAGTTGATTTTTAGATCAGGTCTAAACCGTATTCATTACTTTCGGTGTCACTTCAATTTTTTTTTTCTTTTAGGGTGGTGGCAACAATGTATCCCCATCATAATCATCTCTATCACCCTTCCTAAATGCAAATCTCAACCATCCTTCACCTTAGATTTTTAGTAGCAATGTATCCCTACCCCTCACCACATTTAATTATTAAAACCGGCCTAACAGCTAAAAAATAGCTGTTGCATTCCTTTACCCGCCCCGGGCTTCTTCCCCGCTACCTTATCATGCCGCTCGAACCCGCAATGCTTGCGGCGGTGTAGCCGCTCGGGCTGGCCAAGCCCGAAGCCAACCCGCTTTCCGTTGCCACCACCCTTATAACCAACTTCATCACAATGTAGTACAATAAAATAATCAACTTCACTATTAAAATATACCCCACTTAAACATATATATACCTCACAAAAGCACACATGTACGCACACAAAAAACACACACTCACGACTCGATCGTCCACAAGACCGAGTCTTCATTTTTCTTGCTTGAAGACGCGTGCTCCATGTCCTCCGTAATAAGGAAGACGCGTGCTCCATGCCTTGGTGGCATCTTAGATGTGTGCAAGAGCACACTATTAGGCTCGGTCTTAGTGTCAATAACTTATGAGATTTACACATTTTTTATTAATATTAAATGTGTTGCTTTTCAAATTTTCTATTTGTAATGTTGTGCGTTATCGATTCATTTAGGGTGCAAGGTGCACTACACGAAAACAAGTAGGATCTCTTATCCTTGTGGCAAACCCAATGCAAATATTGTGGGAAAATGGATAAAAAAAAAGAAGATGCCGAGCGAGACTTTAGTCCCGAATGAAAAGCACGTCCACCAAGAAAGATAAATATACTCATCTGTCCATAAATAAGTGTCTTGTTTTTAACTTTTTGAAGTCAATATTTTTCTACTTTGACGTTAACTATTTTCTTTATGTAATATAAACTTGATGCAAAATATATGAATGAAATTGGTTTCTAATGTATTTTTATTGGTATAATCTTCATCAAGTATTATATAACACAAACAAAAATATTTAAAGTTAAAGTTGAAACAGAAAGACTTTTAAAAAGTCAAAACATGACACTTATTTAGGGATGGATGGAGTTATAGTTTTTGTGTGTGTGTATTGTGTACTGCGTATGTGTGTTTTATGGTTATTTTAAATAATAAAAAATAAAAATAAAATTAAGGGAAGATAGAAGGCGTTTCAAAAGTTTAGAAAAGGAGAAGGAAAGAAGGGTGAGAGTGTAAAATGGTGACGTGGAGCTGATATGGCGAAAGAAAACCCCTAACCACATCCTTCACACTTACGTCCGCACCACATCGCTATTCAACACCCCACCAAACTCTCCACCTTTTTACCTTTTATGGTCACCACCAAACCAAAAATATAAAAGCACCCTCACTTTACACAAGTCTTCGAACTGCATCGATAAGTCTTCGAACTGCAACGGTACAAATGAGGATAGTGGTAGTATACGGGTGTGGGATAGAGACGCGTGTTTATGTATACAAACGTGTGATATGAGGAGATGAAGTCTTCGAACTACAACGATACAAATGAGGATAGTGGTAGTATACGGGTGTGGGATAAAGACGTTTGTTTATGTATACAAACATGTGATATAAGGAGATGAAGGTTTGTTTATTAAGACAAACTTGTTATATGGAAAGATGATCGTGTGACATGTATGCAAGGGAAATGAATACTGGTAAAGTGTGTGTGCATGTGATGAAGGAAACGCTAAACTAATGATGATAAAATGGTAGTAATGATAGAGTGATAACTGATGTTGGAGGATAATGGGACGGCAAAAAGAAAAATAAAATAGGGTTTGTAAGGGTGTTATAGGAGATAGGTAGGTGTGACGGGGTGGTACAAAGGTGGCGGCTTGATGACCGAGTAAGTCTCAGGATCATACTTGGTCTGATACCAAATTGGATGATGAAAACCCCGTGGGTATGATGTATTATTCAACCACAATACATAGAGAATACACAAATGAAACCCTAACTGACCCTGGGCTTCGGGTTAGTTAGGGTTTCCTTTGTGTATTATCTATATATTGTGATTGAATAATACATCATACCCACGGGGTTTTCATCATCTAACTTGGCTCTGTTACCATGTTAGATGATGAAAGCCATGTAGGTATGATGTATAGAGAATACATGAAGGAAACCCCTAATTGACCCTAATCCAACAGTGTAACACCCCCAAATCTCGGTACAGCGGAAGACTTAATCAAGTTTTCGGGGCGTTACTATTGGATTGGTATCGCACACAAGTATAGCAAAAAGATAGTCATTTAACATTCAAAACCAATCCCAAATTTAGTCATTTAAAACATTTAATCCAAAAAAGTAAATATTAGGCCCAAACATTGTTTAATCAAATAGGTCCCCATAGTTTTATCGAGTGAAATGATCCTTGAACCCGCCTTCTTGCCAAGCTTCCACCGATCAAGTAATCCAAACATCTCTCAAACACACGAGAAATCATGCTAAAAGGCGACTTTGTTGGTGAGTTCATAGGTTTAAGTTCAACAAAATCATAGTGGACCTGTAAGAGTTGATTTGTTATGCAAGACCTAAGATAGATAAATACCGTTTACACACATTGATCCTACCCGGATCTCAAATCATATCCCGCATCCAGGGATTACTCGGGCCCCGCGACTCTAGTCCAGCTGTCATGGCAAAATCTAGAACAATTGCCAACCCCGCACTAGGTCGATGTAGAAATCTATTCTTAGCTAGGCATGGTTAAACCTAGACTAAGGCAACAACTACCGCACATCTATCTAAACAGTCAAGCATATAAGCAAATCCAAATAGTTTTAATGGTCCAAAAACAGTAGCATGATTCTCACCCCAATATAGTTAAAAACATAGATAAAAGTGGGGCTATGAAACTCACCTCAAGCAATCAACGCACAAATAATCACTAGCAGAAGATAACAGTAATCACGGCACATCAACTATCGACTCGGCACAACCTATCAATGTAGACCAACTTTAATATATATATTCCTCAAAATCAACGTTATCTACCCCAATGTATTCTATTTCTTTATTTCCAAAAATGTCTCGTTTCACCATTTAATCCTAGTGTTTGGTATTCCTCGTGTGGGTGTATCGACTCAACATGATGCTATGAATGCACTCAAACAACCAATATATAACTCAATGCGACACAATGAGACCTCTAAACAATAAGCTCCATAGTCCAATAAGTTTCGGAATAAACAATTGTAGGACCTAAGATATATCAACCTTATCACACAAATACCCACGTTTTGCTTAGAACACGTTAAGACACAAAAAAACTATGCGTGAAACCAAAGAAATAAAGATGAGAAAGATGGTGACTTGATGTAATATTCGTGTATGTGAGATGATAAGATAAACACAATAAAGTTGTATATTCCTTGAGAGAGAAACTACACACACACACACACTTTCAAGCACACCTCAAAATGAGACTTTGAGGGGTATTTATAGTCCAAGGGACTTGATGCCCTAAAGGCTTTCTTATGGGCTTCGTGGGCTTGGACATGGGTTGGATTGGATAAAGGCAAGCCTTACATAACTAGTACCCATTTAGCTTAGTCCAATCCACGAGCCCGTTGACTATTCTATCACGATATCTAACACACGTTACAAAGTTCCTAAGCGTGAATGACCATCACTTCTAATAAAACTATTAAGGCTAACAATCTCCCCTAAGGGGTGGTCATTCAAAAGATGCTCCACTTGATTTGGTCTTTACTTTTTTCGAGCTTGAACTTTGTGCGTAGATATAGAATAGTCTTGATTCTTTGTTCCTTCATGCTTTGTGATCGGATAATGTGGTTATGCGCGTTGTCAACTTCGTTGGTTTGGTGTCTCCACGTCATTCTCCACCATGCTCACACTTCTATTTGACTTTTGGTTTCCAATGATGAAGTTCTCGAGTCTTTAAACTTTGTAGATTCTTTGACATTGACGAAGAATCATCTTTAACTTTGAGTTGCCTTTGATTTTGATGAGAACTTTCATGTGTTGTTGGTATGAGCATGTGGCGGGTCTGCACGATCCATCCGCTCCAGAGCTTCCATAAGAAGAAAACATAAAAGCGGTTAGTAATAAGCGGATTCCGGCACTTACAAGTTTGAATTTCGAGGGTGTTAACAGCATAGTGTGAAAACACATCTCTAATTCTCACAAAAGCCGTTCTGAGCTGGAGTCCCACAAGTGAGATAAGCGATATACCGAAATACATCTGATTCGGATGAGTCGCTGAGGTACACGAAGCATCACCCACGTAGACCGTTTGAGACACACTAAGCGTAATCCCGGGAGTTACGAAGTGACCTGCTGTCAGGGCTGCTTGATGTTGAACCTGGCAGGAGTTTCCATTCAATCACTGAAGATCACATATGCGAAACTTCTCATAAATGTTCTGGCAGATTGCTAAGATCTGCGTAGGACTCTAGAATATATCACTTGTGTCCTTATTGATGAACAACAAGCGATGTCATGTCATGTGTTCCTATGAGATCTTTTGATGAATCTCGTGGCTCTAGACTCAATTAGTGCATTTTGGTTTTCCTGAGCGGAGACTAGGGAGAGGGCATCCTTCTTCAATACCAACGATCTCTAAGAGAAAGTCGATAGATTATGTAGGGTTCCCAGTGAGAATGAAACAAATCCTTTTAAGAGGAATTGAATAGCTAGAAGGTTTAGTCGGTCGTCCTGGGTCCATGACGTCTTTGTCTTCAATACCGGTGTCATCTAGTGACAACCAGTAGCATATGTATTGAACCGGTTTACGCCTAAGGTTGAATATGGAGGGCTATTTCTTTTCACCCTTTCTCATTATATTTCTTTTTAATTCTTCAACCCCTTCTTTCTCCTTTCTCACTTTACTCCTTTTTTCAATCATACCTGAGGACTTCTAATACTAACTATGGGTATTGTCCTTGGGTAGATCCCTCCGGCTCTGGCGGATCATAGGACGAGTTTCCTATCCTTAGTCACCTTATAACTCCATGACTGTCCTATTGTTGCCATAAAACCATTTTTCTTGAAAATCTCTCAGAGTGTTTATGATAGAAAACATGTTTGAACCACTCTGAGAGTTTTATATTTTCAGAAACACTCCCCCTTCACATGTGCTTATAAGTTTACAGAAATCTGCACATAGAGGGTAGAGTTCGCACATTTTGAATTGATCGGCTCATGATAGACAATTCCCCACGAGACACGGTTACGTTGCCTAGTTAAAGAGTTCCATTGTCAGTTTTTAGGTGACAACTAGCTCTAGTAACTAACTTGAAGTTGTAAACACTCCTTGAAAAGGAGGTTAGACCCATGAAAGTGCATATCTACCACAAGTTTCTCGAGATGGTACATTTCTTGACTTTGATTCCGTCAATTCATTGGTTCCGTGTGAGTCGAGCTCATTGTGAGATTCAAACACCGATCATTAAACATTTTTGATCACATTTTAATCACGTCTCCTCCCCTTCAAAAATAGCATAAAGCGTGATTTTTGATATCAATGGATTAAACAACATTTTAGAATCTTTTGGGGAGACAAACGAATTTGATTTAAGCATGAATATGGAACATTTTAGTTTTATACTCCCCCTTTAATAAAGCACAATCAATTAAAGGGTTTGAGAGGGAGTTATCTTGAGCACAAAGTATTTTGAAAGATTTTGAAAATCTTTTGAACAATCTTGAAAAGGTGCTCAAGATGATGATGATTTCTCACCATTTTTAAATGTAGTGCACTGAAGCGTACACTTGATTTTTCTATAAAAGCACGAGTTTTGATTTGGAAAATAATCAAAAGTCATCATTTTAGTCGGGTTTAAATCTTGAAGTATCGAAAAGCCATTATATGAAGAAATTTTGAGAGCGACATGTTTTGAAAACAAATAAATAACTCTCGCTCAAGCATCTGTACATACCCGTATCATTGTTGAATGTCATTTCTAGAAACGTCTGAGAATATCGATTATACGAGAGACATGTCGTGAGAAGAATATTTTTGGATTTTTGATTTTATATTGTTTTTGTATTTTTTGAAAGTTTTATATTTTTATATTTTTCTTTTGTTGGTTTTCAAATTTTGTATTTTGTTTTTCAAAAATATTTAAGTGAAGCTTGTTGGAAAATCATTTTCAAGACGATTCGAGAAGATGTTCTAACTCCTCAGGGGTTAGGCTTAGCATTCAATTGTCGAACTAAATAGTCAAACCTTTCTTTTGGAAGGGCTTTAGTTAATAGATCGGCGAGTTGGTAGTCTGTCTTCACGAAGAATAATTCAACGATACCATTTTCGGCGTGCTCTTTGATGAAGTGGTAGCGGACACGGATATGCTTAGTCTTTGAGTGATGAGCGAGTTGCATGATATGGCTATGGCACTTTTTGAGTCATAATACATAGGTATTTTATCGAAAGTAAAGCCATAATCTGTGAGTTGTGTTCTCATCCATAGAACTTGAGCACAACATGCATATAGAGACACATACTCACCGAGCGGTTGAAAGTGCGAGTGCAATCTTGTTTCTTTGAAGACCGACTTACTAACTTTTCACCCAAAATTGTGCTCCTCGGATGTACTTTTTGCTGTAACTTGATCACCTGCGTGGTCCGCATCTGAAAAGGCAATTAGATTAAATCTGGATTCCTTCGGATACCAAAGTCCCTTGTGAATGGATGTCTTGGTACGAAAGATCCGTTTAACCTCTTTGAGGTGCGATTGGTAGGCTTTGCACGAAACCGTGCTAATAAGCAAGCGACAAAATGAATATCAGTGCGACTAGCGGTGAGGTACATGAGAGAACCAATCATGCTCCGATATTTCTTCGGATCAATAGGTTTCCCAAACAAATCGGCTCCAATTTTTGGTGAAGTTACCATTGGTGTTCCGACCGAGTCACAATTATCCATACCATGATTTTTCAAAATCTCAGTCGTGTATTTAGCTTGATTTATAAAAATTCCACGAGGGGATTGATGTATTTGTAAACCAAGAAAGAATTTTAGTTCCCCATCATGGACATTTCAAATTTACTTTTCATGAGATTTTCAAAATGTTTTGAAAGATTCGGATTAGTGAACCCAAAGATGATGTCGTCACATAAATCGAACAATCAAAATATCGTTTTGCATTTTTGTGTAAACAAGGTAGGATCAACTGTTGCCTTTGGTGAAATTATGTTTTGGATAAGGAAAGAGGGCGTTCGTCATACACGCTCCGAGCTTGTTTCAATCCATAGATTGCCTTTTTGAGTTTGTAGGCGTATGCGGATGTTCCATGTCAATGAAGCCTTAGGTGACTCACGTACACTTCTTCTTTCGAGTTCCATTCAAGAGCGGTCTTAATATCCATCGATAAAGTGATGTTTTGTGAGAGGCATAGGCTAAGAAAATCCCGGCTGCTTCTAGTCTAGCTACGGCGTGAATGACTCTTCAAAGTCTATCCCTTCCTCTTGTCTGTATCCTTTGGCCACAAGGCGAGCTTTGTTGCGAATAACAGTCATCTCTTCATCCCTTTTGTTCTTCCATGACCATTTGAGATCAATGGGCGAAAGTCAATTGGTCTTGGAACCATTTCCAAGAGTCATGAAGGCGGTATTGGAGAAGTTCCTCCTGCATTGCTTCTATCCATGCGGGTTCTGCCATTGCCTCATGAATGTTCTTTGGCTCTATATTGCTAATTGAGCAAAGGTAAATGCATAAAGTACTTGTCGGTGGCAAGTTGGCGTCTCATGCGAATTGGCCTTGAAGGTTCACCAATAACTTGTTCAATTGGATGGTCTTTAGTCCACTTTAGAGTAGAAGGATACCGTTGGTTATACGTATGCGAGTTAGATGGTTCTTGTAAGCTAGAAGATGATTGGTGATTCCGTAGCAAGCGGGTTTTCAAATAAGTCGTCATCTAACGTTGCATCGTTACGGTTTGGTTTTGCTCATCAAGCTGCGGTAGAGCGGGTGCAATAAGCGTAGTAGATGTGGATGATGTTGATGGAGTTGGTGCATTGGTTTCGACCGTTGTAGATGCATCTTCTGTTGGTGTTGGAGGATGATGTTGGCGGGTGGAATGATGGTTTGATGCATTTGTCGAAGTTCCACCATAGTATTCATCGAACATTAACTCGAAGAAATTCTCCCATTCTTGTTCTTTAGGATTGTCAAGCGAAGTTAATTGAGCTCTTTGAGTACGAGTCACAGGCTGATGTGTCGGAAGTGCATCGGTTTAGTGCGGGTTCTAGCGAGTCTCTCGAAGCCATATGTGAAAGTTCGTCAAACTTCACATTCATCGTCTCCATGATCCTCCTAGTTCTCTGTTATACACCACGAATGCCCTCGAGTTATCGAATATCAATGAAGATTCCAATATCACCTTTTGCTTTCGGTTTACCTAGATCTTCTCTGTCGTTAGGTAGGATAGCACAAAGCGCCAAACTCGTGAAAGTAAGAGATATCCGGTTTTCTGTTGTTCACAAGCTCATATGGGGTTTTATTGAATCTTGGATGGATAAGGGATCGGTTTTGAGTGAAACAAGCAGTGGCAACAACATCAACCCATAGAAATAACGGTGCACGAGAATAGATTAGAATTGTGCGGCGGCTTCCACAAGAGTTGATTTCTTCTTTCAACTACCCCATTCTGCGTGGAGTTCTAACAATGATGTCGATGTGTGATTCCAACATCTTCAAAATAAGATCTTAACTCTGATTAGTGAATTGATTACCGTTTATCGTTCTTACAACCCTTATTGGAGTTTGAAGAAGTACTTGAATTCGTTTTAGAAAGGTGATGATGATGCTTGGTGCTTCGTCTTTTGATCTCAGAAACTTAACCCATTTATATCTTGAATAATCATCGACGATAACAAGAATATACTCTTTCCCATTAATGCTTTCAACTCTCATTGGGCCACATAAGTCCATGTGCAACATATGCAACTTTGCTTTCGAACTAGGTACGGTTTTGGGTTTATATGATGCTCTTTTGCTTTTTCCTTGTTCGCATGATGAACATAAGTGATCCTTGGTGTATTTGAACTTTGGAAGTCCATTGACGATGTTGTCTTTGGTAAGATTGTTGATGGTGTCAAAATTGAGATGGGATAACCTTCTATGCCACAACCGGGTACGTGTTCGGATCTGCGTGTCATAAGACATATTGGTGATGAAGAGGCCATTTGATTGATGTCGATAGCATACACGTTTGTATCCCGATTCGGTTAAAGATCGAGTGCCATCAAGTTTCTATGAAGCAAGCATTTTCTCCTAAATGCAACCTCTAAATCGCATCCTGACAGCTGCCCGTGAAAACAAATTGTGTCCCAACCCTTCGACATAGTAAGCCCGAGTGATCAAATAATTTCCAAAAGGTAGATCTCCATAACCCATGATAGCTGCTACATGATCATTTCGAAGCGTCACGGTTCCCATGAATTTCAGACGAAATTGATTAGCGGCGTCAGATTCGGTCATGTGCTTGGAGCAACCAGTCGACTATCCAAAGACAAATTTCGATAACGCGGTAATAGAAAAAGAATATTGTGGAAACCGTTTTGATTTTGGTTCCTTTGGGTTAGAGGTAAAATCCTGAACACACTCAGAGAGGTTTCTCTGAGGAAGTCACGGTTTATCACTCATTGTTCCATTCGGAGTGTGAAAGTTCTACGTGGGTTTCCAAATATCATCCCTAAAGTATACACGTTGATTCATCGGTAGTGTAAAGCCTAAGTTTTGCAACTAGTCTTCCTACTCTTTTAGCGTAATTACTTTTTGGGGCGTTCTTCTTAACAGGCTTATCATTCACATTCTTAGAAACACAATCATCTTGAACATTTAAAGATTTCTTGCAGGTTAAATAAAGAGATTCAACACATTCATTAGACTTAGCAAGTTTCATAGGTTCATTACATTAGGATGAAATGTCTTTCTTATTCAAAAGCTGTAAATTCCTAGGGTGTTCTTCTACTTTCTTCTCTTTATTCAAGCTACTACTCCTAGAGGCAGTCGAGACTCTATTGTTCCTTGCATTGCTCTTAGGCTTTAGTCTGCTGCTCCTAGAGGTGCTTTCTAGTCCTGTAGAAGGTAAGGCACCCGCATTAGGATTCACATTTTTATGAAGGGAGGTGGTTTCAGCTTTCCTAGTCTCTTTAGAGTGCTTTTCTAAACTTATGTCGTTTGTTCCATATATTTTAGATGTGGAGGCGGCAGCGTTAGTGGTACTCATCTTAAAAAGGCAGTGCTAAAACTTTTGGTTTCTCGATAACAGCTTTTCCCTTATCAACATTTTGTTTAGGTAGAGGCGGAGGTGGAGTGGTTGGTTTTGATGAAACATTTTTCTCATTGACTTTTGGAGGAGGCATAAAAGCAGACATTTTGGTTTGGAAACGGTTTGGGAACATTTGCTTTCTCCATGATCAATGGTTTTAATCACATCATATTTGCATTCCTCAGTTTTTCGATCAAGTTGTTTAAAATATGACACATTTTCTTTTTCAAGTTTTTCAAGAGCTTTTTCATATTTTGAAACAATTTTGGAGGTCTCATCACGGAGTCTTTCATGATCTTCAACAGAATATGTTTGCAAAATAATGGACATAATATCGATGAGTCGAACATCTTGAAGAGTGAATCATTTAAGATTTTCCAAAACTTTGATGTGTTCAACACTTTCATTAGCTTGCTTTACCAGGGATTTATGGTCCTTGACAAAGTCAATTGTTTCTTTCAAAAGGCTTGTTCAAAATGAATTACCCTTGAGTTGATGTTATTCAGCTGAGGGGCAATTTGAGTTTCAAAAACTTTTACATTCAATATCAAAACTATTAAACCGGATGTTTGTTGTAATATTGGTTTTAGTTTTAACGGTCTCTTGAAGATCTGCAATTCTCATTTTCACATTTTCTAAAATACTTCTGGCATCACTTGTGTTAAAAGGATTGTTTGAAGACATTTGTTCAATGTTCGAAAGAGATTTGGAGACAACAACTGGTTTTGAAACTGATTTTGAAGCAGGTGTTGACACCGTTTGAAACACTTGGTTTGGTGGAAGCGTTGATTGAAAACAAGCGAAATACCATTAATTTTGTTCCATTGTGTTATAATCAATTGGTTTGATTTCGGATGTTTTTGTTTCATTTTTGATCTACTCTCCTCAGATAGTTCCAACGTTTCAAGAGAATCATGCACAATTATGGGTTCATGCAATGGTTGTCCATTGTTCAACACATTCGAGATTTCGAGCTTTCTTGAGGAAACCTGGAGGTGAGTTACCAAGAGCCATTTTATTTGTAGTATGAAAAATCGGATTTACTTGATTAGAAAGCATCTTGATTGTCTTAGCGGAATGACCTATTGTAAGAAGTAAATTATCAATTTTTAATTTTTTCGTTTTATCAAGAATTTCATCAAGAAGAGAATCTTCTCGTTTTGAAAAATCGACAATCAACTTGTTTCTTCTCTTTTTCAAGATCGAGCATGCTTTTGTTTAGAAAGTTGGTCATTTAGATCAAAAATTTCCTTGTTTAAAGATTTTATTTTCAAATTCAGATTCACATCAAGTGTATCGAATTTGAGTTGCAATTTTTCTCTAAAAGCAGAATCTCGATAACCAATTTCTAACTTCTCGAAATTTTGTTTGTATGAAATTCAAAGGCTTTGGCGTGCTCCTTGTAACTCTCAAGCTCGGCGGTCAATTTAGCATTCGCGGCCTTAACTAGCGATTGACCGTTCTAACTTTCTCAACTTCAATGCCACATTGATTGATTAATGATTCAACATAAGCACGTGTTTCCTCATCAGTTTTAGTATTTTGTGCCACCACGGCCTCCACTAGGATCCACATATGGAGTTTGGAGTTAGTATTGCTACAACTTCGGATTGTCGGTATGTATCATAAGTGGGTGTTGGCGTCATGAGAATGCATTCGTCATGAGTAAACACATCAGATATGACATTGTTATAACATGGATCAATGATTGGTACCTCGAGATCTTGTATTGGCGTCATAGGCGGGGAGGTGAGTCGGCGAGTGTCATACTTAGCTTCTGAAGATTTGCCATGAAGATGCAATTCGCATTGAGTTCCTCGAGGTCTTCCAATTCATGCACAATAGCGAAAAAATCAATTTCCTCGGCACTCAAGTAACCCGCTTCTTGCTTATACGCTATGAGGCGACTTTCGAAGATAATCACCATTCTTTTTGTGTGGCTTAGTGGGGACGGTTTCTTGCCATGTGACCCACTCCTTGACAGTTGTAACACTTAATCGATTACCACGATGCACATTTCCATAATTCCCATTTGGAGCGCAACATACCCATTCGATTACCCTTTGCTCTATTCCCAACATTACATCCAATCGATTTCCAACATTACATTGACCCCGATTACCACGATCACCTGATTACCCATCACGAAATCGGTAGCATATCCATGTTGATTCCCAATAACTCCAACCATTTGTCCTGGATGACCCATATTCACTCCCGGTTGAGCAATTTGCACATTGCGAGTGTTTGATGATATCCTTTGGTTGTTGTTAGTAGGTGTGGAATAGCGACCTTTGATTACTTTTCCCAAGAGATAAAGTATTTGGGACATAGGGTCTTCTTGATCGATTCAAGATCGTGATTCCTTGTTTGGTATTGTGGATATTGTTGTTGAAAGACTTGTTGTTCTTGTGGATAGAATTGTTGTTGTGGTTGTGGAATGTATTCTTTGCAAGTTGTTGTTGTTGGAAGATGATGAAGCTTGTTGTAGTGTATTCATTGAAGGTTGAGTCTTTGCAATGAGTGCCAATGGATCATGATTCTTTGCCAATCTTTCTTGCCTGACTTCATTCACTTGACTTGGTTTTGTTTGAGAAAATCGTTTAGTTGATCAAAGTTCACCCGATGTAAGTCTTTTGTTTGGTTGACAATAGTGACATATCGTCCCCATTCTTACGGAAGATTGTTCGGGAACTTGATGTTTTGAGCGATAGTTCGGGTGCCAACTTGTTTCCGATAAGCTCATTCATCAAAGTGCAAAACCTTCCATAGTAGGATTCAATGGATTCTCATGGTGTAGATGTAAACTTTTCCCATTCAGTTAGCAACTTGTTCTCCATGTCTTGATGACCAATTTTAGTTCCATGACAAAGTCGTCTAACACGTTCCCACATATCAAGCGGTTTCAAAAGCTGTCTACCACGGCAAAGATGTCTATAGGTAAACCCGGTTGGATAATATGAATTGCCATGTCATCGCTTCGACTTGTTTCGATCCTCTGCGGTGTATTGATTAGTATTGAAGACGAGAAGATGGTTGGGCGGAGGTGTTGCATCTGCATTTCCAGGTACATGAACTTGTCGAGGCTTGAAGGGTCCATTCTGAATGGATTTAATCATGAGTTTTCCATTAGGTTTGGTCTTGATGTAACGAAGCATACGACTTTTCCACGAAGATAACCACCTTTTGCCAACATAGGAGGTCGGTTTTAAAGCCGGTGCATGAATGTCTTGTTGAGTAGCCATTGATGAAGGTATGATCTGATAAAGTTGATGTAGGATCGATTCAATGATAAAGGAGTTGTGGTTGAAGAAGATTAAGCTCGGTTCAAGTTTTTCTGACTGTCGTACTCGTAAACTTAGTTCTTAGGCGTAAAAAGTTTTCTCCCAAAATTTGAAATTCACTATAAAAATCAATTTTAAGGTCGTATGAAAAATTTGAGTTATGACAATTTTGACGCCAAATTTGACCGAAAAATTTGAATTTAGGCCCAAAAATTTGAATTTTGACCAAAATTTTCACAGTTAAACCAAAATTTGAATTTAAGTAAAATTGAGCGTTTAGTCTCCTCAAAAATTAAATTTTACTCAAGTTTTCCTTAAAACCTTATGCGTAGAAAGAGCTTGCGTGAAAGCAGAGAAGTTACAGTAGGCGAGGCTTAGGCGTAGAGATCTTATCGCGTAGGATCTTGGCGAAGGATTTTATCGTAGGAATCCTTAGGCGTAGGATCTTATGCGTAAGTTTAAAGTTCTGAGTAGAAAAAGTTATGCGTAAGATTTAGCTTATGCGTAAGGAAAACTTAATCGTAAGAAAAATGCTTATGCGTAAAGTGTTCTGGGTAAAGTCGAAACTTATCGCGTAAGATTAGGGTTTAGCCCAAAATCCTTTACACTATCACAGTGTAAGAGATATCCAAAAGTCGAAGTGTTCCACAAACTTATTCAAGTGAGGGAAGCAGCGAGTCACCCTAAGCTTCGAAGAATCTGCACCAAAAGTTACTGAGTAGAACCTTATCGTAGTTGACTTTCTTACTGAGTAGAACTAGGGTTTTGACCTACTAAGTAAAAATTTCGAATGATTCAAACGATTTCTCTTGCACAGATAGCCTTAAAAACACTCCAATAACACAAATCTTTTGACCTTTTTCACCCAAAGTGCTTATAAAAGTTACGAGTAGAAATGACCACCTTCAAAAGCACGAGTTCAAACTTGAAGAAAAACACGTAAAGCTTGAACTTTTGCAAAAGCTGAAACTTTAGCACCAAATAAACCTTAAACCACAAGAATCTTGAATTTTTAAGTGCAAAAATTAAAGCTTTATGCGTGACACTTTTGAGAACGAAACTACGTGTAACTATACACAAACAAACTTCAACCAAAACACTCCTAAACCATTGTTAGGCGATTGATACCAATTGTAGGACCACTACGATATATCAACCTTATCACACAAATACCCACGTTTTGCTTAGAACACGTTAAGACACAAACAAACTATGCGTGAAACCAAAGAAATAAAGATGAGAAAGATGGTGACTTGATGTAATATTCGTGTATGTGAGATGATAAGATAAACACAATAAAGTTGTATATTCCTTGAGAGAGAAACTACACACACACACACACTTTCAAGCACACCCCTCAAATGAGACTTTGAGGGGTATTTATAGTCCAAGGGACTTGATGCCCTAAAGGCTTTCTTATGGGCTTCGTGGGCTTGGACATGGGTTGGATTGGATAAAAGGCAAGCCTTACATAACTAGTACCCATTTAGCTTAGTCCAATCCACGAGCCCGTTGACTATTCTATCACGATATCTAAAACACGTTACAAAGTTCCTAAACGTGAATGACCATCACTTCTAATAAAAACTATTAAGGCTAACAACAATAGACCTTATCGAATTCGTCAACTCGATAAACTCATTTATTTACTCGTGTCGCTTATTATCCCATAAATCAATCGTATCCTAAGAGTCATAAGGATAATTCACCCATTAATAAGGTTACCCAACGTACCTAGCGGGCTCTTATTAGATTCGTCAACCTAATAAGTCCGCTACCCACGTGGATCAACACTATTAATGCTAGGTTATCCGTAACCCATGCACACAACGTAAGTGAATAAATACTTAAACTAGTATTAAATGTCTACAATTGACATTTATGGATAAACGTGTACTCGAAACATTAATTACTTATTCATTACAAAATATTTCCAATTTAGTCGTTAGTTTCCATTTAAAAATAGTAAATAACAAGATAAAACTTTTTATCAATATTTTTGGTACAAAAGCCCATTTATTATTTATATTTCATAGTTTATTAGCATTTTCATGTATAAATATATATTTCGTCAAATTCCATTATTCATCTCATATCGTTATTCGTTTCGAGTCCACAAGCACGAGTCATAACTTCTCGGATTTTAAGCAATCAATAGTCCAAATTATACTAATGTCCATATTACGGCTTTGTGAGTCAACTATTGACTAAAAGTCAAAGTACGGACGTAGCTCAAAGTCAACAATATATATATCAAGTCCAAATTTAAAAGTCACAATATCGCAATTCAATCCCAAACCAACTCAAAACAAACTCGCCAACCAATCAACCAACCAAATATACCCGAAACCAATGTTATGACCCTAATGGTCATGACACGGTCACGGTTAAGACCACGTGAACCAAACAAGCTCTAGAAGCTTTTGGCTCCACTGCGTCTCATCCAAACCTCAACTACATTAACCAACAAGCTACCAAATCGACCCGACCCGGACCCGTGGCCAAGGTGGGTCACGTACGTAAGCCAAGGGCCACGTACGTGCCCTATGTGGCTCGTACACCCTTCCAAACCATTTAAACATTACCAAAATCAATTCCACAACATCCAAATCCAATCATTCAAGCTTCAATCACTAACCAAACACAAAACCCATCATCTATCTTAACCAAAAATATGAAACTAAACCTAAAATGCATAAACCCATCAAATTGATACACCACACCCTTACCAAACACTAATTACTTGTTTATTTAGACTCTAATTAAACTTAATTTCATGTTCCACCCAAAAGCCCCAAATTTGGATATTAGGTCGAAACCCTAATAATCCACACGTGGGTTATTATTGCCCAAACAAGCTCAAATCGTGTTCCATTTACCTTATTCAAGCACCAATTGCAATATTAGATGAAAACCCTAAAAGTACGAATCTTAATCTTTAAATTTGAGGGTGTTAATGAAGGTTTTAGTATGAGTATTGTATATGGATGGAAAGAGGATGAAGAGATCTTTGATTTGGTGGTGGAGGTGTAGCACCACTTGTCGGATTTTGGCCAGAATGTGGCCGGAGGTGGGCGGCGGCCAAGGTGGTGGTGGTGGCTAGGGTTTTATTTCTTGAAGAGAGAGAGAGAGTAGAGAGAGAAAGAGTGGTTTGTGTGTGTTTTTAGTAAGAGAAAGTGGAAGTAAAAATGAGGGTGAGTGGGTTTATATACATAGGAGCTAGGGACTTAAAAATAACTATTTTGGGGAGGAGGGGGTCTTAGGCCATGTAGGAGTGGAGGGGCGAAGCCGTCATTTTAAGTAAACTATCCGTTTACCCATTCAGAGCTCATATATTGTCCCACGAGTGTCCCCAGGCGTTCATTCAACTTTCTAACATCGTTATTTACGTTTTTCCACGAGTTTTGACTATTTATTTGTTAATTTTCGAGTTACGGTCTAAAAGTTACAATAATTCTCGTTTTAGGCTTTTCTAGTGCCGAATCGATTAGTGCCTACCAAATAGAGTTAGAACTCATACGATAACTCATTTAATAATGAAATAATCCGTAAAAACCAATAGACGATATAAAATCAAGTCATGGTTTATAAAATAGTGATAAAGGCAAAACTCGGTTTAATTTAACGTAATGCGGTTACCTAAAATAGACTCTCTAAATTGCGGTTGTCACGGCCTCCCGACCTCGGAAGAAACCCATCCGGGTTTCACTCGAGTGCTTGATGTCATGAAAAGTTTAGGATACTTCCTACGGAAAGCGTCCTCCACGTTCCCAGTGAACTCCGGTCCATGCGGGAGTTCAAACGAACCTTAATAATCGGAATACGGCTATTCTTGACCTTTTGATCTCACGGTCCATAATCTCAATCGGTTCCTCAACAAAATTCAATTTCTCATCAATACGAATATCTCTTAAGGGCACAACTATGTTTTCCTCGAAAGACATTTCTTAAGATTACTAACATGAAAGACATTGTGTACACTACTCGGTTCGATGGTAGCTCGGTATGCTACTGTCCGATTCTTTCGAGGATTGGAAAGGGACCAATATATCAGGGATTGAGTTTTCCACGTTTCCCAAAACGAATCACTCCTTTCCAAGGAGAAACTTTCAACATAACACGATCTCCAACCTGAAATTCTAACGGTTTACGTCTCTTATCGACATAACTCTTTTGTCTATCACGAGCGGTTTGCAACCGATTCAGAATCGAACTATCTTCTCGGTGGTTTCTAGGACAAGTTGGGACACGTAAGTTGACTCTCGCCAACTTCGGCCCAACAAATAGGAGAACGACATTTTCGGCCATACAGTGCCTCAAATGGGGCGGTCTTAATGCTAGAGTGATAACTATTGTTATAAGAGAATTCGGCCAAAGGGAGGTGTCTCTCCCAGCCTTTGCCGAAATCATGCTCTAAGCATGTCCTCTAAATTCTGAATGGTTCTCTCGCTTTGACCATCGGTCTATGGATGGTAGCGATACTCATATCCAAATTAGTTCCTAATGCGTAGCGATCTCCAAAAGTGGGATGTAAAGCGACTATCCTTATCGAAATGATAGATATCGGTACTCTATGACGCGATACTACCTCCTTAAGATACAATCGAGCAAGCTTATCAAGACTATCAGTTTCACTAATAGCTAAAGTGGCGGACTTAGTTAAGCGATCAACTATTACCGAGATAGCGTCATTGCCGCGTTCTCGATAATTTAGTGATAAAGTCCATGGTTATGCGCTCCCATTTCCATTCAGGAGTTGGGTTGAACTAAAAGTCGATGGTTTTGATGTTAGGCCTTAACTTTAGAACAAGTCGGCACCAAGCTGACATCTTGAGCTATATCGGCTTTCATATTGGGCCACCAATAAATTTTGTTAAGATCCTGATACATCTTATCGGGATGAATAGAGTATTTTGATTTATGTGACTCGTGCATAATCAACTCACGGATTCCACCATGAAATGGTATCCAACTCCTGTCTTTGAAGCATAATGTTCCGTCGGAACACTTCAAGAACCCGTTCTCACTCTCTACCATTCCATGAAGATTCTCATAAGGATGGTTCTCTTCCGACAATGCCTCTGCTTGGGCGGCTAAAATTTGAGATGGTAAGGGCGAAACAATTGTCATTCCTAAGGATCTAACGAGTAGAGGTGGAATGTCCTCTTTACGACTAAGTGCATCAGCCACAACATTAGCCTTACCAGGATGATAGCGAATCTCACAGTCATAATCACTAAGCAATTCCAACCAACGACGTTGTCTCATGTTCAGTTCCTTCTGATCTAAGATATGCTTCAAACTCTTGTGGTCGGTAAATACTTCACACTTGGTTCCATACAGGTAATGTCTCCAAATCCTAAGAGCAAACACTACAGCACCTAACTCAAGGTCATGGGTGGTGTAGTTTTCTCATGCTTCTTAAGTTGTCGGGATGCATAAGCAATCACCTTCTCTCGTTGCATCAAAAAAACACCTAAGCCTTTATGCGGCGTCGCGATACCACGACAAAGTCTTCGCCCCTTGAGCAAAGCTAGGATGGGCGCACTACACAACTTCTCCTTGAGAAGTTGGAATGCTTCTTCTTCCTTTTCTCCCCATTCATACTTAACATCCTTACGTGTTAGTTTGGTGTGACTTAGCTATCTTGGAAAATCCTCAATGAATCTCCTATAATAGCTTTGCTAACCCTAGCTGTCGGTTCTAATGGGTTCTTAGGAGCTGCCCATTCCTTAATGGCCTTAATCTTAGCTGGGTCAACATGAACACCTCGACTATCTATCACATGACCTAAGAATTGCACGGACGAAATCCAAAATTCACACTTAGAGAATTTGGCATACAACTTCTCCTCTCGGCAATCCTAAAATGAGCCTCAAATGCTCTTTGTGCTCCTCACTATTCTTAGAGTATATCAAGATGTCGTCTATGAATACTATCACAAACTTTTCCAGGTATGGCTTACACACTCGATTCATGAGATCCACGAAAATCATTGGCGTTGGTCAAACCAAAGCGACATCACTTGGAATTCATAGTGTCCATAACGAGTCCTAAGCGAGTCTTAGGGATATCCTCCTCTCGAACTCTAAGATGGTGATAACCAGATCGTAAATCGATCTTAGAAAAGACACTAGCTCCTTGGAGTTTGTCGAATAGGTCATCTATTCTAGGTAACGGATATCGGTTATTCCTTTGTTAACTTATTCAATTCCCTATAATCGATACACATTGAAGCGATCCATCCTTCTTCTTCACAAACAACACTGGTGCTCCCCACGGTGATGAACTTGGTCTAATGAATCCCTTCTCGACAACTCGCCAACTGTTTAGACGGTTCCTCCAATTCTCTTGGAGCAAGTCGATAAGGTGCCACGGCTACGGGTGCCGCGTATCAACTCTATTTGGAATTCCACTTGTCGGACGGTGGAATCACTGGCAGAATCGTCGGGGAAACACATCCGGAAATTCTCTAACGACGGGTACATCATTAAGGTTTCTTTCATTCTTCTCCTCGCTTTCCTTTTTAGAAATTCGAGCCAAGAAAAGACAACCTCCTCTATCGATGTACTTCTGGGCCTTAATACAGGAGATGATGCTCAAACGGGAAGGACTCCCACGGATCGCTCCGATCTCCTTGTATGCTTAGAACTTTTCCGCCATACGGTAAACGCACAATCTTCTCATCACAAATGATGTGTGCACCGTTCTTCGATAACCAATCCATTCCGAGAATGACGTCAAAACTTCCTAAGGTAACCGAAAATAGGTCTATACTAAACGGGCGGTCTAGGAAACTTAAGGTACAACCTCGAACTACGGTGTCTATCTTCTCTCTATTCCCATTCGCTAATTCCACATCGTAACTAAATGCTAGAGGTGTTTGGGAGATTCCTAGTAATGGCATAAATTTGGTGGATACGAAACTCATATCCGCACCAGTATCAAACAATATGGAAGCATAGCGATTATTGAGAAGGAACGTACCCGTAACTACGTTAGGGTCCTCGCCCGACTTCCTTCCCAATAGCGTAAACACGCCTTTGTTCCCATGTCTCTTTGCTGATTCCTAGCACCATTGTTTCCCTGGTTTTCCACAACCTCACGCTTCACAGGGTTTAAGCCGTTACCTCCTACACCTCGGTTAGCAAATCCTCCTACATTACCGGGATTTCCTCTCATCCACGACTCTCGACACTCATTCTTAAAGTGTCCCTTCTTTCCACATCCAAAACGGTGGCAGTGGCCTTCGGTCCGCTCCTTGTGCGTTTGAGCTGCAGCAAGTGGACGAGACCTGATCTTTGGCCAAGTTTCCTACCTTAGAGCACTTCCTACACACATTCGGGCATAGTCCATGGTGGTGTAGGTTACAACGACCACACATAGGCCTACTACCTTCATAATCTTTCCTACCTTCATTTCCTATGGCGAACACTCTGGTTGTCTCTTGCCGTTTGTTGCCATTCCCTTTTGCAACTTCGTTCCTCTTCCTCTTATCACTCCTATCATTCTTACCTTTGTCTCCTATTTCTAGCACATAAGAGTCCATCAAAATCTGAGCCACAGCAATTGCCTCTTGCAAATTAACTGGCTTGGCAGCGATGACATCATTTCGAGTAGCCAAAGGCAATCCATCAGTATATCTCTCAATCTTAAGTTCTTGGTGCTTGAACCATTTGAGGGCAAAACAATGATAACTCTTGGAAGCGGCAGTATAAGTCGCCTTGTCGTACCCTTAACCTTATGGTTCCAGAACTCACTCTCTAACTTCTTAACTTCATTCCTAGAACAGTAAGTCTTAATCGGAGAGCTTTAAAGCGAGTCCAAGTCATACTATAAGCTACATTAATTCCTCTTGATGCTGTGATAGTTGTTCCACCTGGTCAACGCCTCGTCCTTCAAGGTGAATGTTGCATACTTAACCTTACAATCCTCATCACAGTTACTCACGGCAAACCAGATTGAGTTTTCTCCAACCACCTAGTCAGGTAAACTACTCCCTCAGTTCCTCCAAAATCAATGGGACCACAGAATCAGAACTCTTTGTAGGTACAACCTTGAGTTCGATTCAGCATCGGGGTTCCACTAGAAGTGTTAGAGAGATTAGCCTCGGCTAGCGGTTCAGCGACACTGCGACACTAGTTGGTCAATGTGGGCGGGTTCACAAGTGGAGGGTTTTGTGGAGCAGGACCATTCTCGCACGGTCGTTCACATTCGGGTTCTCTACGGTGGGTTATCAATGTTCGGGTTCTCAACAGGTGGTGTGGTGGTCGGACGACCTCGACTAACCGGGCAACAACAACGGCAGGAGCGCTTTCGGTTGTTCCTAAGCGGGTTTCGTCTTGTTGCCACCATTCTGGAGGCAAGAAGAACAGTTTCATAAGTTCACAATTCACGCTCTAAAGATAGAGTTGGGTTCCAAGGATCACCCAATAACGCCTGAATACATAATCAAGGCCAACAAGGATAACGCTATACCAAAGCGAAACAATCAAATATCGAATCATAACTAAGGATGCACGTTTCAATAACCATAACTCATAGGTTTCAAAAGTGGAAATACATGGAAGGATACGGAGAAATCAAAAACGATCCTAATAACGATACTAGTAAGACAACTAGGATAATCCTACATCTCGAACCAAGTACTACTTAGTTTCAAGATGGTACAAAACCATAAATCTAATACTATCTAGCCACGATTACGAGCACTCCTAAATGATCTCCAAACATCATCCATCACTATCCATAGTGACAAAATCCCCAAACGCTGAGAGTCGCAATCCTTCCTAAGATTCACGACCTCCTTCTCCAAACCATCGACCTTGCGCTGGAGCGTCTGGTCGGCCTCCAAGGCTGTCAGGCACTCTGTATGCCGGTCCCCAACCTGCTCATAGAGTCCCGATAGATCTTCTCTCAAGGCCATCGACTTCTTCCCTATCTTAGTCAAATCTATCCTCAAATCCTCTACACCAGTCCTCGTCACTCCATCTAATCGATCTGACAACCTACTGAGACTAATATTCTGGGATATAATCCTCCTCCAGATCTGACCCGTCTCACCATACTCCTCGGGCTCTGAAGCATTCTCCGATGGTATCTCGGATCCTAACGGGCTACCTATCTCGGTGAATGTGGAGGTGAATCAAAACCAAAAAGGCATCCGGGGACTCAGGCTCGGAAAAGGAGAACACTGGTCACGGAGATGTGCGGGACTCTGCAATGGAGGAGTACCCCCTTCTGGGATATCCTCATCATCCTCCTCCTGAGGATCCTCATTCTCATCAACATACTGCTCCTCAATCTCATGCTCCTCTTCAACCTCATGCTCCTCCTCGCCCTCATCCATAGGGGGAGAGTCCATGAGTCGGAGTCTCTGTCTGAGGTAAATCCGAGGTGGTACACTAGGAGATCTAGGCCTCTTAAGACATGGTGATCTTGGTGGTGATGACAGAAAAGTGTGAGTTGCTAAGCGGATAGGTGATGATGGTGGTCTCACGGATATGCGAGGCAGTGCTATAAGCAAGCCTAGGAGTGCAGGCTCATGCTAAGACACGATGTAAAGTGAGCTGCCTAGATGAGCTAGGGCGATCGATGAGGATGAACTAGTGTGACGGGCGATCTCATAAGGATCACCCTACACAACCGTCATGAGAGTCAATCTTTGGCGAACTAGCAAGCAGAAGGACCTCCTCAGACACATCAAAAGCTAGTGAAGACATATTCTGTGACAATGGCATAGGGTAGGTATAAGTGTTCGAAACAACTAGTTTTAATAAGCGCATCAACTTAACCAAAACACATATCACATAAAGAAAGATTTAAAAGTAGAGGTACCGCATTACTCAAAACATGCCTTTAATTAAATACATAAGCTCAGTTCTATCACATAATCCCATATCAAATCAATCGAGTTCAAAATTTCCAAAATCATAATATATCGTTTACTCAAATCCAATACCGTAGTATCTCAATAATCACATCTCATTTTCCAAAATCAACAACCCTATCTCATTTCCCAAAATCAATAATCATATCTCCAAATAATAACGTTTCCAAAATCAGTTCACAATATCCCCTAACAGATCATCTCATAATTCAAATCGCAGTTCATACCATATTCAAATAAGAAGCTTCGCAAGCGGCGCGTCGTCGAGGATCAATTTTTCTTAAAAGTGGTTATAGTTTAGGGTTTATAAAATACCTAATTCTCTATAACCTTGAGCTCTGATACCAATTTGTAACACCCCTAAATCTCCGTACATCGGAAGACTTAATCAAGTTTTTGGGGCGTTACTATTGGATTGGTATCGCCCACAAGTATAGCAAAAAGATAGTCATTTAACATTCAAAACCAATCCCAAATTTAGTCATTTAAAACATTTAATCCAAAAGAGTAAATATTAGGCCCAAACATGGTTTAATCAAATAGGTCCCCATAGTTTATCAGAGTCAGAAATGATCCTTGAACCCCGCCTTCTTGCCAAGCTTCCACCGATCAAGTAATCCAAACATCTCTCAAATACCTGAGAAATCATGCTAAAAGGTCAGCTTACACTGGTGAGTTCATAGGTTTAAGTTCAACAAAATCATAGTGGACCTGTAAGTGTTGATTTGTTATGCAAGACCTAAGATAGATAAATACCGTTTACACACACTGATCCTACCCGGATCTCAAATCATATCCGCATCCGAGGGATTACTCGGGCCCCCATGACTCTAGTCGGCCACTGTCGTGGCAAAATTTAGAACAATTTCCAACCCCGGACTAGGTCGATGTAGAAGTCTATTCTTAGCTAGGCACGGTTAAACCTAGACTAAGGCAACAACTACCGCACATCTATCTAAAGTGTCAAGCATATAAGCAAATCCAAATAGTTTTAATGGTCCAAAAACAGTAGCATGATTCTCACCCCCAATATAGTTAAAAACGTAGATAAAAGTGGGGCTATGAAACTCACCTCAAGCAATCAACGCACAATTATCACTAGCAGAAGATACTTGTAATCACGGCACAACAACTATCGACTCGGCACAACCTATTAATGTAGACCAACTTTAATATATATATTCCTCAAAATCAACATTATCTACCCAAATGTATTCCATTTCTTTATTTCCAAAAATGTCTCGTTTCACCATTTAATCTTAGTGTTTGGTATTCCTCGTGTGGGTGTATCGACTCAACATGATGCTATGAATCCACTCAAACAACCAATATATAACTCAATGCGACACAATGAGACCTTTAAACGATAAGCTCCATAGTCTAATAAGTTTCGGAATAAACAGTAGACCTTATCGAATTCGTCAACTCGATAAACTCATTTATTTACTCGTGTCGCTTATTATCCCATAAATCAATCGTATCCTAAGAGTCATAAGGATAATTCACCCATTAACAAGGTTACTCAACGTACCTAGCGGGCTCTTATTAGATTCGTCAACCTAATAAGTCCGCTACCCACGTGGATCAACACTATTAATGCTAGGTTATCCGTAATCCATCCACACAACATAAGTGAATAAATACTTAAACTAGTATTAAATGTCTACAATTGTCATTTATTGATAAACGTGTACTCGAAACATTAATTACTTATTCATTACAAAACATTTCTAATTTAGTCGTTAGTTTCCATTTAAAAATAGTAAATAACAAGATAAATCTTGTTATCAACATTTTTGGTACAAAAGCCCATTTATTATTTATATTTCATAGTTTATTAGCATTTTCATGTATAAATATATATTTCGTCAAATTCCATTATTAATCTCATATCGTTATTCGTTTCGAGTCCACAGGCACGAGTCATAACTTCTCGGCTTTTAATCAATCAATAGTCCAAATTATACTAATGTCCGTGTTACGGCTTTGTCGGGGTCAACTATTGACTAAAAAGTCAAAGTAACGCCGTCGTAGCTCAAAGTCAACAATATATATATCAAGTCCAAATTTAAAAGTCACAATATCGCAATTCAATCCCAAACCAACTCAAAACAAACTCGCCAACCAATCAACCAACCAAATATACCCGAAACCAATGTTATGACCCTAATGGTCATGACACGGTCTCGGTTAAGACCAAGTGAACCAAACAAGCTCTAGAAGCTTTTCGGCTCCACGCGTCTCATCCAAACCTCAACTACATTAACCAACAAGCTACCAAATCGACCCGACCCGGACCCGTGGCCCAAGTGGGTCACGTACGCAAGCCAAGGGCCACGTACGTGCCCTATGTGGCTCGTATACCCTTCCAAACTATTCAAACATCACCCGAATCAATTCCACAACATCCAAATCCAATCATTCAAGCTTCAATCACTAACCAAACACAAAACCCATCATCTATCTTAACCAAAAATATGAAATTAAACCTAAAATGCATAAACCCATCAAATTGATACACCACACCCTTACCAAACACTAATTACTTGTTTATTTAGACTCTAATTAGACTTAATTTCATGTTCCACCCAAAAGCCCCAAATTTGGATATTAGGTCGAAACCCTAATAATCCATACGTGGGTTATTATTGCCCAAACAAGCTTAAATCGTGTTCCATTTACCTTATTCAAGCACCAATTGCAATATTAGATGAAAACCCTAAAAGTACGAATCTTAATCTTTAAATTTGAGGGTGTTAATGAAGGTTTTAGTATGAGTATTGTATATGGATGGAAAGAGGATGAAGAGATCTTTGATTTGGTGGTGGTGGTGTAGCACCACTCGCCGGATTTTGGCCGGAATGTGGCCGGAGGTGGGCGGCGGCCAAGGTGGTGGTGGTGGCTAGGGTTTTATTTCTTGAAGAGAGAGAGAGTAGACAGAGAAAGAGTGGTTTGTGTGTGTTTTTAGTGAGAGAAAGTAGAAGAAAATGAGGGTGAGTGGGTTTATATACATCGAGCTAGGGACTTAAAAATAATTATTTTGGGGAGGAGGGGGGGCGCCGGCCATGTAGGAGTGGAGGGGCCGAAGCCGTCATTTTTCGTAAACTATCCCGTTTACCCATTCCCGAGCTCATATATTGTCCCAAGAGTGTCCTCCGACGTTCATTCAACTTTCTAACATCGTTATTTACGTTTTTCCACGAGTTTTGACTATTTATTTGTCAATTTTTGAGTTACGGTCTAAAAGTTACAATAATTCTCGTTTTAGGCTTTTCTAGTGCCTAATTGATTAGTGCCTACCAAATAGAGTTAGAACTCATACGATAACTCATTTAATAATGAAATAATCCGTAAAAACCAATAGACGATATAAAATCAAGTCATGGTTTATAAAATAGTGATAAAGGCAAAACTCGGTTTAATTTAACGTAATACGGTTACCTAAAATAGACTCCCTAAATTGCCAGTTTTCACAAACAGACGGACTTGGGTCTAGCCTAATTTATCATCTAATAGATACCACTTATTTCTAATGTGATATTCATGATAATTGTCATATCGTTAGATATGTGACTAACAAATGTGAACTGACAAAAACGCACTCACTTTGAATGCAAATTATCCATAGTGTCCTATTTTTTTGCATAAATATTGGTAGATAGCTCAAATGATTGTGCTTTTTGCCTTCACTTTCACTCTTTCACATACTTAAAACATATTCATCTCTTTTAATCTTATGTATATGTAAAATTACAGCATAAAAATTCAAACAAATTATGTCAAATAACATATTATGTGATGCTTTTTAATTTAATATACATTTCGATATACTTCCAAAAGGCTTTTTATGAGATTTTTTCATAATAAACTATAAAAATTCGCAATTAATTTGCAATTAATTTGTAATACACTTTAATATTAGACTAAAATACACCGTTGGTCCCTAAACTTAGCAAGGTGCATCGTTATGGGATAAAACTCGGCCTTTTTATCGCCATAGGTCCAAACCTTGGCCATTAAATGCCAGAATCGTCCCTTGACCAGGATTGGGATAGTCAAACCGATTTTCTTCGAGGGTATTATAGACCATTCACATTTTTGACCCAACCTAGTTAAAATGTAACCCAACCTTCAACCATATATGTATCGGCTACGACCAAGAGTGAACCCTAAAATAAAATCAACACACATTCTACCCAAAGCAAAAAGAAAAACAATAATGGCACAAAACGATAAGGGGAAGGCTTTGTTGAGTTCGTTGAGGAAAGCAGACTGCCCAAATGAAAAGGGTTTGGGTGTTAAGAAGGAGAAGGAAGAGGATGACATCTTGTTATCAAAGTTTAACGATTTGGGAGAAAGGATTAAAAATCTGGAAATTTTGTTTAAATATCTTAAGGAAAGGAAGGAAAAGAAGGAAAACGATGATAAGTAGAGTTGTAGGTCTAGCTAAGTGTATGTTTAGATGATAGTAAACATTTGTAGTTCTTGAGAACATGAAATCGATGAATAAAATTTTGTGTTCTTATTTAAGTAATTGTGTTTGAAATCGTTTTGCATTTCTTAATAGGTTTGACTTACCCAAGTCATACCACAATAGTAAGTTAGAATTTGTTGGCTTTCATAAGTTTGTTTGACTTTGGTAAGTCAAAATTCAAGATGTTACAATACACCATTTTCAATACATTGTTGTTTACTGCTAAAGCGTTTGCATTTTCAACCCGTGTTTTTAAACCACTGCCTCTAATTTTGCTGATACGGGGGTGTTTAGTTTTGCTGATAAAAGGGGCCGTTTGGTTTAGCTGATACAAGCGGATGTTTGTTGATACATTATGATTTAGTGCTAAAGTATTTGCAATTTCACCACATCTTTTTAAACCATTGCCTTTGCTTTTGCTGATACAAGGGGATGTTTGGTTTTACTAATTAAAGTTTTGCTGATACAAGGGCCTGTTTGGTTTTGCTGATACAAGGGCCTGTTTGGTTTTGCTGATACAAGGGCCTGTTTGGTTTTGCTGATATAAGGGGATGTTTGGTTTTGTTGATACTAATTACACTAAAATACACCCAATATCACAATACAAGAACAGATTAAACAACACATAACCCAAATGATATTTTATCATTAATAAAGTCTGTTAAACATCATAACCAACTACATCAAATCTAATTTACATACCCTTTTTAGCAACCTATATTCCCAAAACTATCACCCAAAAGACCGCCTTTATCTACCCCATGGAAAACCAAAAATTCAGGCATTATCTTCAGCCATTTTCTTAACAAACTCTTGGTTGAACCGAATACCTTCATCTGTTTGACCAACAATCTGTATGAGTTGGGCAAGTTGCTTTGTGTGCCTCGATTTGGATTTTGGTCGGTAGCATCCACACAGTCAAGCGCAATTCCATGAGGTCCCAGAGCTTGATTCTCTTCTATCAGCTCCCTACACTTGATGATTCCTGTCTTCAGATGCTGAATACACTGAAGAACTAGCTTCTTCAGAATCCCTTCTTGGGCAGCCTCTTCTTCAAACCAGATAGCCATACGATCATTCAAATTTGGTGAATCAGCAACCTCCATGAGTTCATTTAAAATGGGGAAATATGCCATTGGAAAATTGTTTGTGTGTGGAAAAAGTGGTAGATGAGTTTATAGTTTGGTGTACACTAGTTAATATCGTCTCCGGTAAGAGATGGTCAAGGGTCTAATAGTTAATTTTTTTCACACTCGGTCCCTGAATTTGTATTGGTTGCCGTTGTCATACTTAAAACTCCCGCCCAATAATCACTTTAGAATACACAATTGGTCCCTCAAGTTGCCAACTTACGCAAAACCATTAGAAGTTTGACTTTGTTAAGTCAAACTTCTAAAACATATCAAATTATCAATTCACTCCAAAACAAATATTGAGTAATGGTTTTGCAATATTGACTTTACAAAGTCAAATACCATTCTATTATTGAACATTCCACTAGCCATCCTTATCATCAAACTTCAAATACCATTCTGCCTTTTGCACTTAATCTTCCAAAGGTTTTCAATCCTTCTGACATTACAACTCTCGTTCACAGTTAACCCATTCACCATTTTCAAGTATTGACTAACTAAAGTAAACCTGGAAATGCGTTTTACTTGCTACAATCAAATTAAAATGCTAAATGAAAGTTTGACTTTCGAATGTCAAACTTTCATCACCTACAATACGCACAAACAACAACATATGAACAATCTAATTTTAAGCAAACCATATAAACAATTACTGTACAAAATTACCAAAACTATTTTGAAACATTAATTGTCCTAGGGTATTCAACCCAAACTTAAACTACAACCAGTCAAAGAAATCTACCACGGTACGTGGGGAAGCTCGGTGGAGTTTCAACAACTTCCTAGCCAACTCCCAGTTGTTCCTGGTATTTTCATTCCCATCATGACTCCTATCGCTTTGCCTGATATTGATTGTCTTTAGCGACCGGGAATACGCAAGTATACACTTTATTAAAGTTATTTCATGCTCTGTTCTAAGAAAAGCTCGAAACACCACCGTTTGTAGCTGGCCATGGCTGAATGTGTTTCTGTCTACAACAGTGGAAATTTTTTGCAAATGTAGATCGCTATGCGTGTTTGCAACCTGAAAAATCAAATAGTGTTGAGATACACAAACATGGCAATTTAGGAATGTTTTATTTGATACATATGCATTACAGCATTACACTTACTCTGGTATCCAGCATTTTCAAATTCGGAGATGACCGAGTCATTACAATGGTGAACACTACCATAACACTATTCCCAAAATCGACATTGGACAGCTTAAGGTTAATCAGGGAAACAAAGGGCACCTTCATCCTAGGATTAGCTTCATGTATCAACTACAAGAAGTTTTAAAGATTAAATTTCATTACTGTTACACATCTCTTTAACATTGTTAAATTATAAGTTGTAACACTGAAATTGTTCTTACCGTGCAATCACCAAAATCCAATGTAAGGGTCTCAAGATTTTGAAGTCTTGTCAAGTGAAAGATATCGGATGTTGTGATTGTCGTCACAACATTATAACGACCTAATGACAAATGTAACTTCTTTAAATTCCCAAGTTTTGAAATATCCCATAGTCTCATCTTGTTTGTACTAGGGCGATTCATTTTAAGAGACTCAAGTGAGGGACAACCAGCAATAAAGTCCCAAACTGTACCGCTTAGAAAATTGACATGAATCAATTCTAGGCTCATTAGATTTGGAAAGCCATGAAAATATTCCAAAGTAGCCATAGCACAAACATGAAGTACCGGATGTTTCAACTCACTACGAGAGTAAAGTTGGGTTGGGAACGTAATTGGGTCACCATACCAGTTTGTAATAATCAGCACCTCAATTCCATTGTCAGCCAAAAACAAGAGCCACTCATGAATCTGTTCATAATGAAAGTTGTCTATTCCTGTCACAATTCTCAATTTTTGGTCATTTCTCAAAACAATTCATGCCTCACAATTTCAACATTTATCGTAAACTAGGTTTACGTGTTCCAAATTCGCGTAACCTTTATGGTTTAGCGGCAAATTCATGATCATATCATCACGAACATTTCTTATGGACTAAGTTTAGTCTACATTTCAGTAACATCATTTGCATCATGTTAGTTCATTCATGACATTGCATTTCACATTAAACGCGTAAATTTTATATTAAATAAACGTTATCGCGTGAGTTATTATTTTGAATATTTAATCCGTTACTTCCAAAAATGATCCCGATATATTTTTATACTTACATTTAGTTATAAAAACTATATTTTGAGTTTGCATAATGTTTTAAATTTATTTTGTATATAAATCGTTAAAGTTATATTATTACGACGTTTTTCTTAAAAACTGCACGATAATTATGTTATCACTCAAATTTCACAAGGAATGTATTTTTACAATTTTTATAATATCATTATACTCTATTTTGATCTATTAAAAATTTACTTGTACCTAAAAGCTACCAAAACCTTACAAGTCATTATTATTTACACATTTACTTACACTTTTCTTACAAGTATACAAGTATATACATAATGTATAAATAAAAAAAAAAAAAAAAAAAAAAACATGTAGTAGACACAATCCCCCCAAAACCGGCCTTGAGGGGGGGATGTATCTTTAAGTTGGTAGAATTTTTAATGTTGTATAGATGTACACTTCACTTAGTCTTCACTTCATTTCATTCATCTAAATTTTCAAGATAGCAAAGTTCTCCCTTGGTATTTCTTCTCTCTAAAAAAATCCGGCCATATAAAGGTGTTTAGAAGGGATCACAAAAATTTTACAAGTTCAAGTTTTACAATCTAGTTACACTCTTATTAAAGGTTTTGAAATAAAAACCTAGGGTGTTTAGGTTAATCCTTGGTTCTAATCACCTCATCATATCACTAGTAAGCATCTCATGTTTATTTTCATCTTACATATTCATTTCATACTCATCTTATCATTTTTGAGCAAAAACATGCAAGACTTATGTTGATTATACCATTTTTACATGATTTTTAGAGTTATATATATATAAAGGTCATCTTATAATTATCCCCTTGATATACTTTGGTCTTGATGATGTTTAGGAACCCATGACACCCTAAGAAGGTGTATGGTAGGATTAGATTAGCTTTGGAGTTGATTTGAAGGGATTGGAATAGGTTTAGTACGATAAAAACTATTTTCGGTAAGTATAAAAAGTGTTCTGTCCTTGTTTTGATTTTCTGGAAAATCCGACAGTAGGCACGAAATTTTGGCCTTGATATTTAGAAAATATACTTTAAAACGAATCCGTGGCCGCTTGAACGGATTAAAACGGAGTTATAACGAAGAAGTTATGAATTTTTAAAGTTTGACGACGAAATATATATTTTTCAGAAAATTCAGCAACCTATTTTTACTTTATTCGAGTCAAAAACGAGTCTTAAGCTTTACAAATTATTTCGACTTGTCAAAAATATATTAGTATACTTTGATACGAATCTAAGGACGTATAATACGTAGAAAACGGATTTGAAACGACAAAGATATGCACGTTTTCATAAAATTGCCGTAACTATTATTTTCTGAAAAACTATATTATTTTTACGAGACAAGTGTTACGGTAACTACAATGACCATATTGAGGGCTGTTTTTAACGATGATGTGGAACTTGTTGGAACGAAATGTCTTCTAATAAAATCAAGATCACCAAGCATATTTTCTAAAATAATCAACCGTTTGTATAGCGGAGTTTTAATAAATTAATTACGGTTGCTCAAAATTGGCCGAAACTCACTTTTTACACAACAATTGGAGAAAATCATCATCTTTAACCTTTATTATCTTTATGTTCGAGACCTCTATGACGAAAACTCCTGTACTAAAACTTCTAGATTTTGATACAAGCTTTCCAAAACCATCGAGTTCGTTTCCTAACGTGCGACGTACACCATTTTACGACTAGTTTTTCAAAGCCATTTTTGTCACTTTCATGAAATTTCCAACGACGTTATTTTACGACGAAAAGTTAAAATTTCACAATAAATCATTACGAAACTATTGTAGGATGACATTTTGACGTAAATACTTGTAAAGTAATTTAAATATGGTCAAGACGTCAAAAGAGTATTTTTCGACGATAAGTATTATTTTTCCAAAAACTCGCAAATGGTATAAATAACATACGAAATGCATGCATAACATTACATCATAACTCATTACGTATCATAACATTCATAATAGGTCAAGGTTAAAGTATCACACTACATCTCGGTGTACTCACTTTTGTCATCGCCTCATTTTACCAAGTGAGTTTCATAGCCCCTGCTTTTACTTGTTTTCATAACTGTTTTGGGGGAGATACATGCTCGACTATTTTATTACATTCATGACTATTTGCAAATCATATGTTTAGCCGAACTGAATGTTTAGTTATGCGAAGTAACAGTATTGCCATATTTAGAAATTCCATATTATATTCATTGGTCTAATGGTCTTGGTATATTCATTGAGCTAATGGTCTTGGTATATTCATTGAGCTAATGGTCTTGGTATATTCATTGAGCTAATGGTCTTGGTATATTCATTGAGCTAATGGTCTTGGTAATATCATGAACTAATGGTCTTGGAACGATTTGAACATACACTATATACATATTCTGGCAGTGGGTTGTGAACACACAGGTTGCAAGTTTTGTATGGGCGGAACTTGGAACTGAGTGGATTCACAATGCCTTTGCTGCATAAACGATTTCGATACATTGAGCCATGCACTATTATGTGAATTCATTTGACATCATGCACTTGAACAGTAACTCTACATATTCGGCGTGGGTTGTGAACACACAGGTTGCAAGTTTTGTATGGGCGGGACTTGGAACTGAGTGGATTTACAATGCCTTTGCTACATAAACGATTTTGAAAGTCTTTACATTTCAACGATTTACAATGCCTTTGCTGCATAAACGATTTTGAAAGGCTTTACATTTCAACACAAACTCTATGAACTCACTCAACCTTTGTGTTGACACTTTTTAGCATGTTTTATCTCAGGTATCTAAGGCATACACTTCATGGCATGCATGTGGACTTATCATAAGAGTCGTGGTGACGACGCGTCTCTCCTGGATTTATGCACTTTAAAACATCGTTTGAATTGTAACAAACTTATTTCCGCACAAGTTGATTTTCATTTGGGACCTACATTGTAAACTCTGATTGTTTTATTAAATCAAACGATGTATTTTCCAAACGACACTTTAGGTCGTTCAATATAACTGTGATTGTGATGCTATGACAGTCAATCCCCAGGAATTCCATTCCGCTGCAAAACAGGTAATTTGGGGGTGTGACAATTCCAATAATTGATCTTGGCTCTACAGCAAAGACAAACTTTCTTATTGGACCCATAAGCCGATTTAAGAATCTAGTAACAAGCCTCCCATCAAACTCGTATGTTAAATAACAAAAGAAATCCTCATCAAGTATGACATCGGTGAGCAAAGTCCACTTAGACCTCCAGTTTTGCGCTAAACTAGAGGTTCTCACCGCTTCTAACAAAGGCAACCGATTCAAAATGTTAGTGATCACTTCATCTAGCATGTTGGTAATACGATCGATCGACATGGTTTTGTTGGAAGTTGGGTTGGTCTTTTGAGTTCTGGAAATGAGGATTTATATTCTTGATTTCGATTTGCAGTTTATCGTTTATGGATAATGTTGTTTTATGTGATTTGTGGAAAACTAGAAGGGGGGGTTGAATATTTTTACCAATTAAAACTTCCTTTTAATCTATTTAGATAGACTTATGTCAATCTATTTGGATGTGTGTGTTGGATGTTGATAAACAAGCATGTAGAGGTAAGTAATGAAAAGATAAGAGTAAGAAGCACAAAACCACAACGCAAGTATTTATAGTGGTTCGGCTACAAGGTCACCTTCCTTGCCCTACTCCACTCCCCGAGTCACCTACTCGAGAGTTCGTAATCACTACACCAATCTCCTTATGGCGGAGAAGCCTTCACAACGTCGCCTAATCTTTTTCCGGTACTAGGCTAACCACCGGGTTTTTTCACTCCAAGGTGAACCACACCTACACAACGTCGCCTACCCTTTATAAGGTACTAGGCTAAGTACCTAGTTCTTTCACACCTTAGGTGAACTACACCTTCACAACGTCGCCTACCCTTTATAAGGTACTAGGCTAAGTACCTAGTTCTTTCACACCTTAGGTGAACTACACCTTCACAACGTCGCCTACCCTTTATTAGGTACTAGGCTAAGCACCTAGTTCCATTGCAATGGAGGAACTACTACCACACTACACCAACGACTAATCCCAAAGGAGATCTACTCCTTTACAACATCAACAACGATATCAATATACTTGGAACTAATACTAGTCTATCTTGTACATCGAAACACACCAAATCGAATGCACATCTAAGGCACTTTTCACTAATGCTTTTGACTAGATCTACAAGACACCTTTCACTAATGTCTTGTGTCTTCACTTCTAAACATCTTTCACTAATGCTTCTTTGTCTTGACTTCTAAGCACCTTTCACTAATGCTTCTTTGTCTTGACTTCTAAGCACCTACCACAAGTGCTTTATCCTATAGACGATAGATACCCTTCACTAATATCTTCGTTTTGACTCTTGAGACATCTTTCACTAATGTCTTCAACACTAAACTTCTTTGAAGAAAGAAAGGAATCATCAACAAGAAGACTTCAGTAGCCTTGATGATGAGGAAGCATGGCAACTCATGGACTTGAGCTTGCTCGACTTCAAAGGTGGTGATCTTGCCTTTAAGAGGAACCTAAAAGATCACACAAAAACAAAACTACAAACATAGATCTCTTGGATCTAAGGTTAGTGAGATTTAACTCAGGGGGGAAAGTGTGTTAGAGAGGGATTGAAAAGGGGTTAGAAATAATGAAGAAATGGCTCACTATTTATAGAGGAAAAATCCTACTGTTCCCCGGATCCCACGGATCCCTACCACAAGGGATCCGGCTAGCACAAAACTAGGGATCCGTGGTACGCTCCTCTTTGCCCATGGGTATTTTTGGTTATGGGTCATGGGTCATGGGTTATGGGTTGATCCATGGTTTTCTTTCTAGATACAATGTATCTTAAGGATATAATTAACTTGGTTAAGTGGTATAAATAAAACCATGGGTTATGGGTCAAAACCATTAGCTAGTTTTTACTTATTTAGTATATACATGTTTTTACCCATTTTAGTATTTACATGTTTTTACCCATTTTAGTATACTTACTTTAAGTATATGTTAACCCAATATATAAACACTAGTTGTTGTACATATGTATCTAAATCATAAAATCACTTATACTTGTTTTAGTGTTTTATGTGAAAATGTGAATATGTTAGAAACTATTAGTTCAAACCATTTACGTATTTTATTTGTTTCGTTAATATGATTTTACGTTTGTTATCGACAAAACATTAGAAGATCGTAAAATATAAATAAACGTTTTTACGGCTTATTTGTATTAACAATCTCCCCATTTTTGTTGATGACAAAACATAAAATTATTTTAAGGAAAAACTAAAATTCGTAAAAGTTTGAATTTGTAGTTTTTACTTTCTTCTCCCTCTTTTTGTCGAAACAAAAAGTGTTTGAAGGAAGACAACACATTGTTTTTAAGAAAAACATGTGAAAGAAAAAGTAAAAAGAGATAGAGAGCAAATAACGGGAAAGGATCTCGTCTTTACTCCCCCTTGACGAGTCCATCCCTAAGTAAGGGCGTCAAGAAAGTAATACTAATCTAGTTTGTTTGCAAATAAGTTTGCAAAAGATATTGTCTACGAGACGAATGCGCTCCCCCTTGATGATTGCAATTTTTGCAAAGGGATGTCACAAAATGTAAACCTAGTATTGCAAGTAATTTGCAATGAATTGCTTTGACATAAAGCTCCCCCTAGCTTTAGGGTGTCAAAGTCTTCATATGTAAATTGAATAACTACAAAACAAAGGTTAGAAATCAAGTATAATTAACAATTTCCTGCAAATGTGATTCAAGTTAGTAGAAAGAAAGCTTTCTGTCTCACGGATCCCGCGGTTCCCTCCTAGTAGGGATCCGTCTAGGCAATTCTGAGGGATCCGTTTTTAGCTGTTAAATTTCAGCAAAGGTGATATAACAAGTAATTTTATCACAAAAATGAGATATGAATACAATGTAATCATATTCTCAGAAAAATAACAAGTAGCATGTAATTTCCATTTAATAAAACTAGAGTTATGATATACATGACTCTAAAAACTAAGAAAATAAGAAAATACATTACTTAAAAATTTCTAGACCAACTATCGCTTGATGCTAGGACACCACTAAAAATCTTCTAGCTCAAGTTTTGTTTAGGTTTGATCTCGTCGAAACGTTCGAGGAGATGATAGAACATGAAACGTTGGTCTTCTCGTACTTCATGTATCAAACTTTCAACATGTTGACAATGATGGCATTCTTTGTCATCGCTAGGTAGTGGTGGTGGAAGAAATTAGATGGCTTGATGCGAAGGATCAAGTGAAGCGGCTTGCGGAGCTTCAAATGATGGAGGAATTGGTGGAGGTGCATTTGAGAATGACTCAACCAAGAATGATGGTGGTGGTAGAGAAGTGTCAACTTCCATATGGTCGGGTGGTTGACTTTGATGATTTGTCATAATCCAAATGGGATTATATGATGAAAACGCCGAGAAGGAAGCCGGAGCAAGTGTTGACTCAACACCTTGATTTTGAACCATTATTCCTCCTAATGAGGAGAATGTTGTCGGCGGAAGCGGATGAGACGGCATAGGAGGTAAGTCCTCTAAATTGTAGAGGTGTGGTGATGATAGTGGGGATGTAAATGAAATAGCTCTAGGAACCAATGGTGATGGTTTGGTGGAGATGATATTGTTTGGCCTAGGAGGTATGGTGGTGTTTGGCATAGGTAGTTTTGTGGGTACTATCCTTTTAGGAATTGGTTTGATTGGATGATGAAGAATTCTATCATTTGTTGGTTTGATGGGAGATGATTCGGTTGAAGAAATTTTGTATATAACACGAGCTCTTTTAATGGGTGGTTCTTTGGTGGATAAGTTACTACTTGGGGTTTTCCTCATGATGGGATGATTTCAAGAGGTTGCAAGACCTGAAGTTTAAGATGAGAGTGATGACTATGGAGGTCCTAACAAGGTGGTTTATAAACTAAGAGATTTGGCAAGTGCATTTAAGCTTTAAGCCACTAGGATTCATTGGAATGTGATGATTGACATGCACAAGAGTCAACTTCAGAGGTTGCACTGATCTAGGAACTCATTTAAGATGAGATGGAGTGTTTGAGTTAGGAAGATGAGTTGAAATGATTGTTTTAGCAAGATTTGACCTATATTGTCATCCGGATCCCACGGTTCCCTCCTCAGAGGGATCCGTCTAGGCTAATCCTAGGGATCCGTCTCTCAGCAGCTATGAAAGAGTGGAAATGATGTTTCTAAGATCTAAGACCTATATCATCTTGAGTGTTTCAGTCCTCCTAAGTGTTTTAAATGAAGGGATGCTTGAGTACTTGAAGGTAATGAATGATGTAGCTAATGATTATCATTTATGGAAGGATTTGGAATTTTCAAGAGTACCAATGGATGAACAAGGATGACACTTAAAGATTTAGAGTGTCAATTGAAACTAAATGATCCTAGAGATCAGGTTGTGTCTTAGGATAGTGTTTTGGAGAATATCCTAGAAGCTTTGAAATGGAAAAACTAGATTTTGATCAACTTTGATCAATTATGAGGTGAGGATGATTTATGATCAATTTTGTCATAATTAAAAGATTTATAGGACTATATGTGAGGGATCAAGTAAAAAATGAAGTGTGAGTTTTGAGAGCGGAAGAGTAATGGATTAAAACGAAACGGTAGATCTACAAGCGTTTTTAGAGTGTGACCTAGGTGAGTTATGTATGAATAGGAAAGATTAACCTATCTTGATAAGGACTTAGTTTGCCTTAAGACACTATGTTTAGCTTAGTGTGAGGTGTTCTAAGAATGTGTTTGAAATACAGTGCTTGTAATTGCATTTTCTGTTCGCCGGATCCCACGGTTCCCTAAGAGTAGGGATCCGTCTAGTACAATCTTTGGGATCCGCCCATCTGCTCAACAGGACCTTTACTAAAGGTATGCAATGATCTTGACAATGCATTATATCTCAAGGATAGTCTAAAAAGAGTTTTAATACTAAGATATCAAATGTAAGATGTCTTATTTCATGAGAGAAGTTGGATTACATTGATAAAGCACGAGTACAAGAGATTTGATCCTATTTTGGAATACTACTAGTTTCCTTGAGTGTTTACGCTAGGAGGATCATTATGTGATTGATGAGTGTTGGTGGAGTCAAGAATGAAGAAAGTCTTCATGAGGGATATGTTTAGCGGTTCCATCATCTTGTTCACAAGTACGTACAACGGACTTTGAAATTGAGGATGGAAGTGCATAACATTATGATAGAGGCGTGTCAAGAACATTCCATAAGGGATGAGTTTATTCTTGGAGCCTTGAAGATTTGCAATTCGCCTTGCGAAGAAGTAGGCGAGATTGTATGGTTGTTGTGTTAGCAAACAGTACAACATGTGAGCACAACAAGCGGGAAGGATTTCTCGATTTCCCCTAAGACTCCAAGCATTTTCACGTAGGATGAGTGCAAGAGGCTTGTACTCTTCTCGGATATCCCTTGTAAAGATAACGTTTGGATTGGAGTAATATGGTCGAGGTTTGCATATTATGCGATTTAAATCTTCCGGAGAGGGTATGTGTGAACAATATGGACTATTTTCTTCACGAAAGTTGAAGAGAGAATCAAGAGACCAATCTTCGGTGAAGGCACATTGTCCATGATTTGGAATCCGGAGGATGTGAGCAAAATGCCCAAGGGTTAGAGTGAACTTTTGGTTTTTGATATAAAACCAAAGAGATAGAGAGAGATCCTCGTTACGAACGAGTTCGACTTGACGGAAGAATTCCATTATGAACCTTGGACATATCTTCTCGTTGATTTCAAGAAGGCATTCTAGTCCTATGGCTCGGAAGGAGGTATTGATACCTTCTTCGAATTGTAGAGAGGTGTCTACAATACGTCCTTCATGGAAGTGACGGTTTTCGAGATTATTGAACCCACGGACATGATTGCCAGGTGTGTTGGGTTCGAGAGAGATGTTCGGAGTGTAGACGCTAGTGAGTGAAAAATCAAACTCATATTCATGCGTCATAGTTGAACCTATAGAAATGACAAGTTAATAAAAGGAGATGTTTGTGGTCAACTTATGATAATCTAATGTTTTTACTAGATTTTTATTAACAATGGTTTTTAACAAGAAATACACTTAACTTACTTATGGTTTTGACATACAAGTAGAGTATTACTCTTGGAAGAAAAGAGGTTTTTGATTTGCATGAAAAACTGTTTTCCAGTAGGACGGATCCCACGATTCCTTTTCAAAAGGGATCCGGCTAGTATAACTTCCGGGATCCGTGGATCTGTAGTAACAGAAACAGATTTTATAAAAACATAGATTTTACAATTTTTATACCACGAAAATATGTTTTATCCTACATTTTCCTTTAGCATGCACACATGACTTCTAATGTATAACGAAAGAAATATAAAACATATAAATCAAAATAAGTGACAAACACATTATGATAAAAGTAACCTAGATAAACTAGATTATTAATAGTATTGCATTTCAATACTAAGGATGATACAAAGGATTGGGTATATGACCCCAATATAGATTAACAACACAAAGTAAATGTCTCCGTATGTGAACTTCATCATAGGGAACACAAGTGCGATGAGTGTTATGGCGATGAGCACGAGTGCGATGTAAACCATGTTGATGACGGATCTTCTTGGTTTCGGTTGAGATGGAATGATGAGGAAGATGAAGTTTTTAAGTGAGAGGAAATTTTTGAAATTGGATGATTTGAAAAAGGTGAGGATTTGATAGATAGGTCGACGGTGGGAGTTTTTATAGGGAAGGAGGAATTTTTGAAATTAGTGTTATGTTTTATTATTGGATTAAAAAGAAATAAAACATAAGTTTAATATGCTATGACTATAGACGAGAAATATAGCACGTATGTGAGAAAAAGGCTTCCTAACGAAGCTTCATGTAAACCATGTAATTTGCACAAAAGATAATCATATAAATACCTAAAAAGGTATACTTAATTATCAAGAAAAGTAAAAAGAAAGTCATACCTCTAGCGCACTTAGGAATGTCTTTACAAATGACACAGCAAATGTCACTTAGACTATTCCCGCTCTTTTGCGTTTAAGATACCTTCTTAAGAAAGGTATTCTTGTTACCAAGCGACTCCTAAAGCTTGGTGGGTATGAGCTTTGACTAATCAACATGACAAAGAAGATTAGTGCATTTAAATGAAAAGAAAAAATGTTGTTATCAACTCAACATCCAAACATATAGTTTTGAAATACATGGTGTTTGCTTTTATGAAAAACCTTCTTTGTAGTTTTCAATTAACCATGGATCGTATCAAGTTTTTAAAGTACAATATACTTCAAGGAACTTGGTAACGAAGCTCTGATGCCAATTGTGGAAAACTAGAAGGGGGGTTGAATAGTTTTACCAATTAAAACTTCCTTTTAATCTATTTAGTTAGACTTATGTCAATCTATTTGGATGTGTGTGTTGGATGTTGATAAACAAGCATGTAGAGGTAAGTAATGAAAAGATAAGAGTAAGAAGCACAAAACCACAACGCAAGTATTTATAGTGGTTCGGCTACAAGGTCACCTTCCTTGCCCTACTCCACTCCCCGAGTCACCTACTCGAGAGTTTGTAATCACTACACCAATCTCCTTATGGCGGAGAAGCCTTCACAACGTTGCCTACTCTTTTTCCGGTACTAGGCTAACCACCGGGTTCTTTCACTCCAAGGTGAACCACACCTACACAACGTCGCCTACCCTTTATAAGGTACTAGACTAAGTACCTAGTTCTTTCACACCTTAGGTGAACTACACCTTCACAACGTCGCCTACCCTTTATAAGGTACTAGGCTAAGTACCTAGTTCTATTAGGTACTAGGCTAAGCACCTAGTTCTATTCCAATGGAGGAACTACTACCACACTACACCAACGACTAATCCCAAAGGAGATCTACTCCTTTACAACATCAACAAGGATATCAATATCCTTGGAACTAATACTAGTCTATCTTGTACATCGAAACACACCAAATCGAATGCACATCTAAGGCACTTTTCACTAATGCCTTTGACTAGATCTACAAGACACCTTTCACTAATGTCTTGTGTCTTCACTTCTAAACATCTTTCACTAATGCTTCTTTGTCTTGATTTCTAAGCACCTTTCACTAATGCTTCTTTGTCTTGACTTTTAAGCACCTACCACAAGTGCTTTATCCTATAGACGATAGATACCGTTCAATAATATCTTCGTCTTGACTCTTGAGACATCTTTCACTGATGTCTTCAACACTACACTTCTTTGAAGAAAGAAAGGAATCATCAACAAGAAGACTTCAGTAGCCTTGATGATGAGGAAGCATGGCAACTCATGGACTTGAGCTTGCTCGACTTCAAAGGTGGTGATCTTGCCTTTAAGAGGAACCTAAAAGATCACACAAAAACAAAACTACAAACATAGATCTCTTGGATCTAAGGTTAGTGAGATTTAACTCAGGGGGGAAAGTGTGTTAGAGAGGGATTGAAAAGGGGTTAGAAATAATGAAGAAATGGCTCACTATTTATAGAGGAAAAATCCTACTGTTCCCTGGATCCCACGGATCCCTACCACAAGGGATCCGGCTAGCACAACGCTAGGGATCCATGGTACGCTCCTCTTTGCCCATGGGTATTTTTGGTTATGGGTCATGGGTCATGGGTTATGGGATCCGTGGTATTTTTGATCCATGGTTTTCTTTCTAGATACAATGTATCTTAAGGATACAATGAACTTGGTTAAGTGGTATAAATAAAACCATGGGTTATGGGTCAAAACCATTAGCTAGTTTTTACTTATTTAGTATATACATGTTTTTACCCATTTTAGTATTTACATGTTTTTACCCATTTTAGTATACTTAGTTTAAGTATATGTTAACCCAATATGTAAACACTAGTTGTTGTACATATGTATCTAAATCATAAAATCACTTATACTTGTTTTAGTGTTTTATGTGAAAATGTGAATATGTTAGAAACTATTAGTTCAAACCATTTACGTATTTTATTTGTTTCGTTAATATGATTTTACGTTTGTTATCGACAAAAAATTAGAAGATCGTAAAATATAAATAAACGTTTTTACGGCTTATTTGTATTAACATGATTGGTAAAGTTGTTTGTTGGGTGGGTGTATTGGTTCCTGCGAAATTAAATGCAAGCGTATCAGGGAAGAAACGGCTAGTAGCCATACTCACAATTGGTCCCTGGGTTGAAGGTTGGGTCAAAAATGTGAATGGTCTATAATACCCTCGAAGGAAATCGGTTTGACTATCCCAATCCTGGTCAAGGGACGATTCTGGCATTTAATGGCCAAGGTTTGGACCTATGGCGATGAAAAGGCCGAGTTTTGTCCCATAACGATGCACCTTGCCAAGTTTAGGGACCAACGGTGTATTTTAGTCTTAATATTATATATATACATAAGCTCACATTGTCTCTCCTCCAATCAACTTTCTTCTTCCTCCCAAGTCTCACTAAGCCTCTCTTTCCTTCAAAAAATCCCCTTATTCCTCTTGCAAACCTTCTTTTTCCTATCACGAACATTTACGAACCAACAAGGAACCCTTTTTTCACACCCATTTTGAACACATAACTATTGTGAACCCCACCCATTACAAACCCCTTCCTCATTCTCAACTTTCTTTCTTCTTGCTCCATCCTTCATTATTTAACTTACTCTTCACATCCTTTTTTTTTTTAGAAAACCCAATTACTTTCACCTTAATTTTTCTTTTTCACCTTTATTATTTCCTTCATTTTACCATTTTACTAACAATTACAACACTAGTATTCAAAATCATTCCATCACAATTATTAATGTATATTACTATTTTTAATTGAGCCTTTGTAATCTATTTCTCAATGTGACGGTTCATTTATGCCAAACGCGTTTGTGGTTCATGTAAATGTTTGTTAAGAAGAGATAAAAATGGATGGAAAAATAGATGAAACATAAAATGAAGAAGATGGAAAATAGTGGAATTGTTAGATGTTTAGTCATTTTTAACTCGAATATTGTACAGTTGGATATGTTATGATGCCTTGCACACACAAAAAGATGGATACGATAAAAATGAATAAATTTGGAAATAAAATGTTTGAGGACGGTGGCAGAAGGTGTCAAAGGGTATTCATGGTATTTAGAAAAAGTAATATTAAATTTGGCAATATGCCACTAATGTGAGACAACTTAAAAATAAATGGCATCCTGGGTCATATCAAATTCCCCATAAGTTTTTACTCCAAAAGCTTATTAGAACTTGAGCTTATAAAATAATTTTAATGAACCCTTCATAAGAACAAAGCTTAAAGCTTAAGCTTGTAGTAACCTTTTGTACAAGTTAAGCTTGGATTCTCACTTTACTCCTGAGAATATAGGTATTTCATATGTTCAATTTGGTTCACTATATTTCTTCTTTGCAAGATCGATTTCTACATTATTTTCGTTTTTTATTCGTCAATCGGTTTTGTGGCAATTCTTCAATCAACATGATTATACAGATTGTATACTTGAAGTTGTAGTTAGTATTATTACCTAAGGTTTAGCCGAAATAATTTTATCGTGTTTCATTGGTACGCGGTTACATCTACGCATCAATATATTTTTGTGTGTGATTTATGAATAAACTATAAAAAATGGGTTGAGGAAGTGAACGATGGAGTGGGAAACCAAGAAATTTGAAGATGTTGAAGATCACGAAGACCATCGATCGTTATAACTTAACAACCCTTATAATCCATAGGTTCACAACCGATACATTCTATCCATGGAAAAAAAATTGATAATATATATTTATATTGAGCTTATCGGTTTATGTTTTGAATAAGGACTTATGCCTACACTCCTCAGTAAAGTGTTGGTGATAGAAAACATATACATCTTCTCAATGTTGAAAGGTCTCTTATGTTTTAAGGAAGATTCCATTAAACCTATGGACTAAATGTGTATTAAATGAAACATACCTCATTAATATTGTAGAAAACTAGAGAGGGGGGGGGGGGGGTGAATAGTTTCACCGATTTAAACTTTAGTTTCAAAAACTTTTAGATTGATTATATGTGAAACCTTTGGATAATGAGATATAGATAATGCAAGACACTAAGTAAGGAAATGAAAGTAAAAGAGAGGAAGAAATAGAACCGTGACATAATAATTTATAGTGGTTTGGCTAAAAGGATACCTTCCTTGCCTACTCCACTTCCCTAGTACCCAACTCAAGAGTTCTTAAGAACTATATCAACAAGCTCCTTTAACCGGAGGAGAAGCCTCACAACGTCGCTTACACTTTTTCTGGTACAAAGCTAAATACCGTGTTTTTTACAATGGAAGAACCAATCCAACACAACTTAACACAGCTAACACAACTAACACAAAAACTTTATGATTACAATATGATATATCAAATACAGGAAACAACTCAATGATCTTGTAGTGATGATGAAGCCTAGCAACACTTCTCTTTGAAGTTTGGAAGACTTGTATGCAAAGAACGCGATCTTGCCTTTTAAGAAGACCCTTGAAAAACACAAGAAGATAACTACAAGAATGATCCTTAGATATGAGGTTAGAGAGATATAAGAATGAGAGAAGATATATATGAGAATGGGTGAGGAGAAATAAAGAAATGACTCACTATTTATAGTGTACCTGATCATTATACAGCCGGATCCGGCAGATCCATTAAAAAAGGGATTCGGCCAATGTAATGGATCCGACATACCGGTTTAACCAGTCTGGATTTTGGGTTACAATTTTGGGTTTTTGGTCATGGGTCATGGACTATGGGTCATGGGTACCCAACATGATGTCAAGCATGATGCAAAACATACTTTGGGTCATGGGTTATGGACTTTAGGTCATGGCTCATGAAATTTGGGTCATGGGTCATGGAGTTTACCCAACTTGATGTCATGCATGATGCAATGTGTAGAAAACTTGAAGGGGGGGGGGGTTTGAATAGTTTTACCAATTAAAACTTTGTTTTAAAATATTTAGATCGACTTATGTCAATCTATTTTAAATGTGTATGTTGGATGTTTATAGATAGATATGTAAATATGTAATGCAACGGTAAAGAGTAAGAAACACAAAACCACGACACGAGTGTTTATAGTGGTTCGGCTATAAGGACACCTTCCTTGGCCTACTCCACTTCCCGTGTCACCTACTCGAGAGTTTGTAATCACTACACAACACAAACTCCTTGTGGCGGAGAAGCCTTCACAACGTCGCCTACTCTTTTTCCGGTACAAGGCTAGACACCGGGTTCTTCCACGAGGTAGAACCACACCTATCACAACATCGCCTACACTTTATCCGGTACAAGGCTAGATACCGAGTTCCATTACAAAGGAGGAACTACTACCCAACATTACACAACACCTATCCCAAAGGAGACCCACTCCTTATTACAACATCATCAAGGATATTAATATCCTTGGACACAATCTATCTCTATTTGTACATCGATGCACCATATCGATTGTACACCCTTGGCATCTTTCACTAATGCCTTTGAAATGATCTTTTGGCCTCTTTCACTAATGCCTTTGACTTGAACCTTTTGGCATCCTTCACTAATGCCTTTGACACGAACGTTTGGCACCTTTCACTAATGCCTTCGTCTTGACCCTTTTGGCATCCTTCACCAATGCCTTAGACACAACACTTCTAGAGAGGAAGAAAGAACTATCAACAAGAGAACTTTAGTAGTCTTGATGATGATGAAGCATGGCAACTCATGGACTTGAGCTTGCTCGACTTCAAGAGGTGGTGATCTCGCCTTTAAGAGGAACCTAGAGAATCACACAAAAACAAACACAAACTACATAGAAAGATCCTTTGGATCAGAGGTTAGAGAGTTTACAATACTAGGAGAAAGTATGTGTAGGAGTGGTAACCTACAATGAAGAAATGACTCACTATTTATAGACAAAAATATGTTACTGTTCCACGGATCCCTTGTTGGAGGGATCCGTCTAGTGTATTCAGAGGGATCCGTGAGACGCTCCTCTTTACCCATGGGTTTTGGGTCATGGGTCATGGGTCCTAGACTTTGGACCATGGGTATCCAAGTAGATACAATGTATCTAGAAGATGCAATGCATCTAGTCCATGGGTTATGGGTTAGCTCCATGGGTTATGGAGAATATCCATTATGACTTATGCATGATGTCATGCAATGGGTCATGGGTTATGGATTATGCTCTATGGGTATGAGTTATGGACTTTGGGTTTTACCCAACTACATTCAATGTATTTAGTCAATGGGTTAAATACTTAAACTTTTACCCATTCTATTACACATTATAATATATACTAAGTATGTATATATCTATCCAATATATAAACACTAGTTGTTATACATATGCATTACTATAACATGAAAAAAACTATTACTTGTTTAGTGATTTATATGAAAATGTAAGTGTGTTAGTAAACTATTGGCTCAAACCTTTTACGTATTTTATTTGTTTCGTTAAAATGATTTTACTTTTGTTATCGACAAAACATTAGAAGATCGTAAAATATAAATAAACGTTTCTATGGCTTATTTGTATTAACACAATGCACATGGGCCATGGGTTATTGGTCATGGATTACCCAACACATTTACATATATTATTTATTTAACAATTGATTAACTAATGAATGTATATACTTAGTGAAGATGAATATGTAAACATGTAATCTTAGATTTATACTTGAGATAATTTTATGATTGTTATCAACAAAACTTAAAGAGATCGAGAAATATAAATAAACATTTTAATGATTTATTTGTATTAACAATCTCTCCCTTTTTGTTGATGACAAAACATAAAATTATAGTGAGTAAAATTTAAAAGTTAGATGTTTAAAATAGTTGAAAAATGAAGTTTTGAAAAAATATAAGTTTTACTTTCTTCTCCCCCTTTTTAGCGAAATAAAAAGAGTGTCAAAAAGACAATACGGGAGAATAAGAATTTCAAAATGCAAAAATCCCCCTTGACGTGAACTCCCTCTAGAAGAGGACGTCAAGTAAATTAAATCGAAAACCTACACAAAATGATATTAGTGATAAACAATAATATAGCTTAATAGGGATAATGAATCTAAAGAACGAGAAATACGATGAGTGAGAGTCAAGGTACGTAAACAATAATCCTTGCAATAAAATAACCAAAATGTAGTGGTATTTTTACCACATACATTTGTAAAATTAAGAACAAGGATTTGTTCTTTTAAAATATGAAAACAAAGACTAAAAGAAACAAAGAAGAATAAAAATAGGAAAATATATTATAGGTCTTTTATGCTTGCATATCCATTTAACGGTGAGTGCAATGGGTGATGATGTTGATGCGGTCGATGATATGGTTGAGAATGAATCGCATTTCGTCTCTTATTCAATGTCAACTCGCCTTGAACTTTCCCAATTGAAAAAAAAGAGATAATGTGGAAGTGGAGGCAGATGTTCATTGATCCAAGAGCGTTCATTGGGTTGCGAAAGTGATGGTGAAACATTTTGTAAAGGCGTGTCAACATCCATTATGTCGGGGATTGGAGGTGGTGGATTGACACTTTTAGGTGCAAGATCTTCAAGATCATCAAAGAAAGGGTTTGGTGAAGTTGGAGGTGTGGATAATACAATCTCAATGGCCTTAGTGTTGGATGAAATAGGTGGTGGTGTCTTGGATGGTTGAGTAGGTGCCGGAGGTGGAGTGGATAATGGTGGTGGAGTCACTTTTGGTGTTGCAAGAAGTTCTTCTAAAGTAGTAATTGTATGAGCAATGATAGAGGTGATTTGAGTGGTTAGAGGAGAGTGCGATGGTGAGTCTAATGGAGTTGGTGGAGGTGCTATGTTGTTACTTGGTGGTGAAAAAGGTGCTAGGTGGTGAATAGTTGGTTGAGGAGGATAATGGGTTAGTAAAACAACAAGATCGTACACTAATTCTTATGGTTTTTATAGGTTGTTGTGGAGGAGGAACAATGGAAGGTGGTAGAGTGAAGTTGGAGCTTTGAGCAATGGTGGCTTTTTGGATGTGAGACTTAATGAGATTGTTGATGTTTTGAAGTTCATTGATATCACGTTCAATGTCTTCACGGGTTAGTGATTTTTCTTGAGTGGCTTGAACTCATTTGGGTGCCATGATTTACTAAGAATCTGAGAATTGATAAGATGTTGGTGATGGAGATGTAAGCACTTTAGTACCTTATTTATAGAAGAATATCCATGCATTGCAATGAATGCTAAAACCACAAAATTAGCCATAACACTACTACATAAAAGGCTATAAACACCCCCAAATAGACATTGGTTATATAATTGATGAAAAATGGTGTTACCAAACTCACCACCATGGTCAAAAAGCTTTAATTTATGCATTAAACTAAGTTTCTACAAGAGAACGAAATTTAACAAATTTAGCAAAAGTATCATACTTATTACGCAACGGATATACGCATAGATAATGATAAAAGTGATCCAAAAAGATGACCTAATATTTAATGCCGCTTTGACTCGTAAGTGGGGATGTCCACAAATCCGAATACAAAATATCAAAAGCAAAATTAACTACAGTATCGGAAACTGAAAATAAAAGCCTTACATGATTTCCAAGTTGACAAGCATAACAAAGTTGGGGAGACATCACTTTATTACACAAAATACTATTATTGCAAAGTAATGAACGTAGCACTTCATTTCATGGATGTCGAAGGCGTTGATGCCACGTGTGATGATAGCGAGAAAAGCATGAGGGTAGGATGTAGGCGCAGTAACAGGATAAAGATCTTCACTGCTATCACATCGGAGCAGAATCTGTCGAGTCAAATAATCCTTCACGGAAAATCAAAACTCGTCAAACTCAATAGAAACTTTGTTGTCACGGGTAAATTGACGGACGGAAATTATTATTTCTTTTTTTAACAATATGAGGACTAATTACAACATTATGAAGATGAAGGGGACGATGAGGGTTAGGCAGCAAGGTATGGCCTGTTGTTGGTAACGGGTATTAAGTTACCGTTACCAACAATGACAGAAGGATAAATGCTTTTATTATAAATATTACTAATATATTTTCATTTGAATTTAAATGAAAAAACGCATATGTGTCCATATTCCACCCGACCTGTCTATTAAATGCATGCGGGAGAGTAGTTTCTTGAACATGGTAAGAGCATCCGCAGTGCATGGTTTTTGAAAAGCTTTTTACTATTTGTAAAAGCTTTTTAAAGACTTTTCAGCATTGCAATGGAAGACTTTATCTAAAAGCTTTTAGTAAAACCTTTTAGTTTGTCAAGTGTTTGAAACAATGAGTTTTTACTTGCATCCTCATTAATGAAAAGCTTTTTGACTAGTTTTTGCATTGGAGCAAGATTTACAAAATGAATTTTTGATAACAAAAATTAATTAGAAAGCTTATGCATTCAATGCTTCAAGTCATTAAAGACTTGGAGCATTGTGGATGCTCTAACAAGCGAGAGAACCCGAAACGTGTTGTTGTGCTAACAATATATGTGGCATGTGCTAACAATATCTGTTGAGCTTTTACTAAATTTAAAAGCTGGGCCTGGCCCATTCCATGTAAATTAGCTAATGGATCAAACGATCCAAAATAACCATAATGTTGACGTCAGTAGTTTGAACTTTGAAGACCACAGAGTCATAGTGACTTTTATAGTTGCATTGTGAGGTGTAGTGGTTACCATGGCTGTGTAAAGTAAATAAGTACTCCGTATTTAGTATATTAGTATAGAGATGGAAGTAGGAGACACAATGGAGACTATATGTAGGTTAGCAGTAAGGGGAAAAAAACAAACAAACGTATAATGGAGAATTGACGTCTGTTATGTTAGGGGTGTTATTCGGGTTGACCCGGTCGGGTTCGGGTCAACTCGGGTCAAGCTTTAAAAAAACATACCCGAACCCGACCTTTTTTAGAATTCGGGTCGACTCGGGTCGGGTCAATTCGGGTTCGGGGTCAACCCGAGTATTTTACATTGTAAATGTGTTGTTTAGCCGGGTTAGTCGGGTTCTGGTCGGGTCAAGGCTAAAAAATTATACCCCGAACCCGACCTTGTTTAGAACTCGGGTCAATACGGGTTGACCCGATTAACCCGAATATACTTTTGAACCGATTGACCCGACCCGAATTGACTCGGGTCGGGTTCGGGTCGGGTACCCGATTGACACCCCTAGTTATGATGTGACATTTATAGCATTATGGATGTGGGGTATGATGGAGTAAGACCACGGCTGAAAAAAAAAGAATGGAGATGTGAGATTTGGATATTAGGGTTTTGGAGATGTTTTAGGAGAAAAATCGTGGCTGTGATAGTATGTAAGTTTGTGTGTATGGTATAATGATAATAGAGTTTCTAATTGGTATAAATACATCAATACTAACTAATCATTGTGTATTGCTTACTTTGATTGTCTGGTTCACTATCATTGTATATTGTCATCGTTTGACATTAATCAATCATTAGTTATGAGTTTGAATGATTGTGTGTGTTCTTTATCTTTTGGATCAATTAGGTTCGGTTGAGATTACTGGTTTTTTGTTTTTATACAGATATTTATTAAGGGGTACAGTTTTATTAACAATGGAGCTTAACACATGCAAATTCACAACAAACATATACTGTTACATTATTCAGTATAAACAACAAATAATTTTTTTCAACAAATCAAAGAACAAATTGATGGTTGCAGTGCTTCATATGGACACACTATTTGGGATTCCCATTCCTGTAAGTCCCTCTTTGCTAGATGGGTACAGAAGGGTATAGGGTACTTCGACTGGTCCAACCCTATTCTTCAAACTTGCGTCAGTGTTCCTTTCTACAATTCTTGCCTCGATATCTCTGAGCTTCTTGCCAAATTTCTCAAATGCCATCAAAGGTTCCAAATCCATAGTCCACTCTGGACACTCTCTTTGCCCAAGGTAAACTTCCTCAGATGGGTGCCTCGATAGTATTTCGATCAATGATACGCCGATTAGTGTTTGCAGCTGAGCAGTGATTGTTTGCAAGAAGACGCTGTCTGGATTCTTTTTAAGTTCATCATATTCTGGAGTGTCTGGTTCAGGCATAAGACGGCGGCTTATAGTAGGACGATTAGGGAGATATCCAGCATAAGAGTATTGGCCGAAGTTGACTGCTGCATGAAGGGCTGAAGCCACCCATATGATGGTAGTGCAAGTGTCCATTAAATTCTGACAAGTATCCATTGTTGGCCACCATGCCTCATGTTTCTTGTCACCATGTCCCTCTTCGCGTAGTTCTTTCCACCATGATTGGAGCTCAGTGTCGTTTTGGACGATGTCATTACTCTTATAGTAGAAGCTACAATAGTCCTCAACCCATGTCTTGATGGCTAACCAAATCTCAAGACCGTCAACAGCATATGGGTAATCCTCAATCAGCAAGCGAAGCCCGTTGGGAGAATTTGAATCCTCAATCGCCATTCCCCTGTTGATTTATTGTGTTAGGATATTACATTGATAAAGATACTTGATAAAAACGTGCACATTTTGTTTTTTATATGTCAAAGAAACTTATTTTTGAGTTAGTAACTTATATGTGAGGTCTACAAGGTTACAAATAACCTCATGGAATTGTTGAACATTGTAAAACTTTCATGAAACTTGAATATGTTTTAACGCTTGATACAAATTTAAGATAATGTTAAAATGACTATTAATTGCATTCGCTTAATCATTATACCTTTTAACAAGATCAGCAGGGAGTGCTTGGTCAGGAAACACCCAATCTTTGTACAAAACAGACGACATTTCCATTGCATATTTCCCTGGGAAGACCGTTTGTTCAACAATACCTCCACCATTGATCAATATTTGCCTAGCAAAGGCATTGATGTTCATTGTATCCCTAAAATGTGGTTGAAGAAGTTTATGGATTGGGTGGAGCACACTTAGTTGCCTATTTGTGGCGATCACAAATGGCTCAATAGCACAATGCGTGTTCAACCTGTAGACGTTTAATATAAAGTTAATCACAATATTTATGATACTCTATAAGTACTCCAATAAAAATTTCATAACGAGTTTTTTGTTTTTACCAGTGACTTATGAGCTGATGGACTCCAGAGTCATTCACGGCTACGTATGCTTTAGCCAATTGCCAAAGGGAGCCTTCGACTCCATGTTCACTTGGAGTGAATACTTTACTAATGGCACCATGGTCATCGCCTACTGGATGAGGCAAGCTTAATTCAATTGCCAATGGTTTTAGAGTTCCATTATTTTGCAAAAATAGCAACGTTCGTGTGGCGTAAATCTTGGTGGATGTTGCATTTATTCTCCTCACGTATGGCATTAGTGAATCATGGTGGTCAAGTATAAATACTCTGTTAGACTTGATTGCCTGTGTAACTTGTAAACATATTAGAATATTCCCATCACAAGAAACAAGCTATTGACAGTAAGTAATTGGTTTAAGATTTTACCTCTTCTACCTCTAAACCATCCAAATTTGTGTCAATGTGGGAAGGTTTTATTGAACTGTTTTGGTTACCATAGACTGCGAAATCTAGCTTGCTTGTTGGCGGAAACTCCTGCAAAGAAAAGTGGAAGAACTCATAAGATATCAATAGAACATAATAAAAACCATATACATTTTTTACATTAATGGTTATTTATATACGAAAAAGTAGTGATTAAATGACCTGTTTTAAGATATACTCCGTATTACTTACTTTGAGTAGACTAATGCTAACAGGGTTGATACCGGCTAACATTTCTCTTGCAAATTCTTCATCAGTCCTCCATGCTGATTTATCCCCTGATAAGATACCAGTAGAAATGTCAAGTGATAATGAACATATATGGAACAATAAACTTTACAAAGCTTTTTTATTCATATATGATCGAGGGAAACATGATTTCACTACTCTATATTTCAGTACCTTCAATGACTTGCGGCAGCGGGAATTTACCAAGTCCCTCGCCATCTGTTTCCGATAGTGCTTTCAGCAATTCAAAAGGAATGTTTTTCCGAATTGTTTCAAGTAACGGACCTTCAGGCAGCTTGATTCCTCCTTCATACATCTTCAGCACATCATCAAAATTGTCAAATTCTGTTGGAGTGCTGTCAGCTAAAGCCTGAAGCTCAGACACGAGGAATTGACCAATCGACTTTAATCCAAAGCCAAGGAAATCAAACAACTTCAAGTGTCCAAATCGTTCATCTTTAGGAACGTATATGCTTAAGCTCTTAAGAAGTGGAATCCTGCTCTCAGTTTTAGGATCTATCAAAATTAAAGGATGTGTTAATAACTCATGAAAAAATATGCAAACAAACAAAACATAAACATAAAGATCATATCTTGAATTACCTAATTTGGTTGATGGTCTTCCGGTTCTCCCCCTACGAGGGTATGGGTATTCAGCAGATCCTCCCAGGACTGGTCGTGCATCATCTAGATCGTTATCAGGATCTCCCAAATCATTGTAGAAAGCATAATCATAAACCCTGTCCCATTCTTGAAGTTCCCCGGAGCCATTACCTCTCAAGATGACCAATTCTTCTTCTCTATATGGACGTAGTAATTCAGGAGTCTCACCAGGCAGATACGCCTACAACAATATGTTAAGTTACTTGCTCGATTGATATAAGTAGAAAGTTTACTTCAAATATATCTTACTACAAAGAGAAAAGTAAGTACCTTGTTAGCAAAGAACACACGGTCCTTGGTGTAACGGTTAGTCGGATAAACCCATGAATTACATACAAAATGGACTTGGCCATGGCCAGGAACATCTTCTAGGGTGAGGGTCTTAAGGAAAAATTCATTACGGTGATGATTCTTTACAATAAATGCTCCAGGAAGTCCTATCTCCTCATCCCATTCAAAGTTAACTTCATATGTCAATTCTTTAACTGTTAGAGGAGTACCTGTTGTAATCCAGTGTTCTAAGCTAGCTGGATTCCCTAGCTTTCCTCTCAATCTTCCATCTATCCAACAAAAAATGCATTTAATTAATTAAAGGGGAAACTAAATACTATAACTTATATACTAGGAATAAGCAATTGATCAGAGTAGCTAAAAAATATGTTATGTCGAATTCTAAAAAGCATGTGTCATTATATGGCAGAGAATTTATTGTTGGACAAAGGCTAATTAGATGAGCAAAACTATGAATATCATTATCATAAAGAAAAACAAATGACATATTTTCTCCGAATGCTTTGTTTATAAAAAAGTAGCCATCGAGAGATTATGGGACGACGAAGGCTAAGACTGGTAACGCCAGCATCTAAATCACATAACATGTTTTTCTTTCAATGCTTTATTTATTAAAAAGAAGCCATCAGGTTTATAAAATAGGAACCATATATTATAGCTTGCACGCAAGATATAAAATAAAAGAATAGGTAGTATTCAAAAGTAACCTACTACCTCCGTCCCATAATAATTGTCCACTTTGACTTTTTCAAGTCTTTTTTATTTAATTTTGACCATAAATATTTTTAATTGTATAATATAATACTTGATGAAAAATATATGAATAGATTGGGTTTTAAATGTATTTTTATTTGGTATAATTTTCATCAAGTATTATATAACACAAATAAAAATATAAATTGTCAAAGTTAAACAAGAAAGACTCAAAAATAGTAAAAGTGGACAATTATTATGGGACGGAGGTAGTAACATTTAATAACTATTAGACGACTGTTATGTTATTTTCTTGAGACTTAATGACTTATACAAGTAAACACCAAGCAACTAATCATGCACATTTACAGCCCATATTTTTTACGCATTTACTGTAAATTATTAGCAATGTGAAATGATATATAAACAATGTTTTCATGACGAAATTTAGTTTCCTAGGTTATCGAACAAATCAATTACGGTATATATATATTTGTAATAGAATTTGACGATGAAGATATGTAAGACCTGATGATTCATGATCAGGATGAATGGCACTAATGAGCTGAAGAGAGATGGTTTGGCCGAACAGCTCATACACTCCGTCAACAATCGAGGCACCAACGTTGTTAAGATCTAACACGTTTTTCTGCTGCAACACTACTCTCCCTTTCATCATTGGCACGTTCACTCTCTTATCGAAAAAATTTCAGATATATAATAACGGTCGTTGGTTGTTTGCGTTTCTTGTGATCTCGTGTGTTCCAATAGAAGTATTCAGATTTTTGGTTACAATGTGAGTGTAATGGAGCTATAGAAGCAGGTATTTGTACACGAAAAGATTGCCAAGTTGTGAGATAGTATAATATTAAAATATTATGACTATGATCATATTGAACTGTTTAGCAGCCTCGCTATGAATTCAAAACTATGATTCAAGGGTTTCGTAAGAATGAGCAAGTCATGAATCATTTAATATTAACGCGCTATCCATTCATTTCTTGACTTTGTCTTAGAATTGAAACACTGCATGCATGCACTCCATATTGATTTGATTTTTATTATAAAAGGTGGAAGTTAATTGTAGAAAGGACTACTTCAAAAAAAAATTGTAGAAACGACAAATTTTAATTAAGATAGAAGACTAAACAAATTACAATAGCTTAAAAAAATAGAATAATTATTACTATCTTCATTTTTTTTTTTTTTTTTTTTAATATTTACAAAGCTTATTGGAGTATGAAACTTTTGATATTAGAATGTGGAATTAATGTGTGTTGATACGCCGGTTTACATTTTTTCTTAATTGTATATTTACCTTCATCATTTTGTGTTAGCGAGTTTGATTAGGTTTTTCTTTTCTTTTCTTTTTTTTCTTTTAAATATGAGTTTGATTAAGTTAAATACATTATGATGTCATTGTTAATTTCCGGTCCAAAACAGCCTGGTAATGACATTGACGTGTATTTGTCTCCTCTCATTGACGATATGAAAAAATTGTGGAAACCGGGTGTAAAAATGTATGATGCGTATAAGAAAGAGAATTTCACGTTGCGAGCCATGATTTTTTGCACCATTAATGATTTTCCGGCATACGGTAATTTGTCAGGATATAGCACGAAGGGTAAACAGGCTTGCCCGATATGTGAAGATGAGACATCCTCCAGGTGGTTAGACAATTGCAAAAAAACTGTGTTCATGGGCCATCGAAGATCGCTTCCAAAAAATCACTCGTATCGGTATATGAGTTCGGAGTTTGACGGAAATACGGAGTTTGGACGAGTCAGGACACGATTTAGTGGAGATACTGCACTTTCACGAGTTTCTAATATAAACACTGTGTTTGGAAAAGGAAAAGGAAGTCAAATTGAACAAGGAACGTGGAAAAAAAGGTCAGTTTTTTGGGAATTAGAATATTGGAAGGATTTGGAAGTACGACATTGTATCGACGTTATGCACATTGAAAAGAACGTATGTGACAGCTTGATGGGGTTATTGTTGAATATTCCCGGGAAAACTAAAGATGGCATCAATGCTCGAAAAGATATGGTCTCGTGGGGAATCCGGTTAGGCGCGGAGTGGGGCATGGCAAGGCTTTTCTGGTGGTGTAAACTTAAATTTGTCATTTCTTTCAAACTCATGATCTTTATTTTGGGAAAACGCTTGAACAATTTACAATGTTTTGTAACAACTATGAGTTTTCGATGAATGATAACTACTTTTAATAAAACGTCTATTTCGAGTCGTTTTCTATAATTATTGACTATGATCTCCATTCGAGTAACACCCGAATTAGTCTTCCGTTGTCATTAAGATTTTCTGGGGTGTTACACTTGCTATTGAGCTCGTTAATAATCTCACCTATAATACAAATGCATTACATTTTATATATGTTTATAATACTTAAAATATCATAGCGTTGTTTAGGCTCGCGAGCCCAATCGAGCTTTGTATGTATAGCTCGGGCTCGAGCTCGATTAAATGAGTCGCAACTTAGGCTTGAGCTCGTTTAGACTTGTCTCGTTCGAACTTTTTACCGATCCGATCCTGAACATTTCACTAGCGGCTCAACTCATTTCCACCGTATTTCTAATATTATTTGGTTTTGTAAAAAATAGAGTATAAAAAGATCATTAAAAAAATAAAATAAAATTCCCTCTCACATTTTTAGTTGTCCCGCCTTAAGTTTTCCCCAAAAATCAAATTGTCCCTCCATCCAACTATTATCAACCTCACATCTCAGTATCTCACCTCCTCAAACTTATCTTTTCATCTCATCTCACATTATCTCTTTTGGTCTTCAGATCAAACCAAAATCGTTTGACCGTCTCCGTTATCGATTTTTGCTAGTCACCACCCAAAGTCGCCAGTCAAATCCTCACCAGTCACCCATCACAGATCGTGGCGATTCATAATCATAACTCTCTATTTTATGTCATATATCCACAAATGAGTACTTTAATGTGCTATATATTTAATTTAATCATCAATTTGAGGTGTTTATGGTTCAATTTCGTGTCTGGGTGATTTTTAGAAATTAGGGTTCATGTAAACCCGAATCTATATGAGCTTGGAACATGCTTTCTGATACAATTGATGCTCACCACAAGGTAGTCTCGTGTATACATTCTTATTAAATGCTTAATTTACAATAACATGTTTTTGTTTATAGAAAATTTTTATATCTTGGACTAATAAAGTTTAATAGTGCATAGTTTACATAAAGTGGCTAAATGTACCACGTAATCTGAATTTTTGGATATTTATTGCCAAAATATGTGATTGGTCTCACACAAATTAGTTGCCTATGAGTATTTGAAGTTGCTATTATGTGTTGTGGATGTACTTTCTCAATAGTAAATTTTGTAGTGTTCAATTTCTATTAATTGTTGGTTTTACAAGGTTCTGTGTTTTGACAAGATTTTCTAGTGTCTAATGTGGTATAGTTACTTAGAGATTTTGAAGTTTATTTTTAAGTGTTTTTTTGTAGTTCATTATGATTAGCCACTTTTAGTAGTTCATTATTAAAATTTAAGATAATTAATCGTTATTTTGGGACTGTTTTATAGGAAAAATATCAAGCTGGTATGGTAGAGAGTCATGAGGAGAATGTTGAATCACACCCACATAATGAGGAACTATGGAACAAAGTCACTCCGCCTAATAGGGGGAATACATTTGGGCATACAATGCGTCTAATCCCATATTTTTGTTGACGGGAACACCTTCGACTATTAATGCCGGTACCTCAAAACCACTTATGAGATTTGAGAAGGTTTGCTGATTATTTTTTATTCTCAAAGCATATCTAATTTAGTTTAAGAAACTACAATGTTTGATATATGACGGGCATAAAATAATAGGTGATAATATTAATATGGGGTCGTATTTTGTGTAAAATGGTTGTAAGAATGAATTCTGCTTTTGATCTTTTAAAAGCAATTTGGCTTATGTAGTTTTAAGGGCTGATCGGTTTAGGATACTAATGAGTTATTGAACTGATATAATTAGTTGAAATGGGACATAATGAGTTGTAATTGGTTAAAACTTGACCATGATGGGGAGACGGGTTGTAATAAGGTGAAGTGGTTTATATTTAAAACATGATCATAATGTTTTTAGATTGATCATATTACGAATAAACTAATAATTATGTAAATGATCGAAAACATAAATAATAATGAACTAAAAAATTAAGGCCAGTAGGACGACACATGATTTACGTGACATAATCAATGTTATTGAGACGAATATGAGATTGCGGTTAATTTATAATGTCGTATGAGAAACGCTAGAGGCCTATTCAGGTTAATTCCGCCAACTTGCAAGCAATGATGTGGCTATCTGCTGACAATCAGTTTTCCACACTCAAACATGTTAAAATGTCGATATTCTCGGTTATTGAATAGCTATTGATGCTTATGTTATGGTAACTTAGAGAAAGTAAGCACAAAAGGTAGACAAGACAATCCTAAGTAATTAAGGGATACCATAGTTGTATACTCGTATATGTGATTTGTTCTGCTGAATTGCGTATGTGTGTGCATATAATCAAGCATATAAGTATATAAAATATAAGTGATCATTACTGTAGCTATCGACAAACTCATTATTATTCATGTTGCAGGCATATGTAAGAAGTGGCGATAAAGGGAAATTTCCCCACTCTCCAGCGGCTTGTCTCAAGTGAGTTTATTGATCTTAATGTTCTTTTGTAGGGTGAATTAAAGCTATTGTGATATGAAATTCTTAATATATTGAAATTTATGAAATGTCGATCATGATATGTTCAGTTTATAGCCTACATATATATAGTATTAATCTTCTGTCGAATTTTGTCACAGGGAAAAAACTCGTGTGCAAGTAACTCTTGATGTCCTCAAGAATCTTGATGCTGATATCTTATGCTTACAGGTTTCCTTTATATCTTTTATCCCCGGTCATATCTATTTAACCTCGTACTAGTCGTGTCAAATTACACTTATGACTAGGCGACTGAGTAGTCAGTACTGCAACTCATAAATACACTTGACTCAAATTCCAAACTCGTGTGTTTGATGATCCACTCATTCTTAGATCAGTATAGAGTTATAGTATTAGTACTCATTCTTGTTTGATGTCCGTTATATTCATTAACTCGGTTTTTGTATTAAAACACTTCATATTACTGCTGTTATCAGGAACTAGACAATTATGATAATTTCTACAAAGAAAAAGTAGGGCAGTATGATTACTCTAGCATCTATGTTAAAAGAGGTGTGACGAAAAAAGACGGATGTGGGATCTTCTACAAGCACAACAAGTAAGCTTTATAGAAAGAAAACCATTTCACTGATATTAAATTTAAAGTATTCATATCAATCGTAAATTTGTAATCATGTACTATGTTTACTCTTTTGTTTGTTTGATTTCCAGATTGGAGTTGGTCATAGAAGAAAAAATTGACTACAATGACCTTGCTGAGTTGATTCTAGACGAATCAACCCATGCAAAACCTAAAGAGAAAGTTCTTGATTCTGATATGAATGGTACTAACAGTATTATTTTAACTTGAGCTTTTTGTTAAATGTGTTTTATGCTTATTAACTTGAGCTTTTTGACACACGCGCTCTAACACTGCTGGAGATCGACCAAGTGGCCTATTTGACGTTGAACGAGTTTTATAGGGTTGTAGTTTATCCGTTAGATACAATGGCTCCTCAATAGTTAAGGTTTTATATTTTCATGATGATGTCGTTTAAACAATTGTAATGGATAACACTTTTGTCTAATTCGGATGTTGCGTTGGTTGATGTTTACATAAGATGCTAAATTTGTTGAATATTTGTTTTTGTATGTTGCAATGTTCGGGTCTGCTGCGAAAGATATATGGTAGTGTTTGGTTACATGTTCTGGAAAGATATATGGTAGTGTTTGGTTACATGTACAGGTTCTGGGAATAAAATAAATTATTATTTTTAAATGAAACAGATTTTACTGCGGTTTACTAACAAACCGTAGCAGAAAACAAATGTATTATTTTTTTTAATTTAACAGATTTTGGTACGGTTTACTAACAAACCGTAGCAGAAAAGAGGGGAATTCTTGGTGGCTTATAGAACAAATTTGCTACGGTTAGGAAAAAAACCGTAGCAAATAACAATTTTTTGCTACGGTTTGAAACTGTACCAGAAAATGGTTTTGTTTTTTGGTACGCTCATATCCACCACGGTTTTAAAACCGTAGTAAATGGCCTTAAAAACCGTAGCTAATCAAATTTTTGTGTAGTAGTGCAATCAATTTGCTCCGATATGATGAATAATTTTAAAGATCGTTTTAACATATTATATGCATAAAGCTAATCCAAAAACGATATTAAAATACACAAATATTGAAAGTAACCGTATAATATCCATACTGATTTTTTTTTACTAGTATTTTATAGAGTCCTGTAATATCATAGGATCTCACTTGGAATTTAATTTTCATAAAATGAAGCCCATTGTTTCAACTTTAAACTTTCAAGGATGCATGGTTTAGTGATAAAATTAAGCCGCCTATGACAATTACAAGTTTTAGTGATAAGATCTAGAGGAAACCGAGTCATGTTTGCTGGCTGCCCATATTTTCGTCTTTTTTAAGGCTGCTTAATATTATCGAATATATGTTTTTGTTAAATTCATAACCAACTTGGCAATACTTCCCTAAAATACCTACTCCAATCCTGTAACGTCATGCACGTTTGACATTGTGCAACAACAAATCGTTGCATAAGCAGGCATAGCAATAACCATCGCGTGTCTTAAGGGTTGTTATGTAACATATGATTATAAGAGAGCATATGCGACGGTAAAATCAGAAAATTGGAGCTTGAAAGAAGCAGGCCATTTTAAAGTTTTTGGAGACACCATAAGCGAAAATTGAAAAGAAACCCTATAAATTATAATGGACACTAGTCAGTCTATACGACTGGGTTAGGCTTAGTATAATGTTTAGTTCTCCTCACAGCTCGAACAACGAAATCAGGAATTAAGGTCGAGACTTGATAAGGACTCTTGAAATACTTTAGCTAATTAAAAACTAATTTTTTAAAGCAAATGAAGACGAATCTTCAAAATCACTAGAAAAGTAAAAACTTAAAAGCAAATGATGATGGCCATTGGCTAACATCAGTGGTACCTTTAGCCGATCTTTTTAAGTTATTACTTTAGATGAGAATGTTGCAAATTAAGATCACATAAGTACAACTTTGTTCTAAACGAGTAACAGTTACCCGGGTATTGCAACAGAATCATAAAGCATATTACTAATCGTTGACTAATTCTATAAGGATAAAAGTGTGGAACTAAGCCATATTCAACATAAGAGTGATTCAACAAAACAATATTTGAAATAGAATAAATTACACCGTTCGTTTATGTGGTTTGAGTCAGATCCCTAATTCAGTCATTGATCATTTTTATTTTTTATTTTTTTCCCCCTAATTGATCCTTATAATCAAACTTATAACTTAACTCAAAAATAACCTCTCTCCATCACTCAAGTTTATATGACACCCCCTGGCCCATATAACCCAATGAAACACAAATACAACAACAACAAAAAATGCTTATGGCTTGACTGGCGAGGATGGCGTCAGGCGTCAAGTGCTATAAGGAAAGGAGGTGAGTTTCAGGAATAGAATGTTTTCATTTTACAATTAAAAAAAAATATGATTATGGCTTGACTGGCCGGGATGGCATCAAGTGCTATAACTCAAGGAGGGTGTCTTCTTCCTGTCATAAGGTGGTGTCATAGACTATAAGTCTATATATGACATAAAGAGATTATGTATATTTGTTTTAAATTTATATTTTGATCTTCCTTTAATGTTCTAATTTTATCATTTGCTTTCTAACTTATTCTTTCTTTCACGTTTTAGTATTGTTATTAAAGAAATACTATATAGTAATGTATGAGAAATCATTAAAGAATAGTCTTAAGTTCCAACTACTAAACTATTGGTCATATATGTGACAGCTTGTTGGTCATATAAATGATAACTTGTTAACTTGTATTGGTGTGTGCATAATACATATTTTAAACTACATCAGGAAAAATAGGTTGAAAAAAATTCAACAACTTTTATGATGCTAAAAACATTAATAACTCATTAAGTAAAGTAAAATAAAATAAAGAGTTGTCTAAGTTTTATTAATTTGATATGTGACGAGTCACTTCCAATTGGAATATCGAAGAGATTGATAATTTGTTTCATAGTGATCGAAGTAACTATACTAGTTTGTATATATATTTCTAATCCCTCACTTTTTATTCTATACTTTTATTAGTTAGAACTTGAGAGAAAACAAGATCATTTGAGCCACACATGTTTTAAATACCTAGATTTGCCGCTACCCACAACAATCCACTAATTTAAATAACACCAAAAATACACCGTTGCGATTTAAATTCGAACCGAGATGCAATTAGTATTTTTGGTGGCGAATACATATCACATTATGATAAAAGTTTAGAAACATTAAAGTGAGGTATGCATTATGCACATAAAGAGGACTGTTTGGAATAACGGAATGAAGTAGCGACGGACTGGATTGAACATCGTAATGGAATGAATGAAATAATAGAATGACACATTACGATTATAATTATGTTCGGTTATTATGATGAAATGGAATGTAGTCGATAATAAAAAGACTAAAATAGCCTTTGATAATATACTTTTTTGTTTGGTGGATAGTTAATAAAGGCTTTTTATGTAATTATGATTCCATTCCAAAATGTAATGAAAGAACAAGACACCCCTAATGAATAAAAATGTTGGTTTTTATGTAATGAGTGATTCCATGTAACGAGTCATTGCATTCTGTAATTGTAAACAAACATAATACACTTCGTTCTATCATAATAATCTTTTTCTTTTTTTTTTTTAATTTTTTTGTGAAAGGTGAACATATATTAACCCAACAACATTTACAGAATAAAGAGAAATGGATTTGGACACGCCAATCCATGATACAACAGCTATAATATCTAGTTTGCAAACAACAAACAAAAATAACACATATCGGATACAACCAACTGAAGTCTGATGAAACTATACCATTCATTTGATGAAATAGAACATAAACACTGATGTAAACCCAACAGACCAGACCTTCCACTGTTCACCTTAATTCACCTACCATAGCTCCATGATTACATATTCCATATAAGAAAACTCCATATATCATTCAAACCACATCCACAATGACATATAGAGACCCTTACTAGGCTTCACCATGCAAGCTATAACACCCTGACTCAATCAAGGAGGGGCTATACACAAAAAATTTCATGAAGATGAGATTTTCAGATAGTGTGATCAAGATGGGGCTATCAAGCGAGTGTAATCATGGTGTATAAAAAATAAAGGAAAAATATCAAATCTATGCGGAAATAACATGCTCCACGTAGGACAAACAGGCTGAGCGGGTCAACCGATACACCAAAAGGTAAAAATTTGTGATTTAATAGCAAAAAAAATGCTACATGGAACAATAAAAATTGACAACTTAGATACATTTACAAGTCATTATTAACCCTTACTATTAAGTATCAGTCAAGCTATAGTACATAGATGTTGAAGACGCATAGCATAGCAAAACAAACCATAGCATAAGCATGGGACTTATGAGTTATGAGTATGCCACCATTGAGTTCAGAAAGCGCATCAAGGAATTTGGTGCATACCGTGGATGCTGAGTATAAAGTCATAATGCATTCGACATTATGTGAATAATTTTTTTTTTCGAAAACGGCACTTTATAACCACACTCAAAATAAAAAATGAAACAATAATACAATAAGACAAGTGACCACCACCCCCACTTAGGGCTAAAACTGGACCACAGAAATAAAAATGACAAAAGTGAAGCCATCCTCCAACGAGATGCTAGTAGGAAACAGGCAACATTTTATGCCAAAACTAACAACACTAACACTAAAATTTTACCACTCACATCACGCAAACATCCAACTTTAGACAGGTCAATCCGCAGCAGCCAAATACCTATTGCAGACCACAAGTTATAATATAAAGCAAATAACATGAAAGAAACTGTCATTCTTTTGCTTCTTTCCCAATTATATATGCTATGTTCATTCTGTACCAGCTCAACCACCCCTCCGTTCAACTAACTATTTAAACGTTGTCAAACTAATACTCATCATAAAGGTTAATATTCAACTCAACTCAGCTAAAAATGACACCTTAACATCATCAAGTAAGTCTTAATTCTATTTTAGACATATTTCATCAAACACTTTTTTCATGTATAATATTTGATGATGATTAATCAACTAAGTCAATCAAAATGCTTTTAGGACCACAATATTAGGCACTATACAAACAATTTCAACTAAGTCATCAAACACCTATGCGACAGCATTATGTTGGTGACAGCAGAGAAATCCGCTTCTTCACAAACCAATAAGTTATTGTCACATCTAATTTGCCACATAATTAGTCATATTTTTAGGTCTCCTAATCATTTTTCATAAATATTCAACTCAGCTAACAATGATACCTTAACATCATCATGTAAGGGTGTGTTTGGTATATTGCCAAAAATCACAATGGGTATGAGTTTGTATATAAGGTGAGGTTCACATATATGAAAGTTTCATACCTTACCCTTTTGAGTACGTATGAAAGATTTGTATATTTTAATCTCATATTTGAAATATACACATATTAACCAAACACTTACAATCATATCCGATATGATTCTCTCATTCCATTCCTCCTACCAAACACACCCTAAGTCTTAATTCTATTATAGGCGCGCATTTCATCAAACACTTTTCATGTATAACTAGCCGCGTACCCGCGCGTTGCGGCGGCAGGTACCCGTGTGACTATATTTTTTGGCGATTGCAAGGTTTTTTCAATGCATTGCTTTTAAAGAAAAAAAAAAGAATGTCAAACACAGAGGTTATTAATTGGAAATTAGTTTGTTTTCTTACGCGTTTAGTAACATAATAAAAAGCTTTTATAAAAAGGTTCCTATGCTATTATATGTTTTTCATGATATTAACTTAACACATGGCGTTAACTTAATGGAACTACTTACCGCACAACATTGCTTTAAAAAAATGGCAGACATGCATCACAATGCAACAACGATATTGCTAGTCGTTTAGGACGTGTAACATTAAATAAATGGTGTTTTAAAATAGCGGCTTTAGCACCATCTAGTGGTGTCTATATTGCTAAGTTGTGGTGATAAATGGTGGTCCGATGCGTTGTCGAAAAAAGTAGTGTCAGAAAGTCTGACTACATAAAAAATTGGTTTCTATGATCTACTTAAATGATTTATAAATTTTATTTAGTGGGTAATTTAAAAAAATAAATAAAAGATAAGATGATTTATACGCTATTGTTGTACCATGTGATATATTAAATGTACTTTTGAGTGAAATGATATTTAAATAATATAATTAATAAATTATGAAATTCATTTAGTGGGTGTTTGAAAGATGTAAATGATAAAATGATTTATGCAATATTGTCTTGTACTATTTGATATATTAATTGTACTTTTGAGTGATGTGGTATTTTAATTATATTATTAATGATTTGTAAATTTCATTTAGTGAGTGTTTTAATGAAAAAAAAATTAGATGATTTATGCATTATTGTTTTGTATCAAGTGTTACATTAATTGTACTTTTAAGTGACGGGGTATTTTAATTATATCATTAATTTTTGCATTAATATACACAAATGTTACCAGTTAGATGATTTATGCATTATTGTTTTGTACCAAGTGTTATATGAATTGTACTTTTGGTTGCAAGTTTAGTGGGTTACTTTTATTAGAAATGTTTTTTGTCTTAAAAAGTTTAAGACTTCTTTATTTAGAATGTCCTAAACACTTTATATAGTAGTATAGATATAGATATAGATACTTGATGATGATTAATCAACTAAGTCAATCAAAATGCTTTTAGGACCATAATATTAGGCACTATACAAACAATTTGAACTCCACGAAAATTACGGAGTATAACTATTGTGATACATGGAACTGATAACAGATATAAACAGTGATGGTAGTTGGGCTAATATTAGTTGGGCTTACTTAATAGTCATGGACTCATGGCAAGTTATAGTTACAATTTTTTTATTTGTTATCAAGCTTTACTGGTTATAAATTATCAAATGTAACAAAAGTGGCAAATGAAAATATTTAATGAGTATTTTAAATAAATCTGTTACTATGTATAATAGATGTTGTTATATATAACTATTTTTAAAAGTTGTTTATCTAAAATTTTAATGAAAGTATAGTATCACAAAACAAGTGGCCATAAAATTTGGTATCAAGTCTACACAAACACTACTTATTAGAGACTAGTTGGTTTTTTTATCTCTAAATTTCTAGTTAAGTGACCACTATGTTGGTGTTCTCTAACCCTTAATTAAGTGTCCATTATTTTGGTCTTGATACATTCTTTATCCCACATCGCCATGAAATAGAGGAGATGTTGGGCATTTAATGATATTGAACATGATCTTGATTTGGTTGACGTATTCTGATACAATGTATGGGGCTGTACTAAAAACAAAACCGTGAGACAGAGGTGCCAAAGCAAACAAGATCAACCATGATAGGCCTGTTCATATTGGTGGTCTCTCTACCTTTAAAACGAGTGACCATCATATTTTGGGTCTCCAATTTTATAATTTAGTGACCACCTTGGGTTGTTCATCACTAACTTTGTCCAATTGTCTAAATTTTCAAAGACAAGTTATATTATGATCACTAATTGATGATTTAGATACTAAGTTAAAGTCGTCACTGAAAATCTAGTCACTAAAATTATTGCCATTTTACTTTGAGATGGACGTTTATATTTGAAAAATAAATTAAATAAAGATCAAAGTTGTTGCCAGACTGGCCGAAAGTCTATTGAAGAAATTTGAAACGGTTGACTTGGACTAGTTGACTTTTTGTACGTAGTTTAGTGCACAAGTAAATCATAGAAATTTACATGTACGATCTAACTCAATTTACCACACTATGCAAATTTTGTTTTAGTTGAAAAACGCGTGATTATTAAGTGTCTTATAAGAGCGTTAATTAGACAAATTCTGAAACTATAAATATTGATTTTCTCGTATATATCAAACTTATGGGTGAAAATGAGCCGAGCCGCTCGTGAAAAACTCGGGATCGGATCGGTAAAAAGCTCGAACGAGCCGAGCTTAAACGAGCTCGAGCCTAAGTTGCAGCTCGTTTATTAATCGAGCTCGAGCCCGAGCTTTACATACAAAGCTCGTTTGGGCTCGCGATCCTAAACGACATTATGATAGTTTAAGTATTAAACAAATATACGAGCCGAGCTCGAGCTTATTAACGAGCTTAATAAAGATATATTACAAGCCGAGCTCGAGCTCGAGCTAAGCTTTTAATTTTTCACGACCAAATCGTATAAACGAGCCTAGCTCGAGCTGAGCCCGAGCCTATATAAAACACCACGAGCCGAGCTCGAGCCTAAAATTTAAGACTCAAAACGAGCCGAGCTCGAGCTCGAGCCTTTTAAAACTTAAACGAGCCGAGCTCGAGCTCTGGCAGACTCGGGCTCGGCTCAACTCGTTTTCACCCCTAATCAAACTGTTGGAAAAAAATATTCGTTTAAGATGCAATCATGCAATCACTTTTTAAGGACTTTTGGTGTGCCCCATCCCCATATCATATTTTTAGTGGAATACAATCATACATGTTGTCTTATTGTTTCGTACAGGAATAAGATTCTATAACCACTTGCTAAGAATAATAAGGATCCTAAAACTACATTGTTCCTTCGAGGTCAAACATAGTGGCAACTCAAGCATCACCGATTATCCACTGTAGATTTATCAACTCGTCAATCATATGCTATACACGCTTGTTTCACATAGAACATTATGTGTTCTTGAGAAATGAAAATCAGAAAGTGTTGTTAGAGCATACGCAATGGCGACGAGGTTACTCTGCGTCCATTTTCTAGGCGTCGGGGTGGCTCGGCATCACCATTGCATGAAGCTAGCGTCAGCTCGTGGTGGGAATCTTCGGGTACATGAGGCTGTGTAAAAAGCAAACAAACTTTGTTTTTTTATTGCGATATACTATAGGGACCCTATTATGAGTTAACCGTACAAATCGCGAAGCACATAATACAATACCGCGATATACAAAGTACAACCCTCCAATACGTGCAATGATTGGAAACCCCCTATAGGGGGTCGTATAAACTGCTTCTTTTTTTATTATTTAAGGTCATACTATATTACTATACAAATCCCCTTACCATGTGATATAACGGGGGTTTTGGTCAAAGATGACTTTTGTCCTTTTTTTGTTTTCAGTACAACACAATTTTTTGTCAATTTATGTTCCGTATTTCTGACAGTTTTAAGCGTTTGACATATTAAACTTTATATTTTATATTCCGTAATTTCAAAATAAGTTTTAATCTAAACAAAATTATAAAAATAAAAAAAATAATAAATAATAAATAAAAAAACATAAAAAAGGAGGGGTGTGCTTTTTGTAAAAAATGTGAGTTTTGTATAATCTACCCCTCATCAAAAATATAGTTAACGTCGGGCAATGACCATTTTAAGGTAAATGTAAAACCCTAAAAATATGAAACATATCAAAAGACTATTTTACCCTTGCAAATCAAAGTTATAAAATACGTAAAATATGTTAACATTTATTTAACGAAATTAAATGTCTAACTTATGAATATTTAAATCCTAACGAGTATATTAAATAACCGACTGTTGGTACGACAAAAATAAAAGTCCCGCGTGTAAACCATTTTGAGCCTCGTTTATTTTGTGCAAACCGATCCAACTTAAAAACTCTTGGGTCTCGTCTTCCTTGTTTGGGCCGAATACCACACAACTCCCAAATGGGTTGCGTTTTATTTTTTTCTTTTGAAGCCGATCACCATAACCCAATATGGGTCGGTTCTTGTAAGCCGGTCCTTACCCAAACCCGCAAAGACCAACATGTATAAATACCACCCCAAGGACTCATAATGAAACCCTAGTTCTAAACCCTAATCGCAGCACCAACAGCTTCGGCTTTCTTTTCTTCCTCCTCTATTCGATCGGCTGTCCACCTTTGTGTCGTGGTGTTTGTTCCAACACAAGCTAAGGTATAACTTTTCTCCCTTCGTCTTACTTTTGTTTGCATGCACACGTTAAGACAAGTGTTATACGTGAAGTATGATTTGCGTGTCACTTGTGTGGCCGAACATAAAATATAAACCGAACCATATGAGAAAAACATGTAATGCGTTTAAGTACTTGTAAATATGCAAACGTAAAGTCCTTAAAACTATGAGTCTAGCAATACGAGATAACCGAACCTTATGAATAATAAACCATGAAACATGCGTGAGTTGTGGAGCATGCGAGTTTGTCGTGTGTACATATTAGGTAATCATGTCTTTTCCGAAACTAGGTATATGTGTGTGTCGATATGGGTTTGAATGGGTTAGCTAGTATTTGGGTATGGTCACGTGGAATCATAAACATATATTATACATGTATGAGTTAATACATGGTTAGGTCACAAGTGGTGTGGATATAAGTTAAACGGGAATAAATGTAGATCATGAAACTTTGATTTTTCGTTAAGAAGGTTTGGGTCGATTGGCATGCATTGTGAAAATATATGTGAGCTTGGGTTGATTTAAGAATGGTTAAAAGTATATGTGTGAGTGGCGTGTATGCTGAAACGAGGGAGGAAGAAAAGGTTTTTGATCTTGTTAACGTTGGGTAAATGAGTTGTCGTGTGTGAGTTATTGGTATAAATGCCTGCATGAGTTTGAGCCATATTCCGTTTGTTCTCATACGTTCTAGGTCAAAGTGGAAGTCAGTAAAAGGGGTAACATGTGAATTAAATGCGTATTAAGTGATATTAAAAGTATGAGAGAAACCCTAGAACATAAATAGGAAGTTGGTTAGGGTTATAAGCTAAGGGTGTAAATTCATTATTTCATGTGAGAATGGTAAGTTTTGGAGGCGTTAGTAACTATTGATTAAGAGTAAATGAGCTAGTACTAAGTGTGTCGTAAACATGCGTGAGTGATGATTTTATGCAAGGAGTCACATATCATGAATTAAAGTATTGCATGCATGGTCTCATTAAGGTTTGTATGCGAACAATGTTACGTGTGAGTCTTGATTAATCATGTAAGTTAAGAAGGCTTGTATAAATTATTTTGAAAGAGAGTCCTAAAATCCGTTTTGACAATTATCAACCCCGTACTATGAATGATGATCATATAAGCTCTCAAATAAGATGTATGCCATATTAAACCCTTAAGTTTACCGTTTGTCATTTGCAACCCATAAGTTTGGCTAATTAATAATTAATACTCTAAAATGTTGGAATTCCGTCCGTCACTAAAAATGAGAATATTCTGACAACTCTAAAAGTATTAATGAGATTAATCCGTTATGACATTAATGATGCTAATAAGTATTAAATAAATCATAATCCGTGTAGATTCGTTGAAGGAGACGCGACGTTACCTCTTCGTGTTCCTACATTCGTTTGCTTTCCTCTCATTTGCTTTAAGGTACAGATATTCTGACCTTTTTAGTAAAGGTTCCTTATGATGTTCTTTTCGTTCGCTTTTCTATTTTACTTATTAGGGTTTCCGATGCCATTGCTATGAACCCTTTCTGATTGGTTGATCTGTTACTTGTGTAAAATACATGTTCTAGTGAACTATGCAATATCTTATGTGAACTTATGTTAGGAAGATTTTGATGTGCACAATCGTTGAACCTTGCTATGGCTGATTATGAACTTCTGCGTATGAATGTATGATATGCCACTGTGATATGAACTTCTGACTTCTGAATATCTGAATATGAACCTTATAACATGAAGTTATCTGATATGTTATCTGTGACCTTTATGATGAATTATGATCGGTGTCATGTATGAAAATCTGTTTGACCTGAGTTAGTTTGACACCCGAGCCAAATATTTCACTAGTCATGGGGTTCCATGTCCGTATCAGTGATGCACCTCTGATATGACTCTAGGGCAGTAGAGTGATGTTCTGCCACGTCCCTGGATGGTGGAGCATATTTTGTATATGTAGGAAGGGGCGTATGGATGCATCCTATATCTGATCTGTTATCTGATATGTTTTCTGGTGAATGATGTCGTGTGCAATACGCGTCTTCACAAAATTCTGGGAGCTAGCTACTCCAATTATTTTCTGAGGTTACCTTTTGAAGAAGAAAGATACTGATGATATCTGTTCTGATATGATATGTTAGTGAATGTATTATGTATTCTGTATTCTGATATGATATGTTAGTGAATGTATTATGTATTCTGATGATATCTGTTCTGATAATTTCTAATGGCTATGTTATGTCTTTGTCTTTTTAGTTATAGTTTGTCTACTGTATTTTCTATCCGTATGTGTGACTGCCATGATGTGACTGCTATTTCCGCTGCTACAATATTGAATTAAGTGTGTTAAATGTAGATTAATTGATTTGTATGAATGCCATGTTTATTTTCTGGTAACTGTTCCCGTTAGTCATTAGACTTTTCGTTTGGTTGACACGAAATCTATTATTCTTGATATGGTAAGTGTTTGGTTATTCTGATGTGTTTGCGTTTGTGTCATAAACGTGTTCTGAGGTGATCGTTAAATGTTATGTGTTTTCTGGATTTCTGTATATTTGCGCTTCCGCAGAATCCTCAAAGATTCGTTATTTCTCATTCCGTTGTGATTTCGTTAATTGTATATTATTCTATTTTGGCTTTTGTTTCGTTATATACTGTTCACTTTGGGCTTTGTAAGCTCAGCCGCACTTTCTTTTTCTGCGGCAGGTATTTAGCATTCAAGATGAGCTTATGGGATAGCTGATCTGGGTTGAGAGTAGAGGCAACAGCAAGATTTGAAATAGGGATCTTAGATTTATTTTGATTATTAAGTTATTATGTTTTCTTTTGATTATTTTGTAAAGGCTTCCGCTATTGTATATTATTTAAAGTTCTGATATGAAACCGTATTGTGATATCTTTACCCTTGTCGGGTTGGGGTGTTACAGTAAAAGCGCGAGAAAGTGATGAGATAATATTGTGATATGACATTGAGTTGACAAGAGTGATGAGATGCTCTAAATATAGTGTAGATATTAACTTGATGACAACTAGGGACATTCCAATTTTTTGCATTACCTATGTTTCAGTTCAACCATCTCGATCTTCATTTCACAAAAATATCCATCAATGATATCAATAATAGACCGTGACGGTGAGGAATGAAAGTGTAGCCGACTAGCCACATCTTTGCTTTATCTCTTAAAAGTGTTTTCACGAACCTAGTAGTTCCTAGCTCCTAAGACACGTTAATTAAATATTGTAGGCAAACTCAGTCACCAAAGGGTCATGCTAATGAGGCACCTCATAGGGGGTGTTGTACTTTCCCAATCATTGGGTGAGGTGATGGGAGAGAATGTTTTTTTTCGATTTCTATGCTAAATTCTTAAAAGGTTTGTGTTTTTGGGGTGCTTAGGCTGATGTGGCAGTTTATACATAACTTTTTTATAAGTTTTAGTTTTACAAAATGTTTTTTTACAAGTTTTTTATTTTTTTTTATTTTTAGTTTTACAACTTTTTTTACAAGTTTTGTTTACAAGTTTTATAACTTTTTTTACAAGTTTTTTTTAGTTTTATAAGTTTTAGTTTTCAGTTTTATAACTTTTTAAAAAAAAAAAACGTAGTCGAAATTTTTTTTAGGCTCAGATTCGAAGGTTGCAAAGTGAGATTTTATCTCACTTTACCGTCCATTCGGTTTCGGTTATCATCGCCTCGAAAAATTTTAAGGCTCAAATTCAAAGGTTGCAAAGTGAGATAAAAATCTCACTTTACCGTCCATTCGGTTTCGGTTATCATCATCGCCTCACAAGTGTCACAAGTTCAAAACTGCACAAGTCACAAGTTCACCGGATTCTCAAACTGCACAAGCCTCACAAGTTCAAAACTGCACAAGCTCAAAACTGCACACGTCACAACAGGATTCTCAAACTGCACAAGTCACAAGTTCACAGGATTCTCAAACTTAATGTTTTGAAAGGCTCAAGGCGCACTAAGGCGCGAAGGGGACCAAAGAGCCTCGAGGCGAGGCGCATACCAAGGCGCGGGATTCACGAATACGAGGCGCACTAAATATATTAAGTTTTTTTTATAATATATGTGACTATTTATGTAGCTTAAATAACACAAAATAACATTAAATACTTAATACATGACACATATAGCCATTATAAAGATTAAAATGGATTAGTTGTCATTTCTGAAACGGATCAAATCTTTGGCTCGATGAACTACATATAGATTAAAATCCATATCAGACTAAATATGCTTGTGTCCTACACTTGAAGACTTACATCTAACAAAGCTCACAATTTAACCAAAAATATCAAGCAAGCAACATATTAATATTCAAGGCATAATGCCACACTTTCAGGATAATATGTCATAAAGAAAATACTTAATGAAACAAAGTAACTTGTTAAAAAATAACAATCGATAAAATAAATATAAAATCAGTTCAATATTACAAATCATACAAAAACTCACCCTATGATATGATGCTTGAAGATAAAATAAACTTATGGCGTTATTTACAAATCAATAAAATAAACAATCAATAAAAATCAGTTCAAGATATAAACTTATGACGTGAGAGACATTACATATTTGTAAAATGATCAGAATCTATAGTTACCCACTTGATTGTGTGTTTTAGTTCTTTTCCAATTTAGGGTTATTAGATATAACTTAAAAGGCTCATGCATATAACTTATAAGGCCCATGTATCTTATCTTAATATTTAGAAAAAAGCTCCAAAACCTGTTACATCTCCGAGGCGCAAAAACCCCCAACGCGCAAAAAGACTCAAGGCGCTGCGCTTTTTATGGGATTCATGCATGTCGTGAGCCTCGATCCAAAAAAATCCCTAGAGCTCAAGCCTTGAGCCGAGGCGCGCCTAGGCGCGCCTTAGGCTCGCTTTTTAAAACTATGCAAACTGCACAAGCCTCACAAGTTCAAAACTGCACAAGTCTCACAAGTTCAAAACTGCACAAGTCACAAGATTCTCAAACTTCACAAGCAACAACACTAACACGTTTTCAATGTGCAAGTGGTAAGTAGGATTCCCAAACTGCACAAGCCTCACAAGAAAGTAAACAAGATTTTCAAACTCTAGGCATTTCAGGCTTATAATGCCACAAGAAAGCAACAACACCAACCAACAACAAGCAACAACACAAACTAGCTAGAAAGCAACAACACTAAGTATCAAATTCCACCAACTAGCAAGAAAGCAACAACACTAACTATCAAATTCCACCAACCAGCAACCAGCAACAACACCAACTATCAACAAGCAACAACACAAGTATCAAATTCCAGCAACCAGCAACAAACAACAACACCATGTCTAGTTCACCATTTGACACACAAGAGGTAAGGCTCAGATTGTTAGCTCTTTATATCATGTTGGCTGCAAAATTGAATGTTGCAAAGTGAGATAGAAACTCACTTTACCGTCCATTCAGTTTTTCCATGCCAAAACTCTTAAGCTTTTAAAAAAATAATAAAAAAATCATCATTGCCTTCTTTTTTAATCTGCTTATTTCATTGAAAGTTGCAAAGTGAGCTAAAAATCATCACTTTACCATCCAGTAATGAACAAGCTAGGTGATGCTATTGCAACACCAAACAGAGGGGTAGTCTAATGGGGTGACTCATTAAAGTATCACCTGCAACAAAACCAAACAAAAAAATAAGCAACGAAACCAAACGACTTATCTCACAGAAACATCACCACCACAAAAACTTTTACCACCACATAACTTTTTTAGATCTAACAAGTTTTTAGATTTAAAAAAAAAAAAAAAACAAGTCTTTACCACATAAACAGATACCACAAACCTCAAAACTTTTCATCTTTTTTTCAAGATCTAAAAACTTTTCAAGATCTAAAAGCTTGTTAGATCTAAAAAATAAGTAACGAAACCAAACAACTTATCTCACAGAAACATCACTACCACAAAACTTTTCAAGATCTAAAAGCTTGTTACAGCCGTCTGGCTTTGACGGGTACGAGCGAAAGATTGCCGGATTGAGGAGACGCATTTCAGAGTTAGAGTTTCGTGTGGGACATATGGCAGCATCATTGAAGCGACTGCGCCTCGGGTGTAATTAATCTTAGTTTCTAGTTATATTGTGCTTTTGTGAACCATGTATCAACTATTAATCTAACAAGCTTGGTTATTTATGTATTCGAAGCTTCTAATTTTGTGAACCATGATATTACTGATTTATGTTGTAAATAATTATACAAATTCTTTTGGCCAGATGCAACAAAAAAAATCCTTTCTTGTGTCGTTGTAGACGAGGACTTATAATTGAAAGAACATCCCAAAAGCCCAAAAGTTGTGGTCAGAAGTATTATGCATGTCCTTTATCAAAGGTAAATAATTATACGTTGGCTTATTTACGTAAATATACCAATAACTTGTTTGTTAAAAATACATTTCTTATAATTGTTTCACCATGTAACAGCCAGGGACTGAAGGCTATGGGTGTCGATACTTTATGTGGAAGGATGTATTTCAACAAAAGTACTTTTGTCAAGGCTCTTCTTCTGCGAAACTAAAGATAACACGATCAACATGCTTGAAACAAGAAACCAGATGTTATTGTCTCAAAACAATATGTTGAAGGTAAGAATAAAGACGTTGGAGGTGTCACTGGAATTGGCAAGAAATCCCGTTGATCACGCATGTCAGTCGAGTGGAATACTCTATGACCTTATAGATGACATTAATAATCTTCATGTGGAGTAGATTTCGTTTTAGTAGTAGTAGCATTTGTTGTTGTACTTATGTAATATTTTAATGTTTAATGTTTTATTGTTATTGTTTAATTAAATGGAAACAAATACACAATAAAAAAAACATAACGTAAAAACACTAAACAAATGAATATACTCTACATATAAAAACACTACACAAATAAATACACTATACATATAAAAACACTACACAAATTAAATATACTACACAAATTAAACACCACACAATTAAATACAAAAAAAAAAAAAAAAAAAAAATACAAGTACGGTACCGTACGGATGAGACCCACCCTTACATGAGGTGCTTGGCTAGTAGAACATGGGGTGCCCCATTAAACTACCCTAAACTTATCAATTCACAATTCTGTTTCAATTCAAATTTAAGCCCTCAGCTACTTAGAAGTTAGAAGTTAAAACACCTAACATTCACATGGATTTCTAAAGACGAATGGCATGTTGTATAAAAAAAATACTAATACACCTTGAACGTGCGATAACCGCATTTGGAATCCAATCTTGTATTACTATTTTTTATACAATCTTGTATAAAAAATTATACCAATTGGTAGTAAAATAAAATAAGAGAAATGTATAAAAAAAAATTATTCATACCAAAATGGATATTACTATGAAAGTATGAAGTGATGAATAGCTTGTGTACCTAACCCCTCTTTACCTCCTCATTTCCTTACAAGTGGTTGCATGAAGTCAGTTTTGGTCTAGGAAGAAGAAAGAAAAGAAACGAAACCATAAAAACTAGTATTAGTACTATGTTCACACTACCACTTTCCTATATCTTTCCAAAATATTACTCGTTAAACATTGAAACCTAAGAATAGTTCAATTGCGTATACTTACTTGTTCAAGTGCTAAAAATGGAAAACCGTAAAAGTATAGTACAGGTTTTCTTCTTATTTTATTTTTTTTTGCCAGAGCTACAAGTGGTCACAAGGGGCCTTCAACTGAATTTCCACAAATGAAGTTTGCATACTTCAAGTTTTGATCGACATATTTTCATCTCTTACAGTAAACAGTTGTATATATATCCCATGATGTTTAATGTATTTGTATATTAAAATGTTAGAATAAAAAATTAAAGTGTGCAAATCATCTCCTTTTAATATATCATGTATGTGTTAATGTATGCGTCACCGTGTTTAACCAAAGTAGCAGTAGCATAAATCGGTATCTGTAAGCATTAACGGTGAACAATAGTTGTAAGCAGTAGCTGTGAACAATAACAGTTTTCTTAAAAAAATGTTTGGTAATATAGCTATAGGTGTAATCATAATGTGTAAAGCATATCCTAAATGATCAACGAATGCTACTTGATAGAGCGTTGAAATAGAGCATTCCGAAAAGAAAGATAAAGCTACTTGATACTTGTCAAACGAGTATTAAAATCATAATGTTCAACGCTTACCACTCACCGCTCATAAATGCTTCTAAACACTTTGCTAGGTGTGTCCATGGTACTGGAACCGGACCGAACCGGAACCGGAACTGAAAGAAACGATAACCGAAAATAAGAAAAATGTGAAACCGAGAACCGTCCCAAGTTCTTCGGTTCGGTTCCGATATGGTTTCTTGGTTCCGGTACGGGAATTTTCGGTAATTCCCGACAATAACCAAAGTGTTTAAAAAATTCATTTTTTTCATTGTCGATCATTCATAAAGGATATGATATATCAATACAAACACACAAAAATATGTCTCCAACAATGCAAATAGTTTAATAATTCAATTTGTTCAAAATAATATAGACAAAAACACAAATTGTCAAAAAATAAGCTTATAATTGTTTAAAAGTATCAAGAACACGCATTTATGTTTCAAACCCCAAAAAACGCTTAATGCTCAATCACTTGTTTTCCTTTATAACTTCGTATTGCTTCTTTCATTTCTTTAACAACCTCTTAATCATTCAAAAGAACTTCAATTTTACCCATATTTATTTCCGGTATGGCTGATTGCTTTCACAGAGTTTCTGGGCTAAAGATAAATTTCCATAAGGCCAACCTTGTTGGATTGGAGTTCCTTTTGAGGAGGTAAATCTCTTCTCCCAGGTTACAGGATGCAACGCTATATCATTCATGTATCTGGGTCTTTCGGTTGATTATAACATGGCTAACACGAAGAATTGGGATCCTATTTTCGATAAATTCTCTAAGCGTTTATCTAAATGGAAAGCTTCACTCATCTCCATTGGTGGAAGAACTACTCTTCTTTCTTCGGTATTGGGAGCTATTGGTACATAGTACTTTTTCATTTTTCCTATGCCTTCTACTGTTAACAAGAAACTCGAAACTCTTCGTTCCAACTTTTTCTGGGGAATCAATGCTGATGGTAAAAAAATTCGGCGGATATCTTGTAATTCAATACTTGCCTCTAAAGATAAGGGAGGGCTTGGCATTGGCAGTCTTTACTCCCTGAATCATGCTTTAATTCAAAAATGGAGATGGCGTTTTTTTAACAATCCTCATGCTCTTTGGGTCCTTGTGATTAAAGCTATTCATGGAGATCAAGGAATCGATTCTTCCTTTTATAACCATGTTCGTGATCAAGGTGTTTGGGGTAGAATCGTGAGGTCAATTAATTCCATGCACGAAAAAGAGCTTATCCCCCTCTCTTTTCTTCGAAAACGGCTTGGTAATGATGGTTCTTCTAAATTCTGGCATGAAGTTTGGATGGGTGATACTTTCTTAAAATCTCAATTCCCCCGCATTTATCGTCTTGCATTGAATAAAGACTGCATGATCAGGGACTGTTGGAATAATGGTTCGGATTTACGTTGGTCTCGCCCGATTACGAGCGGCACAAATTTTCATCAGTTAAGTTTCCTCTCTTCTTTATTGGATACATACTCGCTCTCTGACACAGAGGACATATGGACTTGGTCGTTAGGATATCCTTCTTTTTCCGTCAAGTGTACTCGTGAACACATTGACAAATTCTATCTAACTGATGGTGGATCGGAAACAAAATGGAATCGCTTCCTTCCAAAAAAATCAATATTTTCATTTGGAGAGCGCTTCAGGATCGTTTACCAACAAGATGGAATCTCAGCCGTAAAGGGATTAATTTGGACTCGCTTTCTTGGCCCATTTGTGATTCAAGCATCGAAACATCAAACCATACTCTATGGTTTTGCTCTCTCGCCACATCTATTTGGCATAGAATTTTTGTTTGGCTGGATATTGATCTCCCTAGCCCTTCTAACATCCATGATATCTTCTCTTGGATTGATAATGTGCGCGTTTCGTCTTCTAAAAAAGCCATTCTGGAGGTGATATGTGGTGTTGTTTTGTGGTCTTTGTGGCATTTTCGCAACGAGTTGATCTTCGGCTCCTCTCCGCCTAAACGTAGTCTTTTATTTGATTCAATTGTTGATAGTTCGTATAGATGGTTCTCTTCTAGAAACAAGTTGTCTTCCATTTCATGGAACAACTGGATGCAAAATCCTTTAATGATTTCCACCTTGTAACTTTTTTCTAGCTTCTTGCTAGTTTAATAAAGATCTGTTGTTCCAAAAAAAAAATTCATTCCCTCCCTTCTTATCCAATCTTGGTGCAAAGCAACATCTTCACAAGTTGACTTGACAATGAAGTTCTATAAGGGTTCAAAATGCTTATATCGGTACTTTCACGTTGAATGAATGACGGTAATGATGATATTTGAATATTTGAATGATATTAATAGTTGTAAACACTAAAATTGATAGATTGGTGTTATTTGGAATGGATTAAAGATTATGGTTTTTAGGTTTTAGATTTTTTGTTACAGCTTACTAATGGGCTAGGTGTTTTTTTTTTTTTTTTTTTTTAAGACTATGTACACAATGTCCGAACAAACCGTATAAAATTTCAGATTTTCAAAAGATTTGGTTTTTTCAGGAAAATACCGGAACCTGACGGTTTCGACCCGAACCGTCACGAGAACTAAAAATTTGAGTTTTAGGAACCAAGAACCGAACCATGGCTCTAATATACGGTTTGGTTCAACATGATTCTTTGGTTTTTTGCACTCTTACACTCTGGGCCAAACAAATCTTTAAAAATACATAAACTAATTTTAAGCCGACTACGAGCACAATTCATTGAAGGTCATAGAGTGGAATATATATGACTATCTAAATATGGACAATCTCTTAATGGTACACTTATATTAGGCGACTTACCTTGGTTCATTCATATTTAAAGACAAACAAACATCTTTACATGAACCATACATGTTAATTAACATAAGTTTGTTAGGAAAAGAAACATATCCATCGAACAGAATATACAATGTTTGGGCGCAAGAAATATCTTACTTTGATTATATGTGAATAGTTATAAAATAATTTGAAAAAAAAAAAAAAAAAAAAAAAAACCAACGGTTAAGCTATGTCATATCTTATGACCAATAGGTTGAACGGGAAATTTTTTATTTAATTACTAGTAGACGAGTACCCGCGTCTAATGGTAGCGGTGTATAGTATTCGACAAATTCTGATTAGATCAATATTTTTGCGTGTTCTTTTATCCTTGTTTCGAGGCTTAGAGATAACGGTTTTGTTTAGATTGATCGATATTTTTGCGTGTTCTTTTCTTTGTAAGGCTGAAATAACAATTGTGGTAAAGTAAAGCTCGCACCTAGTAGCGACGACATATATACTCTATTACACGCGATGTAACTGGCGGTAATTTGTATCCGGTGAACAAATTTTGTGAGACGCTTTTATTTTGTGAGCGAACAATTTTGTTGACGTGCTTTTATTTTGTGAGCCAACCTTAAAACCCCATTGCAACCTTCACCAAAATGATAGATCTAGAACAAACCACCTAGCAGACCCGAGAGATGATGGTGTTGGACAGCCAAAACCACCAAAAAACGACTGAAACAACCACCTATTCTTTCTAAAACCCATCAAAACCACCAACCAGGACTACCTAGCCAACCGAAACAACCAAAACCACCAAGAGGTGGTGGCTATTTCGGCATACGCCGGCAGTTATAGTGGCGGCTATAGATGTTAGGATAAGAGAGAAAGGAGCTCGGTTTAAAGATAGAGAGAAAAGATAAATGAAATTACAACAACTAGTTTATATGTTTTATTTACAAAAGTATGTATTCAATTAAAAAAAAAACCAATATTTCATTTTTTTCTTTTATGACTATTAAGTTTGTAGAACAAGCTTCAATATCCTCATTTTCAAAAGAGTCGGCACTATAATGACTGTGCAAAACTAGAAGGGGGGGTTGAATAGTTTTGCCAATTAAAACTTCCTTTTAAACTATTTAGATCAACTTATGTCAATCTATTTGGATGTGTGTTGGATGTTGATAAACAAACATATAGAAGTATGTAATGAAAAGATAAGAGTAAGAAGCACAAAACCACAACGCGAGTATTTATAGTGGTTCGGCTACAAGGACACCTTCCTTGCCCTACTCCACTCCCCGAGTCACCTACTCGAGAGTTCGTAATCACTACACGACACCAACTCCTTATGGTGGAGAAACCTTCACAACGTTGCCTACTCTTTTTTTTGGTACTAGGCAAACCATCGGGTTCTTTCACACCAAGGTGAACCACACCTAACACAACGTCGCCTACCCTTTATCCGGTACTAGGCTAAGTACCGAGTTCCATTGCAATGGAGGAACTACTACCCAACACTACACCAACGACTAATCCCAAAGGAGACAAACTCCTTATTACAACATCATCAAGGATATCAATATCCTTGGATCTAATACTAATCTATCTTGTACATCGAAACACACCATATCGAATATACATCTAAGGCACCTTTCACTAATTCCTTTAAATAGATCTTCAAGACTGTTGGACCGATGTACTCTGACCAAACTAACTTTAATAGCTTGTTAAGGTTTAATAACCTCGGATAAATCCTAAGTTATTAACAAAGAAACACTGAGCAAACTCTATTAAGTATGCGGAATTTACTTAACAAAGCTAAGAAGAATAACTTTAACTTTGAACGATTTTATTAATAACTCTAACTCTGCTTATTATGCAGATTCTTTAACAACTCTAATAATATCGAACTTCTCTAAAACTCTAATAATGTCGCGTATTCTGAACTTGTGAACTCGTAGACTCGTAAACTCTAATGCCAATCTAGGGGTCCTTTTATAGGCTCAAGGATATCCCTAGCCGCTTTACAATTTGTATCCTTGTACGACAAGTAATCTAATAAAGAATATTCTAGAATTACAAGACTTTCTATAAACGAATAAAACAGTTCTTTGTTCTTGCAGTACTTTGACTTCAACAGCAGTACTTTGACTTTATCTTTAGCAGTACTTTGACTCTTTGAATTTTTCCAGTACTTTATCATTCTTCAGCACTTTCATATCCCAACAATCCTCCCCTAACTTGAATTCTACTAGCTTGACTTCAAGTTCCTTTGTGAATTTATATTTAACAGCTCCATCTTTAAGGAAAGATTATGTCTTAGTCTTTGGATTGTATCTCTGTAGTTTCTGTGCTTGTATCAAAGTATCTTTAGAATAATTCTTTTACAACATCATCCAGCAAGCTCCATCTTTTCAGCAACACAACAACAATTGACAATTTGTACATTAATTCAGTTTAAGTTGCAGTCTATTCTCATCACTTCCAGGTGTGTTAACTCCTGTGAGAGGTAAATCATTGAAAATTTAATGGATTTAAGTTCTCTTTACCAAAGCCATTAACTCTGGAGTAGCCAAATGTTTTGGTGTGTAAGACCATGGTACATTGATAACCATATGATTTTTAGCAAATCATCAGCTATCAACAGATTTGACTTGTCTTTACCAAAAGCTGTACCCTTCTGAACTAGTTAGTTCTTTCAGCATGGTGAACTAATTACCATATAATGGTTTTTCCACAGCCTTTACCACAAGCCATTTTCTTGTGGGCTAGCCAACTCTTCACATTACTGATATGGTGAGTTGATAACCATACAACTTATTAGCAAGTTGTCAACTAAAAACGGATTTGAGATATCTTTACCAGAGCCGTTTGCTCATGGATTAGCCAATCTTTTTGTAACCATGGTGGATTGATAACCTATTGATGTTACCATCTCAAAAACCATTTATTTTATTCAACCTTTGTTCCAAAATATTTGTTACTTAACAAAAAGGTTTCTTTCAAAAATCACTTAACTGGTTTAAAAGCTGCAAGCAGTACTTTGATGAAAGTACTGTTTGATCAGCAGTACTTTGAATAAAGTACTGATATTTCAAAAAGAATTTATTCAATTAAAATTCATACCATTTATTCATCATCATCAGCAATAGTAGTCTAGTTGATAAACAAATTGATGACCATACAAGCAATTTCATTGTCTTCTTCAACTTGCATTCCATGCTCTAGCATCCTCCTCATAAGATCTACTGTAAGAGGATATCTTCTATCTGCAAACATGTGAATCATTGTACCATTTCCAGCTCTAGAACATGAACTCTAGATTCTTCAAAGAATCTCTAGAAAACAATTTTCCAATTCTCTTGATTCTTCCAAATGTCATCAGTGCTTTGCTCTTCAGTTTTCCATACAGTTGTGAGATCTCCAAGCAGAACTAAACCAATTCCTTCTAATAGATTTTGTTCAAAGTAATTTCGCACCACATGATATAAATAGAATAAATCTACTCTATCTATGATGTGCAATAAATCCCATAGCCTGTTGAACACTCTGAAGCTTTCATCTTCTTTATGAAACATCAAATAACTTCCATCTTTGGATTCCACAACTTCAAAAGCAATAATTTGAGATTTGTTCATCTTCATGTCAGCATCTTCCTTAGAATACTCAAAATCCACTATCCTTAGATAATTTCTTATTTCATTCCTAGTCTCAGATCTTAGCTTAACTTTTTCTTTCTTTGAGAACTGTACATCTTTAACTTCATTTTTTCTTTTTCTTTTTAAACTTTCTTTCTCTCTTCTTCTTTCCATGTAGCTTCATCTCTAAAATCTTTGATGCTTTCAACACTTTTCTTATAAGCTTCTCTAGCAGCATCATACAATCGTTTCATTTCAACATAATTCAACCTCTGCAATCCTTTATACCCTTGACTTTTTAGATAAGCCATCATTGCATTTCTGTCTTTAGCTCGATTTGGTCTTCTTGGTAAGAATTTAACAGGAATAGGTGACTCTAATGGTTCATTAGCTTCAGCATTCAATTTCTCTTGCAACTTCTTAGCTGCTTCTCTATTCTGAGCTTCTTCAGCTTCCTTAGCTTCTCTATCTTTAGCATTTAATTCCTCTTGAAGCTTTCTAGCTGCTTGTTCATTCAAAGCATCTTGAGCAGCTCTTATCTGTGCTAAATTAGGTTTCTTTTTCTTCCTTTTCTCTACCAACTTACCCTTACCTTTATCTTTTGGGTCTATTGCAGGTTAAGAAGTTCTTGGTTGTTCCTCTTCTTGCACTCCTGGAATATTAACACCCCTTGGCTGTGATAAACCTTGCAAAATTACAGCAATGGTTTCATCATCACTTGCAGTATGAATAGGTTTGGGTGTATCTTCTTCTTCTTGTATGACAGTTGAGGGACCAACAGTTTCTTCATGTACAGTTGTTGAAGGACCAACTTCCTCTTCAAAGTCTAACAACCTTGGAGTAATCAATTCTTGCCTGTAGGATCCTTGTTGTTGAAAAGCAGTACTTTGATCTTCAGTACCTTGATCATCAGTACTTTGAACTTGAACATCAATAACTTGCTCCTCAGTTTCTTGAATGACCTGTTCTTCAGTCTTTTCATGTTCTTCAGTACCTTCAGGTTCATTTTCCTTAACAATATCTTCTTTCAAATTCCTTTCTTCTAAATTCCTCCCCAATTGGACAGAAGATTGTTTGTGAACCTTTTGGCGTTTGGTTTTCCTAGACTGTCTTTGCTCCTTCTTTTTAGATTTGACCCATATACGATGATGTTGAACCAATGGCCAGACAAAATTCTTGAGCCTTCTAAACTTGAGCTTCAATTTCTTAATCTGTTTAGCTTGAGCCTCAGTAGTCTTTTTCAACTTGACTAACTCCCTTGTCAAAACATAATTATCCAATGTTAAACCTTCAGGGGATATAGTATGTGAATCATCTCCTTGAACTGGTGAATGTTCCTCTGGTTGAGAATCAGGAACAGATCTTTGTGGAGATGGAGAAGGTGAAACTGCAACATCTTCTTGAACTTCAGTACTTGGGGAAGCAGTACCTTCTTGAGATGCAGCACTTTGAGATGCAGTACTTGCAGATGCAGTACTTGCAGACACAGTACCTTCACTATCTTCATCTTCTGCAGCATCAGCTCTGACAGCTTGAACAACTTCCATCATAGAAGTAGTTAAGGGAGTGTCCCTTCCAGTGAATAAATCACTCTTCCTAGCCATAAAGGTGAAAATCTTGGCTTGTTGAACCACAACAGGTAAAAGATTTGTTGGCTTAGGAACATCTGAAAGTTGTTTATTGAGGAATACTTGAACAAACCTTGGATACATCAGCCATTTTGAACCATGAGTGATATGGGAAAGCATTCCATCTAGAATGAGCCTTGAAAAATTGAAAACACGATCTGTAGCCAAGCCCACAATAGCTACTGCTATGTTAGATCCAAATTGCTCCCATGAAGTACTTTTAGCACTAATACAATGAAGCAACACATGCACTAAAAACTTCCATTGAGGACAAAATAGTTGTTTCCTGAATGTTTGTTCAGTTAAAGACCCTTCATAACCAATGTGTCCAAAAGTATCCCAAATTAGTTGCTTATCAAAACGAACAGCCCCATCTTCATCATTAAACAATAAATCTTCTCGAATAGAGGCTTCGGTAACCTTGATATTTTTCCCAGCAACCCTAGCATGAATATACTCTTCATCATTCTCCATATGAACCCTAGCTGTTTCCCAAAATTGTTGAATCCAGGGCTCTATAACATCTGGTTCTACTAATAGTGCATAACTGATTGGCGACCCAGTAAGAAAATCGATGATGTCATGAAAGATTGCATTCGCTTCAGTCTTGTCTAAATTAGCCACCATATTGTGCTTTGAAACTGTAGTACGATTCGCCATTGATGATTATGTTATCACAGCAAGAGATATGACGAATAATATAGGTGAAAGTGAGAGAAATATGGAAAAGATTCTAAAGTATCAATATGAGAGGGAAAATCGGAGAGTAGTTATTTATAGGTGAGATTTAAAAAATCACAGCCCTTAATAACAAAGTTACCGTTAGTAATAATTACCCCTCAATATTACCGTTGGAACAGTACTTTCAATAAGACAAACAGTACTTCCACGTATGCAGTACTTTCCTTTGCAGTACTTTCCAAGCAGTACTTTCATAAAAAACAGTACTTTTCCAAATTCCTCTGTATAACATAAATATCCTCCCCTCAAGCAATGCATAGGACTATACTAACACTAAATAGTCCTCCCCTTAAATGTAGCTCAGTAGTTAATCATGCCAATGCTCACCACCAAGTGATTGAATCTTGAAACATCAAAGCCTTTGGTGAGTAAGTCAGCTACATTATCATCCGTGTGAACCTTAACCACATTAATGAGCCTGTGCTCATAGCAATCTCTGATAAAGTGATGCCTAATCTGTATGTGCTTGGTCTTGGAATGATAAACTGGATTCTTCACAATACAAATGGTACTCTCATTATCAATATTGATAGGAGTATTCTTGAAATTGAACCCATAGTCCAAGAGTTGATTATGCATCCACAAAACTTGTCCACAACAGCTTGCAGCAGCTACATATTCAGCTTCAGTAGATGATGTTGCTGCAATTGTTTGCTTTTTACACTGCCAGGAAACTAATCTTCTTCCAAGATATTGGCATCCACCTGTGGTTGATCTTCTGTCATAGTTGTTACCTGCATAATCACTATCTGAAAAAGCTTCCAAGTGAAAAGGTGAATCCCTTGGATACCACAACCCCAACTTAGGTTGTTGTTTCAAATAACAGAAAATTCTCTTCGCTGCATTCATGTGAGAAATATTTGGTGAGACTTGATATCTTGCACATAAACAAACTGCAAACATGATATCAGGCCTTGATGCAGTAAGATACATAAGACAACCAATCATTGATCTGTATAACTTGACTTCAACTGGTTGTCCATCTTCATCCTTGCCCAATGAGTTAATTGATTTAATAGGTGTAGTAACAGGCTTCATGTCATCAAAATTGAACTTCTTAAGTATGTCAGTAACATACTTGTCTTGACTTATGAAAATTCCTTCCTTTGACTGCTTAACTTGAAGTCCCAAAAAGAAAGTTAACTCTCCCATTGAACTCATTTGAAATTCATTCTGCATCAGCTTCTCAAATTCCTTGACCATGGACTGTTTAGTAGCTCCAAATATGATATCATCAACATATATTTGAACTAACATGATATCTTTCTTATCTCTCTTGATAAACAAAGTCTTATCTATAGCTCCTCTCCTATAACCATGTTGCAATAAAAAGGTAGAGAGCCTTTCATACCAGGCTCTTGGCGCTTGATGTAAGCCATAAAGAGCTTTGACAACTTTGTAGACTTTGTTAGGATGTTTAGGATCTTCAAAACCAGGAGGTTGTTTGACATATACTTCCTCTGTGATCTTGCCATATAAAAAGGCACTCTTGACATCCATTTGATAAACCTGAAATCCCATATAAGAAGCAAAAACAAGAAAGATTATAATTGCTTCTATTCTTGCTACAGGAGCAAACACTTCATCATAATCAACTTTTTCTTCTTGTCTGTAGCCTTGTGCAACTAACCTTGCCTTATTTTTGATGACATTACCTCTTTCATCTCTCTTGACTCTGAAAACCCATCTGGTTCCAATAACTCTCTTCCCATCTGGAAGATCACATAATACCCAAACTTCTTGAAGTTTAAATTGAAGAAGTTCTTCCTGCATAGCTTCTACCCAACTCTCTTTAGTTAATGCTTGAGCAATATTCTTGGGTTCCTCTTGAGAGATAAAACAAGTAAACAGGCATGTTTGATGGTCCTTATGATTCAGCCTGTTTTGTTTATACACAAAGCTAAGTAAAGCATTGTGAGGTGTAGAAAAAGTCTTAGCTCTGTGTCTAGTCATCACTCCAGAAGTAGAAGGACCAATGATTTGATCAGTAGGATGATTCTTATGAATTCTTAAGTTTGGAGACTGTGGAACTCCATAAGTATCTTCCAAATTAGTAAAATCAGCATCTTCATTGGAATCTGAGAAAATACCTTCATCTTCAAACTCATCATCAGTTTCTTCTAATCCAGGCATGGTAGGATCATCCAAATCATCCAAAGTACTGGTAACTGGTGCAGCAGTACTTTGTTCAAAAGTACTGTCCAAAGTACTGTGAGAGTACTCTGCAGTTTTGTTCTTCTTCTTTGCCTCTTCATAAGCTCTTCTCTGATCATCAGTGTAAGAATGTGCTAAAACATCTTGAAGAAGCAACTGATTAAGTTCTTCTTGAATAGATTGATCCTCAGCAGACAATGAGGATTTTGGTTCATCAGTACTTTGTTTTGGAGCATCAGTACTTTGCTTTGGAGCATCAGTACTTTGTTTTGGACTAACAGGATCTTCATCAGGTACAACATCAGGTCTAAGATGAACTCCATGAACAACATACTGTAAGTCTTCTCCATCATGCACATGTTGATTTTCTCCTCTAACAGGTACATAGTTCATAGAAGGAGTTAGAACTTCAAGATCAAACATCCAATCAGGACCTTTACCTTTCTCATTATCTTGATCTTCTAAAAACTCAACATGAAGACAATCTTGAACCTTCTTAGTGACTCTATTTTACACTCTAAAGCCCTTACTGTTGGTACAATAACCCAATAAATATCCTTCTTCTGACTTGCCATCAAACTTACCCAGATTATCAATTGTATTAAAAATAGTAAGAGGGCATCCAAAAGCCTTCATAAAACGAATGTTGGGTTTGTTGCCCATCAGCAACTCATAAGGTGTCTTCATCTGTGGCTTAGTAACTGATACTCTGTTAAGTACATAGCAAGCAGTACTTACAGCTTCAGCCCATAATTGAATAGGTAGTTGTGAATCTGCTAGCATTGTTTTGGCTGCTTCAATCAAAGTCCTATTCTTTCTCTCTGCAACACCATTCTATTGTGGTGTTCTTGCAATACTGAATTCCCTTTTGATTCCTTTGTTTGCACAAAATTCATCCATAAGCTTTTTCTTGAATTCAGTTCCATTGTCACATCTAATACCTCTAACCTTGAGTCTCAATTGGTTTTCAAGTGCTATTATGAGTGTCTGAATAGCATCAAAAGTATCATCTTTAAATCCCAAGAAAAATACCCAACTGAATCTACTGCAATCATCTGTTACAACTAAGTAGTACTTTTTCTTGTTTAAAATTGCCACAGAAACAGGTCCAAACAAATCCATATGTAACAGCTCCAAAGGTTCTCTAATAGTCCTCTCCTCAAGCTTCTTGCATGAAGCTTTGTGTTGTTTACCCTTCTTGCACGCCAAACAAGAGTGATCATTCTTGTAAGTCTTTGAAGGTAAACCTCTAACTAAATTCCCTTTGACCAGTTTGTTGATATTCTTGAAATTTACATGGCCCAATCTTCTATGCCACTGATGTGCTTCTTCAGATGTTGCTTTTGCCACCAAACATGTGGCTCTTCCATAAGAATGAAGACTCTTCATGTCTAAACTATACACATCATTTGTTCTTGGTACTCTAAGAACTACCAAATTATCATCAACAGGCTTGAATTCAGAAGAGAGGATGAGACATTCTGTGTCAGTGAATAACACATGATGCTGTTTATCACAGATCTGAGAGACTGACAATAAGTTGAACTTAAGCTCCTTCACATATCTAACATTCTCAAAATCTATACGCCCTGCTTTGATAGTTCCTTTTCTAGTAATCCTTCCTCCATTGGGATCATTCTCAAATGCAACTCTTCCTCCACTAATAGATCTAAAATCAGACAAAATCTCTTTGTCTCCTGTCATACTTCCAAAGCAACCACTATCTATAATCAAATGATCTTTAAGCTCCTCTTCTGGGTTGCCCTGCACAAAAATAAAAGAGTTAGTGACTTTTAGGAACCCAAGCCATTACTGACTTGTGTTCCCCTTGTGGAGTTACAAACTCAAATTCTTTGAGTATGTAATTTCCACTGTTTTTCAAAACATGATCCAGAATTATCTTTTGATTTTTAGCATGTGGATTTTTAAAACTTTCTGGATTTTCAACACAACTCTCTTTTACAAGTTCATTCTCTTTTTCGTGTATCACAAAAACATCTGATTCACTTTTTGTTGAAAGTACTATTTGTCCCTCAGCAGTACTTTCTCTCTTAACCCATTCTGTTTTAACACTTGGTTCCTGTGATCTAGATCCCCTATGTGAATTATAATACCTTTTAGGTTGATAGTAATGAGATCTCCTAGGATACCTATTCCAAGAAGTGTTAGCAGTACCTTGTTTTGAGGGAGCAGTACTTTGAGAAAGTACTGCTTGTGAAGGTACTGGTGATCTAGAAAAAGGTCTTCTCTGGTGAGGGTACCTATGATCTGGTGAGAAATTGCTGTGATTGACCCTATTTGAATTATTCCATACTGGTTTGATCTCTCTAGGTTTCTGGTAGGCAGACCTGTTCTTTGAGAATTTTCTAAGGTATTCTGAGTGATGTTCACAATCCTTGATTAAATGATTAGGACTAAAACACAAAAAACACAGTTTTTGACCCATACTCCCAAAGTGACTTCTTCTATGTCTATGACCAAAACTATTTTGCCTTCTAGGTGAATGATTAAACTTGTTTTGACCAAAGTTATCCCAAAAAGGTTTAGCAGTACAGTTTTGAAAAGATTTTCCCGAAGGTACTGCTTGTGGAGCAGTACTTTGAGTTGAAGGTACTGCTTGACTTTGAACATTGTTTTCAACAGTTTCTTTGGGGGTTTCAGACCTAGATTGGCCAACTAGATTTTTCCTAAATTCTAGACTGTCTACTCCAAAACGAGAAACATCAGGCCTAGGGGGTTGATGACTTCCAGTGGGATGAGGAACTGCATGATAACCATTATCTTTCTTATACTCAGGAGGTGGTTCACTAATTGAATCCTCATTACTAGATGTGTCTACATAATTAATGAGTTCATCATCACTAGTGGTTATATCCTCTAGGTCATCATCAGATTGATTCTCTTCTATGTTATCAAAGTCCATTTCAAAACCTAAGCCAATTTTAATATAAGCTCTTCTTTGTTTTTGAACATAAGTAACATGACAGACCAGATTCACCCCAAGCAGCAAACTTAGCTAACAAATCATCTCTTTCCTTAGTCAGTTTCTCTATTTCAGAAATTTTACAGTTTAATTTCCATTCACTTAGTTTTAACTGATAGTCCTGTTGTGCATGCTTTTCAGCCCAAGCTACTTCATTATTTTCATGTGTTAATATTTTGGCTTCCGTAGATTCTAAGGTTATTTGATAACCAGCTACCTCAGACCTAGCCCTAACACAATTATCTCTTTCAATTACATAACTGCCAAGTAATTTTTGATAAAAATCATGACAATTTGAGCATACCTCAGAGATAGGAGGTGAACTTGGTGAAGTAGCCACCAGTGCAAGGAGAACAGGATCATCTTCACTCTCCATGCTCCAATTAAATCCTCCAAAACCATCTCCAGATTCCAAAGCAGCATGTTCAGGTTCCTCACCAAAAGCAGTGCTCCAGTCCAATTCTTCCACTGAATCTTCAGCTGCTTCTTCCACTGCTACCATACAGTAAGTCACTGGTTCATCATCAAACTCTTCACTCCAGTCAACCTCTGATAACTTCTCTTGAGCAACCAAAGCCTTTGTTTCAGTAATTGGAATTTCTTTGAGCTCCAGCTTTGGTTTTTCAGACAACCTGTTTGCTTGATACTTAGCAAACCTGCACTCCCTAGCAAAGTGTCCAGTCTTTTGACAATTGAAGCATTCAATCTTGGATTTGTCAAAAGTGATACCCTGTTTTGGTTTGAAGTCAATGCTTTTTCCTGTTTTCTTCATGTACTTCTTGATCCTTGCAGTGATCATTGCAACTTGCCACCTGATATCAATTTCTTCTAAAGCATCCTCTTCAATCTGTGAGAGATCTTCTTCATAGGTTACAGGTAAAGAAGCTTGCTGTGCAAAGAAAGAGCATACAACTTCATCTGAGTGCATGGTAGTAGTCTGTGGGACTTGCTGAGGAGGTGTGTAAACAGCAGTACTTTGAGCAACAGTACTTTGAGGAGAAGCAGTACTTTTGATGGAAGTACTGCCCTTCTTTTCAGATGACAGAAAAGCAATACTGTGTGATTTGGAACTGGTTTGGCCATTCATCTCATGCTCATACACCTTTAGATGATTGTAGAGATCATCAAAGTCCATGACATCCAAACCTGGTTGTCCTCTGATCATAGTAGCAATCACATGCCATGTGGATGGCAAACTCCTTAAGAACTTCAGATTAGCATCTTCAACAGATACTTCTGCCTTGTATAACTCCAACATGTTGAGGAGATTTTGAAATCTATCATATGCAGCATCAAGACTCTCTCTTTCACCAACAGTGAAAGTTTCAAACTGTTGCTTCAGCAGATTTCTGTGCATCTTCTTAGAAGCTTCATTCCCTCCAAATCTGGTCTTGAGAGCAGCCCAGAGCTGCTTAGCATCTTTAGCATCATGAAACTTCAAGAGATGTCCATCAGGTATAGCAGATAGGAGAATGTTAAGAGCCTTCTCTTGATTCCTTAAGGTAGCTGCTGGTAAGACTGGTTTGGGTGGTTTAGGTTGTCCAGCAATCTCCACAGGTTCTGGAACTACTTCATTACCATTGAAAATTACATTCCATAGTGCATGGTCTGTAATGGCAATGTACTGCCTCATCTTCATGCACCATAGATCATATTCGCCCTTCTTGATGATTGGAATTCTGAGTGAGGTGATTGATGGTGGTAGAACAGCTTCAGTTGACATCTTTAGGTTTTGGTGTAGTAGGGTTTCTTCCTAGTCAGAGTTTCCACACAAGCTCTGATACCACTTGTTGGATCGATGTACTCTAACCAAACTAACTTTAATAGCTTGTTAAGGTTTAATAACCTCGGATAAATCCTAAGTTATTAACAAAGAAACACTGAGCAAACTCTATTAAGTATGCGGAATTTACTTAACAAAGCTAAGAAGAATAACTTTAACTTTGAACGATTTTATTAATAATTCTAACTCTGCTTATTATGCAGATTCTTTAACAACTCTAATAATATCGAACTTCTCTAAAACTCTAATAATGTCGCGTATTCTAAACTTGTGAACTCGTAGACTCGTAAACTCTAATGCCAATCTAGGGGTCCTTTTATAGGCTCAAGGATATCCTTAGTCGGTTTACAATTTGTATCCTTGCACGACAAGTAATCTAATAAAGAATATTATAGAATTACAAGACTTTCTATAAACGAATAAAACAGTTCTTTGTTCTTGCAGTACTTTGACTTCAACAACAGTACTTTGACTTTATCTTTACTTTGACTCTTTGACTTTTTCCAGTACTTTATCATTCTTCAGCACTTTCATATCCCAACAAAGACACCCTTCACTAATGTCTTGTGACTTGTCTTCTAGGCACCCTTCACTAATGCCTATAATACGGACGATCGACACCTTTCACTAATGTCTTCGTCTTGACACTTGAGACATCTTTCACTAATGTCTTCAACACTACACTTCTTAGAAGAAAGAAAAGAACCATCAACAAGAGGACTTCAGTAGTCTTGATGATGAGGAAGCATGGCAACTCATGGAGTTGAGCTTGCTTGACTTGAAAGGTGGTGATCTCGCCTTTAAGAGGAACCTAGAGAATCATACAAAAACAAAACTACAAACATAGATCTCTTGGATATGGGGTTAGAGAGTTTTTAACTCAAAGGGAAAGTATGTTGGAAAGGGGTGAGAAACAATGAAGAAATGGCTCACTATTTATTAAGGAAAATGTCTACTGTTCCCCGGATCCCACGGATCCCTCCCACAAGGGATCCGTCTAGCGTAAAGCTAGGGATCCATGGGACGCTCCTCTTTACCCATGGGTATTTTGATCATGGGTCATGGGTCGTGGGTTATGGGTTGATCCATGGGTCTTTTACTAGATACAATGTATCTTAGGAGTGCAATGCACCTAGTCACATGGGTATGGCTAAATACCATGGGTTATGGATATTATCCATAAATGATATAAGCATGATGTCATGCAATGGGTTATGGGTCAAGCTCTATGGGTCATGGGCTTTGGGTTGTACCCAACTACATTCAATGTATTTGGTCAATGGGTTATTATACTTAAGTTTCTACCCATTTATATTACCCAATATACTACATACTAGTTATGTGTATATTTTACCCAAATATGTAAACACTAATTGTTGTACATATGTAATACTAAATCATAAAATCACGTATACTTGTTTTAGTGTTTCATGTGAAAACGTAAGTGTGTTAGAAACTATTAGTTCAAACTAATTACGTATTTTATTTGTTTCGTTAAAATGATTTTACGTTTGTTATCGACAAAACATTAGAAGATCGTAAAATATAAATAAACGTTTTTACGGCTTATTTGTATTAACAATTTCCTCCTTTTTGTTGATGAAAAAACATAAAATTATTTTAAGGAAAAGCTAAAATTCGTAAAAGTTTGAATTTGTAGTTTTTACTTTCTTCTCCCCCTTTTTGTCGAAACAAAAAGAGTATCGAAAGGAAACTAACACATTGTTTTAGGAAAAACATGTGAAATAAAAAAATAGAGAGCAAGTAACGGGAAAAGATCTCGTCTTTACTCCCCCTTGACGAGTCCATCCCTTGTGGAGCCTCAAACGACGGAGGGATTGGTGGAGGCGCATTTGAAGATGGCTCGACCAAGAATGATGGTGGTGGTAGAGAAGTGTCAACTTCCATATGGTCGGGTGGTTGACTTTGATAATTTCTCAAAATCCATATTGGATTATATGATGGTGACGGCGAAAAGGAAGCCGGAGCTAATGTTGACTCAACACCTTGATTATGTACCATTATTCCTCCTAATGAGGAGAATGTTGCCGGCGGAGGAGGATGAGACTGCCTAGGAGGAAAATCCTCTAAATTGTAGAGGTGTGGTGATGATAGTGGAGTTGTAAACGAGATAGCTCTAGGAACTAATGGTGATGGTTTAGTAGAGATGATATTGTTTGGCCTAGGAGGTATGGTGGTGTTTGGCATAGGTAGTTTTGTGGGTACTATCCTTTTAGGAATTGGTTTAGTTGGTGGAGGAGAGATCCTTGCATTTGTGGACTTGACCGGAGATGATTCGGTTGAAGAGATTTCGTGTACAACACGAGCAATTTTCTTGGGTTGTTCTTTGGTGGATAAGTTGCTACTTGGAGTTTTTCTCATAATAGAATGATTTCAAGTGGTTTGCAAAGGTTTCTAAGTGCTTAAAATGAGGATGAAGATGATGACTTTAGAAGTCCTAACAATGTGGTTTATAAAGCAAGGGATTTGGCAAGTGCATTCAAGACTTAAGCCACTAAAATTCATTGAAATGTGATGATGAACATGCACAAGAGTCAACTTAAGGGTTTGTACTGATCTAGGAACTCATTTAAGATGAGATGGAGTGTTTAAGTTAGAAAGATGAGCTTGAAATGATTGTTTTAGCTAGAATTGACATAATCTGTCACCCGGATCCCACGGTTCCCTCCTCTGAGGGATCCGTCTAGGCTAATCCTAGGGATCCGACTCTCAGCAGCTATGAAAGGATAAAAAAGATGTTTCTAAGGTCTAAGATCTATACCATCTTGAGTGTTTCAGTCCTCCTAAGTGTCTTAAATGAAGGGGTGCTTAAGTACTTGAGGGTAATGAGTGATGTAGCTAATGATTGCCTTTTATGGAAGAAATTGGAACTTTCATGAGTACCAATGAATGAACAAAGATGACACTAAGGATTTTGAGAGTGTCAAATAGAGCTAAATGATCCTAGAGATCAGATAGACTTAGGATAATGTTTTGGGGAATATCCTAAAGACTTAAGATGGAAAAACTAGAATTTGATCAATTTTGAGGTAAGGATGATTATGATCAATTTAGCCATAATTGAAAGATTTCCAAGGCTAGATGTGAGGGATTATGTGAGAAATGATGTGTGAGCTTGAGAGCGGAAGAGTAATGGGTTTAAGTGAAATGATAGATCTACAAGTGTCTTGATTGTGATCTAGGTGAGTTATGTGTGAGTAGGAAGGATCTACTTAACTTGATAAGGACTTAATTTACCTTAAGACACTATGTCTAGCTTAGTGTGAGGTGTTCTAAGGACATGTTTGAAATACAATGTTTGCAATTGCATTTTCTGTTTGCCGGATCCCACGGTTCCCTAAGAGTAGGGATCCGTCTAGTACAACCTTTGGGATCCGTCTATCTGCTAAGCAGAACCTTTACTAAAGGTATGCAAATGATTTTGACAATGCATTATATTTCAAGGTTAGTTAAAGAGGTTCTAACACTAAGATATCAAATGTAAGATGTTTTATTTCATGAAGGAAATTGGATTACATTGATAAAGCATGAGTACAAAAGGATTGATCCTATTTGAAAGACTACTAAGTTCCTTGAGCGTTATCGCTAGAAGGATCATCAAATGGTTGATGAGTGTTGGTGGAATCAAGAATGAAGAAAGTCTTCATGAGAGATATGTTTAGCGGTTCCATCATCTTGTTCACAAGTACGTACAACGGACTTTGAAATTGAGGATGAAAATGCATGAAGTTATGATAGAGGCGTGTCAAGAACATTCCATAAGGGATGAGTTTATTCTTGGAGCCTTGAAGATTTACAATTCGCCTTGCGAAGAAGTAGGCCAGATTGTATGGTTGTTGTGTTAGCAAACAATACATTATGTGAGCACAACAAGCGGGAAGGATTTCTCGATTTCCCCTAAGACTCCAAACATTTTCACGTAGGATGAGTACAAGGGGCTTGTAATCTTCTCGGATGTCCCGTGTAAAGATAATGTTTGGATCGGAGTAATATGGTCGAGGTTTGCGATTTAAATCCTCCGGGGAAGGTATGTGAGAACAATATGGACTATTTTCTTCACGAAAGTTGAAGAGAGAATCAAGAGACCAATCTTCAGTGAAGGCACATTGTCCATGATTTGGAATCCGGAGGATGTGAGAAAATCGCTCAAGACTTAAAACGAACTTTTGGTTTTTGATCCTAAACCAAAGAGAAAGAGAGCGATCCTCGTTACGAACGAGTTTAACTTGACGGAAGAATTCCATTATGAACATTGGACATATCTTCTAGTTGATTTCAAGAAGACATTCTAGTCCTATGGCTCGGAAGGAGGTATTGATACCTTCTTCGAATTGTAGAGAGGTGTCTACAATACGTCCTTCGTGGAAGTGACGGTTTTCGAGATTATTGAACCCACGGACATGATTGCCAGGTGTGTTGGGCTCAAGAGAGATGTTCGGAGTGTAGACGCTAGTGAGTGAAAAATGAAACTCATATTCATTCGTCATATTTGAACCTATAGAAATGATGAGTTAATAGAAAGTAATGTTTGTGGTCAACCAATGATTGTCTAACATTTTTACTAGATTTTTATTAACAATGGTTGTTAATAACAATGACACTTAACTCACTTATGGTTTTGGCATTCTAGTGGGATATTACTTTTGGAAAGAAAGTGGTTTTTATTATGCATGAAAAACTGTTGTCCAGATGTACGGTTCCCTTTCAAAAGGGATCCGGCTAGTCTATCTCTCGGGATCCGTTGATCTGGAGTAACAGAAACAGATTCTTTGATAAAAACATAGGTTTTTAGATCTTATAGTTTTATACTAAGATATGTGTTTTAGCCTACATTTTCTTTTAGCATGCATACATGACTTCTAATGTATCATGAGAGAATATGAAACATATAAATCAAAAGAAATGAAAAACACATTATGATAATAATAACCTAGATAAACTAGATTATTAATAATATTTCATTTCAATGCTAAGAATGATACAAAGGATTGGGTATATGATCCCAATATAGATTAACAACACAAAGTATTTGTCTCCGTATGAGAACTTCATTATAGGGAATACAAGAGCGATGAGTGTTAAGGCTACGAGCACGAGGGCGATGTAAACCATTTTGATGGCGAGCCTTCTTGGTTTCGGATGAGATGAAATGGAGAGGAAGATGAAGTTTTGAATGAGAGGATGTTGGAACGATATACTTTAATCAAACTATCTAAACTAGCTTGTTAAGGTTTAATAACCTCGGATAAATCCTAAGTTATTAACAAAGAAACACTGAGCAATCTTTATCAAGTACGCGGAATTTACTTAACAAAGCTAAGAAGAATAACCTTTTATTATAAACTCTAAATCTGCTTATTATGTAGATACTCTAATACAACTCTAAGATAATCAAACTTCTCTCTAAAGCACTAATTAACTTGTGAATTCGTAAACTCTAAAACTCATAGACTCGTACATCTAATGCCAATCTAGGAGTCCTTTTATAGGCTCAAGGATATCCTAGTCGGTTTACAATTTGTAACCTTGTACGACAAGTAATCTAAACATAGAATACAATACTTTCCATAAACGAATAACAGTTCTTTTGTTCTTGCAGTACTTTGACTTTTAGGTGCAGTACTTTGACTTTGTCTTTAGCAGTACTTTGACTCTTTGACTTTTCCCAGTACTTTGCAGCTTACAGTACTTTCATATCTTTAGTACTTTCATGTCTTCAGCACTTTCATATCCCAACAATCCTCCCCTAACTTGAATTCTACTTGCTTGACTTCAAGTTCCTTTGTGAATGTATCTTTAACAGCTTCATCTTTAAGATCAGATTGTTTCTTAGTCTTTTCAATATATCTTTGTAGTGTCTGTGCTTGTCAAAGTATCTCTTAGAATTGTTCTTTCTCAGCAGCATCCAGCAAGCTCCATCTTTTCAGCAACACAGCAACATATGACAATTTGTACATTAATTCAGTTTAAGTTGCATACTATTCTCATCACTTCCAGGTGTGTTAACTCCTGTGAGAGGTGAATCATTGAAAATTTAATGGATTTAGATCTCTTTACCAAAGCCATTATCTTTGGAGTAGCCAAATGTTTTGGTGTTTAAGACCATGGTACATTGATAACCATATGATTTTTAGCAAATCATCAGCTATCAACAGATTTGATTTGTCTTTACCAAAAGCTGTACCCTTCTGGACTAGTTAGTTCTTCTATCTAATGGTGAACTAATTACCAATAATGGTTTTTCCACTGCCTTTACCACAAGCCATTTTCTTGTGGGCTAGCCAACTCTTCACATTAACTGATATGGTGAGTTGATTACCATACAACTTATTAGCAAGTTGTCAACTAAAAACGGATTTGATATATCTTTACCAGAGCCGTTTGCTCATGGATTAGCCAATCCTTTTGTAACCATGGTGGATTGATTACCTATTTGATGTTGCCATCTCAAAATCCATTTATTTAACCTTTGTTTCAAAAAATTTGTTACTTAGCAAAAGGTTTCTTTGAAAAATTACTTAACTGGTTTTTAAAAAACTGCAAGCAGTACTTTGATGAAAGTACTGTTTGATCAGCAGTACTTTGAATAAAGTACTGATTTATCAAAAATTATTCAATAAAATTCATACCAGTTTACTCATCATCTTCAGCAATGGTAGTCCAGTTGATAAATAGATTGATAACCATGCAAGCAGTTTCATTATCCTCTTCTACTTCCAATCCATGCTCTAGCATTCTTCTCATGAGCTCAACTGTGAGAGGATATCTTCTGTTTACAAACATGTGTATCATTTTACCATTCTCTAGCTCCAAAACATGAACTCCAGATTCTTCAAAGAATCTCCAGCAAACAATTTCCCAGTTTTCTTGATTTTTCCATATATCATCAATGCTTTCCTCTTCTGATTCCCACATAGTTATAAGATCTCCAAGCAAAACCAGACCAATTCCTTCTGATGGAATATCTCCAAAATAAGCTTTTACCACATTATATAGATAGAATAAATCCACTCTATCTATAATATGTAACAAATCCCATAACCTATTGAAAACTTTGAAGCTTTCATCTTCCTTATGAAAAATCATATAATCTCCTTCTTTGGATTTCACAATATCAAAAACACTAATCTGAGATCTGTTCATCTTCATGTCTGTATCTTCTTTTGAATAATCAAAATCTACCACTCTGAGATAATTTCTTAATGCATCTTTAGACTCAGATCTCAATTCAACTCTTTCTTTCTTTGAAAACTGTCTATCTGTAACTTCAGTTTTTCTTTTTCTTTTTAAGCTCTTATTCCTTTCAGCTTCAGTCCAAAGAGCTTCTTCTCTAAAATCCTTGATATCTGCAACACTCTTCTTATAAGCTTCTGTCTCAGCATCATAGAGTCTTTTCATGTCAACATAGTTCAACTTCTGCAATCCTTTATACCCTCGACCTTTCAAATATGCCATCATAGCATTCCTGTCCTTAGCTAAATTAGGTCTTCTAGGCATATATCTAACAGGAGTAGGTGATTGTAATGGTTCATCAGTTTCAGCATCTAATTGCTCTTGCAACTTTTTAGCCGCTTCTCTACTTTGAGCTTCTTCAGCTTCTTGAGCTGCTCTATCTTTAGCATTTAACTCTTCTTGAAGCTTTCTAGCAGCAGCTTCATTCCTAGCAACTTCAATTTCTCTAATCTCTGCCAAAGTAAGTTTCTTCTTCTTTACTTCTACTAAAACACCTTTCCCTTTATCCTTAGGATCAATTGCAGGTTGGGAAGTTCTTTGTTGTTCATCTTCTTGCACTTCTCTAATAGTAACACCACCTCTAGGTTATGATAAATCTTGAAAAATTGTAGCAATGAACTCATCATCACTTGCAGAATGAATTGGTTTGAGAATAGCTTCCTCCTCTTCTTGTATAACAGTTGTAGAAGGACCAGCTTTCTCTTCAAAATTCAAAACTCTTGGAGTTATCACTTCTTGTCTAAAAGTACTTTGCTGTTGAAAAGCAGTACCTTGTTGTTCAGTACCTTGTTGTTCAGTACCTTGAACTTGTTCAGTACCTTGAACTTGTTCAATACTTTGTTGTTCAGTACCTTGAACTTGTTCCTCTTGTGCATCAGTACCTTGAATGATCTTTTCTTGTTCATCAGTACTTTCAGGTTATTTCTCCTTCTCAACATCTTCTTTCAAATTATCTTTTTCTAAATTCCTCCCCAAGTTGACAGAAGATTGTTGATGAACCTTGTGGCGTTTTTTTTTCTAGACTGCTTTTGCACCTTTTTCTTGGATTTAACCCAGATTCGAAATTGTTGAACCAATGGCCACACAAAAGTCTTTAACCTTCGAAACTTCAGTTTTAATTTCTTTATCTGTTTGGCTTGAACCTCTGTAGTCTTTTTCAACTTGACCAACTCCATTGTCAAAACATAATTATCTAATGTGAGTTCATCAGGAGGTATGGTATGTGAATCCTCTCCTTGAATAGGTGGATGATCCTCTGGTTGAGAAACAGGAACAGTCCCTTGTGGAGATGGAGAAGGTGAAACTGCAACATGTTCTTGAAATTCAGTACTAGGAGAAACAGTACCATGTAGAGATGCAGTACCTTCTTTTGATGTAGCCTGTGGAGAAGCAGTACTTGCAGAAGCAGTACCTGCAGATGCAGTACCTTCAGATACAGTACCTTCAGTATCATCAGCTTCAGTATCAGCTCTAACAGCCTGAACAACATCCATCATGGAAGTTGTTAAAGGAGTATCTGGACCCCTGAATAAAACACTCCTTTTTTGCCATAAAAGTAAAAATCTTGGATTGTTGAACAATAACAGGCAATAAAGCTGTAGGTTTTGGCACATCAGAAAGTTGCTTGTTTAAGAAAACCTGTATAAACCTTGGGTACATTAGCCAAGTAGATCCATGTGAAATATGTGAGAGCATTCCATCCAGTATTAGCCTTGAGAAGTTATGTAACACCCCGACCCGACAAGGGTAAAGATATCACAATACGGTTTCATATCAGAACTCTAAATAATATACAATAGCGAAAGCCTTACAAAAATACTCAAGATAAAACATAACTAACTAAACTTCAAAATAAATCTAAGATCTCTATAATCGAATCTTGCTCTCGTCTCTACTCTCAACCCAGATCAGCTATCCCATAAGCTCATCTTGAATGCTTAAAATACCTGCCGCAGGAAAAGAAAATGCGGCTGAGCTTACAAAGCTCAGTGAACAGATATAACGAAACAAGAGCTAAACAATACAGAATATACAAATGACGAAATCAAAATAGAATAATAATAATAATGAGGAATCTTTTAGGATTCTGCGGAAACACAAATATACAGAAATCCAAACAACCACGTAACAATTAAAAACATTTCATAGCACATTAATGACACAAACACAAACACAAACACATCAGAACAACCAAACACTCAACATACCAAGAATAACAAATTTTTATAAGCCAAACGAAGAGTCTAATGACTAACGAAAAGAGTTACCAGCAAATGATCATAACATTCATACAACTCATTTAATCAACATTTAACACTCTTAAATCAATATAGCAGCAGCGGAAATAACAGTCCAAAACATAACAGTCTCATGAACAAATATAAACATAGTAGACCAAACAAAACGTAACATAACCATTAACAATTATCAAAACAACTATCATAAACTAAACCAGTTCTAAGATCAAATTCTAACATCAGCAGAGTTCAAACATGGCAGGTCACATAGGCAATAAACACCAATGTATAAGCAAAGTTCACAAAATTAACTAATCAAACTATACATATTAAGTTTATAGAATACTAACTATCACACTAACATATTCATCCCACAGTTCAATGAATTCACATAACAAGAAACTAATCATGATATCAGATAACAGCATGCAAACCCCGTTTAAACATATTAATCATAACCTAGCATTGTAAATGGTAATCACATAAACATACAAAAGCATACACATATAATATAACATATAATAACCCAACACATAATCATAAGCATTTGAACATACCGAATCAAAATCAGAATACTTAACATAGAAATAACAAATAAAGATTTAGTTAACTACCACGAGCACAGAACATATCGTATCAAAGACATCATACATATACAGGAATAATCTTAGAAAATAATTTGGAGTAGCTAGCTCCCAGAAGTTTCATGAAGATGCGTATTGCACACGACATCATTCATCTAAACAAATCATATCGGACAACTGATCAGATCTAGGATGCACCCATACGCCCCACAGACATATATTGATAATATAATATAACTTGAGCTCATACAAATAATAGATAAGGGACGTGGCAGAACTTCACTCTACTGCCCTAGAGTCATGTCAGAGGTGCATCACTGACACGGACATGGAACCTCCATGACTAGTTATTATTTGGCTCGGGTGTCAAACTAACTTAGGTCAAACCAAATTTCAATTATGACACACGTCTTAATCAAACACAAAGTTCAGCAAAGAACATATCAATAACTCATATCATAAGGTTCATATTCAAATATTCAGAAGTCAAAAGTTCATATAACAGTCACAAATCATACATTCATAATTAGAAGTTCATAATTAAACATAGTAGAGTTCAACAAACGTGCATATCAAAGTCTTCCTAACATAAAGTTCAAATCAGACATTGCATGGTTCAATAAAACATAAGTTCAGATAAGCAACATGTCAAACAATCAGGAAAAGGGTTCATAGCAATGGCATCGGAAACCCTAATAAGTAAAACGGGAAAACTAACGAAAAGAACATCTTAAGGAACCTTTACTAAAAAGGTCAGAATATCAGTACGATAACATAAGTGTCTTAAAGTAAGACAGAATATCCGTACCTTAAAGCAAATGAGAGGAAAGCAAACGAATGTAGGAATATGAAGATGTAACGTCACGTCTCCTTCAACGAATCTACACGGATTATGATTTATTTAATATTTATTAGCATCATTAATGTTATAACGGATTTATCGCATTAATACTTTTAGATTTGTCAGAATATTCTCATTTTAGTGACAGACGGAATTACAACATTTTAGAGTATTCCTCATTAATTAACCAACTTCCTATTTAGGTTCTAGGGTTTCCCATACTCTTTAAATATTACTAAATACGCATTAAATTCACATGTTACTTCTTTTAATGATTTCTCACTTTGACCTAAAACGTAAATGATAACAAACCGAAGTTATCTCAAACTCATGCGTGTCTCTACAAAATCAACTCACACTTGTCGAACCCATAATTACTCAGAATTACAAATTACACCCTTGACATCTTTACTTTCATGATCTAACCTTATATTATCAGATTTTACTATTCTAGTTCAAAGGTTTTAGAATTTACAAAACATACCCTTTTTAGTTAAATACAATTCGAATGGCCCTCTAAATATCCAAAATTACATGTTTAACCCCCACACTTATTTTTATGCGTTTAGTACCTTTATTTTACTGTCCACAAAAATAACCTTTAAGTTTCATAATTTACAAAACCAACCCAAAACTTTTATTTAGGACCGAATATACATAATTCAAGTACAAACCCTAAACCTAAGTTTAACCCATCATTAATCCATCATTACTACTGCATTAATGACCCTTAATCATAACGAGCAAACCCTAATTTTTATAAACCCTAATCGTCCCTTTTTATTTCTTTCCTTTTTTATGCGTTATCGAACAATAAAACTCAAGACAATTTACACAAGCTTCGAATTCACAATCATGTATTTTATTCAGGTTGTATAACATGTAAGAGCTTCTGTAAAAATCAAATCATGGTCCTAAAAATTATTATACGTTCGATTACTATTTATATGCTTTTAGGGTTTTAAATTCAAAACAATTTCGTACGACTTGTTAATTATGCATGACCAATTTTTACAGGTTCTATATGACTTGTAGGACTGAAAGCAACATTAGGAACATACCCTTGATGAGAATCGAACGCTAGAACAAAGAACACACAAACTTCCACTCGATAAAACCCTAATCGACCCAAAAACTAACCACGATCAACCCAGCACCTTAGAGCTTCGAACACAATTTTTCCCACCTTCTTCACCTTCAAAATCGTCCAAGAAAAATAGCTTCAGGCCTTGGAAACTGGAAGTCGAATTTTGTAGGGTTTTGGAGTCGGTTTAGGTATAATCGACTATTAGGAATGGAATAAACCGTATATTATGTATTTACATGATTTTCCAATTTTCTTGTGGGCTTCATAATGTATTGGACTTAAATTAAATGGAATCTAACTTTTATAAATTTTTATTGGGCTTTTATTAATTATATTCTTTTAAAATATATTCGGCTATTATATATAAAATACATAAATGATTTTATAAAATTATAATCTATAAAATTAACTTTACAAAGTCATTCAAAATTTATTTGGATCATACGTGATATTTCTTAAAAATTTTCTGAATTTACATAGCTTATTTGGTATCCTTTTAAATTAATTATTCTTACTTTTGATCATAAGGGTATTTTGGTCTTTTTGTGAATTTTAGAAATTCAGGTATTACAATTTCTTCCCCTCTAAAATAAAATTTCGTCCTCGAAATTGAACAAGATGGGACAGCACGGCGACAAATGTGGATTTCGGAACTTCAAGGAATATATGACGAATGCTAATCATATACTTATAAAGTATTAACAGTAAAAGATGAGATGTAGAAAATCAAAAACACACTATGACTTATACAGGTATCTAAATAAGAAAACTATCATAGTATAGATGGAACGAATCCTAACGGTCTTACTAATCGCAGGAGTATGTGGAGACATACAGATCTAAGGCAGGCATAACATCTATAGGTTTACACGGATAATAACAATTTCGGATCCCAATGATGCAAAATCTTATATGTAACAGATATTGATGAAAATCTCAAAATTAAGTACAGAGTCTCAACCCAATATGAAAAGTACCAAATAACGGATACAAGGAAAATCCCATACACATATCAACCACAGGCATTTCCCAGACGTCAAATAATTTCAATAAGTTCAAATTATATGATCTCGGTATTATCACGTTGATCAGGCGTCATAATACTTGCATCACATAACAAGTTCTTATTGTCACTATAGTTGGTCTCGGGTCATGTCAAAAACACATAACTAATATCACAGCAAAACACACCACATAGAGATAATATACAGATAACAAGCAACCTACTATGACAGTCCAGGTCCACACGAGTATACCATCATAATGGTCATACATAATCAAGCGGTAATAAAACAACATCATCAAGAGAATAAATAGCAGACGAAACATATAAGGACTAATGGAAAACTCAACGAATCTATCAGAAAGAAAACGACGAACAGGAACTATACTATCAAATTTTGTTTCATTTCCATTAATCAAACAAAATTTGCAAAATCGTCATATGATGAGCTCCCAAAATAAAACTCAAAATCCAAGATTCAATCATCTAATGAAACAAAAGAACCTAACCCAAAATCCAAGGTCAAAATATTTCTCATAAGAGCAACTAATCAGGAGCGCCAATTCCTATCCTTGTGTCAGATTAAACCTACTAGTAGCCGTAGACTCCAATTCCGACTCCACCTCGTATTCTTCCTCATCTTCTTCTTCCTCCTCTTCTTCCGCACTTATCCATCCGTTCTTATTTCCTTCGTGCTGCGGTAACAAGCGGCTAGCAAAATCGTTTCTATATAAATCGTGATTCCTTTCCTCCTCTTCCGGCACACGGTCCACGAAAGCATACAAATCACGATTCCTAGTCAAACTCACTCCTCCATCTTCAACGAACTTTGGACACCTATCATGATACTTAGTGGTGAAACCTTGGTTGTCAACAACCTTAGTTTCGTAGTCCTCTACTATCTTTCCGTCCACGTCCTTCAAGGTCAGCTTCTCCTCGATCGTGCATGGCCACATATAGGCCGGAACTCGTATCCTCTTGTTGGTCCGCTTCACTCTACCAAACCTCTTGCAGCCTGTAGCAATAACAACGGCCCACCTCGTCTCCTCCTTAGGTTGTCTAGCCGGTCCTTGACTGTTCCTATCAGGTGAACTAGAGCGACGTGGAATCACCATCTAAAAGAACAATCAACTATTAGCAAAGTCTAAGTGCGATAGGGAACGCAAGGAAAGTATGCAGAAGGGAAATCCTAAATCTACCCAATCCTCACAGGTCATAGCCTAAGCTCTAAGGGTCCTAAAACCTGGCTCTGATACCATAAATTGTAACACCCCGACCCGACAAGGGTAAAGATATCACAATACGGTTTCATATCAGAACTCTAAATAATATACAATAGCGAAAGCCTTACAAAAATACTCAAGATAAAACATAACTAACTAAACTTCAAAATAAATCTAAGATCTCTATAATCGAATCTTGCTCTCGTCTCTACTCTCAACCCAGATCAGCTATCCCATAAGCTCATCTTGAATGCTTAAAATACCTGCCGCAGGAAAAGAAAATGCGGCTGAGCTTACAAAGCTCAGTGAACAGATATAACGAAACAAGAGCTAAACAATACAGAATATACAAATGACGAAATCAAAATAGAATAATAATAATAATGAGGAATCTTTTAGGATTCTGCGGAAACACAAATATACAGAAATCCAAACAACCACGTAACAATTAAAAACATTTCATAGCACATTAATGACACAAACACAAACACAAACACATCAGAACAACCAAACACTCAACATACCAAGAATAACAAATTTTTATAAGCCAAATGAAGAGTCTAATGACTAACGAAAACAGTTACCAGCAAATGATCATAACATTCATACAACTCATTTAATCAACATTTAACACTCTTAAATCAATATAGCAACAGCGGAAATAACAGTCCAAAACATAACAGTCTCATGAACAAATATAAACATAGTAGACCAAACAAAACGTAACATAACCATTAACAATTATCAAAACAACTATCATAAACTAAACCAGTTCTAAGATCAAATTCTAACATCAGCAGAGTTCAAACATGGCAGGTCACATAGGCAATAAACACCAATGTATAAGCAAAGTTCACAAAATTAACTAATCAAACTATACATATTAAGTTTATAGAATACTAACTATCACACTAACATATTCATCCCACAGTTCAATGAATTCACATAACAAGAAACTAATCATGATATCAGATAACAGCATGCAAACCCCGTTTAAACATATTAATCATAACCTAGCATTGTAAATGGTAATCACATAAACATACAAAAGCATACACATATAATATAACATATAATAACCCAGCACATAATCATAAGCATTTGAACATACCGAATCAAAATCAGAATACTTAACATAGAAATAACAAATAAAGATTTAGTTAACTACCACGAGCCCAGAACATATCGTATCAAAGACATCATACATATACAGGAATAATCTTAGAAAATAATTTGGAGTAGCTAGCTCCCAGAAGTTTCATGAAGATGCGTATTGCACACGACATCATTCATCTAAACAAATCATATCGGACAACTGATCAGATCTAGGATGCACCCATATGCCCCACAGACATATATTGATAATATAATATAACTTGAGCTCATACAAATAATAGATAAGGGACGTGGCAGAACTTCACTCTACTGCCCTAGAGTCATGTCAGAGGTGCATCACTGACACGGACATGGAACCCCCATGACTAGTTATTATTTGGCTCGGGTGTCAAACTAACTTAGGTCAAACCAAATTTCAATTATGACACACGTCTTAATCAAACACAAAGTTCAGCAAAGAACATATCAATAACTCATATCATAAGGTTCATATTCAAATATTCAGAAGTCAAAAGTTCATATAACAGTCACAAATCATACATTCATAATTAGAAGTTCATAATTAAACATAGTAGAGTTCAACAAACGTGCATATCAAAGTTTTCCTAACATAAAGTTCAAATCAGACATTGCATGGTTCAATAAAACATAAGTTCAGATAAGCAACATGTCAAACAATCAGGAAAAGGGTTCATAGCAATGGCATCGGAAACCCTAATAAGTAAAACGGGAAAACTAACGAAAAGAACATCTTAAGGAACCTTTACTAAAAAGGTCAGAATATCAGTACGATAACATAAGTGTCTTAAAGTAAGACAGAATATCCGTACCTTAAAGCAAATGAGAGAAAAGCAACGAATGTAGGAATATGAAGATGTAACGTCACGTCTCCCTCAACGAATCTACACGGATTATGATTTATTTAATATTTATTAGCATCATTAATGTTATAACGGATTTATCGCATTAATACTTTTAGATTTGTCAGAATATTCTCATTTTAGTGACAGACGGAATTACAACATTTTAGAGTATTCCTCATTAATTAACCAACTTCCTATTTAGGTTCTAGGGTTTCCCATACTCTTTAAATATTACTAAATACGCATTAAATTCACATGTTACTTCTTTTAATGATTTCTCACTTTGACCTAAAACGTAAATGATAACAAACCGAAGTTATCTCAAACTCATGCGTGTCTCTACAAAATCAACTCACACTTGTCGAACCCATAATTACTCAGAATTACAAATTACACCCTTGACATCTTTACTTTCATGATCTAACCTTATATTATCAGATTTTACTATTCTAGTTCAAAGGTTTTAGAATTTTCAAAACATACCCTTTTTAGTTAAATACAATTCGAATGGCCTTCTAAATATCCAAAATTACATGTTTAACCCCCACACTTATTTTTATGCGTTTAGTACCTTTATTTTACTGTCCACAAAAATAACCTTTAAGTTTCATAATTTACAAAACCAACCCAAAACTTTTATTTAGGACCGAATATACATAATTCAAGTACAAACCCTAAACCTAAGTTTAACCCATCATTAATCCATCATTACTACTGCATTAATGACCCTTAATCATAACGAGCAAACCCTAATTTTTATAAACCCTAATCGTCCCTTTTTATTTCTTTCCTTTTTTATGCGTTATCGAACAATAAAACTCAAGACAATTTACACAAGCTTCGAATTCACAATCATGTATTTTATTCAGGTTGTATAACATGTAAGATCTTCTGGAAAAATCAAATCATGGTCCTAAAAATTATTATACGTTCGATTACTATTTATATGCTTTTAGGGTTTTAAATTCAAAACAATTTCGTACGACTTGATAATTATGCATGACCAATTTTTACAGGTTCTATATGACTTGTAGGACTGAAAGCAACATTAGGAACATACCCTTGATGAGAATCGAATGCTAGAACAAAGAACACACAAACTTCCACTCGATAAAACCCTAATCGACCCAAAAACTAACCACGATCAACCCAGCACCTTAGAGCTTCGAACACAATTTTTCCCACCTTCTTCACCTTCAAACTCGTCCAAGAAAAATAGCTTCAGGCCTTGGAAACTGGAAGTCGAATTTTGTAGGGTTTTGGAGTCGGTTTAGGTATAATCGACTATTAGGAATGGAATAAACCGTATATTATGTATTTACATGATTTTCCAATTTTATTGTGGGCTTCATAATGTATTGGACTTAAATTAAATGGAATCTAACTTTTATAAATTTTTATTGGGCTTTTATTAATTATATTCTTTTAAAATATATTCGGCTATTATATATAAAATACATAAATGATTTTATAAAATTATAATCTATAAAATTAACTTTACAAAGTCATTCAAAATTTATTTGGATCATACGTGATATTTCTTAAAAATTTTCTGAATTTACATTGCTTATTTGGTATCCTTTTAAATTAATTTTTCTTACTTTTGATCATAAGGGTATTTTGGTCTTTTTGTGAATTTTAGAAATTCAGGTATTACAAGTTAAAAACTCTATCTGTAGCTAACCCAACCATAGCAGATGCTATATTTGACCCAAGCTGCTCCCAAGAGGTACTCTTAGCACTTATGCAATGGAGCAACACATGAACCAAAAACTTCCAATGCGGACAAAATAATTGTTTTCTAAACGTTTGTTCATTCAAAGATCCTTCATAGCCAATATGTAGAAAAGTATCCCATATCAACTGCTTATCAAACCTTAAAGCCCCATCTACATCATGGAACAATAAATCTTCTCGGATGGAGTCTTCAGTAATCTTAATAGTTCTTCCAGCAACTGTTGATCTAATATAATATTCGTCATTCTCCATTTTATCTCTAGCATTAGCCCAAAATTCTTGAATCCAAGGCTCAATAATATCCGGCTCCACTAAAAGAGCATAACTGATAGGCGAACCAGTAAGATAATCAATTATATCATGAAAGAGTATATTCGCGTCAGTCTTATCCAAATTAGCGACCATATTATGCTTAGAAACAGTAGGACGATTCGCCATTGTTGATTATGTAAGCACAAAAGAATTGGACTCGAAGAATATGAATATGATGAGAGAAAGATGGAAAAGATTCTAATGTATCAATATGAGAGGGAAAATCGGAAAGTAGGTATTTATAGGTGAGATTTGAAAAATCACAGCCTAAAATAACATTGTTACCGTTAGCATTAAATTACCCCTCAAGATAACCGTTGGAACAGTACTTTAATAAGACAAACAGTACTTCCACGTAAGCAGTACTTTCCCAAGCAGTACTTTCCAAGCAGTACTTTCACTAAAAACAGTACTTTTCCAATTTCTCCAGTATCAACTAAGTATACATAACTATCCTCCCCGCAAGCATAACACAGGACTATACAAATACTAAATAGTCCTCCCCTTAAATGTAGGTCAGTAATTAATCATGCCAATGCTAACCACCAAGTGAGTGAATCTAGAAACATCAAAACCTTTGGTGAGTAAGTCAGCTACATTATCATCTGTGTGAACCTTAACCACATTTATAAGCATGTGCTCATAGCAATCTCTGATAAAGTGATGCCTAATATGTATGTGTTTGGTCTTGGAATGATAAACTGGATTCTTCACAATACAAATGGTACTCTCATTATCAATGTTGATAGGAGTATTCTTGAAATTGAATCCATAGTCCAAGAGCTGATTTTGCATCCACAAAATTTGTCCACAACAGCTTGCAGCAGCTACATATTCAGCTTCAGTAGAGGATGTTGCTGCAATTGTTTGTTTCTTGCATTGCCAGGAGACTAATCTTCTTCCAAGATATTGGCATCCTCCAGTGGTTGATCTTCTATCATAGTTATCACCTGCATAATCACTATCTGAAAAAGCTTCTAAGTGAAAAGGTGACTCTTTTGGATACCACAACCCCAACTTTGGTTGTTGCTTCAAATAACAGAAGATTCTCTTTACTGCATTCATGTGAGAGATCTTTGGTGAGACTTGATATCTAGCACATAGACAAACTGCAAACATAATATCAGGCCTTGATGCAGTGAGATACATAAGAGAGCCAATCATGGATCTATAAAGCTTGACTTCAACAGGTTGTCCATCTTCATCTTTGCCCAATGAATTGATTGATTTAATAGGTGTAGTAACAGTCTTCATATCATCAAAATTGAACTTCTTAAGTATGTCTGTAACATACTTGTCTTGACTGATAAAAATACCTTCCTTTGACTGCTTAACCTGAAGTCCTAAAAAGAAAGTCAACTCTCCCATTGAACTCATTTGAAATTCCTTCTGCATCAGCTGCTCAAACTCCTTAACCATGGACTGTTTGGTAGCCCCAAAGATAATATCATCAACATAAACTTGAACTAACATGATATCTTTCTTGTCTCTCTTGATAAACAAAGTCTTATCAATAGCTCCCCTTCTGTATCCATGTTACAATAAGAATGTGGAGAGTCTCTCATACCAAGCTCTAGGTGCCTGATGAAGGCCATAAAGAGCCTTAACCACCTTGTAGACTTTGTTTGGGTGTTTAGGATCTTCAAAACCAGGAGGTTGTTTGACATAAACTTCCTCTATAATCTTGCTAAAATCAGACAGGATCTCTTTGTCTCCTGTCATACTTCCAGAGCAACCACTATCCATAATAAGATGATCTTTAAGCTCCTCTTCTGGGTTGCCCTGCACACAAAGAAAAGAGTTAGAAACTTTTAGGAACCCAAGCCATTACTGACTTGTGTTCCCCTTGTAGAGTTACAAACTCAAATTCTTTGAGTATGTAATTTCCACTATCTTTCAGATGATGATCCAGAATTATCTTTTGATCTTTATCATGTGGTTTTTCAAAACTTTCTGGTTTTTCAACACAAATCTCTTTTTCTTGTAGCACAAAAACATCAGATTCACTTTTGGTTGAAAGTACTGTCTGTCCCTCTGCAGTACTTTCCCTCTTAACCCATTCTGTTTTAACACTTGGTTCCTGTGATCTAAATCTCCTATGTGAATTGTAATACCTTCTAGGTTGATAGTGAGATCTCCTAGAATTTCTATACCAAGTATTGTGATCAGTACCTTGTTTTGTCTGAGCAGTACTTTGAGAAAGTACTGGGCCAGAGTTAACAGTACTTTGGAAAGTACTGTGAGATACTGAAGGTTTTGAAAAAGGTTTTCGCTGTTGTGGGTATCTATGATCCGGTGAGAAATTTCTGTGATTGACCCTATTTGAATTATTCCAAACTGGTTTGTGCTCTCTAGGTTTCTGGTTGGAAGTCCTGTTCTTTGGAAATTTTCTAAGGTATTCTGAATGATGTTCACAATCTTTAATTAGATGAGTAGGACTAAAACACACAAAACACAGTTTCTGACCCATACTGTCAAAGTGACATCTTCTATGTCTATGCCCAAAATTATTTTGCCTTCTTGGTGAGTGATTAAACCTGTTTTGACCAAAATTATCCCAAAAAGGTTTAGCAGTACTGTTTTGAAAAGGTTTTGAAGAAGGTACTGCTTGTGGAGCAGTACTTTGATTTAAAGGTACTGCTTGATTTTGAACATCGTTTTCAACAGGTTCTTTGGGTTTTTCAGACTTAGATTGAGCAACTAGCTTTTTCCTAAACTCTAGACTGTCTACTCCAAAACGAGAAACATCAGGCCTAGGGGGTTGATGAATGCCAGTGGGATGGGGAACAGCATGATAATCATTAGCTTTCTTATATTCAGGAGGTGAGTCACTTATTGAACCATCATTACTAGATGTATCTACATAATTAATGAGTTCTTCATCACTAGTGGTTATATCCTCATATTCACCTTCATCCTGATTACTAGATTGGTTTTCTTCTAACTTACTAAAATCCATTCCAAAATCTAATCCAGTTTTAAGGTAGGCTCTATGCTGTTTTTGAACATAAGAAACATGTGACAGACCAGCTTCACCCCAAGCAGCAAACTTAGCTAACAAATCATCTCTTTACTTAGTTAATTTCTCAATTTCAGCGATTTTACAGTTTAATTTCCATTCACTAAGTTTTAATTGGTAATCCTGTTGTTCATATTTTTCAGCCCAAGCTACTTCATTAGTTTCATGTGCTAAGATTTTGGCTTCCATAGATTCTAAGGTTATTTGATAACCTGCTACCTCAGACCTAGCCTTAACACAATTATCTCTTTCATAAACATAAGCATTAAGTAGTTTTTGATAAAAATCATGACACTTAGAACATACCTCTGTGATAGGAGTTGATGCAGATTCAATCGACATCTTCAGGCTTTCTTCTTAGTCAGAGTTTCCACACAAGCTCTGATACCACTTGTTGGATCGATATACTTTAATCAAACTATCTAAACTAGCTTGTTAAGGTTTAATAACCTCGGATAAATCCTAAGTTATTAACAAAGAAACACTGACCAATCTTTATCAAGTACGCGGAATTTACTTAACAAAGCTAAGAAGAATAACCTTTTATTATAAACTATAAATCTGCTTATTATGCAGATACTCTAATACAACTCTAAGATAATCAAACTTCTCTCTAAAACACTAATTAAATTGTGAATTCGTAAACTCTAAAACTCATAGACTCGTACATCTAATGCCAATCTAGGAGTCCTTTTATAGGCTCAAGGATATCCTAGTCGGTTTACAATTTGTAACCTTGTACGACAAGTAATCTAAACATAGAATATAATACTTTCCATAAACGAATAACAGTTCTTTTGTTCTTGCAGTACTTTGACTTTTAGGTGCAGTACTTTGACTTTGTCTTTAGCAGTACTTTGACTCTTTGACTTTTCCCAGTACTTTGCAGCTTATAGTACTTTCATATCTTCAGTACTTTCATGTCTTCAGCACTTTCATATCCCAACAGAGGAAATTTTTGAAATTGGAAGATTTGAAAAAGTGGGGATTTTATGGAGTAGATGACGGTGGGAGTTTTTATGGGGAAAGAGGAATTTTTGAAATTTGTGTTTTGTTTTATTATTAGAAAGATATGATTTTTGGATTAAATGGAATAAAATACAAGTTTTATATACCACGACTTTAGACGAAAAAATGACACGTATGTGAGAAAAGGCTTGCTAATGAAGCTTCATGTAATACATGTATATGCAAAAAAGATAATCATATAAATACTTATGTAGGCATACTTAATTATCAAGCTAATGTCAGTTTAGAGATAAGTAAAGAATCATACCTCTAACGCACTTAGGAATGTCTTTACAAATGACACAACAAATGTCACTAGACAATTCCGGCTCATTTGTGCTTAAGATACCTTCTTAGGGAAGATATTCTTGTTACCAAGCGATTCCTATAGCTTGGTGGGTATGAGCTTTGACTAATCAACATGACAAGAAAGATTAGTGCATTTAAAAAAAAATTGTCATCTAATCAACATCCAAACAAAGAGTTTTAAAAGACATGGTGTTTATTTTTGTGAAAAACCTTCTTTGTAGTTTTCAATTAACCATGGATCGTATCAAGTTTTTAAAGTACAATATACTTCAAGAAACTTGGTAACGAAGCTCTGATGCCAATTGTGGAAAACTAGAAGGGGGGGGGGTTTAATAGTTTTGCCAATTAAAACTTCCTTTTAAACTATTTAGATCAACTTATGTCAATCTATTTGGATGTGTGTTGGATGTTGATAAACAAACATATAGAAGTATGTAATGAAAAGATAAGAGTAAGAAGCACAAAACCACAACGCGAATATTTATAGTGTTTCGGCTACAAGGACACCTTCCTTGCCCTACTCCACTCCCCGAGTCACCTACTCGAGAGTTCGTAATCACTACACGATACCAACTCCTTATGGTGGAGAAACCTTCACAACGTTTCCTACTCCTTTTCCGGTACTAGGCTAACCACCGGGTTCTTTCACACCAAGGTGAACCACACCTAACACGACGTCGCCTACCCTTTATCCGGTACTAGGCTCAGTACCGAGTTCCATTGCAATGGAGGAACTACTACCCAACACTACACCAACAGCTAATCCCAAAGGAGACCAACTCCTTATTACAACATCATCAAGGATATCAATATCCTTGGATCTAATACTAATCTATCTTGTACATCGAAACACACCATATCGAATGTACATCTAAGGCACCTTTCACTAATGCCTTTAAATAGATCTTCAAGACACCCTTCACTAATGTCTTGTTACTTGTCTTCTAGGCACCCTTCACTAATGCCTATAATACGGACGATCGACACCTTTCACTAATGTCTTCGTCTTAATACTTGAGACATCTTTCACTAATGTCTTCAACACTACACTTCTTAGAAGAAAGAAAATGTTAGGTCACAAGGTTTACCACACAAGCTTATATGAGAGATAGAGAGGTGATTGAACAAGAACCAAACACACACACACACGATAATATAAGACCGGTTATGCGTAGAGTGTATGTGAAAAGAAAACTTGAACAACCAACCTTCAAATGAAGGTTTACATAAGGTATTTATAGGAGGGAAGCTAGGGCAACACTCCTAGTTCCTTTCCTTTCACCTATGGGCTTGGGCCTAAGCTCATGGGCCTTCTACATAAGCTTAAGGCTAATAACAAACATAAAGGCCATAATAAGCTAACTATTACATACGAGTAACTAACACTAGAATAAGGTTTAGGAGTGATTCCAACAATCTCCCCCTCAAGTGTTATTACATATGAGTAACAAACACTCAAGTGTTGGTGATGAAAAACGGTGAAGGCGTTGATGTAATAGTAGCTTTGACGTCTTCTGACATTCTTCTTTCTTGTGAGAAGAATTGCCTTGATTTGAACAATCTCCCAAGTGTAGAGAGATAGTTTACTTTGAACATTTATGCTTTGACGTCATCTTTAACTTTGTTCTTTGATCATTGTTCTTTGTGATGAAAGTGATAGTATGTTGTTGTCAGCATCAAATCTGCCTCAGGTCTGCTTCGCTGCTACAGTGTCTCCACGTCATTCTTCAACATGCTCACACGCTCTTTTGACGTTGGAATTCAGTACTGATGAAGTTCTTTAAGTCTTTAACTTTTGTAGATTCTCTGTATCGATGAAGAATCATTCTGACTGTTGTGTTGCTTTTGGATAGAACTTCCATTAGTGATGATGTTGGCGTGAGCATGAGAAGAATCTGCACGATCATTCCGCTCCAGAGCTTCCATAAGAAGAAAAACATTAAAACGGTTAGTAATAAGTGGATTCCGGCACTTACAAGTTTGAACTTCGAGAGTGTTAACAGCATAGTGTGAAAACACAACTCTAATTCTTACAAAGGCCGTTCCTGAATCGGAGTCCCACAAGTGAGATAACACGATGTACCGAAGTACACCTACGATTCAGATGAGTCGCTGAGGTACACCGAAGCATCACCTCACGAATGTAGACCGTTTGAGACCACTAAGCGCAATCCACGGGGAGTTGCCGAAGCGACCTGCTGTTAGGGCTGTTTGATGTTGACCCTGGCAGGAGTTTCCATTCAATCACTGAGGATCACAAATGTGAACCTCTCATAAATGTTCTCGACAGATTGCTAAGATCTGTGAAGGACTCGATAATGTACCACTGAAATTCTTATTGTTGAATATCAAGTGATGAAATGTCAAGTGTACCTAAGAGATCTTTTGATGAATCTCGTGGCTCTAGACTCAATAGTGCGTTTTGGTTTTCCTGAGCGGAGACTAGGGAGAGGGTCTCCTTCTTCAACACCAGCAATCTCTAAGAGAAAGCCGATAGTTTACTTAGGGTTCCCTGTGAGAATGAAACAAGCTTCTGTTAAGAGAAACTTGAGTGGATAAGAAGGTTTAGTGCATGCGTCACTGGGTCCATGACGACTTTTAATCTTCAATACTGGCGTCACTAAGCGACAACCAGTAGCATATGAATTGAACCCGGTGTCTGCCCTAAGTTGAATAATCTGGAGGGCTATTTCTTTTCACCCTTTTCTTTGCATTTCTTTTTAATTCTTCAACTCCTTCATTCTCCGATTCTCATTTTCTCCTTTTTACAATCATACCTAAGGACTTCTAAATACTAACTATTTGTGGTGTCCTGGGGTAGATCCATCCGGCTCTGGCGGATCATAGGACGGTTATTCCTAACCTTAGTCACCTTATAACTCCATGACTAACCTATGTTGCCATAAAAACCACTGATGTGAAAAATCTCTCACAGTGTTTATGAAAGAAAAACATTTTAGTACCACTGTTGAGATAAGATTTTGCATAAAAACTCCCCCTCCACATGTGCTTAAGAGTTTTAACGGTTAAAATGCACAGTGAGGAAAGAGCGCGCACTTTTTGAATTGATCAACTCAAGATAGACAATCCCCCGCGAGACACGGTTACGTGGCATAGTTAAAGAGTTGCATTGTCAGCTTTTAGGTGACAACTAGCTCTAATAACTACCTTGAAGGTGTAGACAATCCTCGAAAGGTCGTCAAACCCGTCAGAGTTCATGTCTACCAAGAGTTTCTCGAATGGTACATTGTACTCAGACAAGTCCTTTGCGAGACACGTTTACATCACTAGCGAACTAGCTTAAAATTATTACCCGTCCCGGACAAGTCTTTTCGAGTTACTAACAGTTAAGATCTCGTCAATTCATGGGTTAAGTCTATAGTACAATGATTCATTTGCTTTTTCACAACATATTTCTTATCACGTATTTTCTCCCCCTCAAAAATGGCATATGTGATGTTATTTTAGAAAAGTTGAGAATAAATATGACCATTTCGAGTGTTGCGGGAAGAATGACCACTGTGAACAATTTTTGAACAAAGTTTTGATTCAAGTACTCCCCCTCAACGAGTGATATAAACGGTTGAGGTTTTGAAAATCATAAGGGAAAGTACTTGTTCTTTTGAGCAAAACCTTGAAAAATGAAAGGTTTGATAGGTTTTACTCAAAAGTAAGAAGCTTTCGCTCCTTTTATAAGGATTGTGCCACTGAAGCGTACCAGAGGGTCCTTTATTTACAAGTACGGGTTGTACACTGTAATGTGTGCACAAGCCATTATCATAATCAATCAAACATCCAAAATTATATGAAGGAAGCAATTCAAGGGGTACCAGGAAGTGCAGTGATGTTCCCAGGAGTGTGCACAGGGCGTTGAAAGCCGGTTATGTTAATCCTGGGTCGACCACCGACATAACTCTCCAATCGTCAGAACTGATCCCTTCGAAACAACCGTTCATCAATCATTGTGATGATCCGTCTCACATCCCTCCTTTCCTGAGAATTCCAGCGCTTAGGAGACCCAATTTTCTGGCGTATATCCTTCAACCTGTATGCCATTCCATCCCTAACCAGCTTCAAAGTATGATCCCCGAACTTGTGGAGTTCGCTACACGCCATTAAACAGTTTCTTAGAAGTTCACTACGGTAAACAACGCCGAAAGGTTTGCTGATGAGTGTATATTGAGATAGCTGGTTGATATTAGGAAGATCAAGCTTGGGAGGAGTGAAGATGACACACGTCTGATAAGATTCAACAGCCAGCTGGATATCTTCTACACGTTCCTTGATGACAATGCGTCTTATGAAGATGAGAAGTGACTTGATAAATTCGCGTTGTACTGCAGTTGAGAATTGTCTCATGCGACCCTGTACCTTGGCAAGGTACATGTCTTCGATGTCATTGAGAGACAAATTCTCAAAGTCAGCTTCAGAGAAAGCATAGTCCCGTTCATCTTGTCGTTTGACTACGATCTTCTTTAGGAATGTGTAGTCCCACTTAGACGAAAGGTCAACGTGTATGATGGCAACGATATCCTTAGAACTATACACAGCATGTTGAGACTTCTGAACCTGACAGCTTCTGTAGTAGATTCGTCGGCGTTCTGGCCAGTGATGAATCCCATACACTGCATCTTGGTCGTATGCTTCCACTGTGTTGGAGAACAAGTGATTGGCACGTTCCTCAATGGCTATGCAGTTTGAGTAGACAGCTGCTGGGAATGGAAGTGTCAACGATGTAGCGTATTTTCTTGAATCATCACCGCCGTGTAAAAGAAAATCCAAGTCGTTGTTGAAGAAATATCTGAAAGGAATCCTTGGTTCAGCTGGTTGGCCAAGTGTTGGTAGAGGTTTGGTCCAATCGGTGTAGTATGGAGGGTTGTCCCTTTGTGTGAAGTCAATGTTTGCTTCCGGGTTGAGCCAATCCATGTTGTTAGACATAGCTCGAGCAATGTTTTCAAGGTGATATTCGACCTCGAGGGCACTTTCAGAGCTGTCTTTTAGAAGTTGAAACGCTTCATTCTTGATTCGCTTCAACTCAGATTTCGTCATTTTCTTCACATGGAACTTTTCTTGCAGAATTTTAGCATGCTCCAATGTAGAACCGTCTACCAAATTCTGACCTTCTTCAGGGTAGGGAGTGTTGTTAACAAGAGTAGCAAACCATTCAAATTCCTCTGTTTTATCGTCATCTAGCCATGATACGACGTCAGTCTGAGGCATCTTCTTCTTCTTCTTTTTCGAAGGCCTAGATGATGATTCTGGTTTCTAAACTTGTTTGGGAGAGGTGGGTTGTTGTAGGGGCTCAAGGACCTCTTCATCATCACCACCTGTATACTCAAAGTGATCATCGGTTTTCTGAGTCAGGGGTGGTAACTCGGAATCGTCCTGAGGTTTTTCAGTAGAAGAACGAGGAGGAGATTTTTGTTGAACAGGAGGCCGTTGTGGAGGAGGTTGCATCAAAGAAGATTCACCAGACTGCTTCTGACGTTTAGGTGCAGAGTCTTTATCCTTATCCTTGTCTTCATCGTCTCTAGGACGTTTAGACTTTTCAGCTTCGAATCTACAAGCTTCTTGAAGTTGGTAGTCCAGCAATGCTTGAAACAATTTTGCTTCTTCAGAATTGAACATCGCTGATCGTAACGACATTTGTGTTACAAGCTTGGCCACCAATTCATTATTTGAGAAAACTACCGGATCGGTTGGATTGATTGTGACGGTTAAGGGCGTTGATCGAATAGTTTGCTTGGCGATCTGCATAAGATTTGGATAAAGTTGTTTGGTGAACAGCTCCTTTGTGACTTTAGGAACGTACTCCAGAAGGTACTTTTTTGTGTATCCTTCGATCATTTCGTTCAGTTCCTCTTGACGGTGATTTTTCATGAATTCTTGAACAAACTTCCTTTTTCCTTGCATCTTTTCATTCTCGTCATACAGATGTTGTATGTGATCAGCAAAGAAATTCAACTTCTTGTTGAGCACGTCTTTCTTTCTGACTTGTTTGACAGCTTTCACAATTCTTTTATGAGTCTGAGAAATCCAAGATCGAGGTGGCTTCTTCACTGATCTGGATGATGATTTGGTTGATCTTTTTGATGGTGGTGGTGAAGAGTGAGAAGACGAATCTGATGATGAAGAGATATGAGGAGACTCTGGATCCTTCGGAGGTTCAGAGGTTTCTTCCTTTGATCGTGCAGGACTATCTAGAAGAAACGTATCATAATCAACATCTTTATCTTTTTTGGACTTCTCAGTTTTCGGTTCCTCAAACTCATATTCGATAGTATCCTCCACAAGCTTTTGTTGTTGCACAAGAGTGGTGGCACCAGCTCCCTTATCGGGTTGATTAACCGCATCAGGAGATGGTTCAGAGTGGGCAGCACCACTTGATCCTCCGGGACCACCCATTTGGTCTTTAGCAAATTCTTCAGCTTTGTGTTGGTGTCTAAGGAATTTGATCGTCTTCTTGTACACATTTTCCGGTGGCTCTTCATTACTCTCCGAGCTTTCATCATAAGGTACAAGTGCAGGAGTCTTCCCTTTTTCTTTATCAGCTTGAGGACTTGGAGGTTTTGGTACTGAAGGATTGTCATCCTTTGTAGTTTCAGAGTAGGTAATCTCTTCATCTGTGTCAGTACCTTCAGAGCTTTCGTCCACAAGCTTTCTTTGCGGTTCAGGTGTGGGAATAGGTTCAGCTTCCTTTACGGGAACAATACTTTTACGAGGAGGATTCCTTTTGGGAAGCTTCCTATAAATATCTGTACTTGTGACACTTCCAGCACTGCCTCTTCTGGTCCTCCGAGTAGGTGTACCAGAAGATTTTTCATCAAGATGACCAACTTTGCCTGTTTTACGGCTAACTGATACCTTTTGTATGTTTCAAGCTTTTTGATTTCGGTAGTCAGAAGGTGACCAGGTAATACCGTACCCTGTTTCTTTGTTGACGATTCTTTGATTCTGACAGATAATATGGGTTCAGTCAATATGTCGTGATTATCTGGGTCATTGAGCCTCATGGGTATATCAGGATGAAGTCCAAGAGCTCTCTGGATCAATAGTTTGGTGTATCTGACATAGGGAATCTTGGAGCCAAGCTTCTTGTGAAATAGCATCATGTCCTCCCATATCAGTGCTTCGATTTCAATGTCCTTCTTGTTGATCAACGACCAGAAAATTTGCAGTTCCATGAGCTTGGGATGCTCATAGCCACTGTCACGACTAGAGACCGATTTGGTGATGATCATGTAGAGTGTTCTCCATGGTTGAGGAATATACTTCAGCTCCACGTGAGAGTGCTTAGTAATGATTCCTGAAGCTTCATCATAACCAATATCTATCAAGAATTTCAAGACTGTCTCTTCAGTAGGGGTAGCAAAGAAGTCGGTTGGAGCGATGTCAGGAATGATGAGAACAGCCGTAAGTCAGCAGGAGTGATAGTGACTTGTTTGTGATTAAGTGTCACATTCACTGCACTTTGACCAGTAATCCTCTGCATAGAATCCCAGAATTGTTGAATGTAGACCTCTGGAACTGTGGCAGAGTGTGAGAGCATGTTCTGGTAGGGATGATTCCTGAGAATATCCACTGTAATGAGACAAGAAGATTCTGAGCATGTGAGGGTGTCAAAGTCAACCCTAAGGTTGTTCTTTCCAATCTTTCTCGGATAACCCTCTGGAAAGATATCAGCAATTGTAAGAACTTCTGATGCATCCACATTCATTTGTTCAGCCATGTCGTGATCTGAAATAACATTAGCCAAAAGAACCAACATATCGAAAGACATAGTGTTAGTCAACAGAAGGCATGAAAGCTTTCGTCTACGCGTATGTCATTACTGTTCATGGCATGAAAGCTTACTCGTATTACACACACATTTATGCGTAACATTTCCTGAGAATATCCACTGTATTACACACACATCATGGCATGAAATCTTGTTAAACATTTATGCGTAGAAAGTCATACGCGTAGGTCAAAACCCTAAGGGTTATGAATTACGCATAAACTTTCTAGCCATAGGATTTGCACCAAACAATTTCTGGCAGTTCTAAGATGTTGTGAGAGTCTATAAACCAAGTTATAACATCTAAATCGTGGTGAATCAAAAATACCCAAACTCAAGAACATTAAACCCTAATTCCTAATTCTGATTAAATTAGTGTTTCTGGGTAGTTATAGGGCCTGGAAATCATTAATTCAACATGATATGACCATCACACAACAATCCTTTTGACTAAAAACCTTCACATTTGTAAACACCCAAATCGACTCATAAACCCTAGTTTTAAAAAATCATCAATTCGTGTTTCTGGGTGGGTTTTGATGGTTAAAATGTTATCATTTATGTATTAGGAACGTTTTGACACTATCCATTTAACCACAAACACACACACAATGATTGTGTGTTCATACGCATATGCGTAGAACACATAATCACTCGTAACAAAAGTTTTAGCCGTAGGATTTGCTTGAAATTCAAAACCTTAGCTTGTATTATCGTTAAGATCATGAAAACACTTACAAGATGATGATCTAAAGCACGGATTTCTTGAACGATTTTGGTTCGTAGGATTATTTAGGATAGAAGTATTAAATGTGAAGAGATTGTTAGGTGAAGAGTGTTTTTATTAAAATAACTTTAACATTTTGACATTTATGGTCCCTCCACCTTTTCCATTTTCATACAAAGCCATTTAACTTCCATTTAGGTTACCAAACAAAGATTTTAAGAAAGAAACTTTGACGACACTCCCCCCTCGACTTAATAAATGATGAAAGGTTATAATTTTTAGTCCGAGGAGTGTCAGTGAACCAGAAACATTTACCACCATTGATAAAAGAAACAACCGGGATATAATAACATGCAAGTACACAGATGATTTGAAACGGTTAAGTATAAATGTTTTCCCCCTCAACAGTAGATCGAAAAAATACTGAATTTTGAAAGATTATAGTGTTGACGGAAGAAATGTACTTGCAATGTTAAAAGAAAAATAGATAGAAGAATATTTTTGTTGTTTTATCAGGTTTTATATTTTTGGATTTTGTTTTGGAAAAATTATATACAAAAGAGATTTTGGTGTTTGACAGGTTTTTAAGAATGTTTTAGGAGTTCATCCAATTCCTCTTGAGTCAAACACCTCATACCAATCCGATGGACCAACTCATTAAACCTAGCGGGAGGCAAGGCTTTGGTGAGAAGATCTGCCAATTGGTATTCTGTACCCACAAAATATAATTCAACAGTACCCTGTTCCACGTGGTCCTTGATGAAATGATATCGAAGATCGATGTGCTTTGATTTCGAGTGCTGAACTGAGTTGCACGAGATTGCAATGGCACTCCGATTGTCGCAGTACATCGGGATTCTGTCAAATACGTAACCATAGTCTTTGAGTTGTGTTCTCATCCAGATGACTTGAGCACAACACGCCGACATGGCTACATATTCTGCTTCAGTTGAGGACAGCGATGTACAATCCTGCTTCTTCGATTGCCATGACACCAGTTTATCACCAAGAAATTGTAAAGCTCCTGAAGTACTTTTCCGTGAGTCTAAGCATCCTGCGTGGTCAGCGTCTGAAAAAGCGATTAGTTCAAAACCAGAATCCTTCGGATACCAGATCCCCAAGTTAATGGTTCCCTTTATGTATCGGAGGATTCTTTTAGCCTCAGAGAGGTGGGTTTCAGTTGGTCGCCACTGATAACGAGAGCAAAGATATACGGCAAAGACAATATCAGGTATGCTAGCTGTTAGATACATGAGAGACCCAATAATACTACGGTATTTTGTAGGATCCACCAATTTCCCATGTAAATCAGCGTCTAGCTTCTTGGTATGAGCCATTGGTGTGGCATAGGTGTCACAGGTTTTCATTCCAAATTTGTTTAACAATTCAAGGGCATATTTGGACTGACTCAGGAAAATACCACGGGGTGATTGATGAACTTGCAGTCCGAGAAAGAACATGAGTTCACCCATCATGGACATTTCAAAAATTTTCTTCATTAGTTTTGCAAAAGCGATTGAAAACTTTTTATGTGTAGACCCAAAAATGATGTCATCCACGTAAATTTAAACAATTAAGATATGTGCCCTGTGATATTGTATAAAAAGAGTTGGGTCAACCGAACCTTTGGTGAAATTATTAGCAATGAGGAAGGATGATAGATTATCGTATCATGCCCTAGGAGCTTGTTTGAGACCATACAGAGCTTTGTTCAGTTTGTAGACGTGATTCGGAAACTCAGGATCAACGAATCCATCTGGTTGGTTGACATAAACCGTTTCTTTAAGTTGTCCATTGAGAAACGCAGTTTTGACATCCATCTGATAGACCGTCATATTCATATTAGCCGCGAACGCTAGAAATATCCGAACAGCCTCAAGACGAGCAACCGGAGCAAAAGATTCTTCAAAGTCAATACCCTCTTCCTGACGATAACCCTTAGCCACCAGACGTGACTTATTTCTGATAACATTTCCTTCAGCATCCAATTTGTTTTTCCAAATCCATTTGAGACCAATGACGTAGACCCCTGTTGGTCTTTCAACCAGTTCCCATACTTCAAGACGTTTGAATTGGTTGAGTTCTTCTTGCATGGATTCAATCCAATTGTCTTTTGTCATTGCGTCTTTGATGTTTTTAGGTTCAGATTGGCAGACAGTGAGTGCATAAATGCAATGTTCACCATCTGAGTGAAGACGTTGTCTTGTAACGACTGGTTGATTCGGGTTGCCAATAATATTTTCCAGAGGATGGTCTTTCGTCCATCTATGTGTGGAGGGTTGATGTTGGTATAAATTGTGCAGATTTTGAGGATTCAAATGGCTTGTTGAAGATTCTGCGACATCTGGTGCAGCAGTCTCATTAGCAAACGGGTTAAAGAACGCATTTGGATCAAAATCTGCAGGTGGGGTACTTCATTCAGAACATCATCAGCCGATTCATCATTGTTGGAAGCGGTGTGTTCAACTGTTGTGTTGGAGTCAACTGGTGGTGCTTCTTCAACAGTAGTTGTTGTAGCAGGTGTATCAGGTATAAGAGTATTATCAGTTTGAGCAGCGGAAATAGCAGATACACCTGGAGCACGTTCATCAATATCGTCACTGAACAGCGGAGCAAATAACCTTTCCATTTGTTGACGAGTTAGCTGGGGGCTTTGATCAGCTGATGATGGGGTTTGGGGGAAGTTTAAGCGGTTGTGTCCGGGTTCCAAGCTGGTATACTCAGAAGCCATATCCGTAAGTTCATCAAAATGAGCATGAATCGTTTCCATCACCTGTTTTGTACGACGATTCCAGATTCGGAAACCTTTTGAATTATCACAGTATCCGATAAAGACTCCAATGTCAGCTTTGGCTTTGAGCTTTCCAAAGTCATCACGATCATTATTCGGATAGCAAAGAGATCCAAATACATGAAAGTGTTTGAGATTCGGTTTTTTGTTGTGGACAAGCTCAAAAGGTGTTTTGTTGTGGCGTTTTGTGATCATAGAACGGTTTTGAGTATAGCATGCAGTAGATACAGCTTCTGCCCATAAGTAATCTGGAAGTTTAGCATTGATTAACATTGTTCTTGCAGCTTCCACTAACGTTCGATTTCGTCTTTCGACAACTCCGTTTTGTTCTGGTGTACGTGCAATAGATGTCTGATGCTGAATTCCCACTTTCTCAAAGAATTCATGAAGAGTTTGATTAACAAATTCAGTGCCTCTATCTATTCTGATTAGTCTAACGGTGTTTCATAGCTGAACTTGTATTTTCGTGAGAAAGGTGATGATCAGCTGTGGAGCTTGATCTTTGCTTCGAAGAAAGTAGACCCAAGTCCATCGTGAATAGTCATCAACAATTACTAAGATGTAGCGTTTGCCATTGATCGTTTGCACGCGCATCGGGCCACACAAATCCATGTGAAGAAGATGAAGCACATGCTGAGAGCTGTGTTCCACCTTTGAAGGAAAATGAGCACGAGTGCTTTTGCCTTGTTCACAAGCTGAGCAAAGGTGATCTTTAGAATACCAAAACCGTGGGAGTCCTTCAACTAGTTTGTGTCGAGCAAGGTTGGTGATGGTTTGAAAGTTTAAATGTGAGAGACGACGGTGCCATAGCCAGGATTTTGTTGATGTTGCCTTTGAAAGTAAACAGATGGGAGATGAAGCAACCATGTCTTTCATAGAGATAGTGTAGAGACTAGAATTACGCGATCCAGACATAAGGTCATTTCCTTGTAGATCACGAATGAAACAAGTTTTCTCCGGAAAGCAACCTCCAAATCTCCATCACAAAACTGACCTACTGAAAACAGATTATGACCGAGGCCTTCCACATAGTAAACCCTGCTGATTTCGATGTTCCCATTGACATAGTCTCCGTAGCCCATGATAGCTGCGAAGTGATCATTCCCGAACCTGACAGTGCCAATGAACTTTGCAATAAAGTTTGATAACAGTTTAAGATTGCCTGTCATGTGTCGGGAACATCCGCTATCAACAATCCAGAGAATGATCTGTATCACCTGCATTACACACAGACGACACATATGGAATAGAAGTAGATGTGGAACCCGAAATGTTAGAGGGTTCCGTAGCAGGGATAGTAGATATACACACATCAATAGCTTTAGGTATCCACTTAAATCCTAGTGTGTTATATATCCATTTCTGCCATCTCCAACTAGTGTTTGCTTTAGTCTTAGTGAATGCACTAGGTGGTACTACATTCCTAGGAGGTGAAACTGGAGCTACAGGGACAGCAATGCGTTTCTTAGAATCTAAAGAGGGTGGTCTACCAAGCACAGACTTAGAAAGATTAGTGGGCCTAGAGGTATTCCGGTTCTTAGGATTCCTTAAACGAGAGATGATAGCTTTAGCAACACATTTATCATGACAATCAGAATTCATACTTTTACGAAAAATAACACAAGGTGCATCAGACTGAATATCAAAAGTACTTAATGGTTTAGCATTCGTTACATCACTATTTCTATTACATTTGCCAGACGCAATATCTATAGTGGAGGCAACGTGAGTCTTATTCATAGTCCTAGGGTGTTCTTCTACTTTAGCATTCCTGATTGATCTTTTCTTAGGTCGCAACTTCCTATTCTTCGATTTAGTGCTCCTAGGCTGTGAAGTGCGGACATTTGGAAAAGATGCAACTATTCCTGTTTCAGTAGAAGGAGGCACGTTAGCAACTTGTGATTTGGCAGTAGGGATTCTAGGTTCATGATTACTAAGTGTTACTGGTGCTAATTTCTTAATGATGGTTGGCGGAAGTTGTTCATACTTTCCTAACATTTCTCTTAACTTGAAGATAGTGTGAAGCAGATCTTGATTTTCAGACCGAATGTTTCCAGCAAAATGCATAACTTCTTTAGTGTGTGCAAGATAATGATCAAGTTCATTTGATGCTTCATCACGAGTCTTTTTGAGTAAATCAAATATGACACCATATTCCTTTTTAACTTTTACAAGTTCTTGTTCATATTTTGAGATTTGACACTTAAAAGACACGTTTTGATCATCCAGTTGCTCAATTTTAGGATCAGAAGATTTTCCACGCAACTGGGCGATTTTGTGTTGAAAAACTAGTTGTTGATCGTGAATATCTTTTTGACACCAATTAAGACGACGAATTGCATTTGAAAGTTCGTTTGACAATCGTTTGTTTTCAGCTTTTAAGGACTCGATCTGAAGCACATTATCAGGGTTCTCAACATTTACCACAGAATCAACAGAATTAGCAGAGATATAATCAAATGCATATGACAAAGAATTCGCTAGCACAACATTATGGATATCAGCACAGATGACATCTTCCAAGAGTCGATCAACATCTTTTCTCAACAGTTTCTTTTTACGTTTAGTGTTAGAAATAGATGTTTCTGTTTTCTCGAAAACGACCTTCATTAATCCAAGTTCCTTATGAAAGTCCCTTTCCCAAGACAATGCACAACTTTTCAAATTTTTAACATTTGGTAAAAGATTTTTCTGAAAAATGTCTCTTTGTTCTCGCGCTAGAGGCGATTGAAAGTGTTGAACTTTGATTTCAGAACGATATTCTATCTCATGTTGTAAAGTTTTGAGGTCAGCCATGAAAAGGTCAAAATATCGAAGAATTTTGCGATTTTCATGTTTTGAGTTTACTTCACTGATGGAAGGTAAAGGACCATAAGTTTGTGCATAATCTGGTTGGGGATTAACATTAGAAGACTCAGGTGTTTTTATGATTATCCTTGGTGTGTTAGAAGAATCCGTTGGTGTGACGAAAGTGACCGCTTTTGAATAGTTAAAAGGTTTGTTGTAAACAACTTTTTCTAATTTTGATCGACTCTCGTCTTCTGCATCTAATTCCTCTTGACGATGATATTCAACAACACTCATAACAGAATTATCAACTTTATATTCTGCACTGGAAACTTCAGGATTTGGTTTGAATGCTTTGGTTGAAAGCTTAGGTTTGTAATCAGCAAGATTCGGTCCATATCCATTTGGATTGGGTTTTAAAGTAAACTTTTCAATGGCTGTGACCGACTCGCCATGTTTGTAAACAACAGTTTTAAACTCTTTAAGTTTGTTTTGCAAGCCGATGATTTCTTCAAGATGATCATCTATTCGTTTCGTTGAATGCTTTTTGTATGCAGAGAACTGTTTTTGACAAGTTAACAACTCAGCCTTAGCTTTTTGATTTTCCAAGGTGAGAGCGTTAATTTGCTTTTTATGTTCATGTTTCAGTTGTTCTATTTCAGACAACAAAGCATTCTTCGAAGCGGCTAGATCACGCATCTGTCTTTCTAAATATTTTTCGTTTTGAGAAGATTTGGCAAAGGCTGCTTCAAAACCGTTTTCACGTTTTTCTTGAGTTTTGAAAAAGTTGAGTTGCTTTTGTAGGTATTCAAAATCCTTGGTTAACAGTGCATTTTTGCATTTTAAGTCCTGATTAATGGCATGACATTTTTCCACTATGGTCTGTTGGTCTTGTATTAACCGAGCAAAATCTGGATGAGGCAAAAGTTCGGCGTGTTCAACGTGAGTCTCAACATGATCATTACTGAGATCCTCAAGTATAACCACGGAGTCAATTTGATTATCAAGGGAAACCGGTTGGTCATCTTGATCGTCAAATATAACTACGGGGTCTAGTTGAAAATCGTCGGAATGAGATTTGGATGGCGCATTTTGAACATTCGGAGCCTTGCCGGATTCAGATGTTGGCGAAGATATGAGATCAGAGATAAATATGGATTGTCGGGTACCTGAGACAAGCCATCAGTGTCATACACTGGGCCTGTGTCACTCATGTGTAACTCATGCATATTAGCCATCAACATAACAGCTGCATTGGCCTGCAAGTCCTCCATATCATCATCTGAGTCAGCATTTGCCATAAAGCTCTGTTCTTTGTCCGTGAGAGTTCCACCAGCTTCATCCTTAAGAGCCAAAAGAAGAGCCTCTTTGAAATAAGCACTGCCCCTAGTCCTTGGCTTTGGGCATGCATTAGCCAGGTGTCCTTTCTCATTGCAGTTGTAGCATCGAAGACCATTTAACCCATTCTGAGCATTTCCCTGTTCCACCACTGGAGCTCGATTGTTATTCCTACCCACAGCATTAAACCCTTGACCACCGCCCATCTGACGACCATAACCACGATTCTGAACTTCAACTCGTCCATTGTTCACAACAACTTGATTCCTTGTATTAGATGAGGAACGAATACGGTTGTTGGATTTGTTGGTATAACGGCTAAAGGCATTAGCAATCATAGCAAATCCTTGTTGCAGTGCTTCGAACGGATCAAATTCCTCATTAGCTTCAGCTTGAGCATTGTTGTTGTTGTATGGAACCAATTGAGTTTGAGATGGAGGTTGTGAAGGATCATGTGGTGTGATTGTAGCAGTTGGTTGAGTTGCTGGTTGAGGAGAATAACTGTTTTGAGCATATAAGGCAAGTTGTTGATTTTCCGGATGTGTCGGAGAATCTTTTCCCTATCAACTTCCTTTTCATGAGGCTTCAAGTAATCGTACAGTAATCCATATGTAGATTGATGCATGTTTTTCGCTTGACGGAGAAAAATGACATACTTCTCCCATTCAGGACCAAGACTACTCAGGAACTTAGTATTCACTGCAATTCTTGGCATGATGATGTTGTGTTTATCCAAATCATTGATGATGTCTGAAAAACGGTGATGATAGGACTCTAGTGTCTCTCCAGGTTCAATCATGAAGTGTTCATAAGCCAAGTAAATTTTGGATTCCAAGTCTTCCTGATTGAGTACAGATCCTTCCATAAGAAGACGAATATGATCCCACATTTTCTTTGCAGTCTTTTGAGCATCAACACTACGAAGAATTGGGTTTTGTAATCCTAAGAGGATATATTCCATTGCAAGCTCATCTGCTTCATAGTGTAGAAGTTCTTGAGGATTCAAGTCTGCAACAGTAGCAATGTTCGTTTGTTCATCTCTTGGTGGAATGGCATTTGGATCTCCGGGTACAATGACAGTAGGCATCTCAAATGGACCTTCCAAGATAACCTGCTTTAAGAACTTTGCATGTGGCTTCTTTAGATCACAAAACCTAAAGAACCTTATCACCCATTGATCATAGTTTCCTGGAGTGAGCATTGGAGGTCTATCAAGTGATCCAGCCTCATGAATTGATTGTTGGCTACTTAAAGCTTCAAACATCTTTGCAAACCAAGTGGGTTCCTTCATAATGGTCCTTGATGGATGTTGATTGAAGTCATTTGTGTACGGTTGAACTTGAAGACTTGATGGTGGTTGAACCATTTGAGGTTGTGGATTTGCAGCAAGTTGTGGAGTATGTTGTTGGTTAAATTGTTGTTGATAAATTGCTTGTTGTTGATTCCATTGTTGATGTTGTGGAGTTAGTTGTTGTTGACGTTGAGGATGAGGATAAGTGTAAGGGAAATAGTTAGAGTATGGTGGTTGTGACATGTTGATACACTTGTGTTGGTAAAAATGGATCTTTGTAGTCGAATGAACCTTTGTTGATGAAGTATCCTTAGGCGTAGAAATCACAATAGACAAGTAGCACTTATGCGTAAAAACACCAAAGTTACGTGTAACAATTAGAGGTTACGCGTAGAATTTAGCTTACGCGTAAGTAAGGAAAAGACGCTAAAGTTATGCGTAGACAAAAGTTAGGCGTAGAAAGTTAGGCGTAGGATTATCTTAGGCGTAAGAAAAATCTTATGCGTAGGATTTCTACGCGTAAGCTTATGCTTATGCGTAATTTTAGGGTTTTATCCCAAGTGATCTTTTACACTTCACAGTGCAAAAGATATCCAAAGTCGACGTATTTTCAGACTTATCCAAGTAAGAAAACACTGAATAAACCACGAAAATGAAGATCAAACCAAGGAGATACTTACGCGTAGTTTTAGGGTTTTACTACGCGTAGACCTACTCGTAAATTGGATATTGCTCAAAGATGTTTCTAAACTAGTTTTTGTGTGATGAAATAGCTTCAATAACACCAAAAGACACAAAAGTGTGAAACTTGATGAACCAAAACTCTTAAAACAGTTACGCGTAGAACACTACCCACGAATAAAAACTAGCTCAAAAACAATGATCCACGCATAAAGTTTGAAACTTTTTGCCAAAAACAAGTATTTTAACACCTTAAAACGTTGAAAGTACAAGAATCTTGGATTCAAAAGTGTAAAAAATACGTTTTTAAGCGAACCAAAGTGTCACCCACTTTTACGCGTAAGACCAAGAAAAAAACCTTCAAAAACAAACTTGTTCACCCAACTATTTGGCGATTGATACCACTGTTAGGTCACAAGGTTTACCACACAAGCTTATATGAGAGATAGAGAGGCGATTGAACAAGAACCAAACACACACACACGATAATATAAGACCGGTTATGCGTAGAGTGTATGTGAAAAGAAAACTTGAACAACCAACCTTCAAATGAAGGTTTACATAAGGTATTTATAGGAGGGAAGCTAGGGCAACACTCCTAGTTCCCATCCTTTCACCTATGGGCTTGGGCCTAAGCTCATGGGCCTTCTACATAAGCTTAAGGCTAATAACAAACATAAAAGCCATAATAAGCTAACTATTACATACGAGTAACTAACACTTGAATAAGGTTTAGGAGTGATTCCAACAGAAAAGAACCATCAACAAGAGGACTTCAGTAGTCTTGATGATGAGGAAGCATGGCAACTCATGGACTTGAGCTTGCTTGACTTCAAAGGTGGTGATATCGCCTTTAAGAGGAACCTAGAGAATCACACAAAAACAAAACTACAAACATAGATCTCTTGGATCTGGGGTTAGAGAGTTTTTAACTCAAAGGGAAAGTATGTTGGAAAGGGGTGAGAAACAATGAAGAAATGGCTCACTATTTATCAAGGTTGTAAAAATCACTAGGCGCCAGTGAGGCGGTCGGGTAGGGCCTAGCGATTAATCGGTTAGGCGGGGATTAATCGGGTATTAATCGGATTGGAATTTTTATGCACAAAATTTTAATTTTAGATATTACATTATATTATATGTATGAGATAAGCATAGTGTATCAAAGTTCAAATATTTCAAGTGTTTAAATATAAACATAATACATAATTCTTCAAAGTTCAAAGTCAAACATAGCTATTACTCGGGTTGTTAACCATTTGTAAGCGATTTTTGACCGATTAATCGGTTTGTTGACCGATTTTTAAGCGATTTTGTCTGATTTTTAAGCAATTTTGTTGACCGATTTTTAAACAATTTTGTTCGATTAATCCAATTAGACCAATTTTGTTCGATTTTGTCCGATTAATCGGTTTGTTGACCGATTTTTAAGCGATCTTTGACCAAACCGATTAAATAGGCCGATTATGATAAAACAAGGCGCTTAGTAAGCGATCAGCGATTATGCGAGGATTAATCGGCCGCCTGGAACGATTTTTACAACAGAGCTATTTATAGAGAAAAATGTCTACTGTTCCCCGGATCCCACGGATCCCTCCCACAAGGGATCCGTCTAGCGTAAAGCTAGGGATCCGTAGGACGCTCCTCTTTACCCATGGGTATTTTGATCATGGGTAATGGGTCATGGGTTATGGGTTGATCCATGGGTCTTTTACCAGATACAATGTATCTTAGGAGTGCAATGCACCTAGTCACATGGGTATGGCTCAATACCATGGGATATTGATATTATCCATAAATGATATAAGCATGATGTCATGCAATGGGTTATGGGTCAAGCTCCATGGGTCATGGGCTTTGGGTTGTACCCAACTACATTCAATGTATTTGGTCAATGGGTTTTTATACTTAAGTTTCTACCCATTTATATTACCCAATATACTACATACTAGTTATGTGTATATTTTACCCAAATATGTAAACACTAGTTGTTGTACATATGTAATACTAAATCATAAAATCACTTATACTTGTTTTAGTGTTTTATGTGAAAACGTAATTGTGTTAGAAACTATTAGTTCAAACTAATTACGTATTTTATTTGGTTCGTTAAAATGATTTTACGTTTGTTATCGACAAAACATTAGAAGATCGTAAAATATAAATAAACGTTTTCACGGCTTATTTGTATTAACAATGGCCATTAAGTTTCATCATTTAATTTTCAACATTTCCTTAATTATTTTAATTTCCAATATTTTCTTTCTTTCACATTTGACCATTGTTAAATAATTCAACATTCAACTTTGACTTTTTTTTCTATTTTATGTAGTTAAGATAAAATATAAAACGTTATAATATACATTGAACACGCAAATAAAATATTAAATGAGCTAATCAATTAGATGACATAGTTTTGTAGCATCAACAAAATTGAGCAACATATGATTGTTTGAGTTGAGATCAAGATAGATCTCATATTTACCGTAGATCCAATAAATCAATTTTAGCAATTTATTTTTTATCAAAGTTAATAAAAAAACATTTTTCACATTTTTTTTGAAAACAACATATCTTGCAAAAGGTAAATCTTCAAACTATAAAAAATACACCATCGCGACGAGAATTAAATTATCTTTCTATCAATATGCACTTTTCTATATTTTCGACAAACATTTTTTTTCAAAAATTCCGCCCAGAAAAATTATATATGATTTTCAAAAATCATATATGATTTTTAAAAATCGAATCATATATGATTTTCACAAATCATATATGATTTTCAAAAATCATATATGATTTGTAAAAATCGAATCATATATGATTTTCACAAATCATATATGATTTTTTTGCCGAAATTTTGAAAAACAAAATCGTTAAAAATATATAGTAATGCATATCTATAGAAATATAATTTAATTCAAATTCGCGATTGTATGATTTTTATCGCGTAATAATTAACGGTTTGCGAGATATTTAATTTTTAAAAAAATAGTGAAAGTTTATTTTAATAATAAAATGAATGGCTATTATTGGTTGATTGCCTATAGTAAATTTGAGATGTATATTGAACTTTTGACATGATTGTTTAATCCAATTGTTTAATGTAAAAACTATGTGGTGCATAGAAAGTGTTTACAAAAACACCACACACACAAATTGCTAATGCAAAATTTCATTTTATAAACTTAAATGTAAATTTCTAGTGTTTCGGAATTTTTTTCAAAGTATGAATGGCAAACTTACTAGATAACCTTTGGACTCTATGTTTGCTCAATGTATTGTCTTATTGCTAACAAAATACTTGATCACATTTAATAAAACTGATCATAATAGCATAGTATTTAAATCATAGCAAAAACTCTATGTTTGCTCAAGATTATAAACTACTATAAAGGGTAGACAACAAGATCAAATCCAAAATCAAAGCGAAATGGTAATAAAGGCGAATTCTTGTTACTTGACAGCCATCATTGGAACATATTGAAGCTTCAAGCTTGCTACCGACAAATGACACATGAGGTACATGTATGCTTAGCAATCTTCAATTAGTGCAAAAAAAACCTTTTTATCCATTACTTTTTGCAAACATCTTTAATATAGATGGCATTTTTGGTGGTGGTGCTTTAGAAGTCTTTCCAATCCATGTGGTACCAAAAAAATTTGCAACTTTCTTGACGACAATAACTTTCCACAAATGAGTAGGGTACTTTGTATTTCAATTCATTTCACCTTAGCTTGTTAGCTTCTTCATGTTTTATACTTGTATTTTTTCTGGATTAACGTGTCTGTACGTTATATATCTCAAGTTGCTATTGTGGTATAATTTGCATATTTTCTTCATTAGCCTGTTATATTTGAAGTTTGTTCTTACGATCTTACCGGCATCATTGGGTTTTGCTAACGATATATATATATATCTTAGTATTGTGGTTAAAAGATCAATGTTTATTAGAATTAAGCGTCGATTGTGTATCAACTTTTTCCCGAGATTGTATACGCACTTTTAAAAATTTTCATCCTGTAATAATAAATCATTGGAAGTTATATAACAAAAAAAACTTTGTTAATCACGTTCTAATATCAGCAAAACCTTTATTATTGCTGTGTTTATATATCAAAATGGAAAAATGACAAAAATACCCATTTTTACCAACACACTTCACAAAATACTCTATTTTTGTCAAGAAAATTCGAAAAACCCACAAAATCCGCATGGTTTGCGAATTTTTTGAAAAAATTTGCAAGATTTGACTTTGCAAGGTCAAACCTTGTGATTTTTTTAAACCTTGCGAATTTTTGAAAATTTCTCTCATTTTCTTCGGTTTTATGTTTAACTCAAAATACGAAAGTATTAGATCTCTCTTTTCTCGTCAAGTAGCTTTTTGAATCACAAAAAAAAAAAAAATTCATATGAGGAAGTTATGGCCAACATACCACAACAACTAAACGAGAAAAAGTTGTGGCATTTTGGCCTGGACTTTCTCATAAGAACACCTTTTTGGGTGATTCAAAAAGCCACTAGATGAGAAAAGAGAGATTTATAACTTTAATTTTTTGAGCTAAGCGTGAAAAACAAAGGAAAACTAAGCAATTTTCAAAAATTCGCAAACCTTGCAATTTTTTAAACCTCGTGAATTTTTAAAAATTCGCAAAAATTGACGAGAGGTTTAAAACCTTGCAATTTTTTAACCTTGCAATTCACGTGAATTTTTTAAACCTTGCAATTCGGATGGCGCATGACCTTTTTTCCTTCTTACACCATCTCATGAGGCACCATTCGGCGCAACATAAAGGAAAATACAAAGAAATGGTTACTAGGTCTATCATGTTACTCAAGAACATGATAAAAATAAAAGTCTTCTACTTAAAAACATACAAAGAAAATAAAAAGAAAATACAAAGAAATGTTACTCAAGAACATGATCAAATTCTACTAAAAAACATACAAAGAAAATACAAAGAAATGGTTACTAGGTCTATCATGTTACTCAAGAACATGTTAAAAATAAAAGTCCTCTGCTTAAAAACCATGCTTTGATCACTCTATGTGTCACAATTCTCAATTTCCGGTCATTTTTCAAATTTACTATTCATCTCGGGAATTTACTATTCACTAGTTACTATTCATCGTTTTTGAAGTCGAGTTGATATTTTGAGATGTTATTTCAAAATTTTACTATTCACAAAACACTATTTATTCCCGGAGAAAAATTTATATTCATGATTTTTATTCATCATTTTTCGTAAACTAGGTTTACGAGTATCAAATTTGTGTAACCGTAAGGGTTTAGCTGCGTATTCATGGAACATCATTGAGATCACTTCATATAGACTAGAGTTAGTCTACATATCATCCGTAATATCATTTTCATATTAGTTCATGCATGGGTTTGCATATTTCAGTAACGTATATTTTTCTATTAAATAAACGCTATCGCACGATCATTTATTTTGAATAATTGATCCGACACTTCCAAAAATTATCCTGATATATTTTTATACTCATTTTAAGACTATAAAAATTATATTATTAGTTTACCCGATGTTTTGAATTTATTTTGTATATAAATTGTTATATATATATATATATATATATATATATATATATATATATATATATATATATATATATATATATATATATATATATTTACGACGATTTTCGTAAATTCAACTCGATAATTATTTATTCACTCAATACTTGCGAGAAAGGTATTTTTATAATTTTTATGACTTCGATATATTTTATTTTGTTCCGTTAAAATCGATTTCTAGCTAACGCTACACTTAATACCTAATTATATTTATAAAATACACATTATAGTTACACCTAAAATACATTTAATTATCAAAACTCATTAAACCCTCCCCTAAACACCCCTAGCCGACCTCCCCATGTTAGTCACCATTTTTTTTTATATAAATCTTCAAGTAAATGGACACCTACACATATTTACATTAGATATTTGCATTATATTCTTATTATACTAAATAATATCTAAATCTAAACACATACTTACACTTTCAAAATGTGAAAAACAATAAAAACTCTCCCCTTTTCATCTCTAGAAACCGGCCAAGCAAGAACAAGGGAAGAAACATCAAAGTTTTTCAAGATCAAGTGTTAATACAACTCTAGATTACTTCTATTTTGGGTTTTGAAATAAAAACCAAGAAGTATTTAGGAACCTAGTTACCTTAAACCTCATCAATCAACTAGTAAGCTTTTCATGATCTTTACTAATCTTTCATAATCTTACTTGAGTTATTTTTATCATTTTAGTACAAAAACATGCAAGTATCATATGTATTTATTCTACTTTTATTTGTTTTTGGTACTTATTATGAGTTTTAATCATCCTATAATTAATCTCTTGAAAAATATCATTATTGATGAAGAAGGTGTATGGTAGGTTTAGAATAGATTTGGTGTTGATTTGAAGTGATTGAAACAAGATTTACGCGAAAAAAACCAAGTTAGACGTTAAATAAATAGTTGCTGTCCATTTTTGTAAAATCTAGAAATTTCGACAGGTCATGGATTATTTTGGGCTAGATATTCAGAAAATAGACTTTAAAACGAAACCGTGGTCCCTTGAACGGGTTAAAACGGGTTTATAACGAAGAAGTTACGCTATTTTCAAGTTTAACGACGAAAACTAATTTTCTGAAAATGTACAAGCTGTCAAGAGTTATTTATGGGGCAAAAATGAGTTTTAAACCTAATCTAAATGAGTCGATTTGTCAAAAATATATTAGTATACATTAACACGAAACTAAGGATATATAAAACGTAGAAAACGGACTTCTAACGACTAAGTTATACACATTTTAAATATGGATATCGTAACTATTTTACACAAGTATAACACTTATATATTTTCTATTAGGCCAAAAAGGTTATCGCAAGTGACCGTGTTTGGAACTATTTTTCATATCGATAGAATATTTTTGAGAAAACGATGTCTTCTAGTAAAAGTGAGTTCGCCTATTCTATTTTTCAAAATGTTTAACCGTTTGTCAAGCGAAGCTATTATGAATAATTTACGATCACTCAAAATTAATCATTTTCATGAATTGTCCAAGTGTATTATTTTTATGACGAAAAACTATAATTTCTTGATAAATCACTAAGCAACTATTGTGGGATGTCGTTTCAACGTAAGTACTTGTAAAGTATTTTATAACATGACGAGATGTCATAAACGTGTATTTCGACGATAAACTTCATTTTCAAAAATGTACAAGTGGTTTTGATATCATATGAGTTTGCATGCATGACATTGTTTCATGACTTACATTAGAACATATCATTCATATTCGGTTGCAGATAGAGATTGCACCTCATTTCAGTGTATCCACTTTTGTCACCATAATCATTGCATCAGGTGAGTTCGTAGCCTCACTTTTACTCGTTTAATTGTTTTATAAACTCTTCGGGGGAGATACATGCTCAACTACTTGCTTTTACTTTACACTTATATGAACTTAAATATCTGTTGTTTCACTACTTATGCTAGTAAGTAGATTATGCCCGAACTAAATTGATACTATGTTATGAACACTATTATTTGAACCACTTTCCTTGATTTTGAGCCCTTCGACATATATATTTGAACTCTTTTAACTTGATAGGAACCTTTTGGCATAGATTTGAACACTTTAACTTGAATTAATTCTTTTGACATATAATTAATCTCTTTTAACTTGATTTAGAACATTTTGACATATAATTAATCTCTTTTAACTTGATTTAGAACATTTTGACATATAATTAATCTCTTTTAACTTGATTTAAAAAATTTTGACGTATAATTAATCTCTTTTAACTTGATTTAAAACATTTTGACATATAATTTAATTAATATCTTTTAACTTGATTTAAAACATTTTGACATATAATTAATCTCTTTTAACTTGATTTAAAACATTTTGACATATAATTAATCTCTTTTAACTTTATATTGACCATTTTGACTATTTTGAACTTGTTTGACTTTATATTGAACCCTTTGACTATTTTGAATTTGTTTGACATAATATTGAACCCTTTGACTATTTTGAACCTTTTGATATATTTCGAGCTCTTCGATTGTTTTGAACTTTTGAACTCGACTTAAACTCTTGAACTTAATTACGAACTTTTGAATGGAACACTTGAACTTAATTATGAACTTACGACCTGTTTTGAACTTAATGAACCGTACTCACTTTTTATTACGTTTCCCCATGTTACGGAGCGTTATCGACTTAAAGTCTCCCCTGTTCGGAGCAGTGCAAATTCTCCCATGTTCGGAGTGTTCTTAATTGTATATAATAGTTGTATGATGTACCGTTCGTACATTCGCATTGTTAGTCTCCTATTAGTAGGTAGTATGGATAGCGCTATTAGAGGTCGGCCAACATCTCGTTCACTATGTTACGGGACGCATATTATTTATTCTAGGGGCTTTGCCTGGTATACATTATTATATACGTGGTGCTATATTGTGAACTATTATGATAACGTGTACGTGACTAATAGACATACTACCTTTGGCAATGGGTTGTGAACACACATGTTGCAAGTTTTGTATGGGCGGAACTTGGAACTGAGTGGATTTACAATGCATTTGCTTTGTGGACTATTCTAAATGACCAAAAACTTTGTCTTTGCTGCATGAGCGTTCTTTAAAAGCTTTACATGTTAGACAAACTCTATGAACTCACTCAACCATTGTGTTGACACTTTTTAGCATGTTTTATCTCAGGTATCTAAGGCATTCACTTCATGGCATGCATGTGGACTTATCATAGAGTCGCGGTGTCGACGCGTCTCACATATATTTTATGCACTAAACTATCGTTTTATTGTAACAAACTTATTTTTGGTACTTTGGAAATCTATTGGGACTTATTCCTTGTAAACTCTGATTATTTTACTAAATCAAATGATATTTTCAAAACGACACTTTAGGTCGTTCGATATAACTGTAACTTTGATGCTATAACAGTTATCCTCAAGTATTTTATTCCGCTGCAAAACAGGTAATTTAGAAGTGTGACATTATTACATTGACCACTAAACAAGTAGAGCAAACAAAATCCTAGACGTGTATTTTCTTACTTTATTATAGTCTTCCTAACAAATTGTACTATATTAATTAATTATGTCTTTATTATACAGTGAGGGAACCTTCAATGTCTTGAAACACATTTTTTTTTTCTTTTTTGTAAAGATCAACATTAATGGTGGTATTTAATTAAGAAAAATGATAGATAGGTCTAAAGATGGACCTAAAGATTGACCTAATACTTAAATGACTTGTACAATTATGCAATTGTACAAGTCATTTAAGCATTAGATTCATCTTTAGGTCTATTTATTAGGCCCATGTATCATTGCTCTTTAATTAATAACCTCTCTTTATAAACACCCATCAAATTCCGTTTCTCTTTCCATCATAGTATCATACAATCTTATCAAATCCCACTTCAATATTATAAAAAATAAAATAAATAAATAAATAAATAAATAAATAAAATAAAAAAAGTTTCTAAGTTTTGTTAGCTACAGCAGAAGTTGACCGAAACAAGAGGATGAAAATTGAAGAAAATAAGATGAAAGGGACATTGATCTTGACTCTTGAGGAATAATTTGGTTCAATCTTTTCCCTTTTCCTTCTAGCTTTTGAACCCAAAATTAAAAGGGTTGTACTATTGAACGGGGTTTATCCCTTTAAACTGCCAAAATGCAATAGGCGTGGGCTCCTCTCTTTGTCCTCCCTCTCTCTCTCACATGTTTATTTAATGCGGCGGCTGTGGGTCCCCCCACATGGGCTGTACCAATTTATTTATTTTTATTTTTTTTTAAATTTAATTATGTAGTGTTTATGTATATGTATAGTGTATTTATTTGTGTAGTGTTTTTATGTGTATAGTGTTTTTATATGGTATTTATTTTACGTTACTTTTTATAAACTTTTTTTATAAACTTTTTATAAACTTTTTTTTATAAACTTTTTATAAATTTTTTATAAACTTTTTTTGTAAATTTTTTATAAACCTTTTTTATAAATTTTTTATAAAAAAAGTTTATAAAAAAAAGTTTAAAAAAAGTTTATAAAAAATTTATAAAAAAAGTTTATAAAAAAAGTTTAAAAAAAAGTTTATAAAAAATTTATAAAAAAAGTTTATAAAATATTTATAAAAAAAGTTTATAAAAAAGTTTATAAAAAATTTATAAAAAAAGTTTATAAAAAATAACGTAAAATAAATACCATATAAAAACACTACACAATTAAAAACACTATACATATAAATACACTACACAAATAAATACACTATACATATACCTAAACACTACACAATTAAATTAAAAAAAAAAAAAAATTGGACAGCCGCCGCATGTGGGGGACCCACAGCCGCATGTGAAGGAGGACAAAAGTACCCCTTAAACTAGGGAGGGTTCATCCAAAAAAATAGGCACCGTCAAAATAACCTAACCCAATTAAAAATCAATTTTTTTATTCCCATTTATCTTCTTTTCTCTCTTTATTATCTTCTCTATTTCTTTTCTTTCCGTTTTGTACTCAAGAACAAAGTGTTAGATAACATGTGAATACTTAGACTGAACGTAATAGGAGGGTTGTCCACCCCCACAACTTTCTTGTCCACCCCCTAGAATGCGTTTACCCTTATTACTTGGCATGCTGGTAGGCGCGTCCCCACCCAATTTATTTAGTCAGTTTGTTATTCGAGTTTGTCAAGGACGCCGCTTTGGTTATTCAAGCATACATTTCTCAAGCTTAAACTTCTATAATCCTAAAAATCCCACGAAACTCTATTAGGAGAGATCGCCATGGTGCTCATGATCGTCTTCTGAGGAAGAACCAATGTACAATGACTATTTATTCCGTAAACGTTTCCTAATGAGTCGAACACTATTCACAAGCATTATGCGGGACTTAACTGATAACTTCCCGTATTTCCAGCAAACAAATGATTGTACGAGCGTTTGACGTGCTAAAGAAAAAGTGTGCTATAGTAAAAACGCCCGCACGTTCACGAAGTCTTGAGAAAATTACACATTTGATGTACACTTGTATCATATTACATAATATGATACGAAAAGACAAAAAGAAGACAATATCTCCTAGGTTTTATCCAGAGGAACAACACCGTGATGATGATCCGGTACGATCCCAAGAATCTAGGTTACAAGTTATCAGGGAAATACAGAGTGAACAAACTCATCTAGATCTTAAAGCAGATTTAGTGGAACACATTTGGCATCGAATAAATGAACACTAAATTTATTGTAATGTTTTTAATTTTATTTAGTTATTTTATGTAGTGTTTGTAATTTTATTTAAAATATTAATGTAATGTTTTTTAGTTTAAATGAAATAAGTGTTTGGTCTCCTTACTACGTGGTTTTGGTCTGGCTGGTGTCTGATGAGAGAGAAAGCTGATATGACGCTGATGTGGCGGTGTGATGGGTGGGTTTGTTGGTGTCTTATTACTACTAGTTGGATACCCGCGCACATCGGCGGCGATAAGTATAGTTATATGTGTTTGCTTACCCGCTTAGTGAATTCGTTTGACAACACTCTGAATGTATATGTGTTAGTTGTATGTGTTTACTTGGGTTTCCCGTAGCTTTCCCTTGACATCATTATTCTCGCATATAGAAAGACCCTTATAATCTCCTACCCATCAAACACTCTCCCCAAAAGTATATGATTTTGACGAATCAAAATTGTATTGATTGAAATAAACATTAAAGTTGTAAAAATTTGAATCAAAATAAAATAAATCCACTAAAAACGTAAAATCAAAAAACTCATAAAAATATAATGTTGAATTTAATGAGCACAAAATTTTTAAAAATGTGACGAAATTAGTATATAAAAATAAATAAATAAATAAAAAGATATTTCACTTTGAAAATAAAGATACATTTTTTGTTAAGAAATGACACATGTCACCCAATGATTAAAGCTCATTATCTTAATTTTTTGTTAGGAGTTAGGCTTGAAGTTTGTTAAAAAGTAACACATGTCACATATAATTGAAACTCTTTATCTTAATTTTTGGTTAAGAGTTAGCTTTGGAGTTAGGGTTGAGTTAAACACTCTAATTTAGAGTGTACCAATCAATTTAAAGAGTGTGCAAATCATCTCCCTTATAATATAGTATAGATTAGTCTTATAAAATAATTTGAAAAAAAAGAAGAAGGTTAAGCTATGTTATATCTTAATAATTTGAAAAAAAGAAGGTTAAGCTATGTTGAATGGGCAAATATTTATTTAATTACCATAACATATGAAACGTTATAAAATAAGTTGAACACGAAATAGAATATTAAATGAACTAATCAATTAGATGACATAGTTTTGTAGGATCAACAAAATTGAGCAATATGATTGTTTAATCCAATTGTCTAACAAAACTATATGGGGGATAGAAGAAAGTGTTTAAAAAACACACACACACACACGATTGCCAAGCTTGTTTTTTTAAAACTTGTGGGTCTAATTAAAAAATTACATTATATTATATTTGGCCAATCAAATTTAAAACGAAAAAAATGCTAAATTACAAATGTTAAATTTCATTTTATAAACTTAGAATAAATTTCTCTCAAAATTTATTTAAAAGTGGATTGCAAACTTAACTTTATGTTTGCTCAATGTATTACGTACGTCTTTTTGCTAACAAAAAACTTTATCACAGTTAAAAAAAAATTGATCTTAATAGCATAGTATTTAAACCATAGCTAAAACTCTATGTTTGCTCTAAGATTATAGACTGGTATATATATAGGGTAGACAAAAAGATCAAATCCAAATCAAAGCGAAAATGGTAATAAAGGTGAATTCTTGTTAGAGCATATAGCGCAATCACTTGACATCCTACCTAAGTTGATATGGGAAACGATATACACTTTTATTAGTAAATCATATTACAAATAACAATAACAGAAAATTAATGACAGACAGAATAGAGTAGAAGCAGAAGACAGACACTATTCAACAGAATTTAAAGAAAGCAGTAAAGACAATAGCACGAGGCTCGTGTTGAACACGATTCCCTTAAAACAGATTCGCCGTCTGTTTCCTAGGGTACAAGGTACACAACTGTTGTACATCCGGACTTGACAACTTGCTTGAAAGATCACGGAAAACTTGAGTGTTTCTGATCGAAGAGATTGTTAGAATTATTCTGTATTGGAGCTGCGTTTTTCAATGCATTAACTGAATGAGGGTTAAGGCTTTATTTATACAGAAAAGTGTCTTGTTCTCCAAGACTAAATAAGAGCCTTAATTACATAAATCTGTTATAATTAAAACAGATTTACATATCTTTTAATTACACAATTGATTATGTAAAACTTATTCAGTAAGTTTAAATCTATTACTAAAATAGATTGATACAGAATTTGGAAACTAAGAAACCGAATATGCAGCAAAAAGATACGCGCACAGGCGAATTTTCGGAGCTGCATTTGTGTCCGCAGGTCGGGCGAGCTCGCATGAGTTCAGAAGCTTCGAACCCATTTTGGCCCAGAAATTCTGAAATCTGCACCCCCTGCGCTCGCGCACGTAGGTGTTGGAGTAAAACCAACTAAAAGATTTTGATAGCAAATACCAAGACTTCCTTATAAACACATCTTCATTTCCATTTCTAGGCGATGTGGGATACATTCCCAATTCCTAGTTTTTGTGCTTCAAGTGCCTCTATTTAAGACACGATATCTCATTCATATTACCTCCATTTTGGACACGCTTTAGCTCGTTGCGAAACTCTCGTCAAGGAGAACGCAAAGCTACCAAGAAATATAAATATATATAACATATACATATATTAAATAGTGTCCAAAATTTTGCAAAACTCACTTTGCAATTCCAACAATCCCCCACATGAATGGAAATCGGTCGAAAACACACGAAAGTTTCGATGAAATTTCTGCGGTTAAGTCTTGCATAGGATAGGTAGGTGTGACCCTTTGAACCTTCCCTTGTGAGATGCACTTAGTCTCCTAGATCTGAGTAGACACGATGTCCTTGAACTCAGCCTTTGTTTACGTAGACGACATTACACTTCACACAAGACTCTTCCTGACCTTGTCAAGTCCTCATAGTCGTGTTCGTTATGGTCATGAACACTAGCCTGGTTCTGCAAGAGCTCTTAGGAATAGCGCCCCACACAATTCCCTTCGAAGCGAACCCACTTTTCTCTCACATAGGTGATTTCATCTTGAATCATTAAAAACATATGTTTTGTGATTTCATCTCGAATCATTATGCTTTGTGATTTCATCCTGAATCATTAAAGCCATATGTTTAACCTCTCAACAAGTCACATTTGTTATAGGAATGGACTAGGAAGTTACTACATTTGGTAACTCCCTCACATTGACGTGACTTCCCCCACATTTCCATGATTAGGTTGTCCTATTGAACCCAGATCTTGGGATCTCCAGTCAACTGGGTTAGGTTTTCCTTCATAGAAACTCATTCCTTCAAGGGCTTTAGTCCCATTCCTTTAGACGACTTACTAACTAACTCTCTGCTTAAGCCTTTTATAAGCGGATCCGCGATGTTATCCTTTGACTTCACATAGTCAATTGAGATAACTCATGTTGAGAGTAGTTGTCGTATCGAATTATGTCGACGACGGATATGTCTGGACTTTCCATTATACATTATGCTATGAGCTCTGCCAATTGACGATTGACTATCACAATGTATACTAATGGCCGTTACCGGTTTAGGCCACCTTGGTATGTCCTCTACGAATTGACGTAGCCATTCCGCCTCTTGTCCGCATTTATCTAACACGATAAATTCTGATTCCATCGTAGACTTAGCTATAACTGTTTGCTTGGAAGACTTCCAAGATATAGCCGCCCTTCCTAGTGTAAATACATATCCACTAGTCGATCAAGAATCCTTTATGTCAGATATCCAATTTGCGTCACTGTATCCTTCTATAACAGCTGGATATCTGTCATAATGCAGCCCATAATCGCGGCTGTATCTCAAATAATGAAGTACCATAGTCGTAGCTGCCCAATGTGCATAGCTTGGATTACTAGTATACCTACTTAGCCTGCTAACAGCATATGCTAAGTCAGGTCGGGTACCTATCATTAAATACATTAACATGCCAATAATTCTTGAATAATCTAATTGGGCAACACCCATGCCTCTATTTTAGATAGATGCTTACTGGTGTCAATTGGAGTTCTAGCTAGGCCGGAATCCCCCGCATTGTGAGTATTAAGAATTTTGTCCACAAAATGTGCTTGACTTAACACAAGTCCATTTTGAGTTCGTATGATCTTTATTCCAAGGATCACATCAGCCAAACCCATATCCTTTATGTCAAACTTTGATTTCAACATGTCTTTAGTAGATTTGATCATCTTGTCATTACTACCAACGATAAGCATATCATCAACATATAAACACAAGATTACATATCCACTATTTGTGTCTTTTACATAGACACACTTGTCGCATTCATTAATTTTGAATCCACTCTCTAGCATAGCGTGGTCAAATTTTTGATGCCATTGTTTAGGAGCTTGCTTTAAGCCATATAATAACTTAACAAGCCTACAAACTTTGTTCTCTTGTCCAGGAGCCATGAAACCCTCAGGTTGGTTCATGTAGATTTCTTCTTCTAAATCTCCGTTTAGAAATGCTGTTTTCACATCCATTTGGTGAACTTCCAAATTTCTTAAAGCGGCAATAGCAAGTATCATTCTAATCGAGGTTATTCGCAGACGCATATGTATCAAAGTAATCAAGACCTTCTCGTTGTCTAAATCCTTTGATTACTAATCTTGCTTTGTATTTGTCAATGGTGCCATCGGCTTTCATCATCTTCTTGAAGATCCATTTATAGCCTAGTGGTTTACAACCAGGAGGTAAATCCACGAGCTCCCAAGTATGATTTTGTAAAATAGAATCTATTTCACTTTTAATGGCTTCTTTCCATTGAGGCCCTTATGAGGAAGTAACCGCTTCTCGGTATGAAGTAGGTTCGTTTTCAACCATAAAAGAAACAAAATCGGGTCCAAATGATTTCTCGGTTCTTGCCCTTTTGCTTATTCTATTTTCAACTTCTTCTTCCTCAGTCTGATCTTGGAGATCATTATTAGCTCGTTGTCTCTTATCTTGGACAACTTTGTCATCTATTCTAGATGAATTTCCAGTTTCCTTCGTTAAACAAGGAAATATAGTTTCAAAGAATGGAGCATTCCTTGATTCCATTATTGTAACCTATTGTATATCTGGATTTTTCGAATCATGTACAATGAAACGATAAGCACTGCTATTCTTAGCATATCCGATGAATATACAATACACAGATTTAGGTCCAATCTTTTGGGCCTTGGGAGTCGGTATAGCAAGCTTTGCTAGACACCCCCACAGTCGTAAGTACTGATATGATGGTTTTCTTCCCATCCATAATTCATAAGGGGTCTCTTCTTTTTCCTTACGAGGTATCTTATTTAAAAGATAAGTAGCCGTTAGAATGGCTTCCCCCCACATGTCCTGGCTTAAACCAGAACTTATCAACATGGCATTAACCATTTCTTTCAAGGTACGGTTCTTCCTTTCGGCAATACCGTTCTGCTGAGGTGAATAGGGAGCAGTGAACTCGTGTCTAATTCCATGTTTTGTATATAGATCAGCGAATGGAGACACATATTCACCTCTTCTATCACTTTGTACCACCTTGATTTTCTTACTAAGTTGATTCTCAACTTCGTTTTTGTATAGAACAAACTTGTCTATAGCTTCATCTTTACTTTTCAGTAAGTAAACATAGAAATACTTTGTACAATCATCAATAAACGTGATAAAGTACTTATTGACACCTTTTGTGGGTAGTGATTTCAAATCAGATATGTCAGTGTGTATCATATCAAGTGGTTCGGTTTTCCGTTCAACCGATTTAAAAAATGATCTTGTAAGTTTGGCTTCAACACAAGTTTCACATTTATATTTTGAGTCAATATGGAAATTAGGTATGCAATTAAATTGAATCAAACGACGCATTGAATTAAAATTTACATGTCCAAGACGGCCATGCCACATATTAGAAGACTCAATCAAGTAAGCAGAGTAATTCCTTTTATTGATATCATTCTTAACAACCATTACATTGAGCTTAAACATACCATTCAGGGCATATCCCCTACCAACATACATTTGATTCTTAGACAGAACAAACTTATCAGACTAAAAAACAAGACGAAAACCAAACTTGTTCAACAGCCAACCAGACACAAGATTCTTGCGAATCTCTGGAACATACAAGACATTAGTCAACTTGAGCTCTTTCTCGGATGTCATCTTCAAGATTACATCTCCTTCGCCCTTGATATCAGCAGTTGCAGATTTGCCCATGTACAACTTCTCTCCATTATCAACCGCTCTAAAAGAGTGAAACATACTCTTATCAGCACACACATGATGGGTAGCCCCAGTATCAACCCACCATTCCCTGTTGTTGGAACCTACCAGGTTAACTTCAGAGATCATGGCAATGACGTCAGACACCATAGCAATCATGTCCACATCTTCATTTACCATATTAGCCTGGCGTGGAGTCACCCGCTTCGACATCTTGCAATTAGCAGCACGGTGACCCGGTTGGTCACAGTTGAAACACACCCCTTGAAACTTCTATTTCACAATTGCAACTTTAGGAGCAAGGTACTCAGACTTCCCTTTGATCTTCTTGTCATTCTTTCCTTTTCCTTGGACTTTACCTTTGACATTGGACTTTGAAGATGACGAAGCATGCTCAACCATATTTGCCTTGGCATAATGATAACATCAAATTAGCCTGATCTTTTATATATCAAATTCCCGTGTTTATGGCCTCATTTGTATTAATATGGTACTTAATTCGTTCATATTCGTTCATATTTTCATTTCAGGATAAATGAGGCGTTGAAGCGGAAAAGATGTGATATTAGGCCAAATATATGTTCTGAAGATAGATTTACAAGGGCCTATGAATTCAGTGTGAAGATTACGCCGTAACTCGTTAATAATGTTACGGCGTAAATATTATGCTTTGAAGGATACGGCGTAACCATTTCTTATGGTTACGTCGTAATTATTTTATTGAAGGTTACGGCGTAACGTAGCAATTTAGTTACGCCGTTGAGATAATTACGGAGCGGATAAGAATATACGGTTGAAGAATTACGACGTAATTCAGCAATTTAATTACGCCGTAATTAATAACTTGGGCGCGAAGGAGTTGAAGTCCAGGGGCAAAATGAAGTTAAATGATATTTATTCCGAGGATTGAAAGTAAAAATAACAAGTACGATCAGGGACTAAAGGTGACAACTCATATAAAGTTTATTTACTTCAAGGAATTGTTATAAAAATATGAAGTGCGATGAGGGGCCAAAAGCGTACACAAGAGTAATAATGTTTCAAGAAATTAGGATGACAAGAAAAAGTACAAGATTAGTTAGTTACGACGTAATTCAATATTAGCTAGAGCGTAACTTTAGTTACGACGTAACTAATGATTTAATTATGACGTAATTATTCGAGATCCGAATTTCTTTGCGCCGACATTAGTTACGGCGTAATTTACACTTAAGGTTACGCCGTAACCATGTCGGGGCCTATAAATACAGCCCCAAATATGCATTTTCCAGTATCTCTGTTCACCCCTCTCCTATGGGTCGATTAGGGCACCACTCCAAGGCAATTTCAAGCAGTCCGAAGCCATTTTCCAAGGAAGACACCTGCAATCATAATCATTATTAGCTTTTCATCAAGTAATTTGTATCAAACATTATGTTTAATTCTATTCATGTTTTATTCATTATTGTTGGATTAATTCACTATATGATTGGCTAAGCACCCTTGGTGCTGGCCTAGTTATGATTCCTTAATTGTTTTGTTTGCGTTTACATTACTTTCGTATAATTATTTCTAAGTGTATGCATGCATAGTTTATTGGTAGCTACCCTTGTTTCGGTAGTTTTGAATGGCGGTAGAGGCTAGTTGCTTAGGAGATATGACCAACTGACCATAAGTGAGTAGACTGGGACGGGAAGGGTAAGATATGACCAACTGACGACCCTTTCTACTTGTGCGATTTGACCAACTGATCACCTACCATTTGGATGAACTTAAGAATTAGGGGGTGAGTGTTTAAGTTGCTAGCGCCCGAGCACTCACTATTATAAATCTAGCATGTAGCGGAACTTAATGACTTGGCTTAGGGGACCAGGAATAACTGGACTTATGAGGGGACACCTAACTTCTCCAGTAGTGGCTCTTTGCTGATAGGTTAGGACGAACTGACCAAATGCTTTCCTCTCGACTTTGACCCCACCTGAAGTAATTGGAAGTAATTAGACGTAAACACTACTAATTAGGATCAGTAACTAGGTTACCACCCTTCTCCTTCATTGATCACATCTCTTTCCTTTATCTGCTTTCTTTTATCTCCTTGTTTTATTAGTTAATTTATCATTTCAATCTTAAAAGCAATTAAAATCGTGACATAGACTTAAGTTAATTTCCGATCCACGTAGCTCTTGGGACGACCTCGGTTTTACCGAATACTACGCTACACACGACCGGGTACACTGCCCGTTAGTGCATTAGGGTAGACCATAGGTATAACGAGACTTATAAATATTAAAACCTGGTCAGTAAAACCTGCATCAAGTTTTTGGCGCCGCTGCCGGGGAGCTATTCAGGATTTTAATTTAAGTCTTTCTTTTATTTTCTTTTATTTTTGTTTTTAGTTTTCTTTTTCTCTTCTTTTTTGTTTTTGTTTGTTTTTGATATTTCAGGATATGGAAGATTCAGATTTTGACATGCTCACTATGGAAGAATATATTGCTTTGACTCAAAGTAGCCAAAGATCGGGCATCATTTATCCCGAGTTTAATGATGACATCGACTTTGAGATCAGCTGCCATTTCATGAGGGAAGTCAGACAAAAGCTCTTTGCGGGAACTGATGATGATGATGCCTACTTGCATGTGAGAAGAGTATTAGAGATCGCAGATCTTTTCCACACTCCAGGAGTCACTCATGATGCATTAATGCTTAGAGTGTTTCCAATTACACTCACAGGTGCTGCCAGAAGATGGATGAAGATGCTTCCTGCTGGGTCGATCAATACATGGAATCTTTTAAAGAAAGCATTTATTCGGAGATATTGTCCTCCTTCAAAGATTGCCAAGAAGATAGAAGAAATAAGGAGTTTCAGACAGAAGATGGATGAAACGCTAGATGAAGCTTGGGAAAGATATAATGACCTTCTTTACAGATGCCCAACGCATGATATCAGCAACCATCAGATGGTCCTTATTTTCTACAAAGGTTTGAACATTCCGTCCCGCCAAATGATCGACTCTCAAGGACCTATCCCTACAATGCCACCTGCACAAGCCCTTAGATCAATTGAAAAGATGGTAGACCATTCACGAAATTGGTATGATGGAGCAACACTTGGGCCATAAATAGCAACAACTTGGAGGACATTGGCGACATCACCAAGCAGCTTGATAGAATTGGATGTGATATGAATATGGTTAAGGTAAACATTCATGCTATACAAGAGCATTCTCTCCGAGAAGAACGCAAAGAATATGAGCAGGTCAGGTATATTGAGTCATTGGAGGAAGTCGTCAATAAATACTCGGATAATTTAAAAAGGATGCACGACTCGAATGACGAAATGATTAGGAAATTCAAGGAGGGCGCGGACTTGAATTTAAAGAAGCTTGACGCTAAGAGGAAAAGCTTGGAGGCTAAGCTTGAAGAATTAAACCAAAAGGTCCTCGAAAGTAAAAAGAATGCGGTTGGAACTATCAAAGCAACGGTGGGAAAGATGAAAGAAGTCAACAACGAGCCGGTTCCTGGTGATTTACCTTATATCAGACCTTATGTTCCACCTATCCTATTTCCAGGACGTTTGAAGGTTGTGAGAAATGAAGAAACAAGCAATGATCAATTGAAGAAGATGGAAGCAAAGAGCTTACAGGGTGATGAAGTAATTTCACAAGCTAATGAGGAATTAACCACAACGCAAAACGGTATGGCTTCTAGCACTTCTTTTATTCCTAAAAATCTTGCTTGTTTTTCTATACTGGTTGCTGAAAATATGGATGAAATCGTGCAACCCATCACATCACCCGATAATGGTTATGTAGCTTCGGCTACTGAACCAATTCTAGTTGATCTTGCAAAGGAATTAGAAGAAAAAATCTTGGACACCTCAGTGATTAACAAGGAGACATACGAGCCGATTAATCAGCCACATCACAAGGTGAACCAATCATCAATGCCATCAACTAAAACAAGTAAGATATGGAAGAAAATGACATCTCCTTTAAGGTATGACCATAGTTCATCATTTCCCCATCTCATAGCAAATTCACACCCTCATGGTGTTTATTGCTATTTTCACCCACACTTGATTTCAAGTGAGGGGATGAACACCCTTTTACGTAGTAAATAAGGGTGGAGTCAAGCTCCTGAATCGGACAAAAACAAGCGCTTCGTGGGAGGCACCCCATGCCTATCTTTTCTTTTTCATTTTATTAGTATAGTAGGGTTTTGTGTTTTTAACCATTTTTGCAGAAATCGGAGAAGATTGCATCAGTAACTTAAACGGGGACCTGACCTGTCCATCAGTTACGGCGTAACTCATCCCAATGATTACGCCATAAAACATCACAAGTAGCGATTCTCTCCAGAGCATTACCGATTACGGCGTAATCCCATGCTATGGTTACGCCGTAGCTACCCTCCAGTAGCGACTGCCAGGTTTTGCCATAATTACGGCGTAACTCCTTCAATGAGTTAAGGCGTAATTATCCTCCAGTTCAAATTCTTTCTATAATAACAGAATAACCTTGTATTAGTATTAAATGAACTTTGTGGGTATGTTCCCTGTAAGCCCTCACGAGACTACACTCATCCACTTGGGACACCAAGTGGTTTAAAAGGCTTGTTGCATATGCTAAATGCAACTGTGATTCCTACGAAAATGAGTTAGGTTTTTCATTTTCTTTTATTACTTGTTGTTTTTCTAGTATGATGCATTTGGTTGTCTTAAGTGAATTCAGGTTATTAAAGTTTCTCATTGATCTCAAAGCGGGACACGTTTACTCGTGAGTCTTTGATCATGCCAAGCAAATCCAGGGGAGTTTTTTGTTTCAATTCTAACCCTTCTTATATTTCATTAGGGCACCACTCCAGGGCAATTTCCAGCAGTCCGAAGCCATTTTCCAAGGAAGAATTCACCTGCAATCATCATCATTATTAGCTTTTCATCAAGTAATTTGTATCAAACATTATGTTTAATTCTATTCATGTTTTATTCATTATTGTTGGATTAATTTACTCTATGATTGGCTAAGCACCCTTGTTGCTGGCCTAGTTATGATTCCTTAATTGTTTTGTTTGCGTTTACATTGCTTCCGTATAATTATTTCTAAGTGTATGCATGCATAGTTTATTGGTAGCTACCCTTGTTTTGGTAGTTTTGAATGGCGGCAGAGGCTAGTTGCTTAGGAGATATGACCAACTGACCATAAGTGATTAGACTGGGACGGGAAGGTTAAGATATGACCGACTGACGACCCTTTCTACTTGTGCGATTTGACCAACTGATCACCTACCGTTTGGATGATCTTAAGAATTAGGGGGTGAGTGTTTAAGTTGCTAGCGCCCAGGCACTCACTATTATAAATCTAGCATGTAGCGGAACTTAATGACTTGGCTTAGGGGACCAGGAACAACTGGACTTATGAGGGGACACCTGACTTCTCCAGTGGTGGCTCTTTGCTGATAGGTTAGGACGAACTGACCAAATGTTGTCCTCTCGACTTTGACCCCACCTGAAGTAATTGGAAGTAATTAGACGTAAACACTACTAATTAGGATGAGTAACTAGGTTACCACCCTTCTCCTTCATTGATCACATCTCTTTCCTTTATTTGCTTTCTTTTATTTCCTTGTTTTATAAGTTAATTTATCATTTCAATCTTAAAAGCAATTAAAATCGTGACATAGACTTAAGCTAATTTCCGATCCACGTAGCTCTTGGGACGACCTCGGTTTTAACGAATACTACACTACACATGACCGGGTACAGTGCCCGTTAGTGCATTAGGGTAGACCATAGGTATAACGAGACTTATAAATATTAAAACCTGGTTAGTAAAACCTGCATCAAGTTTTTGGCGCCGCTGCCGGGGAGCTATTTAGGATTTTAATTTAAGTCTTTCTTTTATTTTCTTTTATTTTTGTTTTTAGTTTTCTTTTTCTCTTCTTTTCTGTTTTTGTTTGTTTTTGATATTTCAGGATATGGAAGATTCAGATTTTGACATGCTCACTATGGAAGAATATATTTCTTTGACTCAAAGTAGCCAAAGATCGGGCATCATTTATCCCGAGTTTAATGATGACATCGACTTTGAGATCAGCTGCCATTTCATGAGGGAACTCAGACAAAAGCTCTTTGCGGGAACTAATGATGATGATGCCTACCTACATGTGCGAAGAGTATTAGAGATCGCAGATCTTTTCCACACTCCAGGAGTCACTCAAGATGCATTAATGCTTAGAGTGTTTCCAATTACACTCACAGGTGCTGCCAGAAGATGGATGAACATGCTTCCTGCTAGGTCGATCAATACATGGAATCTTTTAAAGAAAGCATTTATTCGGAGATATTGTCCTCCTTCAAAGATTGCCAAGAAGATGGAAGAAATAAGGAGTTTCAGACAGAAGATGGATGAAACGCTAGATGAAGCTTGGGAAAGATATACTGACCTTCTTTACAGATGCCCAACGCATGATATCAGCAACCATCAGATGGTCCTTATTTTCTACAAAGGTTTGAACATCCCGTCCCGCCAAATGATCGACTTTCAAGGACCTATCCCTACAATGCCACCTGCACAAGCCCTTAGATCAATTGAAAAGATGGCAGACCATTCACGAAATTGGTATGATGGAGCAACCACTATGTTAGGTCACAAGGTTTACCACACAAGCTTATATGAAAGATAGAGAGGCGATTGAACAAGTATCACACACACACACATGAGATAATAAACCGGTTATGCGTAGAGTATGTAGTGAAAGAAATAACTTGAACAACCAACCCTCAAGTGAGGGTTTACATAAGGTATTTATAGGAGGGAAGCTAGGGCAACACTCCTAGTTCCCTTCCTTTCTCCTATAGGCTTGGGCCTAAGCTCATGGGCCTTCTACATAAGCTTAAGGCTAATAACAAACATAAAGGCCATAATAAGCTAACTATTACATATGAGTAACTAACACTTGAATAAATTTTAGGAGTGATTCCAACAATCTCCCCCTCAAGTGTTATTACATATGAGTAACAAACACTCAAGTGTTGGTGATGAAAAATGGTGAAGGCGTAGATGTAATAGTAGCTTTGGACGTCGTCGACATTCTTCTTTCTTGTGAGAAGAATTGCCTTGATTTGAACAATCTCCCCAGGGTAGAGAGATAGTTTACTTTGAACAGTTATGCTTTGACGTCATCTTTAACTTTGTTCTTTGATCATTGTTCTTTGTGATGAAAGTGATAGTATGTTGTTGTTTGCATCAAATCTGCCTCAGGTCTACTTCGCCGCTACAGTGTCTCCACGTCATTTTTCAACATGCTCACACGCTCTTTGACGTTGGAATTCAGTACTGATGAAGTTCATTAAGTCTTTAACTTTGTAGATTCTTTGTATCGACGAAGAATCATTCTGACAGTTGTGTTGCTTTTGGATAGAACTTCCATTAGTGATGATGTTGGCGTGAGCATGAGAAGAATCTACACGATCATTCCGCTCCAGAGCTTCCATAAGAAGAAAACATTTAAACGGTTATTAATAAGCGGATTCCGGCACTTACAAGTTTGAACTTCGAGAGTGTTAACAACATAGTGTGAAAACACAACTCTAATTCTTACAAAGGCCGTTCCTGAATCGGAGTCCCACAAGTGAGATAACACGATGTACCGAAGTACACCTACGATTCAGATGAGTCGCTGAGGTACCACGAAGCATCACCTCACGACTGTAGACCGTTTGAGACCACTAAGCGTAATTCACGGGGAGTTGCCGGGCGACCTCTTGTCATGGTCGTTTGATGTTGACCCTGGCAGGAGTTTCCATTCAATCACTGAGGATCACAAATGTGAACCTCTCATAAATGTTCTCGACAGATTGCTAAGATCTGTGAAGGACTCGATAATGTACCACTGAAATTCTTATTGTTGAATATCAAGAGATGAAATGTCAAGTGTACCTAAGAGATCTTTTGATGAATCTCGTGGCTCTAGACTCAATAGTGCGTTTTGGTTTTCCTGAGCGGAGACTAGGGAGAGGGTCTCCTTCTTCAACACCAGCAATCTCTAAGAGAAAGCCGATAGTTTACTTAGGGTTCCCTGTGAGAATGAAACAAGCTTCTGTTAAGAGAAACTTGAGTGGATAAGAAGGTTTAGTGCATGCGTCACTGGGTCCATGACGACTTTTAATCTTCAATACCGGCGTCACTAAGTGACAACCAGTAGCATATGAATTGAACCCGGTGTCTGGCCTAAGTTGAATAATCTGGAGGGCTATTTCTTTTCACCCTTTTCTTTGCATTTCTTTTTAATTCTTCAACTCCTTCTTTCTCCGCTTCTCATTTTCTCCTTTTTACAATCATACCTAAGGACTTCTAAATAGTAACTATTTGTGGTGTCCTGGGGTAGATCCCTCCGGCTCTGGCGGATCATAGGACGGTTATTCCTAACCTTAGTCACCTTATAACTCCATGACTAACCTATGTTGCCATTAAAACCATTGTTGTGAAAAATCTCTCAAAGTGTTTGTGAATGAAAAACATTTTAGTACCACTGTTGAGATAATTTTGCATAAATACTCCCCTTCCACATGTGCTTAAGAGTTTTAACGGTTAAAATGCACAGTAAGGAAAGAGCACGCACATTTTGAATTGATTTACTCAAGATAGACATTCCCCCGCGAGACACGGTTACGTGGCATAGTTAAAGAGTTGCATTGTCAGTTTTTAGGTGACAACTGGCTCTAATAACTACCTTGAAGGTGTAGACAATCCTCGAAAGGTTGTCAAACCCGTCAGACTTCATGTCTACCAAGAGTTTCTCGAATGGTACATTCTACTCAGACAAGTCCTTTGCGAGACACGTTTACATCACTAGCGAACTAGTTTGAAATTATTACCCGTCCCGGACAAGTCTTTTCGAGTTACTAACAGTTAAGATCTCGTCAATTCATGGGTTAAGTCTATAGCACAAAGATTCATTTGCATTTACACAACATATTTCTTATCACGTATTTTCTCCCCCTCAAAAATGGCATATGTGATGTTATTTTTGAAAAGTTGAGAATAAATATGACCATTTCGAGTGTTACGGGAAGAATGACCACTGTGAACAATTTTTGAACAAAGTTTTAATTCAAGTACTCCCCTCAACGAGTGATATAAACGGTTGAGGTTTTGAAAATCATAAGGGAAAGTACTTGTTCTTTTGAGCAAAACCTTGAAAAGTGAAAGGTTTGATAGGTTTTACTCAAAAGTAAGAAGCTTTCGCTCCTTTTATAAGGATTGTGGCACTGAAGCGTACCACAGGGTCCTTTATTTACAAGTACGGGTTGTACACTGTTATGTGTGCACAAGCCATAAACATAATCAATCAAACATCCAAAATTATATGAAGGAAGCAATTCAAGGGGTACCAGGAAGTACAGTGATGTTCCCAGAGGTGTGCACAAGGCGTTGAAAGCCGGTTATGTTAATCCTGGGTCGACCACCGACATAACTCTCCAATCGTCTGAACTGATCCCTTCGAAACAACCGTTCATCAATCATTGTGATGATTTGTCTCACATCCCTCATTTCACGAGAATTCCAGCGGCTAGGAGACCCAATTTTCTGGCGTATATCCTTCAACCTGTATGCCATTCCATCCCTAACCAGCTTCAATGTATGATCCCCGAACTTGTGGAGTTCGCTACACGCCATTAATGTCGGTTTCTTTGAAGTTCACTACGGTAAACAACGCGAAGGTTTGCGATGAGTGTATATTGAGATAGCTGGTTGATATCAGGAAGATCAAGCTTTGGAGGATTGAAGTTGACAGCGTCGATAAGATTCAATGCCACGGTTGGAGATCTTCTACACGTTCCTTGATGACAATGCGTCTTATGAAGATGAGAAGTGACTTGATAAATTCGCGTTGTACTTCAGTTGAGAATTGTCTCATGCGACACTGTACTTTGGCAAGGTACATGTCTTCGATGTCATTGAGAGACAAATTCTCAAAGTCCGCTTCAGAGAAAGCATAGTCCCGTTCATCTTGTCGTTTGACTACGATCTTCTTTAGGAATGTGTAGTCCCACTTAGACGAAAGGTCAACGTGTATGATGGCAACGATATCCTTAGAACTATACACAACATTTTGAGACTTCTGAACCCGGACAGCTCTCGTAGTAGATTCGTCGGCGTTCTGGCGAGTGATGAATCCCATACAATGCATCTCGGTCGTATGCTTCCACTGTGTTGGAGAACAAGTGATTGGCATGTTCCTCAATGGTTATGCAGTTTGAGTAGCAACGTGCTGGGAATGGAAGTGTCAACGATGTAGCGTATTTTCTTGAATCATCGCCACCATGTAGAAGAAAATCCAAGTCTTTGTTGAAGAAATATCTGAAAGGAATCCTTGGTTCAGTTGGTTGGCCAATTTTTGGTAGAGGTTTGGTCCAATCGGTGTAGTATGGAGGGTTGTTCCTGTGTGTGAAGTCAATGTTTGCTTCCGGGTTGAGCCAATCCATGTTGTTAGACATAGCTCGAGCAATGTTTTCAAGGTGATATTCGACCTCGAGGGCACTTTCAGAGCTATCTTTTAGAAGTTGAAACGCTTCATTCTTGATTCGCTTCAAAACTTGTTCTTTGGGTCTTACGCGTAAAGATAACGTGTTCTTTGGTTCGTTTCAAAACTTGTTTTTTACACTTTTTAATCCAAGATTCTTGTACTTTCAACGTTTTAAGGTGTTAAAATACTTGTTTTTGGCAAAAAGTTTCAAACTTTATGCGTGGATCGTTGTTTTTGAGCTAGTTTTTATTCGTGGGTATAGTTCTACGCATAACTGTTTTAAGAGCTTTGGATCATCAAGCTTCACACTTTTGTGTCTTTTGGTGTTATTGAAGCTATTTCATCACACAAAAACTGGTTTAGAAACAACTTTGAGCAAAATCAAATTTACGAGTAAACCTACGCGTAGTAAAACCCTAAAACTACGCGTAAGTATTTCCTTGGTTTGATCTTCATTTTCGTGGTTTATTCTGTGTTTTCTTACTTGGATAAGTCTGAAAATACGTCGACTTTGGATATCTTTTGCACTGTGAATTGTAAAAGATCACTTGGGATAAAACCCTAAAATTACGCATAAGCATAAAGCTTACGCGTAGAAATCCTACGCTTAAGATTTATCTTACGCCTAAGCCTCGTCTTACGCATAAGATAATCCTACGCCTAACTTTCTACGCATAACTTTGTGTCTACGCATAACTTTAGCGTCTTTTCTCTACTTACGCGTAAGCTAAATCTAGGCGTAACTCTTGATTGTTACGCGTAACTTTGGTGTTTTTACGCATAAGTGTTACTTGGCTATTGTGATTTCTACGCCTAAGGATACTTCATCAACAAAGGTTCATTCGACTACAAAGATCCATTTTTACCAACACAAGTTTATCAACATGTCACAACCACCATACTCTAACTATTTCCCTTACACTTATCCTCATCCTCAACATCAACAACAAGCAATTTATCAACAACAATTTAACCAACAACATACTCCACAACTTGCTGCAAATCCACAACCTCAAATGGTTCAACCACCATCAAGTCTTCAAGTTCAACCGTACATAAATGACTTCAATCAACATCCATCAAGGACCATTATGAAGGAACCCACTTGGTTTGCAAAGATGTTTGAAGCTTTAAGCAGCCAAAAATCAATTCATGAGGCTGGATCACTTGATAGACCTCCAATGCTCACTCCAGGAAACTACGATCAATGGGTGATAAGGTTCTTTAGGTTTTGTGATCTAAAGAAGCCACATGGAGAGTTCTTAAAGCGAGGTTATCTTGGAAGGTCCATTTGAGATGCCTACTGTCATTGTACCCGGAGATCCAAATGCCATTCCACCAAGAGATGAACAAACGAACATTGCTCTTGTTGCAGACTTGAATCCTCAAGAACTTCTACACTATGAAGCGGATGAGCTTGCAATGGAATATATCCTCTTAGGATTACCAAACCCAATTCTTCGTAGTGTTGATGCTCAAAAGACCGCAAAGAAAATGTGGGATCATATTCGTCTTCTTATGGAAGGATCTGTACTCAATCAGGAAGACTTGGAATCCAAAATTTACTTGGCTTATGAACACTTCATGATTGAACATGGAGAGACACTAGAGTCCTATCATCACCGTTTTTCAGACATCATCAATGATTTGGATAAACACAACATCATCATGCCAAGAATTGCAGTGAATACTAAGTTCCTGAGTAGTCTTGGTCCTAAATGGGAGAAGTATGTCATTTTTCTCCGTCAAGCAAAAAACATGCATCAATCTACATATGGATTATTGTACGATTACTTGAAGCCTCATGAAAAGGAATTTGATAGGGAAAGGATTCTCCGTGCTCAAATTGCTCCACCGACACATCCGGAAAATCAACAACTTGCCTTATATGCTCAAAACAGTTATTCTCCTCAACCCACAACTCAACCAACTGCTACAATCAAACCACATGATCCTTCACAACCTCCATCTCAACAAACTCAATTGGTTCCATACAACAACAACAATGCTCAAGCTGAAGCTAATGAGTAATCTGATCCGTTCGAAGCACCGCAACAAGGATTTGCTATGATTGCTAATGCCTTTAGCCGTTATACCAACAAATCCAACAACCGTATTCGTTCCTCATCTAATACAAGGAATCAATCTGTTGTGAACAATGGGACGAGTTGAAGTTGAGAATCGTGGTTATGGTTGTCGCCGATGGGTGGTGGTCAAGGGTTTAATCTTTGTGGGTAGGAATAACAATCGAGCTCAGTGGTGGAACAGGAAATGCTCGAGAATGGGTTGAATGGTCTTCGATGCTACAACTGCAATGAGAAGGGACACTGGCTAATGCATGCCCAAAGCCAAGGACTAGGGGCAGTGCTTATTTCAAAGAGGCTCTTCTTTTGGCTCTTAAGGATGAAGCTGGTGGAAATCTCACGGACAAAGAACGAGAGATTTATGGCAAATGCCGACTCGGATGATGATATGGGGACTTGCGAGGCCAATGCATTTGTTATGTTGATGGCTAATATGCATGAGTTACACATGAGTGACACAGGCCCGTGTATGACACTGATGGCTTGTCTCAGGTACCCGAACAAACCATATTTATCTCTGATCTCATATCTACGCCAACATCTGAATCCGGCAAGGCTCGGAATGTTCAAAATGCGCCATCCACATCTCATTCCGACGATTTTCAACTAGACACCGTAGTTATATTTGGACGATCAAGATGACCAACCGGTTTCCCTTGATAATCAAATTGACTCCGTGGTTATACTTGAGGATCTCAGTAATGATCATGTTGAGACTCACGTTGAACACGCCGAACTTTTGCCTCATCCAGATTTTGCTCGGTTAATACAAGACCAACAGACCATAGTGGAAAACTGTCATGCCATTAATCAGGACTTGAAATGAAAAAATGCACTGTTAACCAAGGATTTTGAATGTCTACAAAAGCAACTCAACTTTTTCAAAACTCAAGAAAAACGTGAAAACGGTTTTGAAGCGGCCTTTGCCAAATCTTATCAAAACGAAAAATATTTAGAAAGACAGATGCGTGATCTAGCCGCTTCGAAGAATGCTTTGTTGTGTGAAATAGAACAACTGAAACATGAACATAAAAAGCAAATTAACGCTCTCACCTTGGAAAATCAAAAAGCAAAGGCTGAGTTGTTAACTTGTCAAAAACAGTTCTCTGCATACAAAAAGCATTCAACAAAGCGAATAGATGATCATCTTGAAGAAATCATCGGCTTGCAAAACAAACTTAAAGAGTTTAAAACTGTTGTTTACAAACATGGCGAGTCGGTCACATCCATTGAAAAGTTTACTTTAAAACCAAATCCAAATGGATATGGACCGATCTTGCTGATTACAAACCTAAGCTTTCAAACAAAGCATTCAAACCAAATCCACGAAGTTTCCACGAGTAATATAAAGTTGATAATTACATTTATGAGTGTTGTTGAATATCATCGTCAAGAGGAATTAGATGCAGAAGATGAGAGTCGATCAAAATTAGAAAAGGTTGTTTACAACAAACCTTTTAACTATTCAAAATCAGTCACTTTCGTCACACCAAAGGATAATTCTAACACACCAAGGGTAATCATAAAACACCTGAGTCTTCTAATGTTAATCCCCAACCATATTATGCACAAACTTATGGTCCTTTACCTTCCATCAGTGAAGTAAACTCAAAACCCGAAAATCGCAAAATTCTTCGATATTTTGACCTTTTCATGGCTGACCTCAAAACTTTACAACATGAGATAGAATATCATTCAGAAATCAAAGTTCAACACTTTCAATCGCCTCTAGCGCGAGAACAAAGAGACATTTTTCAGAAAAATCTTTTACCAAATGTTAAAAATTTCAAAAGTTGTGCATTGTCTTGGGAAAGGGACTTTCATAAGGAACTTGGAATGATGAAGGTCGTTTTAGAAAACGAAACATCTATTTCTAACACTAAACGTAAAAAGAAAGTGTTGAGAAAAGATGTTGATCGACTCTTGGAAGATGTCATCTGTCTTTGATGTCCATAATCTTGTGTTATTGAATTCTTTGTCATATGCATTTGATCAAACCTCTGCTGATACTGTTGATTCTGTGATAAATGTTGAGAACACCGATAATGTGCTTGGATCGAGTTCTTAAAAGTTGAAAACAAACGATTGTCAAACGAACTTTCAAATGCAATACGTCGTCTTAATTGGTGTCAAAAAGATATTCACGATCAACAACTTGCTTTTCAACACAAAATCGCCCAGTTTCGTGCAAAATATTCTGATCCTAAAATTGAGCAACTGGATGATCAAAACGTGTCTTTTAAGTATCAAATCTCAAAATATGAACAAGAACTTGTAAAAGTTAAAAGGAATATGGTGTCATATTTGATTTACTCAAAAAGACTCGTGATGAAGCATCAAATGAACTTGATCATTATCTTGCACACACTAAAGAAGTTATGCATTTTGCTGGAAATGTTCGGTCCGAAAATCAAGATCTGATTCACACTATCTTCAAGTTAAGAGAAATGTTAGGAAAGTATGAACAACTTCCGCCAACCATCATTAAGAGATTAGCCCCAGTAACACTTAGTACTCATGAACCTAGAATCCCTACTACCAAATCACAAGTTGCTAACGTGCCTCCTTCTACTGAAACAGGAATAGTTGCATTTTTTCCAAATGTCCGCACTTCACAGCCTAGGAGCACTACATCGAAGAATAGGAAGCTGCGACCTAAGAAAAGATCAATCAGAAATGCTAAAGTAGAAGAACACCCTAGGACTATGAATAAGACTCACGTTGCCTCCACTATAGATATTGCGTCTGGCAAATGTAATAGAAATAGTGATGTAACGAATGCTAAACCGTTAAATACTTTTGATATTCATCGATGCACCTTGTGTTATTTGTCGTAAAAGTATGAATTCTGATTGTCATGATAAATGTGTTGCTAAAGCTATCATCTCTCATTTAAGGAATCCTAAGAACCGGAATACCTTTAGGCCAACTAATTTTTCTAAGTCTGTGCTTGGTAGACCGCCCTCTTTAGATTCTATGATACACATTGTTATCCCTGTAGCTCCAGTTTCACCTCCTAGGAATGTAGTACCACCTAGTGCATTCACTAAGACTAAAGCAAACACTAGTTGGAGATGGCAGAAATGGATATATAACACACTAGGATTTAAGTGGATACCTAAAGCTATTGATGTGTGTATATCTACTATACCTGCTACGGAACCCTCTAGCATTTCGGGTTCCAAATCTACTTCTATTCCATCTGCGTGTCGTCAGGTGTAATGTAGGTGATACAGATCATTCTCTGGATTGTTGATAGCGGATGTTCCCGACACATGACGGGCAATCTTAAACTGTTATCAAACTTTGTTGCAAAGTTCATTGGCAGCCGAGGTTCAGGAATGATCACTTGCAGCTATCATGGGCTACGGAGACTATGTCAATGGGAACATCGAAATCAACAGGGTTTACTATGTGGAAGGCCTCAGTCATAATCTGTTTTCAAGATGCGTCGGTTTTGTGATGGAGATTTGGAGGTTGCTTTCGGGAGAAAACTTGTTTCATTAAGTGATCTACAAGGAAATGACCTTATGTGCGGATCGCGTAATTCTATTCTCTACACTATCTCTATGAAAGACATGGTTGCTTCATCTCCCATCTGTTTACTTTCAAAGGCAACATCAACAAAATCCTGGCTATGGCACCGTCGTCTCTCACATTTAAACTTTCAAACCATCACCAACCTTGCTCGACACAAACTAGTTGAAGGACTCCCACGGTTTCGGTATTCTAAAGATCACCTTTGCTTAGCTTGTGAACAAGGCAAAAGCACTCGTGCTCATTTTCCTTCAAAGGTGGAACACGGCTCTCAGCATGTGCTTCATCTTCTTCACATGGATTTGTGTGGCCCGATGCGCGTGCAAACGATCAATGGCAAACGCTACATCTTAGTAATTGTTGATGACTATTCACGCTGGACTTGGGTCTACTTTCTTCGAAGTAAAGATCAAGCTCCACAGCTGATCATCACCTTTCTCACGAAAATACAAGTTCAGCTATGAAACACCGTTAGACTAATCAGAACCGATAGAGGCACTGAATTTGTTAATCAAACTCTTCGTGAATTCTATGAGAAAGTGGGAATTCAGCATCGGACATCTATTGCCGCACACCGAATAAAACGGAGTTGTCGAAGAGACGAAACCGAAGCGTTAGTGGAAGCTGCAAGAACAATGTTAATCAATGCTAAACTTCCAGATTACTTATGGGCGAAGCTGTATCACTGCATGCTATACTCAAAATCGTTCTATGATCACCAAACGCCACAACAAAACGCCTTTTGAGCTTGTCCACACAAGAAAACCGAATCTCAAACACTTTCATGTATTTGGATCTCTTTGCTATCCGAATAATGATCGTGATGACTTTGGAAAGCTCAAAGCCAAAGTTGGCATTGGAATCTTTATCGGATCTTAATGTGATAATTCAAAAGGTTTCGAATTTGGAATCGTCGTACAAAAAGGTGATGGAAACGATTCATGCTCATTTTGATGAACTTACGGAAATGGCTTCCGAGTATACCAGCTTGGAACCCGGACACAACCGCTTAAACTTCCCCCAAACCCCATCGTCGGTGAACAAAGCCCCGACTTACTCGTCAACAAATGGAAAGGTTATTTGCTCCATTTGTTCGTGACGATATTGATGAACGTGCTCGGTGTATCCGCATTGTTTCATTTGCTCAACCTGATAATACTCTTATACCGATACACCGCTACAACAACTCACTGTTGCAGATGCACCTACACCAGTTGACTCCACCACAACAGTTGAAGAAACCGCTTCCAACAATGATGAAGCTGGTGATGATATTCTGAATGTAGTACCCCCACCTGCAGATTTTGATCCAAATGCGTTCTTAAACCCGTTTACTAATGAGATCGCTGTACCGGATGTCGCGGAATCTTCAACAAACCATTTGAATCCTCCGAATCTGCACAATGTATACCAACATCAACCCTCCACACATAGATGGACAAAAGACCACCCTCTGGAAAATATTATTAGCAACCCGAATCAACGGTCGTTACAAGACAACGTCTTCACTCGAGATGGTGAACATTGCATTTATGCTCTCACCTGTCTGCCAATCTGAACCTAAAACATCAAAGACTTGAATGACAAAAGACAATTGGATTGAATCCATGCAAGAAGAACTCAACCAATTCAAACGTCTTGAAGTATGGGAACTGATTGAAAGACCAACAAGGGTCTACGTCATTGGTCTCAAATGGATTTGGAAAAACAAATTGGATCTTTGAAGGAAATGTTATCAGAAATAAGTCACGTCCGGTGGCTAAGGGTTATCGTCAGGAAGAGGGTATTGACTTTGAAGAATCTTTTGCTCCGGTTGCTCTTCTTGAGGTTGTTCGGATATTTCTCGCGTTCGCGGCTCATATGAATATGACGGTCTATCAGATGGATGTCAAAGCTGCGTTTCTCAATGGACAACTTAAAGAAACGGTTTATGTCAGCCAACCAGATGGATTCGTTGATCCCGAGTTTCTGAATCACGTCTACAAACCTGAACAAAGCTCGTATGGTCTCAAACAAGCTCCTCGGGCATGGTACGATAAGCTATCATCCTTCCTCATTGCTAATAATTTCACCAAAGGTTCGGTTGACCCAACTCTTTTTATACAATATCACGGGGCACATATCTTAATTGTTCAAATTTACGTGGATGACAACATTTTTGGGTCTACACATAAAAAGTTTTCAATCGCTTTTGCAAAACTAATGAAGAAAATTTTGAAATGTCCATGATGGGTGAACTCTCGTTCTTTCTCAGACTGCAAGTTCATCAATCACCTCGTGGTATTTTCCTGAGTCAGTCCAAATATGCCCTTGAATTGTTAAACAAATTTGGAATGAAAACCTGTGACACCTATGCCACACCAATGGCTCATACCAAGAAGCTAGACGATGATTTACATGGGAAATTGGTGGACCCTACAAAATACCGTAGTATTATTGGGTCTTTCATGTATCTAACAAGCTAGCGGACGATATTGTCTTTGCCGTATATCTTTGCTCTCGTTATCAGTCGCGACCAACTGAAACCCACCTCTCTGAGGCTAAAAGAATCCTCCGATACATAAAGGGAACCATTAACTTGGGGATATGGTATCCGAAGGATTCTGGTTTTGAACTAATCGCTTTTTCAGACGTTGACCACGCAGGATGCTTAGACTCAAGGAAAAGTACTTCAGGAGCTTTACAATTTCTTGGTGATAAACTGGTGTCATGGCAATCGATGAAGCAAGATTGTACATCGCGTCCTCAACCGGCAGAATATGTAGCCATGTCCGCGTGTTGTGCTCAAGTCATCTGGATGAGAACACAACTCAAAGACTCTAGTTACGTATTTGACGAATCCCCATGTATCTGCGACAATCGAGTGCTATTGCGATCTCGTGCAACTTCGGTTCAAAGACTTTCGAAATCAAAGCACATCGATCTTCGATATCATTTCATCAAGGATCACGTGGAGCAGGTCTTTGTTGAATTATATTTTGTGGGTACTGAGAATACCAATTGGCGAATCTTCTCACCAAAGCCTTGCCTCCCGCTAGGTTTAATGAGTTGGTCCACCGGATTGGTATGAGGTGTTTGACTCAAGAGGAATTGGATGACCTCCCAAAACAAGCTTGATTAAAACCTGTCAAACACCAAAATCTCTTTTGTAAATAATTTTTCAAAAACAAAATACAAAAGTATAAAATCTGATAAAACAACAAAAATATTCTCCTATCTATTTTCTTTCAACATTGCAAGTACATTTCTTCCGTCAACACTATAATCTTTCAAAATTCGGTATTTTTTCGATCTAGTGTTGAGGGGGAGAAAATTTATACTTAACCGTTTCAAATCATCCGTGTACTTGCATGTGGTCATATCCCGGTTGTTTCTTTTATCAATGATGGTAAATGTTTCTGGTTCAATGACACTCCTCGGACTAAAAAAATTATAACCTTTCATTATTTTTCTTAAGTCGAGGGTGAGTGTCGTCAAGTTTCTTTCTTAAAATCTTTGTTTGGTAACCAAAATGGAAGTTAAAAGGCCTTGTTTGAAAAAGGAAAAGATGGAGGGACCAAAACTGTCAAAATGTTAAAGTTATTTTAATAAAAACATCCTCCACCTAATATTACCCTCACACTTATTACTTCTAACCTAAAAGATCCTACGCCTAATATTCATTCAAGAAATCTGTGTTTCTGATCATCAATCTGTAAGTGGTTTTGTGTTCTTAACGTAATTTTAAACAATGGTTTTGAATTTCATTAGAATCCAACGGTTAAAACTTAAGATTCAATGAATTTTGTGTCTTACGCATAAGGGTTAGAACATATAATCATTTGTTGTGTGTTTTTTGGTTAAAAAGATTGTGCCAAAATGCTTTTACAACATCAATGATATCTTTTCAATTCTCAAAATACACCAAGAAACACGAATTAATGGATTTTGATAATTAGGGTTTATGAGTCGATTTGGGTGTTTTCAAATGTGAAGGGTTTTGGTTATAAATATTGTTGTGTTATGTTCATATGTTGATGAATTGATGATATTCAAGGTCGTTAACCACCCAGAAACACTAATTTAATCAGAATTAGGAATTAGGGTTTAATGTTCTTGAGTTTGGGTATTTTTGATTCACCACGATTTAGATGTTATAACTTGGTTTATAGACTCTCACAACATCTTAGGACTACTGGTATATGTAAAAACATATACCTTTTCGTTATCAAAACCGGACCAAAAAGACCAAAAACTAACCCCTAAAGCCATAAATATTTGTGTTTTTGTGTTTATGTATGTGCAGGTAACAGATATTGTAAAATAGACAAAAAGAAGACAAAATGGACAAAAACGAGCACGAGAATGGAAGGAGCACGAAGTTACGGGTCTAATGATAATTTTATTTGGAGCATCGAGGCAAAAGAAGAAAAATTTAAAGATCAAACGAAGAATTAATTAATTAAGAAGAAAAAGAAAAATAGAAGAAAGAAAAGAAAGAAAATGGATCAGCAAAAAAAGGAGCTTAAAGGAAAATTAAATGCCATACTTAATACAAAAAGACTCTTGGTCTAGTGGGTGGAGACATGTTTTCTAAGCAAGAGGTCTTGGGTTCAAATCCCACTAATGACAAATTGTTGGTATTATTTTTTAACACCTCAAAGCTGCATCCTAATGAAGACTAAACGCAGCCCATGTCCAAGATGCGAGGCCCAACAAGCAAAATCCAGGCCCATTGCTGTCCAACCGAGGCCCAAGCCCAAAGTGCTACCAGCTATGCCAACGAAGAAGTCCAAGAGCAAATGAATAAAATCTAATCTATACATCATTTGTAAAATAAAAACTTGGGGACCAAGTTTTGATAGGAGATTTTTGTACCAAGATAGAATAGTTTAGGGGTCATTATGAAAAATTATTGGGGGCCAAAGTGTAACTTGTGGGTCTATAAAAACCCACCTCCTCACCTCATTTTACAATCTCTTTTATTTATTTTTGTACCCAAACTCTTGTAATTTTAATGCTTATTTAGTTTTATAAAAGTTTTATTTATTTCTTGCAAGTTAGTTCATCTTATTTATTATCTTTGCATCTTTTTTATTTTCTCATCTCTTAATCTTTTTTATTTCCTTTTATTTTTATAAAACTTTTTATAAAAATATGCCATGAAGAGTTGAGTTATAGTAAGATTGTGTGAGTGTATTTTATACGCTCCGTGCACACGCTCAACATATCATATTTATATTTTTATAATAGTTAATCTTTTAATGTTTATTTTTATTAAAGTTCACGTTTTTATTGTTTTATTTAGCTTAAAAATAGTAAAAAGTCTCTAAAAATCTTGTCCTTTTCACAAAAAATCCAAAAATATATTTTATTTTCGTCATAAAAGTTTCGTATGTTTTTGTTTTAGTATTTTTAAAAAATAAAAAGCTTTTACATTCTTTTCTTTTAAAAACTGTTTTGAATTTTATTTTAAAAAATAGTAAAAAGCGTAAAAAAATATTTTTATAATTTCTGGTATCTTCTCATAGTTTTCTTAAGATAGTGTGAATTTTTCATATTTTTTTGAACTAGTTTACTATTTATTTTGATTTATTTGCTATTTTAAAGATAAAAATCGAAAAAAAATACTTATTTAATTACGAAAATTCTAAAAAAATTTCTGTGAGCTTTTATCACTTTTCTTACATTGCTAAAAAATATTTGTAATTTTCGGAGTTCATTTAATATTTTTCCTTGATTTATTTCCTTTCCTTTATCAAAAAAAAAAAAAAAAAAAAAAAAAAAAAAATCTTATATTTTAAATCTTTGACTTTAATAACCAAATTAGTTTTTGTGGAAACATATCTCCTTGAGAGAGTTTGGTGGTTAAGATTTGATTTATTAAGATTTGTTTATCTATTATTTTAGCGTTTTATTATAAAAATCTTATATTTATATATTTGTGCTAACCCTTAAGTTTTGATTTTTTGTGTGTTTATCATCATCTCTACCGCTAAGGCCGGAGCTTAAGGGTCATTAAGCATTTTTAAAACATAAAGTTTGAAACTTTAGTAATTTTTAAGCTTGTTAGTGAATAAAGTTTTAAACTTTACTTACTAATTAGTGGATAAGATTAATAAAGTTGTAAACTTTTGTGTTAATTTGTGCTTATAAGATCGGGTGGTTTTATTCCTCTCGTTTTGTCATCCGGGTTCTATTTTCTTTACTTTTTGAATCTTTAGTAGTTATAAATTTTAATATAATAGTTATGCTTATTTTTATTGAATTAATTGCTATGTGTTGGTTTGCTATGCTTAGTGAGTAGGCTTTTTATATACTTGTTAAGTAGATTATTTCGTGAATTAAGTGCGGTTTTAAAAGTTAGAAAATCTATTGGTTAGTAATTTTAAGTTACTTAGATTGAAATTTTGGTTGTTGAAGCGGGCAAAAGCCGTGAAAATAATTGGGTTTTAATTTAGATATTGATATCTTTTTATGAAAAATTGTTTTCAAAAGAAACCAATGTTGTGAGAAAATAATTATTTGTAAAGATATTAAGTCATCAATAAAGGACTAAATTGAAATAATAAACCACACTTAAGGATCTTGATAATTTGCTTAACAAGTATATCTTTTATCATATATTTCTTATTAAACTTAGCATAATTTAGTTCGTTACTTTTAGTTGTTATCTTTTATCGTTAACTTTAATTTATTTACTTGCTACTAGTTTTATCATTGTCTTTGCTTTAACCATTATCATTTTAATTAGTCAAAAACCCATAAACTTATATGTTTTTAGTTTAATTTGCATAATTGCTTATTTGTGTTTAGCTTTCTTGTTTTACATGCTTAATTGTTTCTTTCTTATTAAGTTCCAAAACCAAAAATATTTTTATCCTATTCAAATCACTCGACCTTTAAACAACGAATCGATTTTCCATTACACCCTCGTTGGGAGAACGACCCGGGAGTTCCGTACTTCCGGTAAAAATTATATGTACGAAAACCGACAAATCAAAAATGTTATGGGTTTATAGACTCTCACAACATCTTAGGACTACCAGAAATTGTTTGGTGCAAATCCCATGGATAGAACTTATACGCGTAATTCATAACCCTTAGGGTTTTGACCTACGCGTATGACTTTCTACGCATAACTGTTTAACGAATGCTCATGCCATGATTTGTTGTTAAAATGAATTTTTGTGTTAATATTGATGAGTTGATGAATTTATTTCAAGCTTTGCTACGCTTAATATTTAGAATCAAGGTCATTTGAATCTCTACGCATAAGGATTACCCTACGCGTGGTGGGTTATGCGTAAGAATAATCCTACGCATAACTATAGCGTAAGGTTCTACAATGGGACTCTGGCGTATCACATGAAGGATATGCTTGTAAACAGGACCTCTACGCATAAGGTCTACTCTTGAGTAAGCCTTACGGCGTAAGGTATAAACACGCTTACAGCGTAAGCTCTCGCATAAGGTCCCCTTTTCCTACGCGTAACATTTCTTACGCCTAAGTTAAGATCCTACGCATAAAGCGTGGTCTCTGGCGTATGTCATTACTGTTTACGCTTAACTTTGCCAATTCTACGCCTATGCCTTGATTGACCTTCATTATGAATTGTTACGTGTACAAACTTGTTAATAAACTTATCATAACGTCACGAATCCAATAATATCACTACTAAACTTAAACGTTTGATATGTTGTGAACAATAAGTGATAACATAAACTTTAAAACTTAAAGTTAACTAACTCACGAAACATTTCACGACGTCATTGGACTATTGGACCAAATAAACAGATACATAAAAAAACTTGTCATTAAATATGTTTAGACAAAAAAATGATAGAAAGGTTAAAACTTTGTTGTAAAAAACAGATTGTAAGACACTATTTTGACAAGAAAGCATCACCAAAATCAACCACAAATAAAAAAGCCAACCTGGCTCTGATACCACTGTTAGGTCACAAGGTTTACCACACAAGCTTATATGAAAGATAGAGAGGCGATTGAACAAGTATCACACACACAGACACGAGATAATAAACCGGTTATGCGTAGAGTATGTAGTGAAAGAAATAACTTGAACAACCAACCCTCAAGTGAGGGTTTACATAAGGTATTTATAGGAGGGAAGCTAGGGAAACACTTCTAGTTCCCTTCCTTTCTCCTATGGGCTTGGGCCTAAACTCATGGGCCTTCTACATAAGCTTAAGGCTAATAACAAACATAAAGGCCATAATAAGCTAACTATTACATATGAGTAACTAACACTTGAATAAGGTTTAGGAGTGATTCCAACACACTAGGGCCATAAATAGCAACAACTTGGAGGACATTGGCGACATCACCAAGCAGCTTGATAGACTTGGATGTGATATGAATATGGTTAAGGAAAACATTCATGCTATACAAGAGCATTCTCTCCGAGAATAACGCAAAGAATATGAGCAGGTCAGGTATATTGAGTCATTGGAGGAAGTCGTCAATAAATACTCGGATAATTTAAAAAGGATGCACGACTCGAATGACGAAATGATTAGGAAATTCAAGGAGGGCGCGGACTTGAATTTAAAGAAGCTTGACGCTAAGAGGAAAAGCTTGGAGGCTAAGCTTGAAGAATTAAACCAAAAGGTCCTCGAAAGTAAAAATAATGCGGTTGGAACTATCAAAGCAACGGTGGGAAAGATGAAAGAAGTCAACAACGAGCCGGTTCCTAGTGATTTACCTTATATCAGACCTTATGTTCCACCTATCCCATTTCCAGGATGTTTGAAGGTTGTGAGAAATGAAGAAACAAGCAATGATCAATTGAAGAAGATGGAAGCAAAGAGCTTACAGGGTGATGAAGTAATTCCACAAGCTAATGAGGAATCAACCACAACGCAAAACGGTATGGCTTCTAGCTCTTTTTTTATTCCTACAAATCTTGCTTGTTTTTATATACAGGTTGCTGAAATTATGGATGAAATCGTGCAACCCATCACATCACCCGATAATGGTTATGTAGCTTCGACTACTGAACCAATTCTAGTTGATCTTGCAAAGGAATTAGAAGAAAAAATCTTGGACACCTCAGTGATTAACAAGGAGACATACGAGCCGATTAATCAGCCACATCACAAGGTGAACCAATCATCAATGCCATCAACTAAAACAGGTAAGATATGGAGGAAAATGACATCTCCTTTAAGGTATGATCATAGTTCATCATTTCCCCATCTCATAGCAAATTCACACCCTCATGGTGTTTATTGCTATTTTCACCCACACTTGATTTCAAGTGAGGGGATGAACACCCTTTTACGTAGTAAATAAGGGTGGAGTCAAGCTCGTGACTCGGACAAAAACAAGCGCTTCGTGGGAGGCACCCCATGCATATCTTTTCTTTTTCATTTTATTAGTATAGTAGGGTTTTGTGTTTTTAACCATTTTTGCAGGAATCGGAGAAGATTGCATCAGTAACTTAAACGGGGACCTGACCTGTCCATCAGTTACGGCGTAACTCATCCCAATGATTACGCCGTAACACATCACAAGTAGCGATTCTCTCCAGAGCATTACCAATTATGGCGTAATCCCATGCTATGGTTACGCCGTAGCTACCCTCCAGTAGCGACTACCAGGTTTTGCCATAATTACGGCGTAACTCCTTCAACGAGTTACGGCGTAATTATCCTTCAACGAGTTACGGCGTAATTATCCTCCTTCAACGAGTTACGGCGTAATTATCCACGGCGTAATTATCCTCCTTCAACGAGTTACGGCGTAATTATCCTCCAGTTACGGCGTATTAAATGAACTTTGTGGGTATGTTCCCTGTAAGCCTTCACGAGACTACACTCGTCTACTTGGGACACCAAGTGGTTTAAAAGGCTTGTTGCATATGCTAAATCCAACCCTAATTCCTACGAAAGTGAGTTAGGTTTTTCATTTTCTTTTATTACTTGTTGTTTTTCTAGTATGATGCATTTGGTTGTCTTAAGTGAATTCAGGTTATTAAAGTTTGCTCATTGATCTCTAAGCGGGACACGTTTACTCGTGAGTCTTCGATCATGCCGAGCAAATCCAGGGGAGTTTTTTGTTTCAATTCTAACCCTTCTTATATTTCATTTTTATGCTTTGTATGACCGAAGTGGGGGGAAGGGATTAGACATTGATGCAGGTTTTACTGACGAAGTTTTAATATTTATATTAACTCGTTATACCTATGGTCTACCCTAATGCACTAACGGGCAGTACCCGGTCGTGTGTAGTGTAGTATTCGGTAAAACCGAGGTCGTCCCAAGAGCTACGAGGACTGGAAATTAACTTAAGTCTATGTCACAATTATAAGATGGTTTCGAAAAGGATTTAATTAATTAACTACCAAAATCAATAAAAGGCACAGGTGTGATCAATAAGGAAGAGTGGTGCTAACCTAGTTATTCATCCTAGCTAGTTATGTCTACATCTACTTACTTCCAATTACTTCAGGTGGGGTCAAAGTCGAGAGGACAACATTTGGTCAATTCGCCCTAACCTATCAGCAAAGATGCCACCACAGGAGAAATCAAGCGCACCGTCATAAGTCCTGTTGTTCCTGGTCCCCTAAGCCGAGTCATTAAGTACCGCTACATGCTAGATTCAAAATAGTGAGTGCCGGCCGTTAGGAACTTAGACACTACACCCCCAGTTCTTAAGTTCATCCAAACGATAGGTGATCAGTTGGTCAAATCGCACAAGTAGAAAGGGTCGTCAGTTGGTCATATCTTACCCTTCCCGTCTCAGTCCGGTCACCTAGGGTCAGTTGGTCATATCTCCTAGGCAATTGGCCTTTACCGCCATTCAAAACTACCGAACCAGGGGTGACTACCAAAGAACTATGCATGCATACGCTTAGAAATAATTGTACGAAAATAAAGTAAACGTAAACAAAACAATTAAGGAATCATAACAAGGCCGACAGGGTGCTTAGCCAAACATATAATAACTCATACTAACAAAAATGAATAAATCATAAATTGAATTGAACATAATGTTTGATACAAATTACTTGATGTAGAGCTAATAATGATGATGATTGCGAGTGAATTCTTCCTTCAAAACTGGCTTCGGACTGCTGGAAAATGCCCTGGAGTGGTGCCCTAATCGACCCCTGGGAGAAGGGTGAAGAGAGATACTCAAAAATCCAGATTTAGGGCTGTATTTATAGGCCCCGACATAGTTACGGCGTAATTAAATAAATTAATTACGTCGTAACTAAAATAAATAGTTACGTCGTAACTACTTACTGTAAATCACAACTTCGTAGTTTTCGTAGTCAACATCTTTACTTGAAACTTATTTGCTCTAGTTGACGCTTTTAGTCCCTCATCGCTCTTGTTACTTTTATAACAAGTCCTTGTACTCAATAAACTTCCAATAAACTTGCCGCTTTTAATCTTTGGACCTCGAAACTTTGCGCCCAAGTAATTAATTACGGCGTAACTAATTATCCGAGTTACGCCGTAATTCTTCAACCATATATTCATATCCGCTCAGTAATTATCACTACGACGTAACTAACTTGAAACGTTACGCCGTAACCTTCACAAAAATAATTACGACGTAACCATAAGAATTGGTTACGCCGTATCCTTTAAAGCTCATATTTACGCCGTAACCTTATTAGCTAGTTACGGCGTAATCTTCACATAAAATCCAAAGGCCCTCGTAAATTGGCCTTTTATCACTACTTTTCCGCTCCAACGCCTCATTTATCCTGAAATGCAAATATGAACGAATATGAAAGAATTAAGTACCATATTAATGCAAATGAGGCCATAAACACGGGAATTTGATATATAAACGATCAGGCTAATTTGATGTTATCAGACATAGACACCCACTTGATTTTTCTTTCCTTTATTTTTCTAGTTTTTAGTGAAAAATGTTTCATCTTTAAAATTTTGACATGTTTTTCATTACTTAAGTGGATTAATCTAGATTGAGCACACCTACCCTACATTTCCATTGTGTGAGGATAAGCCTTCCCGTTTTCCCCTTATACATAATACCATAAAAATGAGTGTGCATGTGGCTGTAGTAGACTTTAGAACTTGGCCTTGTATATCTTTTCGAGACCATTATTATGAGCATTACACTGAGGTAACTTGGTGTGATCAGTGCAGCTAGGATATATGGCAATTTTAGGATTAAACCCAAATAGCCCATATATGTATTGTGTATATTGACTTTTCACATCGATTAGTCAATCCCCCTGTTAAACCTTTTTTGTTGCACTCATCATTAGTGCAAGATACCCCTAGATACACCCCTCAGAGCCATTCCTCTCATTTTGTTCACCCTATATATGTTGTTTCATTACACCCTATCGCCTAGCCTACCCTACCCTGTAGTTTCCTTATGTCCATGGTCCGGGGGGTGTTGGTTAATTTTGATTCCACTAGTGAAAGTCGCGGGTTTTGAATAAAGGGTTTTGGAAGAAAATCGGGTTTAGATTATAGTTGATCTCAAGTGGGGGGATGCTTTATTTGTTCGTATTGTTTTTATTCATTCATGTGTACCTTGTCTTGCATAAAAAAAAAGTGAAAAAAAAGAATACAAGCAAGAGTTTGTTTATTTGTTTGTTTATAACTGGTCGTAAATCAGCTTATGTGTCGTATTGTGTTAAGTGTTCTCGCCTTGTTTCATCTGGCGCAAATTTTTACAAATCCGTTTTGTCTTATGGATAAAATTAGAAACCCGAACATTTCTATCTCGCCTTTCAAATTTTAATCAGTATTCGTACAATGGGGGCATTGTACATTTCAAGTGGGGGGATAGGAGATATAAATGGTTGATTTAGGTAAAATTATGTGCTAAAAGTACCCAAATATTAAAATTTTTTATAGCACATACTTTTTTTTCATTGATGATGAAGGCCAAGTTAATGCATCTTATTTGCCTAAGTTTATGGAGATTATGAGGCATTACACTACATTTTATATGCATTGACTCGTGTATTGAAGACCCCTTGACTCTTGACCCTCGATTTTTGCTATGGGATTGAATGCGACTAGCGGTGGGGCGACTGTGGACTTACGAATCTATTTGTTTCGTGTCTTTTTATTTACACCCATTAAAGTTTTCCCATGTCTTATCCTACCCTTAGTCATGAATCAAGTTTAGGTAAGGAAGCGAGCAATCATTGGTGTCTTGGCCATGGATTTGGTCATGTATCATTGGTCTTGTCCCCTTCGCTGTAACTCGTTAGTAATGACAAAATAACCCTATAAGCCATTATGTTGTGTCAACCCATTGCCTTTTAGAATAGCTGCATCTATAGACTCTAGTGGTGGAGATTAGTATCTTTGCCAAGCCTATGATAGAATACTCGCCATGACTGAGCAGTTGAGTAATCACCCAAAAATAAACACGTGAATTATGAGAGAGAATGTGATTTCAATTCCCCTTTCGTGAGGTGCTCGGTTTAGAATTTTCTAGCTTAGGTGATATTTAGACTCATATCTTCCAATTAATCTTGGGAGATATCTTTTTAAGAATTATTTAAAGGGTCTACTTGAGGACAAGTAGAATTCAAGTGGGGGGATATTTGATAACATCAAATTAGCCTGATCTTTTATATATCAAATTCTCGAGTTTATGGCCTCATTTGTATTAATATGGTACTTAATTCGTTCATATTTGCATTTCAGGATAAATGAGGCGTTGAAGCGGAAAAGATGTGATATTAGGCCAAATATATGTTCTGAAGATAGATTTACAAGGGCCTCTGAATTCAGTGTGAAGATTACGCCGTAACTCGTTAATAATGTTACAGCGTGAATATTATGCTTTGAAGGATACGGCGTAACCATTTTTATGGTTACGTCGTAATTATTTTTGTGAAGGTTACGGCGTAACGTAGCAATTTAGTTACGCCGTAGAGATAATTACGGAGCGGATAAGAATATACGGTTGAAGAATTACGACGTAATTCGGCAATTTAATTACGCCGTAATTAATAACTTGGGCGCGAAGGAGTTGAAGTCCAGGGGCTAAATGAAGTTAAATGATATTTATTCCGAGGATTGAAAGTAAAAATAACAAGTACTATCAGGGACTAAAGGTGACAACTCATATATAGTTTATTTACTTCAAGGACTTGTTATAAAAATATGAAATGCGATGAGGGGCCAAAAGCGTACACAAGAGTAATAATGTTTCAAGAAATTAGGATGACAAGAAAAAGTACAAGATTAGTTAGTTACGACGTAATTCAATATTAGTTACGGCGTAACTTTAGTTACGACGTAACTAATGATTTAATTACGAAGTAATTATTCGACATCCGAATTTCTTTGCGCCGACATTAGTTACGGCGTAATTTACACTTAAGGTTACGCCGTAACCATGTCGGGGCCTATAAATACAGCCCCAAATATGCATTTTCCAGTATCTCTGTTCACCCCTCTCCTATGGGTCGATTAGGGCACCACTCCAGGGCAATTTCCAGCAGTCCGAAGCCATTTTCCAAGGAAGAATTCACCTGCAATCATCATCATTATTAGCTTTTCATCAAGTAATTTGTATCAAACATTATGTTTAATTCTATTCATGTTTTATTCATTATTGTTGGATTAATTTACTATATGATTGGCTAAGCACCTTTGGTGCTGGCCTAGTTATGATTCCTTAATTGTTTTGTTTGCGTTTACATTGCTTCCGTATAATTATTTCTAAGTGTATGCATAGTTTATTGGTAGCTACCCTTGTTTCGGTAGTTTTGAATGGCGGTAGAGGCTAGTTGCTTAGGAGATATGACCAACTGACCATAAGTGAGTAGACTGGGACGGGAAGGGTAAGATATGACCAACTGACGACCCTTTCTACTTGTGCGATTTGACCAACTGATCACCTACCGTTTGGATGAACTTAAGAATTAGGGGGTGAGTGTTTAAGTTGCTAGCGCCCGGGCACTCACTATTATAAATCTAGCATGTAGCGGAACTTAATGACTTGGCTTAGGGGACCAGGAATAACTGGACTTATGAGGGGACACCTGACTTCTCCAGTGGTGGCTCTTTGCTGACTGGTTAGGACGAACTGACCAAATACTGTCCTCTCGACTTTGACCCCACATGAAGTAATTGGAAGTAATTAGATGTAAACACTACTAATTAGGATGAGTAACTAGGTTACCACCCTTCTCCTTCATTGATCACATCTCTTTCCTTTATCTGCTTTCTTTTATCTCCATGTTTTATTAGTTAATTTATCATTTCAATCTTAAAAGCAATTAAAATCGTGACATAGACTTAAGTTAATTTCCGATCCACGTAGCTCTTGGGACGACCTCGGTTTTACCGAATACTACACTACACACGACCGGGTACACTGCCCGTTAGTTCATTAGGGTAGACCATAGGTATAACGAGACTTATAAATATTAAAACCTGGTCAGTAAAACCTGCATCAAGTTTTTGGCGCCGCTGCCGGGGAGCTATTCAGGATTTTAATTTAAGTCTTTCTTTTATTTTCTTTTATTTTTGTTTTTAGTTTTCTTTTTCTCTTCTTTTTTGTTTTTGTTTGTTTTTGATATTTCAGGATATGGAAGATTCAGATTTTGACATGCTCACTATGGAAGAATATATTGCTTTGACTCAAAGTAGCCAAAGATCGGGCATCATTTATCCCGAGTTTAATGATGACATCGACTTTGAGATCAGCTGCCATTTCATGAGGGAACTCAGACAAAAGCTCTTTGCGGGAACTGATGATGATGATGCCAACCTGCATGTGCGAAGAGTATTAGAGATCGCAGATCTTTTCCACACTCCAGGAGTCACTCAAGATGCATTAATGCTTAGAGTGTTTCCAATTACACTCACAGGTGCTGCCAGAAGATGGATGAAGATGCTTCCTGCTAGGTCGATCAATACATGGAATCTTTTAAAGAAAACATTTATTCGGAGATATTGTCCTCCTTCAAAGATTGCCAAGAAGATGGAAGAAATAAAGAGTTTCAGACAGAAGATGGATGAAACTCTAGATGAAGCTTGGGAAAGATATAATGACCTTTTTTACAGATGCCCAACGCATGATATCAGCAACCATCAGATGGTCCTTATTTTCTACAAAGGTTTGAACATCCCGTCCCGCCAAATGATCGACTCTCAAAGACCTATCCCTACAATGCCACCTGCACAAGCCCTTAGATCAATTGAAAAGATGGCAGACCATTCACGAAATTGGTATGATGGAGCAACCACTTGGGCCATAAATAGCAACAACTTGGAGGACATTGGCGACATCACCAAGCAGCTTAATAGACTTGGATGTGATATGAATATGGTTAAGGAAAACATTCATGCTATACAAGAGCATTCTCTCCGAGAAGAACGCAAAGAATATGAGCAGGTCAGGTATATTGAGTCATTGGAGGAAGTCGTCAATAAATACTCGGATAATTTAAAAAGGATGCGACGAATTCGAATGACGAAATGATTAGGAAATTCAAGGAGAGCGGACTGAATTTAAAGAAGCTTGACGCTAAGAGGAAAAGCTTTGAGGCTAAGCTTGAAGAATTAAACCAAAAGGTCCTCGAAAGTAAAAAGAATGCGGTTGGAACTATCAAAGCAACGGTGTGAAAGATGAAAGAAGTCAACAACGAGCCGGTTCCTGGTGATTTACCTTATATCAGACCTTATGTTCCACCTATCCCATTTCCAGGATGTTTGAAGGTTGTGAGAAATGAAGAAACAAGCAATGATCAATTGAAGAAGATGGAAGCAAAGAGCTTACAGGGTGATGAAGTAATTCCACAAGCTAATGAGGAATCAACCACAACGCAAAACGGTATGGCTTCTAGCTCTTCTTTTATTCCTAAAAATCTTGCTTGTTTTTCTATACAGGTTGCTGAAATTATGGATGAAATCGTGCAACCCATCACATCACCCGATAATGGTTATGTTGAAAACTAATAGACCTTGATAGATCTTGAGCTTCGTAGATCGTTAGTATTGCCTGTGTAATCACAAACAAACTAAAAGAAAATCTCTACAACTTGTATTCTGTAGCGGAATATAAACACAAGTATGAAACGCTGATAACTAAGAACTTCTTTGATCCTCTATGGATCGTTATATTAAAAACTTGTTTAAGCACACACTTACATCATTCATTCTATTGTGTTCCTTTTATAGACAAGGAACCCTAAACAAAACCCTAAACCGTTTCTCAAGAAACATATAAACATAAAACTAAATAAGATATAAACAATCACTTCCTAATAAAGCTCATGTATATCCAAACTAAATAAACTAAACATGGAATAATAACTTCCGCAGAAACAAACTAATCTTCAGAACTATGTCTTGTTAGAAACCATACCCTTCGCAGAATCCATTCAGAAACAATAACATAATTCGTACTTCACATAATTCCCAACAATCCTCCCCTAAACTGGAATTTGACTTGGTTAAGTTCCAGTTCCTTGATAGATCTTTAACCTTGCAGCACTAGAGGATTGTACTTTCGAACATCATGTAAAGAAAGAATCAAAACAAAATCATCTCTTTGATGACGAAACTCAAACTCCATATCTTTGCAGCAACAAATGACAACATGTACATCAAAACATTTTAGTTTCATATTATTCTCATCACATCCCGGTGTGTAAACTCCGTGAGAGGTGAATCATTGAAAATAATGGATTTGATGTCTCTTTACCAATAGCCATCACTACTGGAGTAGCCAAATGTTTAAGTTCGAAAACCATGGTACACTGATAACCATCTGATTTAGTAGCAAACCAGCAACCATGAACGGATTTGAAATGTCTTTACCTTTAGCCGTTTGCTCAGACTAGTCAATTCTTAAAATTGGTGAACTGATTACCAAATATGGTATTCCACGCCTTTACCACAAGCCATATACATGTGGGCTAGTCAATTCTTGGATTCCAAAAAGGAATAAATCATGGTGAATTGAGAACCATACAACACTCAGCAATGAAGCATGGGTGGTTGCAAACCCTATGATTTTAAGCAAACCATTACAGCTATCAACAGATTTGAGGTGTCTTTACCAAAGTTGTACCCTTTGGACTAGCTAACTCTTTGACATACACAAGGTATATCTGGTGAGTTAATAACCAACAATAATATACAACAAACCTGCAATAAAAGTTAGTAAAAACAAAACATATATATATATATATATATATATATATATATATATATATATATATATATATATATATATATATTTTTAACTAAGAAGAAAACAAAGAAACAAAAATTACAAATCATACAAATTACAAAGAAACATCCTCTTTTGGGCTAACCTTTCTTGTTCACTGACTAGATCTGGACCAATCTCAGTATCAACCATTACTCCTTTCCCTTTATCAGAGATTCGAAATAGCATCAGTGAAGGAGTATCCATAACAGAACTTCAAGATTCGGCCCGTGATGTGCACCAATGTCCATCAAAGGAGTATCCGCAACATGTTCTTCAGTAGTTGAAACACTTTGAACTGTATCCTTATGCACATGTTGCTTTCTCCTTCGTCTAGTAAACAAAATTGGCTCCTTTTGCTGCACATATGTACCAACCTTTGAAATAGAGACATTAGATTCTTGAGCCACATTAGCCAACATATCAAGTGACTCAAACTGAGCATTCACATCCTCCTCATCCGAAGAAACCTCCAGTCTCCTTTTTCTTTTCTGACTCAGTTGTATTTCCAAGTCCTTAACCTTTCTTTTCAAATCTACAATCTCACCACCAATCTTAGATTTAGTCTCTGCAGATCCTTTTGAGATCAGTAATCTCACCCATACCTGTTCACTAAAGCATATAAAGATGTAAGTGTAATAGGGTCCTCAGCTCCACCACCAGATTGCTCTGTGGTAATGGGAGCATCATTGGGCCTTTCAGAAGAAACATCAACATGCTCTATGAATGAAACATTATCATCAATAGGATCTCTAATAGGACTAGGAGTAGGCAATCTATTAAAGTCAGTCTCCACCTCATCATGAGGAACCTGTGTAGATGGTGGACTAGGTCTAGGTGAAGGAGTGGACAAATGTTGTTCAGGAGCAACAAAATGGGTTTCAGCAGTATTAGAAGGGCCTTCATCCATTTTCACTAATGGATTCCCATCAACACAAATGGAGTAGAAGGTGGAGAACCAACAACATTTCCTTCTTCAGCAGATGCATTGCCCTGAAGCAACATAGCCGCTAGTAAAGGATGATGTGCCCCCTCATACTTAGTTCTCATTGAAGCAAATAATTTAGCAGTTAAAGCTCCTATGGGATAAAAGTCTTGGGCTTGTGTGGTAATGTCTAAAATTATCTGAAGAAACCTAGGGTACATCAAAAACTTATGATTTTTCCTATCTATATTTTCAACCATATTATCAAAAATATACTTAGAGAAATTATAAGTCAAACCCCGAGAAAGACAGACAATACCACATCCCAAATTGTAGAAAATTGATCCCATCCTCCGATTTATTGCTCATACATTGAAGCAAGGTGTGAACCAAAAATCTCCACATAGGACAAAACTGATTCTTCAACCACATATCAGTCCTTACACCCTGATATCCAATAGCTCTTAATCCAGGAAGAATATCCACCGCATTCGAATGATAAACCCCATTTGCATCATCCAAACGAAGTTGTCTTCTTATCAGCTCCTCTGTCACAACATACTCTGTTCCGTCAACAATAGCTACCATCTCTGTATCATTCCTCTTTTCAGCAGTTGCCCAAAATTGTTTGACCAACGATTCATAAATCACTTTAGGAGAATGCGTTAAAGCATAATGAATCTTGGACCTCTGTAAGAATTCTACCATTGGTCTATACAACTCATCACCCTTCGCTGTTCCCAGAAAGGCGACTTTATTATGATCATGCTTGAATTGAAGCGCCATGAGAAAAATTGAAAGTTAGGGTTAAGATTCACACAAGTGGAAGTGTTTTGAATGTGAGTAATGAGGGAAACTTCTAATGAGACGAAGATATGCAAACCGAGAATAAGTAGTATTTTCCCAATTTTGGTCAAATGTTGACCGTGAGTGACGCGGTACTACTACTTTTCCCCAAATTAACTTTCAACTTCGTAGAAACACTAATCAATCTCTGAAGAATACTAATCAGCAGAAACAGATCACGTATTCAGGAAGCTTCAGTAAATATCTTTTAACTGTTTCACCTATACGCATTAAATCTCATTAAGTCTTGAAACTGTCTATAAAACAATCCCAATGCACACATAACTTTTCAACAAAACCCCAAATAACATCACAAACCCTAATTGCATCAATGCTCCAAAATTAACCACAACAAACCATGAGTAGATCCTCCCCAATCACCCTTTCATCAGATGACAATACATCCTCCAAAAGCAGTCTCGAAAGGTGGAAGAAGAATTATTTGTCAAGCAATCCAGGCAATGATGAAGATAACTCATCCATAAGTTCTTATGTATCACCTTATGAAGACTCAGATGAGGAAGCAACTTCAAAGAGAGTGAAAGAGCCTGTTCTCGCAGTTGTGAATGTGTCTTCCATTGCCGTTGATGATTCTGATGACTCCTGTAAGGAGAGAACATCTTACTCCCAACCTCCAGTACCTCAGCCTCAACGAAGGCCACGTGCTAGAAATCCGCCACTCCCTAAGGATAGAGAGGTGGTTCTAGCACTTCCTGCTTCATATCATGGTGCATCATCACATATCGTATAAAGGAAGGAGTCAAGGAAGGTGGAAGAATTGCTTTTTGGTGAAATCAGCAGATGAAGCACAAAGGACATATGTGGTCATCTTCATCATCATCGTTTTCATCAATCCATCCTTCCCATTTTGATCCTTAGCTTCTTCGTCGTATCGGTCATGCATATCCAGCCATCGAGATAGAATGAATGGGTGGTTATGCAAGACTTCACAAACGCATATCCAAAGATCTAGTGTGAAAGATGTGAGCGATCATGCATATCCAAAAGCCTGTTAGATGTTGGAATAGATGATATCAACTAGGTTAGGATTAGTAGTTCATGTAAAGCACTTTCCTAGTAGTTGCATTTGATGTTGATTGTACTCTGTAAGCTGTAAACTGTTTCTCGAATAAATGAATGAACAATTTGCTTCAGTAATTTTCTTGAATGAACATGGTGACTTCAGTACTTTGTCTTCAGAAGAAACAAATAACTCACTTCAGCACTTTGAATTCAGTAGAAACAAGCTTTAGAGCTTTCTTGACCATATTCTAACTTAACAACCATGGTAAATTCCAACTGAATAACCAATCTGCAAATCATAACAAACACAGAGAAACACACAAACCAAACAAAGACAAACAAACTATCATTACATTAGCTAGTTAGTGTTAGAGAACAGAATCATAAACCAAAAATCAAACAAATTTACATAAAACAATGCAAAGTATACACAAATCCTCCCCTGAGGCATATGCCTCCCCTGAGGCATATGCCTCCCCTGAGGCCTATGCCTCCCCTTAAACTTTGCAGTTAAGGGTTAAGCATACCAATATGGACCACAAGGTGTTGAAACCTTGGTCCATCAAAAGCCTTTGTTAACAAATCTGCCACATTATCATCAGTGTAAATTTTAACCACTTTTATCAAATGTTTGTCATATGCATCTCTTATAAAGTGGTGCCTGATTTCAATATGTTTTGTTCGACCGTGAAAAACTGGATTTTTAACAATGCATATGGTACTTTGATTATCAATAAAAATTGTTGTGTTCATGAAATTATACCCATAATCCAACAATTGATTTTGAATCCAAAGAACCTGTCTACAGCAATTGGCAGCAGAACGTACTGCTTCAGTAGATGAGGTAGCCACAATAGTCTGTTTCTTGCATTGCCAAGAAATCAATCTCTTTCCAAGGAATTGGCAACCTGCTGTGGTGGACCTCCTATCCGATTTGCACCAGATAGTCACTATCACTATATGCTTCCAGCTTAAATGGAGATTCTTTTGGGTACCAAAGGCCTAAATGAGGTTGGCCTTTGAGGTACTTAAAGATCTTCTTAACAGCATTGAGATGGGAAGTTGGTGGAGTAACTTGATGTCGAGAACACACACTTACAAAGAAAAGTAATATCGGTCGTGAAGTCTGTTAGATACATCAAAGAACCAATCATAGATCTGTAAAGGTGTACATTCACTGGTGGATCTATTTCATTGTTGGTTTTTGACTTTGGAGCTTCATATGGTGTAGTGGCAGTCCTCACACTTTCCATTCCAAACTTCTTTAATATGTCCCTCACATATTTGTCCTGACTTATAAAGATACCATCGTTTCTCACAACTTGAAGACCCAAAAAGAAAGTCATTTCTCCCATGGCACTCATCTGAAATTCTCCCTTCATAAGCTCCTCAAACTCCCCGCACCAAGCTTCCTTTGTGGATCCAAAAATAATGTCATCCACATACACTTGCACAAGAATAATGTATGTGGAATTCTTCTTCAGAAAAAGTGTTTTATCAATGGCACCTCTTCGATATCCATGCTTCGCAGAACGATGAAAGCCTGAGCATACCAAGCTCGTGGTGCCTGATGTAGTCCATAGAGAGCTTTGACTACCTTTTAAACATGAGTAGGATGATCGGGATCTTCAAATCCTTTAGGTTGAGTGACATAAACCTCCTCTTCTATTTCACCATACAGAAGGGCCTTTAACATCCATTTGATATACCATAAATCCCATGTAGGATGCATAAGCCAAGAAAATCCGTATGGCCTCAACTCTAGCCACATGTGCAAACACTTCATCATAATCAATCCCCTCCTCTTGTCTATAACACTGAGCAACCAATCTTGCTTTGTTTTTAATGACAACACCTCTTGCATCTCTCTTATTCTTCAAAATCCATTTAGTACCAATTGCATACTTGCCATCTGGTAGTGGTACCAATATCCATACCTGGCTGATTTTGAAATTGTTGCATCTCTTCCTGCATTGCCTCAAGCCAACTTGAATCTTCAAGAGCCTGAGTAACACTGGTTGGTTCCACTTGAGAAAGAAAACAAGCAAATAGACAATGTTCATAGTCTGTGTGATTGTCTCTTTGCTGATCTGAGACATAAGAGAGAAAAGCCACTTGACCAAATTTAGAACTTGCCACCGTACCCCTTGTTCTAACAAGTGCATTAGGATCACCAATAATATTTGACTGTGGATGAGTGTTGTGAATCCTTTTAGTAGTAGTGGTGTTGACTTCAATGGAAGAATCAAGATTAGTCATAGTAGGTTCAAAATCCGTGTCATAAGAAGGTGAGGTGAAGATTCCAGCTTTGGGTTGATTATTACCAAGATCCGAGGGTCTTGGAAAACGAGTATAAGGATCTCCAAAATCTATGGACACTCGAGTAGAAATGGGAGTAGAAACAAAGATAGCCTTCAGAAATGATAGGAGAAACCGGATCATGTTCAGTAGAATTGAGGTTTCCACTTATTGTTTTACTTGCACTCTCCTCAAGATTCCTTTCAGATCTAGATTAGCTGCATACTCTTGTTTCTTCACCTAGCAAGATCTCTGCATAATTGGACTCGTCTTCACTCTCAGAAGTAACTTTAGAAGTGTCACCGAAAAATTGTTAGGGGAGAAAGAAGGCACTACAATGGGTTGTTCATCATATTCAAACTCACTGTCGAATCAGATCCGTGGAATCTGCACTGTTAGTTGGAGACTCTTGAGTCTCTGCTTGTTGGTTAGCCATATGTCTAGAATAACCCAAATAATCAGTTAAGTAATCAAGGTCAAAAGACCAAACATGACCCTGTCCTTGAACATTAGGCTTGTCTTCTAGGAACCTCAGATTCAATGTCTCCTCAATCTTTTTAGCAGATAAATTGTAAACTCAGACGCCTTACTATGAGCTGAATATCCCACAATGTAACCATCATCAGCTTTTTCATCAAATTTGCCCAATGGATCACTTGTATTTAGAATTGTCACTTGACACCAAAAGGTTTAAGGTAATGTATAGTAGGAACTTTCCCATAGAGAAGTTCATATGGTGTTTTGAAGTGTGGTCTAGTTATGGACACTCTATTCAAGACATAACAAGTGTGCCTCAGCCTAGAACATGGTGGGTAACTTAGAGTCTGCCAAAGATTGATCTTGCAGCCTCTATCAAGGTCCTATTTTTCCTTTCTCGCCACCCCATTTTGTTGTGGGGTTCTTGGAGTGCTATAGTCCCTTTTGATTCCTTTAGACCTACAGAGTTCTATAAGTATAGCATTCTTGAACTCTGTCCCATTATCACACCAAATTCCTTTAACCTTTATGTTCAACTGATTCTCAATAAGGGTAATGAACTCTTTCAAAGATGGAGATGTTTCATCTTTGGTCCTTAGAAAGAATACCCAACAAAATTTGCTATAACCATCAGTGATCACTAGACAAAAATACTTTTGATCAATGCTTCTAACTTGAGTTGGACCAAACAGATCCATATGAAGCAACTGAAGAGGATCAGAAATAATGCTCACAAAGAATCACAACTTTGTATGAGGCTCTATGTTGCTTTCCTTTATTGCAGGCAACACAGTTATGATCATTAGTAAATACTTTGGAAGGAAGACCTTCAACAAGACCCAGTTTAGAGAGCTTGTTTATGGTCTTGAAGTTGACATGGGCCATCCTCCTATGCCATTTGGTAGACTCATCCAAAGATGCTTTAGCCACCAAATAAGTTAAGTCACCTTCGGTTTAACATCGTTAAGTTGAATGTATAGAGATTGTGATTCCGAGGAACTTTCAGTAGAATTGAAGTGTCTTCCGGGAGTTTGTAGTCTTTAGATAGCACAAGACATTCATCCTCTGTGAAGAGTACTTTGTTCTTGGTGTCACCGATTTGTGAGACTGAGAACAAATTGAAGTGTTGGAGTTCCTTGACATAGTATACATTCTCAAAGTCCAGTTGAGGTGTTTTGATGGTCCCTTTCCCAGTAATTCTTCCATCACTTCCTCCAAAGGTTACATTGCCTCCTCCTTCAATTGATACAAAATTATGCATCATATCCTGTTTCGACATACTTCTTGAACAACCACTATCAACAATGCCAACATCTTTATGCTTAAGAGGATGATTCTACAACAACAAAAATATACAAAATATTAGTACACTATGTAGGCTCAAGTCATTGCGACTTGAACCTCGCCTTGTGGATCATATGAGTTATGCCATGCAGATGTATAAGATCCACTATTGTTCTTGGGTTTCCATTGAAATTTAGGTCCCTTTTATTCCAAGAACAACCTGCTGAGGACTTGACAGATCCCAGCCTTTCCCATCAGTCATTGAGTCAACATATCCAGGCCAATTACCATTCTTAAAATATGAACTTGTTGGTTGTACATATGGTCTTGCAACTGGTCTTCTCCAAGGAAAAGGAGAGTTAGTAAAAGTTGCTTGTGGAACATAAGGTGGTATATTATTAACATTGGTCCACATTGGTCTAGATGTCCTAGAATCATCACACCTACCCATCCTTTGCTCATGAAAGTTACAATCCTTAATTAAATGAAATTTACTTCTACACACAAAACATGTCTTCTGTTTAGAAGATTTATTCAAACCAAAAGATGTTCTAGTACAAGCAGAAGTATTCAAACCAAAACCATGAAAAGAATTGTTTTTAATAGTATTATTATACAAAGAATTAAAAAGCAAGTCTTCAGAGGCAACTGTCTTGGAAGATGATTCCTTGGCAGAACTCTGACATGCTTATTGGTAGTCTTGGGTGCAGGAAGGGGTGTAGACTTGGGAAGGTCAGACTTGTCATTTGAATCACACTCTGTAGACCCTTGCTCGGAGGACTTTTCACTGTTAACACAAGAGACAAAGTCATTAGAAGAAGTATCAGGTCCGCAAGTCATTTGACTTTTGCCATAGAGATGATGTGATCCATCAAAGTCATCAGAAAGGGTAAGGTCAACAGGCATAGGTATTCCTCTAATAGATCCACGTACAACATGTAGGTCACATTCTTTAACATAATTAGCTAAGCTTGGTGGTGTGGATTTACGTGTGTCATCTCTAGCTTCTAATCCTACATATTTCTTAAAGCCTAAACCTATCCCAGAATTAGGAGCTTGACTACTATATAAATGACTAGCTAACTTTTTTCCATTTAATAACCATTCATTATGCCTAGCAATTTCCTTATCTAGTTTCTCTTTTAGTTCTAGATTTTTTGACACTACATCTGCTCTCAACTTCTCATAATATTTCAACTCATTCTTAGCACATTCAAGATCCCTTTCCAACACACTTATTTTCTCAAAGATAAGCTATTTGATTCTTCCGAAACCAAACCTTTTGTCTTTCTAGTGTTTTTAAAGCCTGTTTATAAGCTTCAACTTCTACAAAGTATTCATTATATTTAGGTTTCAAAATATCATAAGCTTCTTTTAGTTCATTATAACGCTCACTACAACCAAACAAACAGTTTTGTACCTGAGAGATGCCCATCAAGGCAATCTGATCATGACTATCCTTTGAAGTACAGCTTGCAATCAAACCAACATTATCAGGACCATCATTTTCCTGCTCATGATGCTTCCAGTCCACGTTGCTGTCAAGAGTGACCAAAGCTGCTGATCCCTTTGAAGTTCCAGATTCCCTCTGATTCTGTTGATAAGTAGAGTATCTCGTCTCATCACCAGTTTTCCTGTCTTTTCACTCTCTAGAGAAGTGACCCATCTGTTGACAAGTGAAGCACTTGACATTCCTTTTGTCAAACCTCGCTGGATCTCTTCCTTGGAATTCAAACCTTTGAAGTACAGCTTGCAATCAAACCAACATTATTAGGACCATCATTCTCTGGCTCATGATGCTTCCTTTGAAGTACAGCTTGCAATCAAACCAACATTATTAGGACCATCATTCTCTGGCTCATGATGCTTCCAGTCCACGTTGCTGTCAAGAGTGACCAAAGCTGTTGATCCCTTTGAAGTTCCGATTCTCCTCGATTCGTTGATAAGTAGAGTATCTCGTCTCATCACCAGTTTTCCTGTCTTTGCACTCTCTAGAGAAGTGACCCATCTGTTGACAAGTGAAGCACTTGACATTCCTTTTGTCAAACCTCGCTGGATCTCTTCCTTGGAATCCAAACCTTCGCCACTTTGCCAAAATTCTTGATATCCATGGACAACATAGCCACCTGCCACTTCAGATTCATCTCTTCCATCTCCGGTGGATCCACCGATCTAAATCCTATATGCCGCCTCCGAGGATCATAATTAGCAAAGAAGGATCCAAGCACATCTTCCATGATACCTCCAGATTGAGAACTTGATGGAGTGGTAGTGTAAGATGATGATGAGTAAGTTGGATTTGGACCATGACTCATCTTGGGGGTAGAAGCTCCAATGAATGCTGTGTGACTTGCAGTAGATGATGATCTAAAAGGACTTCTTACATCATGTTCAAGAGCTTTAAGTTTGTTGTACAGCTCATCAAAAGTAAGCATATCCAAACCACCTTTTGCTTTTAAAGCAATGCTCACTTGTAGCCAGGATAGAGGTAATGACCTCAAGAACTTAGAATTACAATCATCATTATCTGGCTTTGCCTGTAGCTGATTTAATTGACTTAAGATCTTGTGAAACTTGTCGTAGCCCTTGTGAATTCCTTCCTCTTCGGAGATTTGAAAGTCTTTAAACTGTTGTCGCAGCATGGACTTTCTCATTCTCCTAGACTCCTCATTCCCACCGAACTTAGCCTTAATAGCTAACCATATGTCCTTGGCATCTTCCACAAAGTGAAAATGACTTAAGTGATCCTCGTGAATAGATTGAAGAAGAATGGTTCTAACCTTGGTTTCTCTCTGAACCGCCAAGAACTCTTGGCAGCTTTGGGAGGAACATGAGTCATCTTACCAAAGAAGATCGTGGTAGTTTTCTTCAAACTATTTCCCTTCAGACTATCTCCCCTAGATTCCAATCAATGTTGGAGATCCAATTCTGCATTTTCATCGCCCAAAGGTCATACTCCTCCCTCTTTAGGTAAGGAAACTTAGCATTGCTGTTGGAGAGACTAAGATGTTGCAGATGGGTGGTGTTATGATTGTTGGTGATTTCAGCTCAACGTCGATCCGTATAGTGAGTTATGTATTGGATGTATTGGTGTTTAGAAAAACCTGTCCTTAGTATCATAGAGACTCTCACGAGGCTCTGATACCACTTGTTGAAAACTAATAGACCTTGATAGATCTTGAGCTTCGTAGATCGTTAGTATTGCTTGTGTAATCACAAACAAACTAAAAGAAAATCTCTACAACTTGTATTCGTTAGCGGAATATAAACACAAGTATGAAACACTGATAACTAAGAACTTCTTTGATCCTCTATGGATCGTTATATTAAAAACTTGTTTAAGCACACACTTACATCATTCATTCTATTGTGTTCCTTTTATAGACAAGGAACCCTAAACAAAACCCTAAACCGTTTCTCAAGAAACGTATAAACATAAAACTAAATAAGATATACACAATCACTTCCTAATAAAGCTCATGTATATCCAAACTAAATAAACTAAACACGGAATAATAACTTCCGCAGAAACAAACTAATCTTCAGCAGAACTATGTCTTCAGCAGAAACCATACCCTTCGGCAGAATCCATTCAGCAGAAACAATAACATAATTCGTACTTCACATAATTCCCAACAGGTTATGTAGCTTCGGCTACTGAACCAATTCTAGTTGATCTTGCAAAGGAATTAGAAGAAAAAATCTTGGACACCTCAGTGATTAACAAGGAGACATACGAGCCGATTAATCAGCCACATCACAAGGTGAACCAATCATCAATGCCATCAACTAAAACGGGTAAGATATGGAGGAAAATGACATCTCCTTTAAGGTATGATCATAGTTCATCATTTCCCCATCTCATAGCAAATTCACACCCTCATGGTGTTTATTGCTATTTTCACCCACACTTGATTTCAAGTGAGGGGATGAACACCCTTTTACGTAGTAAATAAGGGTGGAGTCAAGCTCGTGACTCGGAGAAAAACAAGCGCTTCGTGGGAGGCACCCCATGCATATCTTTTCTTTTTCATTTTATTAGTATAGTAGGGTTTTGTGTTTTTAACCATTTTTGCAGGAATCGGAGAAGATTGCATCAATAACTTAAACGGGGACCTGACCTGTCCATCAGTTACGGCGTAACTCATCCCAATGATTACGCCGTAACACATCACAAGTAGCGATTCTCTCCAGAGCATTACCGATTACGGCGTAATCCCATGCTATGGTTACGCCGTAGCTACCCTCCAGTAGCGACTGCCAGGTTTTGCCATAATTACGGCGTAACTCCTTCAATGAGTTACGGCGTAATTATCCTCCAGTTCAAATTCTTTCTATAATAACACAATAACCTTGTATTAGTATTAAATGAACTTTGTGGGTATGTTTTCTGTAAGCCCTCACGAGACTACACTCGTCCACTTGGGACACCTAGTGGTTTAAAAAGCTTGTTGCATATGCTAAATGCAACCGTGATTCCTACGAAAGTGAGTTAGGTTTTTCATTTTCTTTTATTACTTGTTGTTTTTCTAGTATGATGCATTTGGTTGTCTTAAGTGAATCCAGGTTATTAAAGTTTGCTCATTGATCTCAAAGCGGGACACATTTACTCGTAAGTCTTCGATCATGCCGAGCAAATCCAGGGGAGTTTTTTGTTTCAATTCTAACCTTTCTTATATTTCATTAGGGCACCACTCCAGGGCAATTTTCAGCAGTCCGAAGCCATTTTACAAGGAAGAATTCACCTGCAATCATCATCATTATTAGCTTTTCATCAAGTAATTTGTATCAAACATTATGTTTAATTCTATTCATGTTTTATTCATTATTGTTGGATTAATTTACTATATGATTGGCTAAGCACCCTTGGTGTTGGCCTAGTTATGATTCCTTAATTTTTTTGTTTCCGTTTACATTGCTTCCGTATAATTATTTCTAAGTGTATGCATGCATAGTTTATTGGTAGCTACCCTTGTTTTGGTAGTTTTGAATGGCGGTAGAGGCTAGTTGCTTAGGAGATATGACCAACTGACCCTAAGTGAGTAGACTGAGACGGGAAGGGTAAAATATGACCAACTGACGACCCTTTCTACTTGTGCGATTTGACCAACTGATCACCTACCGTTTGGATGAACTTAAGAATTAGGGGGTGAGTGTTTAAGTTTCTAGCGCCTGGGCACTCACTATTATAAATCTAGCATGTAGCGGAACTTAATGACTCGGCTTAGGGGACCAGGAACAATTGAACTTATGAGGGGACACCTGACTTCTCCAATGGTGGCTCTTTGCTGATAGGTTAGGACGAACTGACCAAATGCTGTCCTCTCGACTTTCACCCCACCTGAAGTAATTGGAAGTAATTAGACGTAAATACTACTAATTAGGATGAGTGACTAGGTTAGCACCCTTCTCCTTCATTGATCACATCTCTTTCCTTTATCTGCTTTATTTTATTTCCTTGTTTTATTAGTTAATTTATCATTTCAATCTTAAAAGCAATTAAAATCGTGACATAGATTTAAGTTAATTTCCGATCCACGTAGCTCTTGGGACGACCTCGGTTTTACCGAATACTACACTACACACGACCGGGTACACTGCCCGTTAGTGCATTAGGGTAGACCATAGGTATAACGAGACTTATAAATATTAAAACCTGGTCAGTAAAACCTGCATCACATAATCAGGCGTATAAGTGTTTTTCTGAGCCAGCTTGTTGTCCTCTTTAATACGAAGACGAACAACCAAGTCTTCAACACTCATCTCCTTTCGCTTATGCTTCAGGTAGTTCTTGAATTCTACCCAGCTTGGAGGTAACTTTTCAATAATAGCAGCAACTTGAAAAGTTTCACTCAAGGTCATTCCCTCAGGATGAATGTCATGTAGCAAAACCTGCAGATCTTGAACCTGACTTATCACTTCTTTGAATCAACCATCTTGTAATCCAAAAAACAAGCTACCACGAACTTCTTTGTACCTGCAACCTCAGTTTTGTACTTGCGTTCCAATGCCTCCCATAATTTTTTGGCAGTCTTGCTCTTGCAGTACACGTTGTACAAAGAGTCCACCAAACCATTCAGAACATAGTTGTGACACAAAAATTCTGAATGTTTCCATGCTTCCAAGCTTGAACAACCTTTTGATTAGAGGATTGACCTTCTGCAGGAGGTTCCACGTTAGGTGGGTTCTCTTTTAAGAACCGCGCAAGGTTCAAAGTAGTGAGATAGAAGAACATCTTCTGTTGCCACCTCTTAAAATTCTGCCCATTGAATTTCTCTGGTTTTTCAGCATGATTAGCAACCGTGTTAGTAACTGGAGCACCAGTTACGTTCACAGGAGTAGTCACGGGAGGGGTAGTGGTGTTTGTCATCCTGAAAAATCAAACACAAACAGTTAAACAAACTGTTGTAAATCGGTATCTACTTGTACCGGATCTGATTCAACAAAACTCTATCTTGGTTTCGATGGATCGAGTAAATCAGTTTACTAGAAACTCATTCTTGGTTTCGATATAAACTGATAAGAACAACTCCTTAAAAAAAATGTTATAGATCTGTAATCCAAATCTGTATGATTAAATATGTTTAATTGAAACTGATTTCCAAAGAAACTCAACTAGGTTTCGACATAAAACAATTTAAAAAATTTTGTTAATAATTAATTCGATTTTAACAAAGTGTTTTAAATTCGGTTAAACCGAATCTGTTTTAAGACTGTGGGAAACGATTTACACTTTTATTAATAAATCAAATTACAAATAATAATAACAGAAAATAAATGACAGACAGAATGGAGTAGAAGTAGAAGACAGACACTATTCAACAGAATTAAAAGAAAGCAGTAAAGACAATAGCACGAGGCTCGTGTTGAACACAATTCCCTTAAAACAGATTCACCGTATGTTTCCCTGGGTACAACGTACACAACTGTTGTACAGCCGGACTTGACAACTTGCCTGAAAGATCACGGAAAACTTGAGCGTTTCTGATCGAAGAGATTGTTGGAATTGTTCTGCATTAGAGCTGCGTTTTTCAATGCATTAACTGAATGAGGGTTAATGCTTTATTTATACAGAAAAGTGTCTTGTTCTCCAAGACTAAATAAGAGCCTTAATTAAATAAATCTCTTATAATTAAAACAGATTTACATATCTTTTGATTGCTCAATTGATTCTGTAAAACTAATTCAATAAGTTTAAATCTATTACTAAAATAGATTGATACAGAATTTGAAAACTAAGAAACCGAATCTGCAGCAAAAAGATACGCGCACAAGCGAATTTTCGGAGCTGCATTCGTGTCCGCATGTCGCGTAGGCTCGCATGAGTTCAGAAGCTTCGAACCCATTTTGGCCCAGAAATTCTGAAATCTGCACCCCCCCTGCGCGCACGCACGTAGGTGTTGGAGTAAAACCAACTAAAAGATTTTGATAGAAAATACAAAGACTTCCTTATAAACACATCTTCATTTCCATTTCTAGGTGATGTGGGATACATTCCCAATTCCTAGTTTTTGTGCTTCAAGTGGCTCTATATGATTTTGACGAAACAAAATTGTATTGATTGAAATAAACATTAAAGTTGTAAAAATTTGAATCAAAATAAAATAAATCCACTAAAAACGTAAAATCAAAAAACTCATAAAAATATATCAAAATGGATGTTGAATTTAATGAGCACAAAATTTTAAAAAATGTGATGAAATTAGTATATAAAAATAAATAAATAAATAAAAAGATATTTCACTTTGAAAATAAAGATAAATTTTTTGTTAAGAAATGACACATGTCACCCATGATTAGAGCTCATTATCTTAATTTTTTGTTAGGAGTTAGGCTTGAAGTTTGTTAAAAAGTAACACATGTCACCTATAATTGGAACTCTTTATCTTAATTTTTGGTTAAGAGTTAGCTTTGGAGTTAGGGTTGAGTTAAACACTCTAATTTAGAGTGTACCAATCAATTTAAAGAGTGTGCAAATCATCTCCCTTATAATATAGTATAGATTAGTCTTATAAAATAATTTGAAAAAAAGAAGAAGGTTAAGCTATGTTATATCTTAATAATTTGAAAAAAAGAAGGTTAAGCTATGTTGAATGGGCAAATATTTATTTAATTACTATAACATATGAAACGTTATAAAATAAGTTGAACACGCAAATAGAATATTAAATGAGCTAATCAATTAGATGACATAGTTGTAGGATCAACAAAATTGAGCAATATGATTGTTTAATCCAATTGCCTAACAAAACTATATGGGGGATAGAAAGTGTTTAAAAACACACACACACACACACGATTGCCAAGCTTGTTTTTTAAAAACTTGTGGGTCTAATTAAAAAATTACATTATATTATATTTGGCCAATCAAATTTAAAACGAAAAAAATGCTAAATTACTAATGTTAAATTTCATTTTATAAACTTAGAATAAACTTCTCTCAAAATTTATTTAAAAGTGTGGATTGCAAACTTAACTTTATGTCTTTTTGCTAACAAAAAACTTTATCACATTTAAAAAAAAATTGATCTTAATAGCATAGTATTTAAACCATAGCTAAAACTCTATGTTTGCTCTAAGATTATAGACCGGTATATATATAGGGTAGACAAAAAGATCAAATCCAAATCAAAGCGAAAATGGTAATAAAGGAGAATTCTTGTTGGAGCATATAGTGCAATCACTTGACATCCTACCTAAGTTGATATGGGAAACGATGTACAATTTTATTAATCAATCATATTACAAGTAACAATAACAGAAAATAAATGACAGACATAATGAAGTAGAAGCAGAAGACAGACACTATTCAACAGAATTAAAAGAAAGCAGTAAAGACAATAGCACGAGGCTCGTGTTGAACACGATTCCCTTAAAACAGATTCGCCGTCTGTTTCCCAGGGTACAAGGTACACAACTGTTGTACAGCCGGACTTGACAATTTGCCTGAAAGATCACGGAAAACTTGAGTGTTTCTGATCGAATAGATTGTTAGAATTATTATGTATTGGAGCTGCGTTTTTCAATGCATTAATCGAATGAGGGTTAAGGCTTTATTTATACAGAAAAGTGTCTTGTTCTCCAAGACTAAATAAGAGCCTTAATTACATAAATCTGTTATAATTAAAACAGATTTACATATCTTTTAATTGCACAATTGATTCTGTAAAACTTATTCAGTAAGTTTAAATATATTACTAAAATAGATTGATACAGAATTTGAAAACTAAGAAACTGAATCTGCAAAGAAAAAGATACGCTCACAGGCGAATTTTCAGAGCTGCATTCGTGTCTGCAGGTCGGGCGGGCTCGCATGAGTTCAGAAGCTTCGAACCCATTTTGGCCTAGAAATTCTGAAATCTGCACCCCCCTGCGCGCGCGCACGTAGGTGTTGGAGTAAAACAAACTAAAAGATTTTGATAGCAAATACCAAGACTTCCTTATAAACACATCTTCATTTCCATTTCTAGAGGATGTGGGATACATTCCCAATTCCTAGTTTTTGTGCTTCAAGTGACTCTATTTGAGACACGATATCTCATTCATATTACCTTCATTTTGGACACGCTTTAGCTTGTTGCGAAACTCTCGTCAAGGAGAATGCAAAGCTACCAAGAAATATAAATATATATAACATATACATATATTAAATAGTGTCCAAAAATTTGCAAAACTCACTTTGCAAACTATTTTTATAATAGTTGGCGTGTCTCTCGTCAAATCCTACGCCATTGCACCCATTTGGGAGGGACAGGGGTGAAAATGAGCCGAGCCGCTCGTAAAAAGCTCGGGATTGGATCCGTAAAAATCTCAAACGAGCCGAGCCTAAACGAGATCGAGCCTAAGTTACAGCTCGTTTATTAATTGAGCTCGAGCCCGAGCTTTACATACAAAGCTCGTTTGGGCTTGCAAGCCCTAAACGACATTATGATATTTTTAAAGTTAAACATATATATGAGCCGAGCTCGAGCTTATTAATGAGCTCAATAAATATATATTACGATCCGAGCTCGAGCTCTAGCCAAGCTTTAACTTTTCTTGCCAAATCGTATAAATGAGCCGAGCTCAAGCCGAGCCCGAGCCTATATAACGTACCACGAGCCGAGCTCGAGTTTTGAATTTAAGTCTCGAAACGAGCCAAGCTTGAGCTTGAGATTTTTAAAACTTAAACGAGCCTTGCTCGAGCTCTGGCAGGCTCGGGCTCGACTCGTTTCGTTTTCACCCCTAGGGAGGGTCTTCGCCAAACCACATGCCAAATTCTTGGCTTGCACCAAATGAGGGATTTTTTTTTGCCATTTTCGACTGTTGCAAATGCAATAACTACTTTTCCTTACTTTTTTTGCTTTCCTTTTTTTTTTCAAAAAACTTATACACTTTAATTAATTTTCACTTCATATAAACCTCTTTCACACAACGATTTTTACATAGAAATCAAAATCTTTCACTTACATTTCCACTTTCATATCACAATATCTCAATATACAAATGATCATGTTTTCAATAACGTTCTCGGGATGTTGCAACATCCAAACTCATCGTCTTCGTCAAATCCCGCTACACTTTCATCCGAAAACTCAATATCTTCCTCAACATAACCTGACTTTGCTTCGTTTGGTAGCCAATATATTATGCCACCATACACACCCGAGCAACATTATCTTCAACAGCAACAACTACTTCAGTCTTCAACAACAATATCAACATCTTTAACAAAATACATTACAGTTCTATCCACTACAACAAACACAACCACAACCACCACCACCACAAAAACCACAAACCGAACAAGCAACACAAAAAACTCGCAAAGAAAAAATGTGATGAAAAGGCAAAAGACCTGCAAAAAAAATAACCTCCACAACAGCTGTAACCTTTCTCAAATTATGAGGTCATTATTTGAATTATCACGTCATTTAAATATTTCATTTCAAGTAAATTTACTTTTACGAGATACAAGATTAGTTTAATCGCGTTAGAAGATAAACACACACTCAACTCGTAACTAACTATAGACTATTATTAGTCTACATGATTCATGTAGTTAATTTCTTTACGTAAATATTTTACGAGTTACATTTTTATTTTTGCCATTTTACGGAAACCTTGTACGTTTTACATTTACACGTATTTAACCTACCTTTTTAGGTTTTAACAACTTCTACGCGCTCCTTTAAACTTATCACTAGTTTATATACTTGGATATAGTATATTGATAAGTTTTAACAATTTTTATAAGTTTTATATTTTTACGATACCCGGTTTTAAGTTTCGTGATTTAAATACTTAATGTTAATAATTACTAGGACCAAACTACACTCCGTAAAGTCAAGCTAATATCCAAAACTTCCCCACCTCCTCATTTGAGCCCTATGTGGCATTTTTAAAGAGTCACCAAGCCACTTGGCTTGGTGAGATTACATCTACACTTAGATGATTACACATGTTTCTACAACTAGTTAAGTTATGTGAATATCTATAAGTCTTCACTTATCTTCATTCATTTGACTAAGAAAAACTCATTAATCTCTTTGTTTCCTCTCCTTGATCGATCCATCATAAATCCTCAACACAATCAATCTTTGATTTTCAAGCTTCAAGTATTACATTAAAGTTATAAGCCTTAGAAATCTCTACATGAATCTTGAGTTTATTTGGTGCTTCCATGGTTAAATAAGGAGTTATTCAAGATGATTGAGGCTGAGATTATAGGGTTTATACAAGGGATAAATAAGGGTAATATAAGTTTGGATTAACGATTTGGAAGCAACGGTTGAAGCTTAGAAGGATTATGTGTTGTTTAGTGATCTTATTCTTGTAAAATTCATCTTAAAGTCTTGTAAGATTCATGCTTATTTTCTTATTATCATTCAATATGGTTGTAATAATCTAGATATAAATTTCATGTATTTTCTCAGATTTTATATATTTTATATATTTTATATACTAATTATATTTGATTATGCTTGGTAACTTGGACTAAATCACTAGAACATCGAAAAAGACTAGTATTGCAAAATAGTTTCTGGACAGGGGGTATAAACGTAACTACTGGGCAAAATCAGTGGACTGTGAACCTTAGGTAAAAAAATATAGGGATTTAGGTCTATGTCTTTCGATCATTTTGATGGGTAGAAGTCCTAAAAATGATACCCGGTGAATTAAATAGAAATGTTTTCGTAGGAAGTGTCAAAATCTGAGTAACAATTTTCAAATGGGTAAAACTCATAAAATTTGCATTTAACCACTTGTTGGTGTTAGGTTCAGTAAATACCCAAACCCCTTGAGTCTAGGATTTGAAAAGAAAATACCCCAAGTGTTTAATCCCTTAAACGTTAACAAGTCACTGAGCGCATAGTCTTTCAGTGAGCTATCTTTAGGATACTCAGTAAGAGACAAAGAAGAAGTCTCTCCACTCAGTAAGGCGGAACTTAAGGGGTGAAGACTGAGTCAAGAAAAAGATAGTGGATTCAGTGAGTGATGACAATAACTCATGAATCCCAAACTCCTCACTAACTACTAACATCAAGACAAACTAAAGAAGAAGATTGAAGGTGAGAAGATCAAGAATGGGCGGACAAAACGGTTAAGCTTGAAGCGAATAAGACGGAGTACTTATCCTCAAGAAGTCAACTTTCCCTGAAAGGCTCAACATCAGGCTGACAAGCGAAAGTGGCTTTGTCCCTTACCAAATATAGTTTTAACAGAGACAAAATACATCAAGATTTTGTCTTCTCAGAATCTGGTTTGTCCTCTAGGATAGAGTTAAAAACCATACTTGTATAAATAGCATAAGAGTTGGAGTGAAAGATTTAAGCTTGTGAATTAATTGTAAAACACACACACAAGCCATCTTTCACTCCTCCAAATACAAATCTGTCCCTGAGATAGCTCAGTGGTTCCTTTGTAGTTGTGCTCAGACTTAGCCTGAGCTTAGTGAGGAGATGCAATACTTTGTCATTTCAATCCCAAGTACTATTCCGCAAGTACTTGGGTAATGTATTCTTTTTTATTTGTTTCTAATAAAGAATATTAAGCTGAAAATTAATCAGTGTGTTTTTACTTACTTGATTTCAGTCATTATTCACAATCTGCTTGTTTATTGCTTTTAACTGTTTTAATACGATTGTGAAACGGGAACAACAAGTGGTATCAGAGCAAGGCTGATTATAAAACCTTTTTTAAGCCGCTCAAAACGTTTTTAAATCAGGATCCAAATGGCTGAAATTGATGTGCCCCAACTTGTCGACAAAAAGGGTGGAGCTTATTCAGTTGTTGCCCCTCGACTCGAGGTTGGTAAATTTAACAAATGGAAAAAGCGAATGCTTTGCTATTTGACTGGGATGGAAACTTACTACATTAAGTGTATTAATGAAGGTCCATTTATCCCAAAGACTGCTAAAGGTTTGCCTAAACCGAAAGCTCAGTGGACTCAGGATGAGAGGAGAGTGGTCAACCAGGACCAAAGGCTCAAAAGCATCATCATATCATGTCTTCCTGATGATGTTATGGAGTCAGTTATAGGCTGTAGTACAGCTAAACAAACCTGGGATGACCTGGTCCACAGTCATGAAGGTCCCTCAGATACCAAAGAAAACATGATAATGGACCTGATACTTGAGTATAACACCTTCAGGGCTAAGGACTCAGAAACTCTGTCTCAAACTTACACCCGGTACAAAACTTTGTTAAATGAACTGTCAAATGATGGTGTTAAGTTGTCCAAACATGAAATCAATGTTGGTTTTGTCAATAGTCTCCTTGAGAAGTGGTTGAATTTCTCTCAGGGACTCAGGAATGCTAATCATATCCAGAACCTTGAACTTCCTGAAATATATGGGAAATTTGTCTATGAGGAAAACCTCATCAACAAACGATGCCCTGACTTAAAGAATTCTCAGGAAGTCAAGAAGTCCTTGACCACCACTTCATACCAATTTCTACTGCTTTCTATTGTAACAGTGTGGTTTAAGATTTTCAGGAAAATTCAGATGATGAGCCTGATGAGAGATCAAGCAAGGAGTACCTAAATGACCTGAACATCGAATTTCAGGAAAGGGCACTCCTTGCTAACTCTAGAAGGTTTATAAAAAGAAATAAAGGTTTTTCTAATGCTAAAGCTAATGAAGACACTGAGTGCTTTAAGTGTCACAAAAGAGGTCATTTTGCCAAAGACTGTTTTTCAAAAACAATTTATGAACCCTCTTTCAAACCATCAGGGTCAAATCAGTCCTCAGGCTTTAGCAAATTTCAACCTAAAATCTATCAGTCTCATCAGAACTTTCAAAACAAATCTGATCAAAATAAAACTGTTGATTTTGAAGCTAAGTACAGGAAAGCCAAAGCTAAGCTAGCACTGCTTGAGGCCACACCCTCGAAACAACAAACACGTTAAATCTGCAGGGTAAAACAAGGGCCTAGTCGGTGAAGACTTCGACTGGGATGAAGAGCCAGTCTCCTCAGACGATGAAATGGTGCAAGTCAGTGCATTGATGGCTCTCTCAGAAGAGGACAAGCTAGCTGTTGGGAAGAATCATGCCAGGAATGGAGAATGGGTCAACATCACAATGAAGAAGGTAAATATTTTACTTTCTATGGATAATGACTCTGATTGGCAGTCTTTTATGAACTATATCAATGTTGACCTTAAGTTTGTAGAAGACCAACGATTAAATCTTTTTTCAAAATACAACAAGTTAAGTTTTGAATTAAACAAGTGTAGGGATGAACTGATTCTTTTAAAACAAGCTAAGCTTGAGGCAGTCACACTGCAAATTCAAAACACTGAACTAGTTAAAAGAAATCAAGCTCTTCAGGAAGAACTTAAAAAGGAAAAAAATATCATTGAAAGTTGGACTGCTAAAAATCCTAGGGTCTTTGATGCTGTGGGTGCCCCCAGTAGCAAGAAGAGAATCATAGGTGAAGATCATCTCCCTGATTCTCATAACAAAGACCAAAGTCCAAAACCATTTGTGTCTGGTGGCATGATTACCAATATGTTGTCATTACCTAAGTCCAGTGATTGGGTTGAACAGGTTAACCCTGAGAGTAAGCTTCCAAATTTCGATTCTGGAAGAATACTAGAGCCTGAAAGCCAAGCTCTAAAGATCATGCTTGGACTCCCTGATGTGCCCAGTAGTACTGAACACATCTATGAGTCTGAAGCAGAATCTCAAGCACCGCTTCCACCCCTGAAACCTCTTCAGGGTGTTGCACCAAGATCTGAGCTTACTCCATTACAATTTAACCCTCATTCACCAAAAGAAAGGTCTGGACTTGGTAGAACCATCCTGAAAAGACCAACAAAACCAATCCAACAAGATTCTACTCCCACTGAAACATCCACATCTTCAGTCCCTACTGAAGCAGCTCAAATTCAGCAACTGACTAAACTTGTGAGGAAGCTGACTGATAAGATGGAATCCATCGAAAAAGCTCCTGATTCAATCATGGAAACTAAGTCAGCCTCATCCAGTTCAACTAAGTCAAAATCCAACATCAAACCCAGGCAGAAGTGTGATATGTGCCATTATACCAGTCATACCACTAATAATTGCTACAGAATCCTTTTTTGTATGATCTGAAAAAGGATGATCACAGAACTTCTAATCACTTACGGTATGTAAGTTCATTCAGTGAAGAAAGACACACAAAAGCTGGTCATCAAAATGCTTCAACCTCCAAACAAGCTGTAACACCCCCGAAAATCTTAATGACAGCGGAAGACTAATTCGGGTGTTACTTGAATGGAGATCATAGTCAATAATTATAGAAAACGACTCGAAAGAGACGTTTAATTAAAATAGTTATCATTCATCGAAAACTCATAGTTGTTAGAAAATGTTGTAAATAGATCAAGTGTTTTTCCCAAAAGAAAGATCATGAGTTTGAAAGAAATGACAACTTTTATGTTTTACACCACCAGATAAGCCTTACCATGCTCCATTCCGCGCCTTGGTCATAATCTTCATCGATTACCTGAGATGACATGCTTAAAAAGGTCAACAAAAATGTTGAGTGAAATCCATAGGTTTAAAATAGTTGAACACAAGTATAAGAGCATGATCATTGTAAACTAACAATATCATAAGAAAAATCACCGATTATTATGCGCTAAGCTCATGCAACCAAGACTCAACTGCATACACCGAATTAGCAGTGTACGTAAGTTTTCCCCAAAGGAGGTAATAGCCAATTACCTAAAGAAATTCAATTATGGTGCGCCCTGGTTATTTCTCTATAACCAAAACGGGGTCATTAATCCCCATAGTACTATTCATGATATCTGCGTTCACTCGTGGTGACTAATGGTTCATGATCAGGGGACTTATGGCTAAATACTTAGGCAGTACCAATAATCAAGAGGCGAAAATTTATGAAAAACCTTGTGTTCTAGTTTAGAGCTTGTATCTACCTCGCGGGGTTTGTAAAATAAAAGTAAAAGTGAGGCTATGAACTCACCTTGATGATAATGAACACGCACAAATAGATCAAGCACAATGCAGCGGAGGTTCCAAACCGAAACCTAAAAATGATGAGATGGCGAGTCTCAGTAAATGAGCATTTTGGTTTGCGACCAAAATAATAGAGCATTGAATATTCTTATTCAATAGATCATTGGATTGTCCAATCCAATAGTGTGCGTGTGTGCTTAACGTTTTAAGTTAATTTACGTGCTACATTGCCTTAATTAATGATCCTCACTTACGCATAAGTGAAATGTTTTCCCCCGTTGTGATCTTAATAGATTTTTTGAGTATTTTAACGTGTTTAGATTCCCCGTGTGTTTTATCGGATTAAGTATATATAGTTATAATCTTATAAATATATATATACGTAATACATTTAACGTTATCCGATAATAAAATACTCATATGATCAAAATACTCATTTTCACAAAGTTAGGATAAGATTATAAGTTTTTCTAAACTATTCCCAAATTTTACACTTTTTACCCTCAAGTTATGAAAAGTACGAGTTTAGTCCCTCAAGTTTGAGAGATTTACACTTTCTACCCGAAACATATTTTATATCAAAACTTTCAGAAATGACATTTTTAATCCTTTTGGTAAAACTGATTTTACGAAAACAACCCTCTAAGTTCCATTTATTCGCTTTAAACCTTTGTTTTTCCAACTTGACACTTTCTACCCAAAAGTTATTTATAACTAAATTCGGTTAATTACATAATTGGTCCTTGTAGTTTCCATGCGTGCGCATGCACGTACACATTACCCCTTTACTTTCATAAATAGCATTTTCAGTACCCAGACTTTTCATAAATAACTTTTTATGTATATATTCTCCCCTTTAACATTTGAAAAGATTACCATTTCGACCCTAGGTCTCGCATATTTGCAAAACATGTCTGAATATCATTTTTCTAAAGCAAAAACTTCGCAAAATGATTTCAACTTATTTTCAACTTATTTTTAGTGCTTATGGGCTTATCATGGATTCATTGGGCCGGGTTAATCTCTTATTGGACTTTGTTTGGGCTTTACGGGCTCGGGGTTTGGGCTTTAGGCCCGTTATTATTTGCGTATGAAATAAAGGTATACGTGGGGTTCTCAAAAGTTTGTGTTGTGTTTTCGACGTGCTTAATAAGTGTTAGCATGTAACTAATGGGTGACTACTTGTCGAAGGTGTCTATACTAAGCTATATCATATGATCTAGTGTGAAATGGTGCTTATAACGATTTTTAATGGGTGATATGCATGTGTATGTAAAAAAATGAATAAGTTTGAAACGAAATGAGTTAGAGGACTTACAACACTCGTCAAGAGTGGAGCTGAGCAACAAGAAGATGATTCGAAATCTAAACCCCGTGTTCTCCTTATAACAATATTCAACTAATGTTTTACCCAAGTTCTCTAGACCTTACTTCATATTTGATTCCCTTTTCTTCCTTCGATGGCAACTAAGTGGACGGGTGAATGATTTTAGTGAACACCAATGTGTATTTTGAGAGTTAAAGTGTAAGTATCCTAAGTGTGGGTGAGGTTTATAAGGAAAGCTCAAGCATGGTCATTCCATATTTTTAACTCTTAGATCACCTAGTCATAGGATTTTTAGGCATGTGTTTTTGACTTGGTCTCTAGGCATGCAACTATGGCAGCCAAATTCTTGGGTGAGCTTATGGTAATGTCAAATCGAAATTTGTCTAGCAAACACATTAACCTTTGTGTAATGAAGTCAAAAGGTGGTCAAGGGTGCTTAGTGTGGTATTATTTTTATGTTTTAGGGTGGCTAAGAGGTGTGGCCTTGTCTCCTATTTCCTCTCTTACTCACGCAAGGTTTGGGATCAAATGATGAAAACTTAGTTTGGTTTGTTTTTGCTATTCGACCTGTTAGGAGCTCACAAAAGAAATAATCTCTTACATTTCACAAGTTTTACAAAGTCTTGGGTATTGGGCTTGCTAATCAGGCCCGAAATAATTAATTAAGGATGTGTGGGCTTTTATTTCGGATTATGTAACATGATTAGGCCCAAGGCCCTTTGAAAATGTACGTGTGGGCTCGGGTAAAGACGAGGCCCAATGGCATAAGGTATGGTGTGGGCTTGATCTGATTGCGAGGCCCATTGACATGTTGGGTTGGGTCGTGAAGTGGTAAAAAGTCCAATGAGTTCCGAGGGCCAAATACGAATTTTAATCAATTTTTGTTATAATTTAATCCGCATTTTTACAAATTTTTATGTATTCGTTACGTATTTTAAGGTTATTAGGATCGTGGGGAATTTCGTTCTGATCACAACGGTATGTTTATGAACGCTTAAGCTGCGTTGATCATGCATATGCCAAATGATATGCAAATGTGATGTTTTAGAAAATTTCATGATAAAATAAATCGTGCATAATTTCTGATTAGAGTTTTAAGTACATTGAAATTTTCTGGGAGCTTACTGTACCTACCCCTTAAGAGAACCGCGTCCCGCGGTTAAACTCGCAGAGGTTGTCATGGGTGATCTAGATGAAAATGTGGGGATACTTGGAACGCATTACATCCTCGCGCTCCCAGGTGAACTCTGCACCTCGTTTCTTGTGATTCCATCGAACTTTAACGATGGGAATACGACTTTGCTTAAGCCTCTTGACTCCCCTGTCCATAATCTCAACGGGTTCTTCGACAAAGCTAAGTTTGTCATTGAGCTGGATGTCCTTGAGAGGTACGACTAGAGTTTCATCCGATAGACACTTCTTAAGATTCGAGACATGGAATGTGTCATGTACTCGTCTAAGTTCTTCGGGAAGTTCGAGTTTATATGCCACTGGACCAATTCTTTGAAGAATTTTGAACGGTCTGACGTATCGTGGTTTGAGTTTTCCTCTGTTTCCAAATCTGACCATCCCTTTCCAGGGTGATACTTTGAGCATTACTCGGTCTCCGACTTGGAATTCCATTGGTTTCCTTCGAACATCTGCGTAGCTCTTTTGTCTATCTCGAGCTGCCTGCAGTCATTCCTTAATTTGCATTATCTTTTCCGTTGTCTCTTGGACAATTTCGGGGCCTGTGAGTTGTACTTCTCCAACTTCTGCCCAGCAAACTGGCGATCGGCATTTTCTTCTGTTGGGTCTATTATAGATTTGATGATACAAAACAAAAAGAATGAAACATGAAGGACTAAAAGTGACAAGAAGGGAAACTACAAAAGATGGAGGATTTGGAAGATTCTAGAAGATATGCTTAAAAGAATATTTAGTTTCCTAATTGTATTGTTTCCTAATTGTATTATGATTCCTCTTCTAAACCCTAGATGTCTCTAGTATATAAAGAGACATAGGGTCATTAGTTTAGTACATACGTACAAGATGTAGACGTCTAAAGGTGTGTGTGTGTGTGGAACCTAGGCGTAGGGATTGGGAAAACGCCTAGGGTTTAGTGGTTTAGTTAGTTAGTCTTAGATCAAGTATTTGATCTTTATTATTAGTTAGTTAGTTTATGATAATAAAAACCTTGTTCATAATAATATTGATTCTATGTTTGAATATTCCGCCTTTATTATTATGTGTTCCTAGATATAATATTAGACCTCGTCTAAGAGCTTTCAACGATCTTCACATCTTCCATAGAGTGCTTCAAAAGGAGCAGCTTTAATGCTGGCGTGATAACTGTTATTGTAAGAGAATTCAGCCAGAGGTAAGTGCTTATCCCATCCTTTTCCGAAATCAATCACACATGCTCTTAGCATGTCTTCCAGAGTTTGGATCGTTCTTTCACTTTGTCCATCTGTTTGAGGATGGTACGCGGTACTTACATCCAAGTTGGTACCCATGGCTTTTTGAAGTGTTTGCCAAAATCTCGAGGTGAATCGGCTATCACGATCAGATATGATAGAGATTGGTACACCGTGACGAGAAAAAATCTCTTTGATGTACAGTCTAGTGAGTGTAATCATCTCGTCATTCTCTTTGATGTGCAAGAAATGAGCGGACTTCGTAAGACGGTCTACAATGACCCAAATGGTGTCAAAACCGTTAGAAGTTCTCGGCAACTTTGTGATGAAATCCATTGTGATTCTTTCCCATTTCCACACGGGAAGTTCTGGTTGTGTTAACAATCCTGATGGATTTTGATGTTCAGCTTTGACTTTCAAACATGTCAAGCATTTACTGGCGTACTCGGCGATATCAACCTTCATGTTAGGCCACCAGTACAAAAGCTTTAGATCTTGATACATCTTGTTGGGACCAGGATGTATGGAATAATTCGATTTATGTGATTCATGCATGATGAGTTCTCGGATACCTCCGTAGAGTGGAATCCAACTTCGATTTTTGAAACATAACGTTCCGTCCGATCTCTTCACAAATCCATTCTCATTTTCCGGCATGCCATAAATCTTCTCATTCGGCCTATTTTCTTCCTCAAGTGCATCGATCTGAGCTTCAAGAATTTTTGATGGTAGGGGTGAATCTATTACCATACCCAATGATCTCACTCTAAGTGGCTTAGGGCGATTTTTTCTGCTCAAGGCGTCGGCAACAACGTTCGCCTTTCCAGGATGGTAACGAATCTCGCAGTCATAATCACTGAGTAATTCTAGCCAGAGACGTTGACGCATATCCAGTTCTTTTTTATCTAATATGTGTTGAAGACTTTTGTGATCGTTGTACACTATACACTTGGTTCCGTACAAATAATGTCTCCATAATTTGAGTGCAAATACCACAGCGCCAAGTTCTAGATCGTGAGTAGTACAATTCTTCTCATGAGTTTTGAGTTGTCATGATGCGTAAGCAATCACTTTGTTCCTTTGCATGAGAACAGCGCCTAAACCCATGTGCGAAGCATCGCAATATACTACAAAATGTTCTACTCCTTCCGGTAGTGCCAAGATGGGTGCTTCGCAAAGCTTGTTCTTTAGGAGTTGAAAAGCTGATTCTTGATCGTCTCCCCATTCGAATTTCTTCGTTTTCTGGGTTAACTCGGTCAATGGTTTGGCTATCTTCGAGAAACCTTCGATGAATCTTCGATAATAACCAGCAAGTCCTAAGAATTGACGAATCTCAGTGGGGTTGGTGGGTACTGGCCAATTCTTTACTGATTCGATCTTTGCGGGATCCACATGGATTCCTTCACTGTCGATCACATGACCAAGAAATTTAACTGTCTCGATCCAAAAATCACATTTGGAAAACTTTGCATACAATTCTTCATTCTTGAGTAACTTCAGGACAGTTCTCAGATGTTCCACATGTTCTTCTTTATCACAGGAGTAGATAAGAATATCGTCAATGAACACAATGACGAATTTATCTTGATATGGTTTACAGACTCTATTCATGAGGTCCATAAATACAGTGGGTGCATTAGTTAAACCGAATGGCATCACTTGGAATTCATAATGGCCATATCGAGTTCTAAACGCGGTCTTGGGTATATCTTCCTCTTTTACCCTTAGTTGATCATATCCAGATCTTAAATCAATCTTCGAGTACACACTTGAACCTTGTAACTGATCAAACAGATCATCGATTCTTGGTAAGGGATAGCGGTTCTTGATCGTGAGCTTGTTCAATTCCCTATAATCGATACACATCCGAAACGATCCATCTTTCTTTTTAACGAATAAAACCGATGCTCCCAGGGTGAGGAACTTGGTCTAATGAATCCTTTTTCAGATAGCTCTTCTAGTTGTTTGGATAATTCTTGCATTTCTGAGGGCGGTAAACGGTATGGTGCTCGTGCTATGGGAGTAGCTCCAGGAATAAGATCGATTTGAAATTCGACTTGTCGAGCAGGTGGGAGTCCACGCAAATCTTCTGGAAACACCTCAGGAAATTCTTTGACTACAGGCACATCCTCTAGTCGTTTCTCTTCTGATTTCTTTTCCGTTACTTGAGCTAAGAAGGCATAACATCCTTTTTCCATGTACTTTATCGATTTCGCACAAGATATGATACTTAAGTACTTTTTACTTTGATCTCCTTGGATGACTAAAGTTTCACCGTTGATCGGGATATGAACGGTTTTCTCGTAGCAAACAATCCTAGCACGGTGTTTGGACAACCAATCCATGCCAATTACGACATCGAAACTACTAAGTTTGATTGGCAAAAGATCTATGAGGAATGAGTGGTCTTGTAACAGAATAGGGCAATTATGGATTACGGTGATTGGGGATATTTCAAGTAATGGTGCAAAAGTACTAGATACAAAACTCTTATCGGCTCCAGAATCAAACAAGATTTTTGCAGAATGATTGTTAAGAGAATACATACCCGTCACAACATAAGGGTTTAACGGCACATCTTCATCTCCTAGCACGTACGCTCTAGCACGCGCATTGTTGGGTTGAACTGCATTCAACTTTGGGCATTGACTCTTAAAATGACCTTTTTCTCCACATCCATAACAATTCATGTTTGCCACAGTGTTTCCTCCTCCAGGGTTTCGGCAATGCTTTCCTTGATGACCTACCTTGTTGCACTTGTCACACTTCACAGTACAAGGTCCAGAATGGTGCATCAAACATCTGTTACACTGGGCATGTGGTCCTACATACCCTTTTCCAGCAGTGGGTGCAGCATAAGCCCTTGCGGCTTCTTGCCTTTGATTTTGCCGATTGTGATGATGGTTTCTGTTGCGGTGATACTGGTTGTTGTTCCGATTGTTGTTGTTGGACTGATGGTGGTTGGAATTTGAGCTTTTCCGATCATCAAGCTTCCTTTTGTTGTCACTTGAGCTTTGTGCATTTGCAAGCTTTAGTATTGGTTCCATAAGGCGGTGGGATACAATGACAACTTCTTCGACAGTCTTTGGATTCGAAGCGATGACATCTCCTTCGATGCTTTGAGGTAAACCTCCGATTAAAGCTTCCAAAAGCTTTTCATTGGTGGGAAACAGATGAGGACACAGAGCTATCAGCTCATGGAATCTCTTTAAGTAAGTCTTGAGATCATTACCTTTAGCAGCCAGGTGGTGATACTCATCTTCGAGCTTCTTGATCTCAGTTCTCGGGCAATACTGTTTCATCAACAGTTGTTTCAGATCTGACCATGAAATCTTACAAGCTTCTTCCACTCCAATTGGTTGAGCATGTGCTTTCCACCAAGATAACGTATCTTCTAACAAAGTTCCAGTTGCGAACTTGACTTTGCAATCATCTGTGCAGTCACTTAGCAGAAATACAGTCTCGGTTCTCTCAAACCAATGAAGTAAACCAATAGCACCTTCAGTGCTTTTAAAGAATTTTGGCTTGCAGTTCATGAACTCTTTGTAACTACACTTACGAGTTACAGAGGACTCACTTTGATTTGTCGGAGTGTTAGATGCATTTGAGTTTGCCATTTCAACAATACGTGCAACTTTTGCAACACGATTCTCTTCAGCAAGACGAGCAGCTTCGGCCTCACGTGCTGCTTGAGCAACACGCTTCGGCCACCTCTCAGCGATCTCCGCTTCTCGGGCGATCTCAGCTTCTCTTGCAATTTCGGCTTCTCTTGCGATCTCAGCTTGTCTTGCGATCTCAGCCTCTCTTGCAATCTCAGCTTGTCTTGCAATCTTAGCTTCACGTGCCTCTTGGGCAATTCGTTCAGCTTCGGCAATGCATTCAGCTTCGGCTCTAGCAGTGTCAGCGGCACGCTGAGCTGTAGCAGCGCTAACGCTTTTAGCGACCATTTTTCTAACAGCTGCGGGTGTGATGGTGGATGAGGTAGCTTTCTTCTTGACCATTTTTCTAAAATACCAAGAAATAAACACCAAGATTAAGAAATCATCGATCGATAATAAAAGTGATTACACATTATAAATATCATAATAGTCAAGATCACCACTTTAAATCAATGATATGATATCTTTATGAATGACAATAAGTGAATCATGATTTTTCTCAACAAAATCATAACATATATAAGGACATAAGGATCGGTTCGGCATACATTACCGATGAATAGTATCACAACACAAGAATATAAGAAATACAACCATATGATACATAGAATACATCATTACATAGTATTGTTCACAACCATAGTTTACAACATCATAATTCTTGTTTCCAAAGTTACAAACCAAAAGGATACAAGCCTTAATGCCTCATATGGCAGCTTTATGATACATACTTAGATGAAGATGACTAGAATCTACGCATCTCCTGATGCGTCATCATGACGACGGCGAATCTCCTCAACCATGGCTGTCAAATCTCGGATCTGCTGCTCACGTGCTCGATCTCTCTCCTCGAGGTCATCAATCCTCTCCTCTAGGATAGCAGTGTGAGCATGAGCGGATGCAAGCTCGTGATGCAAGACTCTCTCTCGGCCTAAGGCAGTGTCTCTCAAAGTACTGGCATCTCGAACAGTAGTCTCAAGCCTCTGGGTTAATCTGGTCACGGCCTCTCTCGCCTCCACAATCTGAGTACTCATCATATCAAACACAATCTTAATAGAGTAGCGACCTATCACGAGGTTCTCAACCTCCTCCTCCAGGCTCTCTATCCTAACCAGTGGAATCTCATCATAATGCGCCAGGAGCTCACTCAACTGGTCTTCGTGTCTAACGAGTCTCGTAGCCAACAGAGGAATGGTGTGGTGTACAGGCTCACCGGTAACATGCAGAACTGGAGCTGGTGCAGTAGTTGAGCTCTCTCCAAGCTCGAATGAACTAGGTGCTCCCTCCTCTTCTCTCCAACGACGAAGTAGTGGTATCAAGAATGACCATCGCCTAGCACCGGCCTTCTTCCTTGGTCCAGGCTGAGCATCTACTTGGGTAGGCATGTAAGGATCAGTCGGTGATGGAGAATAGCATCTAATGCCAAGCGGCAAAGGTGGCTCACTGAAAGTGTCTAATGGAGGTGATGCTGTAGGCGGTGATGAAACAGGAACAGTGGTGGTCTGATGGTAGAACACAGTAGGTGGCAGTGGTGGTGAAGTAGCAGTAGGTGGAACAGTAGGTGTAGCTGGTGATGACTGAGTAGGTGGTGACTGAGCTAATGGTATCACATGAGTCATAGTGATGGATCGTACACGCTTCCTAGCGGTGTGTATGAAGGTCGTACCCTTACGATGTAGTCTATAAGGCACTCCAAACGGCTCAGGCTCGTAAGGCTTAAGAACACGGATCCTACGTCGGCAACGACGGATCGGTAGGGAAGATGATCCAGAAGAGTCTGATGAAGCAGAGTCAGTGCTCTTGGATGACTTGGATGATCCATCATCCACAGCGACATCTGAAGCAGGTAGCCATTGCTGCGACTCGTAGTACTGGTCTAGGGTCATGGTAGCAAATGCATTATGCTCTTGAGAGCCAGAAATCATAGCTGGAACAGTAGGATAACCTGACGGCGTCAGGATCGCAACCTGACGCCGTCAGGAAGGAGCAAAAACAACTGATTACTTTTTCTCGTTTTCTGAGCTACTTATAATTTTTTGGAATTTTCCAGGTCTTAATTTTTCAGAAATTCTGTAAACATCCATTCCACAAGCATTATATCTTAGTTTAGTAGAGTCCTATATATATTATTACCGCCGATTTTACGCGAAGGTTTCGTTTGTTTTCTTCGAGTGTGCAGGTTTAATTTACCAAGAAGAAGATAGAGAAGGAGCTTTTCATGCAAACGTTCTTCTTGAAGAGATGTAACCACCACGTTACACGGATCCTACCGAGCTAATCAGGGGAGTATTAGTTTCTTTCATCTTTTATTACCTTCCATTATCATAACTTTGATACTTTCGGGGAACATTGGGGACAATCTTCAGTTTAAGTGTAGGGAGGGAAAATATAACTGGAACTTTGAAACTATGCTTACCCTTGATTATTTGCTTTGTCCAATTGCATTTGTGTAATAAACAATGAGAAAATGTCGGTTAGGGTAATTTTGGCACCAAATTTAAAATTTTTCATGACATATAGGAGTGGGTCATTAGTCTTAATAAAGCGTCTCATGGATAGGAAGTTGCATGACTAGCACAAAAACCCTTTACCACTTAAATTCCACCCAAAATGTGAGGATCGCCCTTAGATTAGTAGGAATTAAAGCATTCATCTTTAATGCTTAGAGTGTGAACCGCTAGTATAATAGATTCTAGAACTTGTTTTGTGATGCATCCCGAGATCGCTAGTAAGACTAGACTTGTGTAGTTAGGAATAAATAAATGATAAGAGGCATTAGGATAACCCTTGTTTGATACCCGTAATATAATTACTTCTTCCACCTCGGTTGAGTAATTCCCCCACACCCTTGCGTTGTACTCAACCTTAGTACACGATACCCCAAGTTAACCCCTCTGAGCCTATCCTTTTCGCGGTTCTCGTGATGTTTCGGTTTTCCGGAATATCAATGAAGAGCATTGTTTACAATCCAACCCCAAATGTACACCCAAATCGCCTTAGCCTACCTTGTATGCACTCACTTTTAGTGCATTATTGTTATCACCCTAAACCCTTAGTTCAATTATCTTGTTGCTTGCATAAGTTGCTAAGTCGAGTCATATCCTTTGTATACAGTTTTGGGACGATTGGGACTCATGGGAAAAGTTAAATTTTATGAGATGACGGGAAGGGAACGTTAAATTCAAATTCCCGTTATTTGCATAATAATGTACTCCAAGTGGTTTGATCTTTTCAATTCGGGTCATATTAGTGTTAGAGTAATAAAAACTCAAGTGTAGGGATGTGCCTATAAATCCCTATCATTTTGATGTTATCGTAGAGGATGGTAGAGTAAAAGTGTATGAAAAAAAAAGAGTGTTCAAAAAATAAAATAAAAATAAAAATAATAACATACGGGCTACCATCCTACATCTATCTTTTGATTTATGTTTGTTTCAGTTATCTAGAGTCTAGAGTGTCGAGTCTTGGCTTAGCAACATCATTCTTCACATGCTTGTAACATAAAGATTTTTGACTTGCCACCACTAAATAGCCTATCCCACCAAACCCTTGGTTTCCCTACCGTAAGCCTTACATTACAACCCTTTAAAAGACCTCTTGGATAGTATTTCCTAGGTGCTTACGCCAAAGCGATGGAGCTTTGATCTAATCTCAAGCCTATGGTAATCTATGTACTAGGACCGGTTAATGAGTGTTTATCTTCCATTTCCAACTTGTTATATTTCATATACACCCGAGAGATGTGAGTATCCAAACACCCCATGTGAGGTGCTAGTATGTAATTTCCGTGCTTGTTATGACTTTTGCGGGGCTTATATGTGTTGTGAATTGTTCTAAACTAATGCTTCATGACCTCTAACTTATAAATTTATTGGCTAAAAGCACATTTGCTTGAGGACAAGCAAATACCAAGTGTAGGGATATTTGATAAGGTTTTAAAATGTACCTTTTTGAGGGGTCGTTTAAGCCTTTATTTGATCACTTTTGTATCCGTTATTACTTAATATCGTTCCTTCTCACTTTTTAGGTATCTTGAAGGCAAAATGCTGGAATGACACTTATTCGGACGAAAAGGCGCGAATATACGAAGAAAATGGCCAAAGTCAAGAATCGAGACACTCAGGCTGCTGGAGCTGAAGGGGAAGGCGTCAGGCACAAGTTAGTGACGCCGTCGGACAACTTTTGTGACGGCTCAGTAGCCAAATCGCTTATTTACAAGTGACGGCTTCAGGTTTTAAAAGAGTAGGTCGTCTCAACTTAGACGGCCTAGATTTGATCCGCACGACGTCGAGAGGGGATGGCGTCACAAGCATAAGGTGACGCCGTCGCAAGACTAACGTGGCCAAGACGAAACCCTAATGACGGCGATCCAATGGCGTCACAAATCAAGGGTGACGCCGTCGCATTTGTAATCTTATATATAGAATCCGAATTTTTTAGTTTTCAGTGTGTAGTCGTTTGGAGTAAAAACCTAAATCGAACCAAGGCTGTCTTGTTTAGTATTTTAGGGTTCCATACCCTATCTTACATCAAGATAAGTGTTTTACTTCATTAATTTAATTATGTCTTCAATTAATTGTGTGTATGCTTGCATGTTTCCCATGTCCGGCTAATTTACTTGTGTGTTTGCTTAGGGAATATGAAACTTAATTATTGAATATTGATTGGTTGTTTCTTTTCTTAATTGTTAATGATCTAGTATTGCGATAGGTCATCCGTTGTGTAGTTAATGCTTGATTAATCTTTGTGAACCTTAGCTTATAGTACCTAGAGTCATTGTAGGCTAAACCATCCGAAGAGTACCTTGGAGTTAAGTTTATAAATCCTAGAGATTTTGTAGGCAATAACCTTTGGTAGTTTCAAAGAGTTAGGGATAAACGCTTACCCTACGACCTTAGACACACAACGCGATTAAGAATAAGGACGTGACAATTCAACCATCAATAGGAAATAATTAAGGAGTAATAAAACCTAAGTAAACACATCTTTAAATCATCATACGAGCACACAATAATTAGACATAGACTACATACACCTCAGTTTAGATAATTAGATAAGTAGAAGTAATCGGTAGAAATACCAACCCCCCCCCAAATCCAAACCTGAGATTCGTACCTTTTCATTTCCTAAAAAACATAAAAAGATAAAAAATAATCTTCCTCAACCCCAACCTTAGCGTAGTAACTTCTCACTAGCATTCCTATTCCCCTAGAGAACGATATCAATTCCCGTGGCTTACCCTAATACTACACTACAACGATTAGGTTCACTGCCTAGGGTGTTGAAAAACTTGCTCGACGAAAAGGAAGTTCCTTTGACCCCGAACGACGCGTGTAGCGTAATCAAGTTTTTGGCGCCGGAATAGAATAGCTAGTTAGGAGTCCTCCTCGTTTAGGTTTCCTTGCTTGATTCCTATCAAGTAAGCTTTTTTCCCATTTTTAGCTTCCTCGTAGTCTATCCCCCTTTTTCGTGACCTTTGTTAGTAATCCCATCACTTTTCATCATTGAAGGTGATAACCAACCACCATTCATCAACCTACCACCAAATGACCCGCCAAGAGCCCGTACTCTTGGTGAATACTCGATACCAAGCCACCTAGGCTATAGGAACACCATTGAGCTTCCCGACCAAGCCCAAACTACGGCCCTGCGATCCTACACCATCCGGTTGGTGCAAAACGGATGTGCATTCCATGGACTTCGTTCCGAAGATCCTAATCAGCATCTTAAGGATTTCCTTAAAATTGTCGATTCCATCGACCTCGATGCTACTACTCGGGAGACCACGCGTCTGCGTCTCTTCCAATTCTCTCTACGGGACCAAGCTAGTAATTGGCATGAGCGACTTCCCGCCGGCTCCATCTCAAGTTGGGATGATCTCACCTCTCGCTTCCTTGCTCAATTTTTCCCACCGGGGAGAACCACTAAGCTTAGGAATGATATCTTGATGTTCCAACAACGTCAAGGTGAATCTCTCTACGAAGCATGGACTCGATTCAAGGACTTACTCCATAGAGTCCCTCATCACGGCATTGATCTTTGGCTCCAAGTCCAACTCTTCTATGATCATGTCAACTTCCCCACTAAGCGATCCATTGACCAAGCGGCCGGTGGAAAACTTAGTGATCTCACCGTGGAAGAATCGTGGGGTATAATAGAGGACCTTGCTCTCTATGACAACGAAAGTTGGAATGACCCCCGTGAGTTGCCCAAAACCGTAAAGGAAATCTCCTTGCCTCCCCTCGACTCACAATATTCCGACCATAGGATGCTCAAACTTGAAGATCAAGTCAAATTCCTAATGAGCTCCTACAATAATCCTAAGTCTTCACGCCATGTGAACAAAGTTTCTTCCTCATGTGAGCCATGTAGTGATTCTCATAACACTCATGGTTACACGAGATTCCCCGAACAAGCTTCCGTTGACTACGCATCCTCGCGTACCAATGGAACGGGAGGAAGATTCCCTACAACACCCGGACCTAGGACTTTCAATGACGCCCGAGAAGTGTGGAAGGGCAAACCCGACTTCTATTGGGGACAAACCAAAGAATTCACATCTAATGATTTCTCTTGGCCCCCATCTCATGGCCCTACCCAACAAAACATAGAAGGGATGTTGCAAAACATAGTCGCATCCCAAGAATCTCAAATAGCTATGCTCTCGGAATGTTTTAACCAACAACAAGCCAATATGGATAGGAAGATAGATAACCTCATGAAAGCCATAACCAATAGTGATAAGAAGGATAATGCTATCTCAACTCCCAAAGCTCCCGGTGTAGAGATTAAGGACCCAAGAAAGTTAGCTAAGCTTGTTCAATTCGTCAATACCATCACCTTAGTGAATCCCAATAGAACAAATGACGAAGCAAACCAAGAAACGGTACTTGAGGTTAGTGAAACTCCTAAGGATGAAACAACCGAGGAAGTAGATGAAGTAGACCATGACTATTTCAATAAGTTTCCTACGGAAGAAGAACTCTCTCGCCACCCTCACTTAGTACGTGACCTCCGTCACATGTATGTTAGGAAAAGCCCTAGGATCAAGTTTCGGAACCCTTGGAATCTTAACATACCATATTGCATAGGACACCTTTTTGTGGTGAAAGCATACATTGACCGCAAGTCCCCAATAAATATCATGACTAGCACCTATTATGATTGGGTAATGAAGAAGCCTATCCCAACTAGGCAAGACCCCGATAATCCTAGGGTTAGTTGCAATATTCTTGGTAGAGTTAAGGGATTGCCCGTCTATGTAGGTATTTTCATGTTTCCTACGGATTTCATAGTGGTGAATGATATTAGTACGGCCATAGATCCTAGCTTGTCCCACGTTATTCTAGGAAAGCCTTTCATAGAAAACGCCGGGATGACTTATGATCCATCGTTAGGGATAGTAAGATTCAAGGATGAGACCGATGATGTAGCTTACCAAATGCCGTTTAAGATTGAGAAGTTTTCATCACTCTCCAATGATGAAAAGGAACTTAAACTATCGGTCTACTATAGGAATGAGGAGGATAAGGAGAAGGGAGTAGATTATGTAATGGCCAAGATTCTAGGTTTCTATAAGGATTGCTTGAAACTAGGACCGGAGTATAGGACCGATTGGGGAGAAGATGACCTCTTAGAAAAGTGCATCATAGGGCACTTCTACAACATGGAACCCTCCAATGGTGACCGTCATGAGGAAGAAGGTGACAGTAGTGAAATCACGTAGGGGCACGACTTCGAGTCTAGCTACAAGACTCATAAATAAAGAAAAGCGCTTCGTGGGAGGCAACCCATGCTTAATTGTTTGCTTGTTTGTGTCGTATATGTTTTATTGATTCTTTATTCTCATGTTTAAATTTGGAAAAATGCTTTATTTTGTCTTTAACCTCGTCTTAATTACATATAAAGGTATTTTACATAAGGGATAAGTGTAGGGACGATTATACACGTTTTCAAAAGAAACGTAAACATGAGAATTACAATTATGTAAAAGATATACATGTGTGTTTGTTCGAGTCAAATGCTTGTATCGAGTCATAATGGATGTTTTGCAGGAAATTTTTCCAGATTCTAAAGATGTAAATTTTCCGTAATTTTTTCCAGAAAATCGCAGACCAGTTTTTGTCAGGATAACTGACGGCGTCGGATCGCAACGATGGCGTCAGGAAGGAACAAAACAACGATTACTTTTCTCGTTTTCGAGCTACTTATAATTTTTGGAATTTTCCAGGTCTTAATTTTCCAGAAATTCTGTAAACATCCATTCCACAAGCATTATATCCTAGTTTAGTAGAGTCCTATATATATTATTACCGCTGATTTTACGCGAAGGTTTCGTTTGTTTTCTTCAAGTGTGCAAGTTTAATTTACCAAGAAGAAGATACATAAGATGAGAAGGAGCTTTTCACGCAAACGTTCTTCTTGAAGAGATGTAACCACCACGTTACACGGATCCTACCGAGCTAATCAGGGGAGTATTAGTTTCTTTCATCTTTTATTACCTTCCATTATCATAACTTTGATACTTTCGGGGAACATTGGGGACAATGTTCAGTTTAAGTGTAGGGAGGGAAAATAAAACGGGAACTTTGAAACTATGCTTACCCTTGATTATTTGCTTTGTCCAGTTGCATTTGTGTAATAAACCATGAGAAAATGTCGGTTAGGGTAATTTTGGCACTAAATTTAAAATTTTTTATGACATATAGGAGTGGGCCATTAGTCTTAATAAAGCGTTTCATGGATAGGATGTTGCATGACTCGCACAAAAACCCTTTACCACTTAAATTCCACCCAAAATGTGAGGATCGCCCTTAGATTAGTAGGAATTAAAGCATTCATCTTTAATGCTTAGAGTGTGAACCGGTAGTATAATAGATTCTAGAACTTGTTTTGTGATGCATCCCGAGATCGCTAGTAAGACTCCACTTGTGTAGTTAGGAATAACTAAATGATAAGAGGCATTAGGATAACCCTTGTTTGATACCCATAATATAATTACTTCTTCCACCTCGGTTGAGTATTTCCCCCACACCCTTGCGTTGTACTCAACCTTAGTACACGATACCCCAAGTTAACCCCTCTGAGCCTATCCTTTGCGCGGTTCTCGTGATGTTTCGGTTTTCTGGAATATCAATGAAGAGCATTGTTTACAATTCACCCCTAAATGTACACCCAAATCGCCTTAGCCTACCTTGTATGCACTCACTTTTAGTGCATTATTGTTATCACCCTAAACCCTTAATTCAATTATCTTGTTGCTTGCATAAGTTGCTAAGTCGAGTCATATCCTTTGTACGCAGTTTTGGGACGATTGGGACTCATGGGAAAAGTTAAATTTTATGAGATGACGGGAAGGGAACGTTAAATTCAAATTCCCTTTATTTGCATAATAATGTATTCCAAGTGTTTTGATCTTTTCAATTCGGGTCATATTAGTGTTAGAGTAATAAAAACTCAAGTGTAGGGATGTGCCTATAAATCCCTATCATTTTGAGGTAATCGTAGAGGATGGTAGAGTAAAAGTGTATGAAAAAAAAAAAAAAACATACGGGCTACCATCCTACATCTATCTTTTGATTTATGTTTGTTTCAGTTATCTAGAGTCTAGAGTGTCGAGTCTTGGCTTAGCAACACCATTCTTCGCATGCTTGTAAGATAAATATTTTTGACTTGCCACCACTAAATAGCCTATCCCACAAAACCCTTTGTTTCCCTACCGTAAGCCTTACATTACAACCCTTTAAAAGACCTCTTGGATAGTCTTTCCTAGGTGCTTATGCCAAAGAGATGGAGGTTTGATCTAATCTCAAGCCTATGGTAATCTATGTACTAGGACCGGTTAATGAGTGTTTATCTTCCATTTCCAACTTGTTATATTTCATATACACCCGAGAGATGTGAGTATCCAAACACCCCATGTGAGGTGCTAGTATGTAATTTCCGTGCTTGTTATGACTTTTGCGGGGCTTATATGTGTTGTAAATTGTTCTAAATTAATGCTTCATGACCTCTAACTTATAAATTGATTGGCTAAAAGCACATTTGCTTGAGGACAAGCAAATACCAAGTGTAAGGATATTTGATAAGGTTTTAAAATGTACCTTTTTGAGGGGTCGTTTAAGCCCTTATTTGATCACTTTTCAATCCGTTATTACTTAATATCGTTCCTTTTCACTTTTTAGGTATCTTGAAGGCAAAATGCTGGAATGACACTTATTCGGACGAAAAGGCGCGAATATACGAAAAAAATGGCCAAAGTCAAGAATCGAGACACTCAGACTGCTGGAGCTGAAGGGGACGGCGTCGGGCACAAGTTAGTGACGCCGTCAGACAAATTTTGTGACGGCTCAGTAGCCAAATCGCTTATTTACAAGTGACGGCTTCAGGTTTTAAAAGAGTAGGCCGTCTCAACTCAGACGGCCTAGATTTGATCCAGACGACGTCAGAGACTGAAGGGGACGGCATCACAAGCATAAGTTGACGCCGTCGCAAGACTAACGTGGCCAAGACGAAACCCTAATGACGGCGACCCGACGGCGTCACAAATCAAAGGGTGACGCCGTCGCATTTGTAATCTTATATATAGATTCTGAATTTTTTAGTTTTCAGTGTGTAGTCTTTTGGAGTAAAAACCTAAACCGAACCAAGGCTGTCTTGTACAGTATTTTAGGGTTCCATACCCTATCTTACATCAAGATAAGTGTTTTACTTCATTAATTTAATTATGTCTTCAATTAATTGTGTGTATGCTTGCATGTTTCCCATGTCCGGCTAATTTACTTGTGTGTTTGCTTAGGGAATATGAAACTTAATTATTGAATATTGATTGGTTGTTTCTTATCTTAATTGTTAATGATCTAGTATTGCAATAGGTCATCCATTGTGTAATTAATGCTTGATTAATCTTTGTGAATCTTAGCTTATAGTACCTAGAGTCATTGTAGGCTAAACCATCCGAAGAGTAACTTAGAGTTAAAGTTTATAAATCCTAGAGATTTTGTAGTCATTAACCTTTGGTAGTTTCAAAGAGATAGGGATAAACGCATACCCTACGACCTTAGACACACAACGCGATTAAGAATAAGGACGTGACAATTCAACCATCAATAGGAGATAATTAAGGAGTAATAAAACCTAAGTAAACACATCTTTAAATCATCATACGAGCACACAATAATTAGACATAGACTACATACATCTTAGTTTAGATAATTAGATAAGTAGAAGTAATCGGTAGAAATACTAACCCCCCCAAATCCAAACCCCGAGATTCGTACCTTTCCATTTCCTAAAAAACATAAAAAGATAAAAAATAATCTTCCTTAACCCCAACCTTAGCGTAGTAACTTCTCACTAGCATTCCTATTCCCCTAGAGAACGATATCAATTCCCGTGGCTTACCCTAATACTACACTACAACGATTAGGTTCACTGCCTAGGGTGTTGAAAAACTTGCTCGACGAAAAGGAAGTTCCTTTGACCTCGAACGACGCGTGTAGCGTTATCAGGTATTTTGGAAGGTGGGAGGACAAAATTTTGGATTTCTTGAAAGGGATTGTTTGCACTAGGTGATTCATCTAAGTTGGAAGATCTTTTGGATGACATGGTGGTATTTATTTGTGAAGATGAGATGAATATTCAAGCATTTTGGGAATCCTATTTATAGAAAAATAATGCATTGTAATGAATGCTTGACCCAAAATATGGATTAAAATCTAATGATTAGATATGAATTTAAGGCATGTGATCATGAGAACACAAGCATTAAAGAACATACTCCAAAAGAAATAAAAAATAAATGATGAAAAATATTGAAGTTTTCATCCAAAGTGAGAAAAATAGAAGATAAAACTAGCTTCTGTCTCACGAATCCCACGGATCCTTCCCTTGAGGGATCCATACAGCATTAAGGTTGGGATCAGTGGTACTGGTGATACAGGCAGCTCAAAATTTTCCTTTTGGAAACATTTGTGCCTAGTGTGTGCCTATATGCAAACCATTTGGAGTTGCGGTTAACTCGACTCCTAAAAAGAAAAGAAAAATAAACCGGAAGTGGAAAAGCACACTATTATGTGAGATAACCCGAGTGCTCCTAATTCATTGTTGCTTAAATGAATGTACCCGAAAACACATATTAGTTATGTGTCTTCTTTAGCATTCAAAAGACATGAGATGCAAAGAAAACGGGTTTTTACTTTGTATTAATAATGAACAAGCGATTTGTCCTAGACGTGAGAAATGGATTTTGTGAAAGTGATACGGGAAGAGGTATCATTTTAGAAAACATTTTGAAAAGAGGTTTCTATGTGTGAATAAAACGTTTATCCTTTAAAAAGAAAATGTGTATGTGATAACATCAAATAGTCCTGAATATTTAGTGTCAATTTACCCTGATAATGCTTGTAATTTATATCATTTATATGGATTTACGCTTGTTTTCCACTTTCAGGTAAATTACGAGCGTTGGAGCTAAAGAGACGCGGAATTGGAGAATTATCAATGATTTATCGGAGTATGCTCATTTTGAAGAAGTTACGGCGTAACTCATCTCTCACATTATGGCGTAAGCGTGACTCAGAAAACCAACTCATCAGAAGATTACGGCGTAACTCTCCCAAAGGATTACGCCGTAACTATATTAGGTCAAATGAGGTTCCACGCCACTGATAACTACGCCGTAACTATTGAATAAACACCGGCGTAACCAAGATATATTGAAGATACGGCATAACTACTTCTAAGGTTACGCCGTAACCAGCAGATCTAGTGCAAATTACGAAGAAATAGATGATTATGGCGTAACTATTATATTAGTTACGCCGTAACCCAGATCTAGCCTATAAATACCCCACGATTTCTAGCATTTCCAATCATCTCATTCCACACACCACAACCAAAGAACGTGGGAAGAAGCCAAAGGCAGGTCTAGAGGAGCATACGGAGCTATCTCCAAGGGAGAAATCACTCCCCTACAATAAGCATTAGCATTTTATCTTTTCTTTACTTTCGATTCCTGTATTTCGTAACATTAAATATTGAATTGATTTGTATTGTTAATATGAGCGGCTAAGCACCACTTGGTGCTGGCCTAGTTATGATTCCTTAATTGTTTCATTTGCGTTTACATTACTTCCGTATAATTATTTCTAAGTGTATGCATGCATAGTTTATTGGTAGCTACCCTTTTTTCGGTAGTTTTGAATGGCGGTAGAGGCTAGTTGCTTAGGAGATATGACCAACTTACCCTAAGTGAGTAGATTGAGACAGGAAGGGTTAGATATGACCAACTGATGACCCTTTCTACTTATGCGATTTGACCAACTGATCACCTACCATTTGGATGAACTTAAGAATTAGGGGGTGAGTGTTTAAGTTGTTAACGCCCGGGCACTCACTATTATAAGTCTAGCATGTAGCGGTACTTAATGACTCGGCTTAGGGGACCAGGAACAACTGGACTTTTGAGGGGACACCTGACTTCTCCAGTGGTGGCATCTTTGCTGATAGTATAGGGCGAATTGACCAAATGCTGTCCTCTCGACTTTGACCCCACCTGAAGTAATTGGAAGTAATTAGACGTAGACATTACTAGCTAGGATGATTAACTAGGTTAGCACCACTCTCCTCTATTGATTGAACCTTTGCCTTTTATTTGCTTTAGTAGTTATTTAATTAATTCCTTATCGAAATCATATTAAAATCTATGACACCTAGACTTAGTAATAATCCAACACACATAGCTCTTGGGACGACCTCGGTTTTACCGAATACTACACTACACACGACCAGGTACACTGCCCGTTAGTGCATTTGGGTATACCATAGGTATAACGAGACTATATAAATATTAAAACCTGGTCGGTAAAACCTGCATCAAGTTTTTGGCGCCGCTGCCGGGGAGTTATATTAGGATTGCTATTAAGTCTTTCATTTTCGTTTTAAAATTTCTAAAATTCTCACGATCAATATTCAAGTTTTCAGGTACCATGGAAGTTGTTAACATTGATGATCTCACTCTTGAGGAATATTTGGCGTTGACAAGAGCAGAACAAGGGCCGGGGCTCATAAGACCGGCGATTGATGTTCATTTCGAAATTAAAGACTAATTTATGAGGGACCTTGGTGCAAACCCTTTTTCAGGAAACAGGGACGAAGATGCATATGAGCACGTTGAAAATGTCCTATACATCGCAAGCCTTTTCAACATTCCGAGCGTGTCTCATGATCTTTGTTATCTTTGGGTATTCCCATGACTCTTCTTGGGCCAGAAGATGGATTGAAAGATTGCCCGCCGGGGCAGTTAATACTTGGGCTCTACTAAAGAAGCATTTCATTCAGAGGTATTGTCCTCCATTGAAGATCTCTAACCAGCTCTTGGAAATCCATAATTTCAAACAAGAAGACGATGAAACGTTGTAACAAGCCTGGGATAGATACAACGATCTCCTTTACAAATGTCCTACACATGATCTGAATAACCAGCAAAAAAGGTCAACATCTTCTACAAAAGGGATCAACGTAACTACAAGACAGATGCTGGACTATCAAGGACCTATCCCGAACATGACTCCTGCTCTAGCAATTGAAGCCATTCAAAAAATGACCGATCATTCTAAAAAATGGCACGACGGAGGAAGCAAAAGAAACCAAAGCGGAAGTTTTGACGGAATTGCAGCAATCGTTAGTAAAATTGAAAATCTAAGTCGAGACATGCTGAAAATCAGAGAAAACGTTCATGCCATCCAAGTGGGTTTTGAAAGCTGTGGGGGGGAGGACATCTCACGAAGAATTGTCCTCACGTTGACGAAGAAAATATAATTGAAGAAGCCAAATATGGAGAAAATCGACCGTTTTACGAAGATAATCGAAATAGTAATGCCGGAAATTACAACCGTGGGCCTTATGGAGAAAGAAAGCCCAAACTTGAAGAAACAATTAACAAATTCACGGAAAGTTCACCCAAAGACAAAAGGAACAAGATGAGTGGTTAAAAGAATTCCGGAAAACACGTGAAGCCTTTCCAATCACGACACAACCCTAAAAAACCTTGAATCCATGATGGAAAAGCTTAGTGAGAAAGTAAGGATGAATAACACTAAACCAGAAGGATCAAAACCCACAATGGAATGTAAAGTTATTTTTGCTGATAATAACCCTAAGATACAGGCCGATTCTCACACTGAAGATACGGATTCTGGTGAAAATTCCGTCGACAGATCGGAGTTACGCCGTAACCTTACTAAGGAGTTACGTCGTAACTATGTTTTTGACAGCGATCGTGGAATTATGGCAGATATTGATATGGACGATTCAATCAAGTTACGCCGTAACCAAACATATGAGTTACGGCGCAACTGGGATACATGGGCAGACGAATTCCTCGAAGTGGACGAATGAGGAACTCAGGTAATTAACGGATGGTCCCACGACATTAAATTATGCCCTTTGTCCCCATCTAAAAAGAAATATCACTGGTGCAAAAAGATACCCGTAGCAAAAGGGGACTGGTATGATTTATGGGCCTCGTGTGACCCGAGAGATGAAATGTGTGATAGAGGATGCGATAAGGATAGGGTCAAAAATAACAAATTCATGTGGGCCGCATATACTGATGATGAAAGATTGGAAAAACTCTCCCTCGAGGAAGAAGAGGAACCGCCTATCACTCAGTGGTGTACTCCGATAATCATAACTGACGATGAATCCACACGAGCATGGCTTACATGCGACCCTTTCCGCGAATATTGCAACGGTGGTGATAGTTTGAAAGAAGAAGAATGGACGTGCCCTCACGAGCTTGAAAGACATAATATCAAATTCGGAGATTTAACATTTGATGATTGGTATGCGATACAATTCGGGAATGCTAGAATTAACCCGAACCTTCTTAAAAAGCTCAAGATTGACTACGAGGATTATAATCAGAAAAAGGAATTGGTTAATAATGACATCTACTGCATGGAAGTTCCTTTAAGTGGAACTGATAACAATGAAACCCGAAGTCATTGGTGTGAAAAGATAAAATCTCCTGGGGAAGTCTTCTGGGCATCATGCAACCCTTATGACGATAAATGTAACGGGGGAAGCAGCTTAATGAGAATGGGAGAGGATGAATTCTTTTGGACCTCAACCAACGATAAAGAAAGGACAAGTTTGCCTTGGCTAGACAACTTGGGGTTTGACAATTGGGTGAAGATCAAGTATGGACAAGTAGACACATTGACAAGGGAAAAGATTTGGAAAGAATACATGAGTAATGAAAATTCAAATGATGAGAGTCCCAATAACTCGAGTGAATTAACAGTTGAGGATGACAAAGAGTTGGTAAGAAATGAGAAGGAAGAATGCAAATGTGTACTGGTAGAAAATTTGCTCGATGAGGAATGGTTTAAAGGTACCGAGTCTGACGACGATGACATTGAGGGAATTCTAGATTATCTTGAGTTGCAAGGGAAAGAGGAATTTATTGACCCCAATGATGAAGCATATGAGCAATGGAGGTGCAAACTCCTTGGGATTCCCTATAAGAGGCCACCCCCGATTATTGCCGAAAAATATGAGTTCACTCGATACCACTTGGGGCTGGAGGAAATATTTTGCAAAATTCAGAAGATCGAGACTAAAGAATACCTGCCGCAAATGTCGCTTGGGTCAGGCATAACTTGATGAAATACATGGAGGAAGTTGGCCAAGTCCTAAGGCCACCATAAAGCCCCGAGGCTCTGAGTCTAACTTAAAGACTCGTAAATAAAGAAAAGTGCTCTTTCGAGAGACAACCCAAATTATCCCTTTCTTTTGTTTTATTTTCATTTTTGTAGGGTTTTGTGTTTTTAACCATTTTTGCAGGAAACTTGGAGTGATTTCTGCTGCAGCTTGCTGAACTGACCATAGTTACGGCGTAACTCATCTCAGTGGTTACGCCGTAACCTACCCCTTGCAGCAGAATTTCAGATGCATTACCGATTACGGCGTAACACCATCTCAGTGATTACGCCGTAGCTACACTCTTATAGCGTATGCCAGGTTTTTCCTAGTTACGGCGTAACTCCTTTTAAGAGTTACGACGTAACTTTCCTCTGCTTTACTTCTTTCATTTTAAAACACAATAACCTTGTATTAGTATTTTAAATGAACTTTGTGGGTGTGTTCCTTGTAAACGCTCACGAGACTTCACTCGTCCACTTGGGACACCAAGTGGTTTAAAAGGCTTGTTGCATATGCTAAATGCAACCGTGATTCCTACGAAAGTGAGTAACGTTTTTTTTTTTTTTTTTTTTTTTTTTTTTTTTTCATTTTTTTCTTTTTAGTATTATGCTTGTCGGTAGTGTGATTTCAGGGATTGAAGTTTGTTCATGGATGCTTATACGAAGGCACGTTTCTTTTTCGTGGGCCTTCTTTCTTTTTGGAGCAAATTTCAGGAAAGTTCTCGCTCTAATTCTACTTTTATCTTCACCTTTATTTAACGCTTAGTACAAAAGGGACTTTGTACAATTCAAGTGGGGGGACGGGAGTAGAATTATCTCTTGAACTTTATTTTGCCCTCATTTTTCTAGTTTATTTTGAAAAATTATGCCATTTTTAAAAATTTGACATGTTTTTCTTAACCTAACTAGATTAGACCTTAGCCGAGCACATACAACCCTTGATATTATATGGTGAGATTAGCCTTATCCGTTTCCAATATTTTACCCCAAATCCACCAAATTATGAGTGTGCCGGTAGCTTGTAAACTTTAGAACTTGGCCTTTGCATCATTTCGAGACCATAGACGAGGTATGTTGAGTTAGCTCGATGTATTTGGACTTTTCAGTTTAAGAAGGCAATATTATAGGATTATCACCCAAATAGCCTACCATTGTGTGTCTATCGAGTAGTCACCTCGACTTCTCGACCCCCCATGTGAAACCCTTTTGTTGCACTCTCATTTAGTGCAAGATACCCCTAGATACACCCATCTGAGCCATTCCTTTCAATTTGTTAACCCAATATATTGTTTCGATACACATTAGCCTACCCTGTAGTCTTTATTTCTGATTGGGAAGTCATCATTTTCCTAAGTTCAAGGTTCAAGTGGAAAGGTTTGGAAATCACACTTTCGTCGATGATATATTCTTGAAGATCATTAAAGACCCCCCGAATTCCCGTTGTTCATCTCAAGTGGGGGGATATTATGTTTAGTTGTTATAGTTATGATTAAAAAAAAATAGTTGTTATGTTATTGAGTTATTGTAAAGTGCATTGTTATAAGCACTATGTTATGAGCTTTATATAGATTTAGTATCGAGGAGGCCACCTCGGTCACATTCAAAGATTGGAGTTGGTAATTTTACCAACAGTTGGAAAAAAGGTAGTGTGCCCATCATGACGTCCTCTAATGACACACCTACCTAGTATTTCATGATCCGGTTTCTTGACTTCAAAGCTTGAACTTTGGGCAAACGGTAAGTGGTGATGACTTGGTTATAGATTTAGACTACCTGCTTGATTTTTATTTTACACCATTTATATATCCCATGTCTTATCCTACCCTTTAGTCACGAAGCGTGTCTAGCTGATGCTGCGAGCAATTTTTGGTGTCTTGGCCATGGATTTGGTCATGTATCATTGATTTTGTCCACTTCGCCGTGACATGTTAGTAATGACGAGTCACCCCCTTAACCTTTGTCGTGTCTACCCATATTGCCTTCGAAAATTGTTTAGCCCTTTACTTTAGTGGTGGAGATTTGTATAACCGCTAAGCTTATGATAGAATACATGCTATGACTGTGCGATTGAGTGATCACCCCGAAATTGACACTTAGAATAGTTGAGAGATTTGAGTGTTCCGTTCCCATTTCGTGAGGTGTTCGGCTTTGTTTTCTTCTAGCATAAGGGATTTGTAAACTTATATTTTCCAGGTTATGGGAGATATCTTTTTAGGAATCTTTCTAATAAGGTCTACTTGAGGGCAAGTAGAGTTCAAGTGGGGGGATATTTGATAACATCAAATAGTCCTGAATATTTAGTGTCAATTTCCCCTGACAATGCTTGTAATTTATATCATTTATATGGATTTACGCTTGTTTTCCATTGTTTTCCACTTTCAGGTAAATTGGAGCTAAAGAGACGCGGAATTGGAGAATTATCAAAGATTTATCAGAGTATGCTCATTTTGAAGAAGTTACGGCGTAACTCATCTCTCACATTAAGCCGTAACTAAAGCGTGACTCAGAAAACCAACTCATCAGAAGATTACGGCGTAACTCTCCCAAAGGATTACGCCGTAACTATATTAGGTCAAATAAGGTTCCACGCCGCTGATAACTACGCCGTAACTATTGAATAAACTCCGGCGTAACCAAGGCATATTGAAGATACGGCGTAACTACTTCTAAGGTTACGCCGTAACCAACAGATCTAGTGCAAATTACGAAAAAATAGAAGATTACGGCGCAACTATTATATTAGTTACGCCGTAACCCATATCTGACCTATAAATACCCCACGATTTCCAGCATTTTTAATCATCCCATTCCACACACCACAACCAAAGAACGTGGGAAGAAGCCAAAGGCAGTTCTAGAGGAGCATACGGAGCTATCTTCAAGGGAGAAATCACTCCCCTATGATAAGCATTAGCATTTTATCTTTTCTTTACTTTCGATTCATGTATTTCGCAACATTAAATATTGAATTGATTTGTATGGTTAATATGAGCGGCTAAGCAACTCTTGTTGCTGGCCTAGTTATGATTCCTTAATTGTTTTGTTTGCGTTTACATTAATTCCGTAAAATTATTTCTAAGTGTATGCATGCATAGTTTATTGGTAGCTACCCTTGTTTCGGTAGTTTTGAATGGCGGTGGAGGCTAGTTGCTTAGGAGATATGACCAACTGACCCTAAGTGAGTAGACTGAGACAGCAAGGGTAAGATATGACCAACTGACGACCCTTTCTACTTGTGCGATTTGACCAACTGATCACCTACCGTTTGGATGAACTTAAGAATTAGGGGGTGAGTGTTTAAGTTGCTAATGCCCGGGCACTCACTATAATAAGTCTAGCATGTAGCGGTACTTAATGACTCGGCTTAGGGGACCAGGAACAACTATACTTATGAGGGGACACGACTTCTCAGTGGTGGCATCTTTTCTGATAGGTTAGGGCGAATTGACCAAATGTTGTCCTCTCGACTTTGACCCCACCTGAATTAATTGGAAGTAATTAGACGTAGACATTACTAGCTAGGATGATTAACTAGGTTAGCACCACTCTCCTCTATTGATTGAACCTTTGCCTTTTATTTGATTTAGTAGTTAATTAATTAATTCCTTATCGAAATCTTATTAAAATTTGTGACACCTAGACTTAGTAATAATCCAACACACATAGCTCTTGGGACGTCCTCGGTTTTACCGAATACTACACTACACACGACTGGGTACACTGCCCGTTAGTGCATTAGGGTAGACCATAGGTATAACGAGACTACATAAATATTAAAACCTGGTCAGTAAAACCTGCATCAGTATGTAATTACGTGTTTGCACCTTGTACTTATCTTGAAAAATAAGAGAAAACTATGAGTTATAAGCGAAAACTTATCTTGGGTTTTGAAAATTCCCGTATTGCTTGTGAGTTGTGCGTAAAATAGAGATCCTAGACTCAGAAAGAAGAAGGCTAGTGTTTACAATACTTGTAGAGTTAAAAAGAAAATTACGACGATTGTTCCATGAGACCAAGACCAAGAAGAAGTAGGCTGAATTGTTCCCGCTTCAACGGTTTGGTGAGGACGTCGGCTATGTTGTCTTCGGACGCTACCTTCTCAATAGAGATGTTCCCCTTTTGAACGTTGTCTCTTAAGAAGTGATGATGAATCTCTATATGCTTTGTGCGAGAATGCAATACCGGATTCTTGCTTAAATCGATGGCACCTTTGTTGTGACATAGAATGGCTATGTCACTTAGATGAATATCGTAGTCAACTAACGCTTGTTTCATCCATAGTGCTTGTTGGCACGCTTTGCCGGCGGAGATATATTCGGATTCGGTTGTTGATATTGCTAATGCCGTTTGTTTCTTTGAGAACCAAGATGTTAAACAACATCCCAGAAAAGTACATACCCCACTTGTACTTTTTCGGTCAACGTAATCACCTGCATGGTCAGAATCTGCATATACAATTGTTTCTACTCCCATACCCTTAGGATACCATAATCCTAATTGAGTCGTACCCTTAATGTATCTAAATATCCTTTTGACGACCTCTAGATGTGATGTTTTAGGATCTTCTTGAAACCTAGCACATAGACAAACACTAAACATGATATCCGGCCTACTAGCCATGAGGTAGAGAAGACTACCAATCATGCCACGATATTTTGTGTTATCAACAGATTCGCTGTCTTTATCTTTTGTTGGAATCACTCCTAAACAGTATTTCAAGTATTTATATTTCATGTGTAATAGGTAGCTTCATTATGGCCTTTATGTTTGTTTAAGGTCAAGCTTATGTAGAAGGCCCATAAGCTTGACCCAAGCCCAATAAGGATAGGAAGGGAACTAGGAGTGTTGCCCTAGCTTCCCTCCTATAAATACCTCTTGTAAACCTTCATTTGAAGGTTGGTTGTTCAAGTTTTTCTCTTCATTCACTCACCTACGCATAACCGTGTCTTATATTGTTTGTGTGTGTGTTTGATACTTGTTCAATCGCCTCATCTCCTTTCTTATAAGCTTGTGTTGTAAAACTAGTGACCTAACAGTGGTATCAGAGCCAAATAGTTGGGTGTACTCGTTTGTTTTTGAAGTTTTGTTTTGTGACTTACGCGTAAAGATAACGCAACCTTTGGTTATCTTAAAAACTCGTTTTTACACTTTTTAATCCAAGATTCTTGTACTTTCAATGTTTTGAGGTGTTAAAATACTTGTTTTTGGCAAAAAGTTTCAAACTTTACGCGTGGATTTACATTTTTTAAGCTTGTTTTGTTAGGTGGGTGTCGTTCTACGCGTAACCCGTTTAGCAATATTGGTACATCAAAATTCACACTTTTGTGTTCTTTTGGTACTATTGAAGCTATTCCATAACAAAAATCTGGTTTAGAAACACATTTGGGCAAAATCAAAGTTACGAGCAATCCTACGCGTATCAAAACCCTAAAATTACGCGTAAGATTTTCCTTGGTTTGATCTTCATTTTTCTGGTTTATTCCGTGTTTTTTTACTTGGATAAGTCCGAAAATATCGTCGACTTTGGATATCTTTTTCAGCGTGAAGTGTAAAAGATCATTTGAGCAAAAACCCTAAAATTACGCATAAGCATAAGCTTACGCGTAGAAATCCCGCGATAAGATTCACTTTACGCGTAAACTTAGGTCTACGCATAAGGTAATCCTCGCCTAACTTTCTACGCCTAACTTTTGTCTACGCATAACTTTAGTGCTTTTATCCTACTTACGCGTAAGCTAAAACCTACGCGTAACTCCTCATTGTTACGCGTAACTTTTGGTGTTTTTACGCATAAGTGCTACTTGGTTCTTGTCTTTTCTACGCCTAAGGACACTTCATCAACAAAGGTTCATTCGACTACAAAGATCCATTTTACCACACAAGTTTATCAACATGTCACAACCACCATACTCTAACTATTTCCCTTACACATATCCTCAACGACAACAACAACTAAGTCCACAACATCAGCAATGGAATCAACAACAAGCAATTTATCAACAACAATTTAATCAACAACATACTCCACAACTTGCTGCAAATCCACAACCTCAAATGGTTCAACCACCACCAAGTTCTCAAGCTCAACCGTACACACCTGTATTCAATCAACATCCATCAAGGAACACTATGAAGGAACCCACTTGGTTTGCAAAGATGTGTGAAGCTTTAAGCAGCCAACAATCATTAAGAGATTAGCCCCCGTAACACTTAGTACTCATGCACCTAGAATCTCTACTGCCAAATCACAAGTAGCTAACGTGCTTCCTTCTACTGAAACAGGAATAGTTGAGCCTTTTCCAAACGTCCGCACTTCACAACCTAAGAGCACTCAATCGAAGAATAGGAAGTTGCGACCTAAGAAAAGATCAATCAAGAATGCTAAAGTAGAAGAACACCCTAGGACTCTGAATAAGACACACGTTGCCTCCACTATAGATATTGCGTCTAGCAAATGTAATAGAAATAGTGATGTAACGAATGCTAAACCGTTTAGTACTTTTGATATTGATCGATGCACCTTGTGTTATTTGTGGTAAAAGTATGAATTCCGATTGCCATGATAAATGTGTTGCTAAAGCTATAATCTCTCGTTTAAGGAATCCTAAGAACCGTAATACCTCTAGGCCAACTAATCTTTCTAAGTGCATTGCTTGGTAGACCGCCATCTTTAGATTCTCGAAACGCATTGCTGTCCCTGTAGCTCCGGTTTCACCTCCTAGGAATGTAGTACCACCTAGTGAATTCACTAAGACTACAGCAAAGAGTAGTTATAGATGGCAGAAATGGATATATAACACACTAGGATTTAAGTGGATACCTAAAGCTATTGGTGTGTGTATATCTACTAAAACTGTTATGGAACCCTCTAACATTTCGGGTTCCACATCTACTTCTATTCCATCTGTGTCGTGTGTGTAATGCGGTGTACTGAGATCATTCTCTGGATTGTTGATAGCGGATGTTCCCGACACATGACAGGAAATCTTAAAGTGTTATCAAACTTTATTGCAAAGTTCATTGGCACTGTCGGTTGGGAATGATCACTTAGCAGCTATCATGGGCTACGGAGATTATGTCAATGGGAACATCGAAATTAGCGGGGTTTACTATGTGGAAGGCCTCGGTCACAATCTGCTTTCGAGGTCAATTTTGTGATGGAGATTTGGAGGTTGCTTTAGGGAGAAAACTTGTTTCATTAAGTGATCTACAAGGAAATGACCTTATGTCCGGCTCGCGTAATTCTAGTCTCTACACTATCTCTATGCAAGACATGGTTGCTTCCTCTCCCATTTGCTTACTTTCTAAGGCAACATCAACAAAATCCTGGCTATGGCACCGTCGTCTCTCACATCTAAACTTTCAAACCATCACCAACCTTGCTCGACACAAACTAGTTGAAGGACTCCCACGATTCCGGTATTCAAAAGATCACCTTTGCTCGGCTTGTGAACAAGGGAAAAGCACTCGTGCTCATTTTCCTTCAAAGGTGGAACACGACTCTCAGCATGTGCTTCATCTTCTTCACATGGATTTGTGTGGCCCGATCGTGTGCAAAGCGATCAATGGCAAAGCGCTACATATTAGTAATTGTTGATGACTACTCACGATGGACTTGGGTCTACTTTCTTCGTAGCAAAGACCAAGCTCCACAAATGATCATCACTTTTCTCACAAAAATACGAGGTTCACTCGAAACACCGTCGAATCATCGAATGACAAAGGAACTGAATTTGTTAACAAAACCCTTCGTGAATTCTATGAGAAAGTGGGAATTCAACATCAAACATCTATTGCACGCACACCAGAACAAAGCGGAGTTGTTGAAAGACGAAACCGAACGTTAGTGGAAGCTGCAAGAACAATGTTAATTAATGCCAAACTTACAGATTACTTATGGGAAAGGCGTATCTCTGCATGCTATACTCAAAACCGTTCTATGATCACCAAACGCCACAACAAAACACCCTTCGAGCTTGTCCATAACAGAAAACCGAATCTAAAACACTTTCATGTATTTGGATCTCTTTGCTATCCGAATAATGATCGTGATGACTTTGGAAAGCTCAAAGCCAAAGTTGACATTTGAGTCTTTATCGGATCGTGATAATTCCAAAGGTTTCGAATCGGAATCGTCGTACAAAGCGGTGATGGAAACGATTCATGCTCATTTCGATGAACTCACGGAAATGGCTTCGAGTATAACAGACTTAGAACCGGTCACAACCGCTTAAACTTCCCTCAAACCCCATCATCGGTGAAGAAAGCCCTCGCTTACTCGTCACCAAATGGAAAGGTTATTTGCTCCTGTTCGGTGGCGATATTGATGAAGCGTGCTCTGGTGTATCCCATTTGTTTCATTGCACAACCCGATAATATTCCTATACGATACACACTGCTACAACAACTCTGTTGAAGAAGCACCTACACCCGTTGACTCCAACACAACAGTTGAACACACCGCTTCCAACAATGATGAACCGGCTGATGATATTCTCAATGAAGTACCCCCACCTGCAGATTTTGATCCAAATGCGTTCTTCAACCAGTTTGCTAATGAGATCGCTGCGCACCGGATGTCGCGGAATCTTCAACAAACCATTTGAATCCTCAGAATCGCACAATGTATACCAACATCAACCCTCCACACATAGATGGACGAAAGACCATCCTTTGGAAAACATTATTGGCAACCCGAATCAACCGGTCGTTCTGAGACAAGCGTCTTCACTCGAGGCGGTGAACATTGCATTTATGCACTCAGCATGCCAATCTGAACCTAAAACATCAAAGACGCAATGACAAAAGACAAGTGGATTGAATCCATGCAAGAAGAACTCAACCAATTTAAACGTCTTGAAGTATGGGGCTGGTTGAAAGACCAACAGAGTCTCGTCATTGGTCTAAAATGGATTTGGAAAAACAAATTGGATCTTTGAAGGGAGCGTCATCCGAAACAAGTCACGCGTCGGTCGCTAAGGGTTATCGTCATGAAGAGGGATTAGACTTTGAAGAATCTTTTGCTCCGGTTGCTCGTCTTGAGGGTGTTCGGATATTTCTAGCATTCGCAGCTCATATGAATATAACGGTCTATCGGATGGATGTCAAAACTGCGTTTCTCAATGGACAACTTAAAGAAACGGTTTATGTCAGCCAAACAAATGGATTCGTTGATCCCGAGTTTCGAATCATGTCTACAAACTGAACAAAGCTCTGTATGGTCTCAAACAAGCTCCTCGGGCATGGTGCGATAAGCTATCATCTTTCCTCATTGCTAATAATTTCACCAAAGGTTCGGTTGACCCAACTCTTTTATACAATATCACAGGGAACATATCTTAATTGTTCAAATTTACGTGGATGACATCATTTTGGGTCTACACATAAAAAGTTTTCAATCGCTTTTGCAAAACTAATGAAGAAAAATTTTGAAATGTCCATGATGGGTGAACTTACATTCTTCTCGGACTGCAAGTTCATCAATCACCCGTGGTATTTTCTTGAGTCAGTCCAAATATGCCCTTGAATTGTTAAACAAATTTGGAATGAAAACATGTGACACCTATGCCACACCAATGGCTCATACCAAGAAGTTAGACGTTGATTTACATGGGAAATTGGTGGACCCTACAAAATACCGCAGTATTATTGGGTCTCTCATGTATCTAACAGCTAGCGGACCTGATATTGTCTTTGCCGTTTATCTATGCTCCCGTTATCGATCGCGACCAAGCTGAAACCCACCTCTCGAGGCTAAAAGAATCCTCCGATACATAAAGGGAACCATTAACTTGGGGATCTGGTATCCGAAGGATTTTGGTTTAGAACTAATCGCTTTTCAGATGCGACCACGCAGGATGCTTAGACTCACGGAAAAGTACCTTAGGAGCTTTACAATTTCTTGGTGATAAAGCGGTGTCTTGGCAATCGAAGAAGCGAGGATTGTACATCGTTGTCATCAACCGGCGAGAATATGTAGCCATGTCCGCATGTTGTGCTCAAGTCATATGGATGAGAACACAACTCAAAGACTATGGTTACGTATTTGACCGAATCCCGATGTATTGCGACAATCGGAGTGCCATTGCAATCTCGTGCAACTTCGATTCGCCAAGACTCGAAATCAAAGCACATCGATCTTCGATATCATTTCATCAAGGATCACGTGGAGCAGTGCTTGTTGAATTATATTTTGTGGATGCGAATACCAATTGGCGATCTTCTCACCAAAGCCTTGCCTCCCGCTAGGTTTAATGAGTTGGTCCAACGGATTGGTATGAGGTGTTTGACTCAAGAGGAATTGGATGACCTCCTAAAAACAGTCTTAAAACACATCAAACACCAAAACATCTTTTGTAAATAATTTTTCAAAAACAAAATACAAAATTATAAAACCTGATAAAACAACAAAAATATTCTTCTAATTTACTTTTCTTTCAACATTGCAAGTACATTTCTTCCGTCAACACTTTAATCTTTCAAAATTCAATATTTTTCCGATCAAGTGTTTAGGGGGAGAAAATAAACATCGCTTCAAATCACTGTGTACTTGCATGTTATCACATCTCAGTTGATTCTTTTACAAATGGTGGTACATTTTCTGGTTCAAAGACACTCCTCGAACTTTAATTTATAACCTTTCATTATTTTCTCAAGTCGAGGGGGAGTGTCGTCAAGTTTCTTTCTTAAAATCTTCATTTGGTAACAAAAAATGGAAGTTAAAAGGCTTTGGATGAAAATGGAAAAGGTGGAGGGACCAAAACTGTCAAAACCTTAAAAATATTTTTGAATAAAAATATCCTCCACCTAACTTTCACTTCTCATTTACTACTAAATACCTAAAACCATCCTACGCATAGTATTCACTCAAGAAATCCGTGTTTCAGATCATCATTTTGTAAGTGATTTTGCGTTTACAACATGTTTTTAAACTATGGTTTTGAATCTTTCAAAAATCCAACGGTTAAAACTTTGTATAATCTCGTTCTTGTGGTCTACGCATAAGTATATGATCACATGATTAAGATTGGGTGTTTATGGTTAAAAGAATTGTGTCAAAACGTTTCTAACACATCAATGATACCGTTTTAATCATCAAAACTCACCCAGAATCACGAATTGATGATTCTTGAAAATTAGGGTTTATGAGTCGAATTGGGTATTTTCGTATGTGAAGTGTTTTGGTCAAAAAGATTGTTGTGTTATGCTTATGTGATGATGAATTGATGATATCCATGCCTTATAACCACCCAGAAACCTCAATTGATTCAGAATTAGGTATTAGGGTTTAATGTTCTAAAAATTGGGTATTTTTGATTCACTGCAAACTAAGTGTTAAAACTTGGTCAATATGATCTCACAACATCTAAGATATACCAGAAAAACTTTGGTGCATAATCCATGGCTAGATTTCATACGCGTAGAATTAGGGTTTAGTCTACGCGTAAGGATTTCTACGCATAACTGTTAAACTGTCCAATTGTGTTATGATCTGTCATAAAATGAATGTTATGTGTTAAACATTGATGATATGATGCTTTGTTTCAGGCTTGAAACACGTAATATTCAGAATCAAGGTTGTTGTTAATCTACGCATAAGGATCACCTTACGCGTAGCTTGTTACGCGTAAGATTTGTCTTACGCGTAGCGTCTACGCATAAGGTTCTACATATGGGACTACGCGTATACTGTGAAGGATATGCGTGATGACCTCAACGCATAAGGTCAACTCTTACGAGTAGCCTTACGCGTAAGGTTAATATATGCCTACGCATAAGCTTTACGCATAAGGTCATTTTTTCCTACGCGTAACACTTCTTACGCGTAAGTTAAGAACCTACACGTAAGTTTACGCCTACGCATATATCATTCCTGTCTACGCATAACTTTACCAATCCTACGCATAAGCCGTGATCATACCTTCGTTATGAATTGTTACGTGTACAAACTTATAAATAAACTGATCATATCATCACGAATCCTAAAATGTCACTAATAAACTGAAATCGTTTGATATGTTGTGAACAATAAGTGATAAAATAAACTTTAAAACTTAAAGTTAACTAACTCACGAAACATTTCACGACGTCATTGGACTATTGAATATACAAGTGACTTAGGACTCGTAACAATCATTGACACTGTACATTCAATAACTAGACAATAAGACCATCTTTGACTAACATTATGTCTTTCGATATGTTGGTTCTTTTGGCTAATGTTATCTCAGATCACGACATGGCTCAACTAATGAATATGGATGCACACGAAGTTCTCTCCATTGCTGATATCTATCCTAATGGCTATCCAATGAAGATAGGAAAGAATAATCTCCGTGTTGACTTTGACAACCTCACTTGCTCTGAATCTTCGTGTTTAATTGCTATTGACATTATGAGGACTCATCCGTATCAGAACATGCTTTCACACTCTGCAACTATTCACGAGATCTACATCCAACAGTTCTGGAACACTATGGAAAGGGTCAAAGGACAAAGTGCTGTGACGGTGACTCTGAATCACAAACAAGTCACCATTACACCTGCAGACTTAAGGGAACGTTCTCCTAATTCACGATGTCGATCCAACCAAAATTTATGCCACACCTTTGAAGAGCTCACTCTCCAATTCTTAATCAATATCGGTTATGACGAGGCTACGGGAGTAATCACCAAGCACTCTCACGTAGAGCTTAAGAGTATTCCTCAACCCTGGAGAACACTCTACATGATCTTCACCAAGTCTGTTTTACGGTGGTGACAAGCGGCTATGAGCACCCTAAGCTCATAGAACTGCAAATATTCTGGGCTTTGGTCAACAAGAAACACATCGCTATCGGCTCGATTTGGGATGACATGATGTCATTTCTCAACAAACTTGGCTCAAAGATTCCCTACATCGGATATACAAAATTGTTGATCCAGAGAGCACTTGGACTTCATCCCGACATTCCCAAGAGGCTCAATGACCCCAACAATCACGACATGTTGACGGAACCCATTCTATCTGTTAGAATCAAGGAAACGTCAACAAAGAAACAAGGTCTTGTGCTACCGATTTCCTTCTAGCGAAGATGTCGAAAGCTCAAAGCGTACAAAAGGTATGCGAAGCGGTCAGACAAGGCAAAGTTGGTCATCTCGACGAAAAATCTTACGGAACACTGTAAGGAGAACCAAAAGAGGAAGTGCAGGAAGTACGGCAAGTATCTTGTGAGTCAAAGGAAGTTCCCCAAGAGGAACCCTCCTTCAAAGAGGATTGTTCCATCTAAGGAAGCTGCTCCCATCCCAATTCCCAAACCCGAACCGCAAAGAAAGGTTATGGACGAAAGCTCGAAGGTACGACACGATGAAGAGATTACCTTCTCGAATGCGCAATATCCCTCCTCCAAAGCAGCTAAATCTACAAGTCCAATAGCCGAACATGGAAAAGGAAAGACTCACGTACCGAGTCTCATGATGAAAGCTCGAAGATGAAGAAGAGCAAGCTGGATCAATCCTACAGAAAGAAGAAGTTTAAATTAGTTAGACAAATTCAAAAAGCTGAAGAATTTGCAAAAGATCAAATGGGTGGCCCTGGAGGATCAAGTGGTCTTTGTCCACTCTTCACGAGTCGATGCGGTTAATCAACCCGATAAAGGATGCGTGCCACCACTCTTGTGCAACAACCAACGCTTGTGAAGGAGTCGACTGATCTTAACATTGAGGAACCAGAAAAGAATATGACCGAGAAAGAGAAAGCTGATGAAGAAGCTAAGGAGCAGGACGGAAGAAAAGGCTAAAACTGGACTTGATGACGAAGAAGATTATGATGACTTTCTTCTCAGTAGTCCAACTCGTTCCAAGGAGGATATACGCACCTCCAAAGGACCCGAATCTCCTCATGTCCCTCCTCATCGATTCTTCATCTCACTCATCACCACCACCATCAAAAAGATCAACAAAATCATCATCCAAATCCGTGAAGAAACCACCTCGATCTTGGATTTCTCAAGCTCATAAACGGATTCACAAAGTTTGTCAAACAAGTCGAAAGAAAAAGCGTGCTCATCAAAAGCTAAATTTCTTTCTTGATCACATACGACAAAGATATGTATGACGAGCATGACAAGATGGAGAAAGAAAGGGAATTTGTTCAGAAGTTCATGAAGAGTTATCGTAAAGAGGAACCTGAAGCGAAATGATCGAAGGTTACACTAACAAGTACCTTCAGGATATCGTTCCTAAAATCCAAAAGGCGGAAAAGACAAGAGATCATACTCACAAGTTTCTTCTTGACACGTCCCGGTGTGACTAGAGAAATATTTTCCCGACAACTCACCCCTAACATCGTAGCATTGGTTAAACATACAATGGCCAAAGAAGCGATCTCTCGAATGCGAGTTAATCGCTCAACTTGTGATACAAATGTCAAAGCGATCGGACGCGTTTACTTCGGATGAAGCTAAATTTTTCGAAAATCTACTTGATTTTCAACTCGGATCATCATGCAAGGAGTCAGCCGATCAACCCAAACGACCAAGAGATGACGATGATAAGGATAAGGAATGCACCTAAGCGTCGAGCGGCGGTAAATCTACCTCTATGCCACCTCCTCCATCACGAACTTCTTTTCAACAAAAGTCTCCTCCACCCGGTCTTCTCTTGATAAACCTCGGGGCGATTCCGAGTTACCACCCCGACTCATAAAGCGGTGATTACTTTGAGTATACGGGTGGTGGCGATGAAGAGGTCCTTGAGCCCCGACAACAACCCACCTCACCCAAACAAGTGCGAAACCAAGTATCATCATCAAGGCCTTCCAAAAAGAAGAAGAAGACGACTCACACTGGAGTTGTCTCATGGCTAGATGACGATAAAACCGAAGAGTTTGAATGGTTCTCCACATTTGTCAATCAAACTCCTACCCGATGAAGGTCAAGAATTGGTAGACGCTTCTACATTGGAGCACGCAAAACTCTTGCAAGAAAAGTTCCATGTGAAGAAAATGACGAAATCTGAATTGAAGCGAATCAAGAATGAAGCATTCCAATTTCTTAAAGACAGCTCAGCGCCGAGGTCGAATATCATCTTGAGAACATCGCTCGAGCTATGTCTAACGACATGGATTGGCTCAATCCGGAAGCAAACATTGACTTCACACAAAGGGACAACCCTCCATACTACACCGATTGGACCAAACCTCTACCGACCATTGGCCAAACAGACGAACCACGGATTCCCTTCCGATACTTCTTTAACAGAGACCTGGATTTTCTCTTATACGGTAGCGATGGTTCGCGAAAATACGCTACATCATTGACTCTTCCATTCCGTGCTATTTACTCAAAGCGCATAGCTATCGAGGAACGTGCAAATCACTTGTTTTCGACAAGCGTGCAAGCATACGACCAAGATGCATTGTATGGGATTCATCATTGGCACGCCAGAAGAATCTACTCTGGCTGCACGGTTGAAGTCTCAACATGCGGTGTATAGTTCTAAGGACATCGTGGCCATCAAACACATTGATCTCAAGTCTAAGTGGGACTATTCATTCTTAAAAAATATCATAGTCAAAGCGACAATGATGAACGGGACTATGGATTCTCCGAGGGTGACTTTGAGAACTTGTCCCTCAACGACATCGAAGACATGTACCTTGCCAAGGTGCAGTGGTCGTATGAGACAATTCTCGACTGAAGTTCAACGTGAATTTATCAAGTCGGTTCTCATCTTCATTAGACGCATTGTGATCAAAGAACGTGTTGAAGATATCCGGATGGTGTTGAATCTTATCGACGCGTGTCAACCTCACTCCTCCAATGCTTACTCTTCCCGATCTCAATCGGCTACCTCAATATACGCTCATCAGCAAACCTTTCGGAGTTGTTTACAGAAGTGAACTTCAAAGAAACCGCTTAATGGCGTGTAGTGATCTTCAGAAATTCGGGGATCATACTTTGAAGCTGGTTAGAGACGGATTAGCATACTGAGTTGAAGGATATACGCTGAAAGTGGGATCTCGTAATTTGGAATTCTCGGAAAGGAGGGATGTGAGAAGGATCATCACCATGATTGATGAGCGGTTGTTCGACGGGATCGATTCAGGCGATTGGAGAGCTATGTTGGTGGTCGACCCGGGAGAAACATCACCGCTTTCAGCGCCACATGCGCACTCACAGGAACATCAACGCACTTCCGGTACCCCTTGAATTGTTTCCTTCATAATTTTGGATGTATGATATAATATGTCTATGGCTTGTGCACACATAACAATGTACAACCCGTAATTGTCAAGAAAGGACCACGTAGTGCGCGATTGCCACAATCCTTATAAAAGGGGCGAAAGCTTCTTACTTTTGAGTAAAACCTATCAAACCTTTCATTTTTCAAGGTTTTGCTCAAAAGAACAAGTACTTTCCCTTAAGACTTTCAAAACCTCAACCGTTTATATCACTTGTTGAGGGGAGTATTTGAAACTTTGTTCACAAATTGTTCACCGTGGTCATTCTTCCCGCAACACTCGAAATGGTCATATTTATTCTCAACCGTTCAAAAATAACACTTTAATATGCCATTTTTGAGGGGAGAAAATTGTGTGATAAGAAATATGTTGTACAAAATGCAAATGAATCTGTGTACCTCAGACTTAACCAACGAATTGGCGATACTTAGCTGTTAGTAACTTCGAAAAGACTTGTCTGGGACGGGTAATAATTTCAAGCTAGTTAAGCTAGTAATGTAAGCGTGTCTCGCAAAGGACTTGTCTGAGTAGAATGTACCATTCGAGAAACTTTTGATAGACATGAACTCTGGCGGGTTTGACAACCTTCCAAGGTTTGTCTACACCTTCAAGGTAGTTATTAGAGCTAGTTGTCACCTAAAAGCTACAATGTAACTCTTTAACTATGCAACGTAACCGTGTCTCGAGGGGGATTGTCTATCTTGATGAATCAATTCAAAAGTGCGCTCTTTCCTCACTTGTGCATTTAACCATTAAATCTATTGAGCACATGTGGAGGGGGAGTATTTATGCAAAACATCATCTCTCAAAATGGTTCAAACATGTTTTTCATTAACAAACCCTTTGAGAGACATTTTTTCATCTGATGGTTTTAATGGCAAACATAGGTTAGTCATGGAGTTATAAGGTGACTAAGGTTAGGAATAACCGTCCTATGATCCGCCAGAGCCGAGGGATCTACCCAAGGACACTACCAATAGTTAGTGTTAGAAGTCCTTAGGTATGATTATAAAAAGAGAAAATGAGAATCGGAGAAAGAAGGAGTTGAAGAATTAAAAAGAAATGCAAAGAAAAGGGTGAAAAGAAATAGCCCTCCAAGTTATTCAACTTAGAGGCGAACGGGTTCAATACATATGCTCTTGGTTGTCACTTAGTGACACCGGTATTGAAGATTAAAAGTCGTCATGGACCCAGTGGCGCATGCACTAAACCTTCTTATCCACTCAAGTTTCTCTCAAACGAAGCTTGTTTCATTCTCACAGGGAACCCTACGTAAACTATCGGCTTTCTCCTAGAGATTCTGGTATTGAAGAAGGAGACCCTCTCCCTAGTCTCCGCTCCAGAAAACCAAAACGCACTATTGAGTCTAGAGCCACGAGATTCATCAAAAGATCTCTTAGGAACACTTGACATTTAATCACTTGATGATCAACTAATAAGATCATCAGTGGTTCATATCGAGTCCTTCACAGATCTTAGCAATCTGCCGAGAACATTTATGAGAGGTTCACATCTGTGATCCTCAGTGATTGAATGGAAACTCTGCCGTGGTCAACATCAAACGACCGCCAGTCACTTCGGTAACTCCCGTGGATTACGCGGAGTGTGTCTCAAACGGTCTGATCGTGAGGTGATGCTTGGTGTACCTCGGCGACTCATCTGAAGCTGTAGATGTACTTGGTACATCGCGTTATCTCACTTATGGGACTCCGGTTGAAGCGGCCTTTGTAAGAATTAGAGTTGTGTCCTCACACTATCTTTGTTGACACTCTCGAAGTTCAAACTTGTAAGTGCCGGAAACCGCTTATTACTAACCGTTTGAAATGTTTTCTTCTTATGGAAGCTCCGGGGCGGGATGATCGTCTTGATTCTTCTCATGCTCACGCCAACATCATCACTAATGGAAGTTCTATTCAAAAGCAACACAACCGTCCGAATGATTCTTCGTCAAACCAAAGAATCTACAAAGTTAAAGACTTAAAGAACTTCATCAAGATCTTGAATTCCATCGTCAAAGAGCGTGTGAGCATGTTGAAGAATGGCGTGGAGACACCGGAGCAACGAAGCGGCACTGACCGATGCGGAACAACAACATACTATCACTCTCACCACAAAGAACAATGATCAAAGAACAAAGTTAAAGATGACGTCAAAGCATAAGTGTTCAAAGATAACTATCTCTACACGGGAGATTGTTGAATCAAGGCAATTCTTCTCACAAGAAAGAAGAATGTCAGAAGGCGTCACTGCTACTATTACATCAACGCCTTCACCGTTTTCATTCATATATACTTGAGGGGGAGATTGTTGGAATCACTCCTAAACAGTATTTCAAGTATTTATATTTCATATGTAATAGGTAGCTTCATTATGGCCTTTATGTTTGTTTAAGGTCAAGCTTATGTAGAAGGCCCATAAGCTTGACCCAAGCCCAATAAGGATAGGAAGGGAACTAGGAGTGTTGCCCTAGCTTCCCTCCTATAAATACCTCTTGTAAACCTTCATTTGAAGGTTGGTTGTTCAAGTTTTTCTCTTCATTCACTCACCTACGCATAACCGTGTCTTATATTGTTTGTGTGTGTGTTTGATACTTGTTCAATCGCCTCATCTCCTTTCTTATAAGCTTGTGTTGTAAAACTAGTGACCTAACATCTTTTGTGAGTTTAGTTTCGGTCGACATTGGTGTCCTAATTGGTTTTGACTCTTCTAAACCGAATTTCTTTAACATTTCCTTAATGTATTTGGATTGATTAAAGAAGATACCATCTTCTACTTGTTTGATTTGTAGACCAAGAAAGAAACTAAGTTCTCCCATCATACTCATCTCGAACTCGTCATGCATGATTTTAGAGAAATCATCACACATGTCTTGACAAGTAGATCCGAATATAATATCATGTACATATATTTGAACAATGATTATATGTGACATTCTTTTCTTAGTAAAAATTGTGTTATCAACTAACCCTATGGTGTAGTTGTGTTTGATTAAAAATGACTTGAGTCTATCATACCAAGCTTTTGGAGCTTGTTTAAGACCATAAAGGGCTTTATTTAGCTTATATACATGTTTAGGTTTTTCAAAATCGATGAAGCCCGGAGGTTGAGCTACATATACTTCTTCATTAATAAAACCATTTAGAAAAGCACTTTTGACATCCATTTGATAAAGCTTAAGATCATTAGCACAAGCATAAGCAAGAAGAATTCTTATAGACTCTAATCTAGCCACGGGGGCATAGGTCTCATCAAAGTCTATTCCTTCTTGTTGATTATACCCTTGGGCAACGAGTCTAGCTTTGTTTCTAGACACTACACCATTTGCATCTAACTTGTTTTTATAAACCCATTTGGTTCCTATTATGGTTTGATTACTAGGTGGAGGGACAAGTGTCCAAACATCATTAGAAACAAATTGATTTAACTCTTCTTGCATGGCCATTACCCAACTTTCATCTTTTATGGCTTCTTGTGTATTCTTAGGTTCTATGGTTGAGACAAAACAAAATAGGCTACTTTGGTTTTGGACTTGAGACCTTAAGGTTCTTTCGTTTAACTTTCCTATTACCTTATCCACGGGGTGATCTTTGGACTCTTTAATATTTATGATTTCATCATTTAAAGGTTTTTATTCTTTGTTTATCATTTTCTTTGTTACAATAGCCTCGCTTTCTACAATCTCGTCATCGACAAGAGGTGGAGTAGGTTTGGGTGGACTTTCATCAAATTTTACGTTTAATGACTTTTCAACCTTCATTGTTTCTTTATTTAATATGACGTAAGCTTTGCTATTAGGAGAATAACCTAAAAAGATACCTTTGGTTGATTTAGGATCAAATTTTGTAAGGTAATCTTTAGTGTTAAGAAGAAAACATTTGCTACCAAAGACTCTAAAGTGATCTAACGTAGGCTTTTTGCCTCGAAGTAACTCGTATGGAGTTTTACCTAAGATTGGTCTAATTAAGACTCGATTAAGTATGTATGTTGAAGTATCAACGGCATTGCACCAAAACTTTTAAGGTATGGATTGCTCATTTAGCATTGTGCGACTCATTTCTTGTAGGGTTATATTCTTTCTTTCAACTACCCCATTCGATTGTGGAGTGCGAGGAGCCGAGAAGTTGTGAGTAATACCATTAGCGTCACAAAAGGCTCCAAATTGCACTTCATTATCGAATTCCCTACCATGATCCGTTCTAATAGACACTATAGGACTTCCTAATTGTCTTTGTATTTTCTTACTTAATATTTCAATGTAATCGAACGTTTCAGTTTTGTTCTTTAAGAATTTAGTCCATGTATACCTAGAATAATCATCCACTATAACCAAAGTATAGTAGTTGCCTCCACAACTTTGGATAGCGGATGGACCAAATAAATCCATGTGTAGTAACTCTAGACACTTAGTTGTAGACACCATGTTTTTAGCTTTGTGACTAGAATGGACTTGTTTTCCTACGTTACAAGCATCACAAAAGTGATTTTCATATTTTAATTTTGGTAGATCTCTTACTAGATCTTTAGATGATAGCGATTGAAGAAGTCGCATATTGGCATGACCCAATCTTCGATGCCATAAGGTCGAAGTATCATCCATAGAGGTAAGACAAAGTTTGTCTTTAGGTTGATTACCAATTTTAATGACGTGGACTCCATGTTTCCTAATTCCTCTACCTATGGTGATACCGTTTTTTAATATCTTACTACCGGTTTCGGTAAAAAGTATATTGCACTTTTTATCACATATTTGTCCTATACTTAAGAGGTTAAATTTTAGGTTTTCTACGTGACACACATCGTTAATGGTTAGAGATTTTTTTAGAAATCGTACCTTCTTGATGATCTTGCTTTTGCTATTTCCAAACACCACATTTCCTCCATTGAAGGATTCATATGTGGAGAATAGATCTTATTGCCGGTCATGTTCCTCGTGCACCCGCTATCCTTGACCCATTCATCCGGATCTAGGTCTACCTTTAAGCACACACCTAAGAAAACAATTTACTCAAAAGTTTGGTCCCCATTTGTTCATGGGTCCATTAGTGTTAAACATTCCATTTATGTTAGACATGTATGGATAAGGTGAATATGCATTCCATGGTGCAAAGTTTTGAAATGAAAAACCATTTTGCATATTTGGGTTCCATCCCATTTGATGGTTACTTCTCGGGTAAACATTATTAGGTCTCATAGATGTGTTTGGTTTTGAAAATGATGGACCTTTGTTTCTTACAAAACTTTGATTATATCTTGGGGGTAGTTGTCTAATGGTAATATGAGTTGGTTTCTTCTTATTAACGATGACAAAATTAGTTCTAGAAGAGGAAGCTATGTTATTACCACTGTTTGCTTCAGCAGACCCACGGATCCACAGTACACTAGCGGTTCCCTTTTGTGGGATCCGTAGGATCCGCACTTGATGGCTTGTTTTTCTATTGCTTTTCTGAATTGTGTTTCTTTGTTTTTACTAGTTGACGCATCAAGTTGTTGAATACCTAAACCTTTTTGGTTGTTTCCTGTTTTAGCACTATATAATATCATATCTGGAGTATTAGTACTCATTCTAGCAATCTTAGAATCTAGTTGATCAACTATTGTTTGAAGTTGAACGCAAAGTTCACATTCGCCACTTGTTATCTTGCCTTTTTCTAGACGTTTCAATTTTGTCCTTAACTCTATGACTTCCTTATCTAAACGTTGGTTTTGATTTTTCAAAAACTTGTTTTTGTTGATTACTTTTAAACTAATTTTGCAAAGTTTATCATATTCATTATGCAATGAGTCATCATCTATTGATGAGCTACTATAGTATTCGTGACATACCTCGTCATTTGCCATGAGACAAATTTCTTCGTCCTCCTCCTCGCTCATTCCCTACGAGACGCTCACGAATGCCTTTTGATCATCGCTTTTGGGACACTTACTAATAAAGTGGTTTGGGTCCTCACATTTAAAGCAAGCACGATCATCCCTTGGCTTCTCGTCCTCTTTGCTTTTCCGGAATCCTTTCTTGTCATCATACGGTTGTTTGACGTATCTTCCCTTCCTTCTAAAGAACTTTTTGAAGTCCCTTACCGCCATGGCATACTCCTCGTGATCACTATCCGAAGAGGAGTTCTCTTCATCACTTGAGGCCTTCTTGGCTTTGAGGGCAAGAGATTTGTGCTTCTCTTTCACTTTTGAGGCTTCGGAATCCTTAGCAAGGACAAGCTCATAGACCTTTAAGTTGCCTATGAGTTCATCAAGGGTGAGGATTGTCAAATCTTTTAACTCTTCGATCGCCGTCACCTTAGATCTCCATTTGGATGGAAGTGCCCTTAGATATCTCCTAACATGGTTACGACTAGAAAAAGATTCATCAAGTGCTTGTAAAGATGTAAATATAGTATTAAATTTAGCAAAAGAATGATCTATAGTTTCCTCATCCGATATTGAAAATTGTTCATATTGTTGAACATATAGATCTATTTTATTGTTTTTCACTTGTTGATTACCTTGATGAGTTACAACTAAAGAGTTCCAAATTTCTTTAGAGGTTTTGAGCATGGAGATTCTTTCGAATTCCTTTTTGGGTAAAGCATTATATAAAACCATTTTAGCTTCACTATTTTTGGAAAGCTTTTTCTTAATTTCATCGGTGAGTTTATCATGAGGTATGTTAACTAAAACTCCATTTTCATCTTTTGCGGTGGCTTCAAAATCGCCTTCAACAATGATGTACCAAAGATCAATATCTTTAGACTTTACATACGTTTCGAATCTATTTTTCCAATATATAAAACCATTAGTTTCAAGTAGTGGAGGTCGTTGCATAGATTGCCCCTCCTTGTAATTTTCAGAACCCATAGTGATCGAAAAGTATTTAAAATACGGTTTACTTTAAAACTTTTATAAACTTAGCTCTGATACCAATTGTGGAAAACTAGAGGGGGGGGGGTTGAATAGTTTTGCCGATTTTAAGTTAGTTTCAAAAACTTTAGATTCGATATTATGTGAAATCGTATGGATGAAGAGAAAGTATAGATCTAATAGTAATGCAAGTAAATAAAGTAAAGTAAGGGATAGAAATGACACAACCGATTTATAGTGGTTCGGCTACAAGGACACCTTCCTTGCCCTACTCCACTCCTCGAGTCACCTACTCGAGAGTTCAAGCACTATGTCAACAAACTCCTTCAACTTGGCGGAGAAGCCTTCACAACGTTGCTTACACCTTTTTCCAGTACAAAGCTAAATACCGAGTCCGTAACACGGAGGACCAAACCAACACGACTATTACACAACAAATATGTGAAATAACAAATACAAGATCTTCACTACAGAAATCTTGTGGAGGAACAAATCAATCAAGGACCCCTTGCTTGGATGACTTGTAGTAAGCTCGTGATCTCGCCTTAGAGAAGGACCTATATGAGAATCACTATAGAAGAAAGAAGAACAACTCTCTAGATCAAGTGATATTTTGTTAGAAGAGAGTAAGAGTATACGAGAGAGTTAGTAAGAAGAGGGGTGAGGAGAAATGAAGAAATGGCTCTCTATTTATAGGCAAAATCTTGCCACTGTTCCACGGATCCCTCCCTTAAGGGATCCGTCTAGTGTAAATCCAGGGATCCGTGGGACGCTCCTCTTTGCCCATGGGTTTTTTGGTTATGGGTCATGGGTTACGGGTTGTTCCATGGGTATTTCATTAAATACGATGTATCTAATAGATGCAATGCATCTAGTCAAATGGATATGGGTCAATACCATGGGTTATGGATATGCTCCATGGGTTGTGATTTTTACCCATCCTACTAAACTATTACAACAAATGATTTATTATAACAATTTGTATTAAATGACTATATGTAAATGCTTTACAAAAATAACATGTATCCTTATAATTTTACTTATGATAACATTATATTTGTTATCAACAAAACACAAAGAGATCGCTAAATATTAATAAACGTTTTTACGGATTATTTGTATTTACAGAGATCATAGTCAATAATTATAGAAAACGACTCGAAAGAGACGTTTAATTTAAATAGTTATCATTCATCGAAAACTCATAGTTGTTACAAAATGTTGTAAATAGATCAAGTGTTTTTCCCAAAAGAAAGATCATGAGTTTGAAAGAAATGACAACTTTTATGTTTTACACCACCAGATAAGCCTTTCCATGCCCCATTTTGCGCCTTGGTCATAATCTTCATCGATTACCTGAGATGACATGCTTAAAAAGGTCAACAAAAATGTTGAGTGAAATCCATAGGTTTAAAATAGTTGAACACAAGTATAAGAGCATGATCATTGTAAATTAACAATATCATAAGAAAAATCACAGATTATTATGCGCTAAGCTCATGCAACCAAGACTTAACTGCATACACCGAATTACCATTATGCGTAAGTTTGCCCCAAAGGAGGTAATAGCCAATTACCTAAAGAAATTCAAATATGGTGCGCCCCGGTTATTTCTCTATAACCGAAACGGGGTTGTTAATCCCCATAGTACTATTCACAATATCTGCGTTCACTCGCGGTGACTAATGGTTCATGATTAGGGGACTTATGGCTAAATACTTAGGCAGTACCAATAATCAAGAGGCGAACATTTATGAAAAACCTTGTATTCTAGTTTAGAGCATGTATCTCCCTCGCGGGGTTTGTAAAATAAAAGTAAAAGCGAGGCTATGAACTCACCTTGATGATAATGAACACGCACAAATAGATCAAGCACAATGTAGCAGAGGTTCCAAACCGAAACCTAAAAATGATGAGATGGTGAGTCACAGTAAAATGAGCATTTTGGTTAGCGACCAAAATAATAGAGCATTGAATATTCTTATTCAATAGATCATTGGATTGTCCAATCCAATAGTGTGCGTGCGTGCTTAACGTTTTAAGTTAATTTACGTGCTACATTGCCTTAATTAATGATCCTCACTTACGCATAAGTGAAATATTTTCCCCCGTTGTGATCTTAATAGATTTTTTGAGTATTTTAACGTGTTTAGATTCCCCGTGTGTTTTATTGGATTTATATTTATAATTATAATCTTATAAATATATATATTCGTAATACATTTAACGTTATCCGATAATAAAATACTCATATGATCAAAATACTCGTTTTCACAAAGTTAGGATAAAATTATAAGTTTTTCTAAACTTTTCCCAAATTTTACACTTTTTACCCTCAAGTTATGAAAAGTACGAGTTTAGTCCCTCAAGTTTGAGAGATTCACACTTTCTACCCGAAACATATTTTATACCAAAACTTTCAGAAATGACATTTTTAATCCTTTGGTAAAACTAATTTTACGAAAACTTGACCTTCCAAGTTCCATTTATTCGCTTGAAACCTTTGTTTTTACAGCTTGACACTTTCTACCCAAAAGTTATTTATAACTAAATTCGGTTAATTACATAATTGGTCCTTGTGGTTTCCATGCGTGCGCATGCACGTACACATTACCCCTTTACTTTCGTAAATAGCACATTCAGTCCCTAGACTTTTCATAAAATACTTTTTATGTATATATTCTCCCCTTTAACATTTGAAAAGATTACCGTTTCGACCCTAGGTCTCGCATATTTGCAAAACATGTCCGAATATCATTTTTCTAAAACGAAAAATTTACAAAATGATTTCCACTTATTTTCAACTTATTTTTAGTGCTTATGGGCTTATCATGGACTCATTGGGTCGGGTTAATCTCTTATTGGACTTTGTTTGGGCTTAACGGGCTCGGGGTTTTGGGCTTTAGGCCCGTTATTATTTGCGTATGAAATAAAGGTATACGTGGGGTTCTCAAAAGTTTGTGTTATGTTTTCGACGTGCTTAATAAGTGTTAGCATGTAACTAATGGGTGACTACTTGTCGAAGGTGTCTATACTAAGCTATATCATATGATCTAGTGTGAAATGGTGCTTATAATGATTTTTAACGGGTGATATGCATGTGTATGTAAAAAAATGAATAAGTTTGAAACGAAATGAGTTAGAGGACTTACAACACTCGTCAAGTGTGGAGCTGATCAACGAGAAGATGATTCGATATCTAAACCCTGTGTTCTCCTTATAACAATATTCGACTAATGTTTTACCCAAGTTCTCTAGACCTTACTTCCTATTTGATTCCCTTTTCTTCCTTCGATGGCAACTAAGTGGACGGGTGAATGTTTTTAGTGAACACCAATGTGTATTTTGAGAGTTAAAGTGTGAGTATCCTAAGTGTGGGTGAGGTTTATAAGGAAAGCTCAAGCATGGTCATTCCATATTTTTAACTCTTAGATCAACTAGTCATAGGATTTTTAGGCATGTGTTTTTGACTTGGTCTCTAGGCGTGCAACTATGGCAGCCGAATTCTTGGGTGAGCTTATGGTAATGTCAAATCAAAATTTGTCTAGCAAACACATTAACCTTTGTGTAATGAAGTCAAAAGGTGGTCAAGGGTGCTTAGTGTGGTATTATTTTTAAGTTTTAGGGTGGCTAAAAGGTGTGGCCTTGTCTCCTATTTCCTCTCCTACTCACGCAAGGTTTGGGATCAAATGATGAAAACTTAGTTTGATTTGTTTTTGCTATTCAATCGGTTAGGAGCTCACAAAAGAAATAATCTCTTACATTTCACAAGTTTTACAAAGTCTTGGGTATTGGGCTTGCTAATCAGACCCGAAATAATTAATTAAGGATGTGTGGGCTTTTATTTTGGATTATGTAACATAATGAGGCCCAAGGCCCTTTGAAAATGTACGTGTGGGCTCGGGTAAAGACGAGGCCCAATGGCATAAGGTATGGTGTGGGCTTGATCCGATTACGAGGCCCATTGACATGTTGGGTTGGGTCGTGAAGTGGTAAAAAGTCCAATGAGTTTCGAGGGCCAAATACGAATTTTAATCAATTTTTGTTATCATTTAATCCGCATTTTTACAAACTTTTATGTATTCCTTACGTATTTTAAGGTTATCAGATCGTGGGGAATTTCGTTCTGATCACAACGGTATGTTTATGAACGCTTAAGCTGCGTTGATCATGCATATGCCAAATGATATGCAAATGTGATGTTTTAGAAAATTTCATGATAAAATAAATCGTGCTTAATTTCTGATTAGAGTTTTAAGTACATTGAAATTTTCCGGGAGCTTACACAAGCTCACAGGAATAGAGCAAAATTTTTTCCTCCTTGCCCACACTGTAGCTTTAATGATCATCATCCTGATGATTGTCTCATGAGCTCATGCTGTGATATTTGCAGAAATCCAGCTCATGAGACATCCCAGCATGACAGTGTCATCCAAGCAAGGGGAAGTTCAAAGCAACCACAATCACTAAGTCATCCTAAGTCACCAAATGCAAAACCGTGGTAGCACAATGCACTCAACCACGACCATGAGTCAATTGCCAAATTCAAGCACCTTTAGACCCAAGCCCACTAGTATGTGGGTCGACAAAGAGAAACTAATTGGTTTACTATTTGTGCGAGAGAATGCAAGGGAGCCTATTTGGAATCTAGATAGTGGATGTTCAAGAAGCATGCACTGCGTTAAGGAGTATCTGCACAAGTATGTAAAGGAACCGGGACCCAAGGTAGTATTTGGTGATAACTCATCATGTCCCACTGAAGGTTATGGTTCGGATTATCCAATCGAATAGTTTTCTCTAGAATAGCTTATGTCAACGGTCTAAAATACAATATCATCGATGTCGGTCAATTATGTGATGCTAAGTACATTGTGCAATTCAATGACAAACAAGGCACCATTTTCAATGCCAACAAAGAAGTTGTTTTGATAGCTCCTAGATGAGATGATGTTTATGTCTTAGACATGTCAACACTCTCTCAAGATGGAACTTGTCTCTTTGCCAAAGCCACTGAAGCTGTCAACTGGCGTGGCACAAGAGACTCTCTCACTTAAATTTCAAAAACATCAACAACTTGGCTAAACAAAACAAGGTCCTTGGCTTACCATCTGGTTTTGCAAAAGATAAACCATGCTCGACTGTGAAAAGGCATACATCACAGAGCATCATTCAAAACCAAACAAAATTTCTCCATCAAAAGCTTCCTTCACCTCCTGCACATGGATCTGTTTGGACACGGTCAAGATCAATCCGGCATGAGAAGTATACACTTGTCATTGTTGATGAGTTCTCAAGATACACTTGGGTATACTTTATTTCTAAAAAGAGTCGGCGGTGATACAATAATGTCATTCACGGAAAATTGAAAACCGGAATGACATTCTTGTGAAACAAATCGAAGCGACAATGGTATGCGAGTTAGAAATCAAGAGCTTGAGAATTTATGTGATGAAAAGGGAATTTCCCAAAAAATTTCATCTCCTTACACCCCTGAACAAAATGGGGTAGCTGAAAGGAAAAACAGAACTCTCATTGAGGCTGCCAGAACTGTAATACCTGAATTTCTAAAATTCAAAAAAGGACCAAAATACCCTTATGATCAAAAGTATGAATAATTAATTTAAAAGGATACCAAATAAGCTATGTAAATTCAGAGACTTATAAGAAATATCACTTATGATCCAAATAAATCTTAATGACCTTGCAAAGATTATTTTTATAGTTATAATTTTATAAAATCAGTTTTGTGTTTTTATAATAACCGAATGTAATTATTTAGTTTTATAAAAGAATTTAATTAATAAAAGCCCAATACAAGTTTATAAAATTTATATTCCATTTATTAAAAGTCCATTACAATATTAAGCCCACAAGAAAATTAGAAGATCATATAAATACATAATATACGGTTCACTATATCCCTAATTGCCGATTAAACCCAAACCGACTCCAAAACCCTCCATAATTCGACATCTGATTCCCAAGGCCTGGAGCTATTTTTCTTGGACGAGTTTGAAGGTAGAGAAGGTGTTAAAAATCTGGTTCGAGGCTCTAAGGTGCTGTTTTGATCGTGGTTAGTTTTTAGGTTGGTTAGGGTTTCGGCGAGTGGAACTTTTGGTTTCTTTTGTTCTAACGACCAAAGCTCATCAAGGGTATGTTCCTAATATTATTTTCAGTCCTACAAGTCATATAGAACCTGTAAAAATTAGCCATGCATGTTTAATAAGTCGTATGGAATTATTTGGAATTAAAACCCTAAAAGCGTATAGAAATAACGAATGAGCGTATAATAAATTTTGGGACCATGATATTAATTTTATGAAGACTCTTATATGATATACGACCTGTATAAAATACATGTTCATGAATTCGAAGCTTGTGTGATTTGTTTGGGGTTTTATTATTAGATCGCGTATGAAAAAGGAAAGGATTTAAAAGGGACGATTAGGGTTTATAAAAATTAGGGTTTGCTTATTATAACTAAGGGTAATAAATGCAGTAATAATGATGAGCTAATGATGGGTTAAACCTAGGTTTAGGGCTTGTACTTGAATTATGCATTATTCGGTTTTACATAAAAGTTTTGGGTTGGTTTTGTAAATTATGAAACTTAAAGGTTATTTTTGTGAAAAATAAAATAAAGGTACTAAGCATTATAAAAATAAGTGTGGGGGTTAAACATGTAATTTTGGATATTTAGAGGGCCATTCGAATTGTATTTAACTTAAAAGGGTATGTTTTGTAAATTCTAAAACCTTTGGGCTAAAATGGTAAAATATGATAATATAAGGTTAGACCGTGAAATTAAAGATGTCAAAGGTGTAATTTGTAATTCTGAGTAATTATGGGTTCGACAAGTGTGAGTTTTGGGTCAATCGCGTAGAGTATAAAGGTTTGTGTAAACTATTTTGAAAGAGAGTCTTAAAAAAACCATTCTTGGTATTTGTAAACCCTATACTTTGAAAAATGATTATATAAGTCCTCAAATCAGATAATTATTGTATTAAGCCTTTAAGTTTACTAATTGTCATTTCCAAATCTTAAGTTTGGCTAATTAATGAGGAATACTCTAAAATGTTGTAATTTAGATGCACTAAAATGAGAATATTCTGACAACTCTAAAAGTATTAATGCGATAAATCCGTTATAACATAAATGATGCTAATAGGTATTAAATAAACCATAATCCGTGTAGATTCGTTGAAGGAGGCAGCGACATTACATCTTCGTATTCTTACATTCGTTGCTTTTCTCTCACTTGCTTTAAGGTGCGGATATTACGTCTTACTTTAAGACACTTATGTTATCGTCTGAGATATTACGACCTTCTTAGTAAAGGTTCCTTAAGATGTTCTTTTCGTTAGTTTTCCGTTTTACTTATTAGGGTTTCCGATGCCTTTGCTATGAACCCTTTCCTGATTGTGTGATCTGTTGCTTCTCTGAACTTATGTTTTATTGAACCATGTGATATCGATCCGAACTTTATGTTAGGAAGACTTTGATGTGCATAATTGTTGAACCTTGTTATATTTGAATATGAACCTTATGATATGAGTTATCTGATATGTTATTTGCTATGAACCCTAATGTGTCTTTTGAGTATTGCTTATCGAACTTTGATTTTTGAATCATAAAACTTTGATTTTGAACTATATGATATGAGACTTTGATTTTGAAAACATGATTAAACATTTGATAAAATATGATCTATGTCGGTTATGACATTACGATTTGACCTAAGTTAGTTTGACACCAGAGCCAAATTATTAACTAGTCATGGGGTTCCATGTCCGTGTCGATGATGCACCTCGACATGACTCTAGAAGAGTAGAGTGAAGTTACGCCACGTCCCTTATCATTATTTGTTATGAGCTCAAGTTATATTATATGGCCAATATATGTTGTGGGGCGTATGGATGCATCCTAGATCGATCGTTATCCGATATGATTTGTTTAGGTGAATGATGTCGTGTGCAATACTGCGTCTTCACAACTGAGCTAGCTACTCCAAATTATTTTCTAAGATTATTCTGTATATGTATGATGTTTACGATATGATATGTGCGGGCTCGTGGTAGTTAACTAAATCTTTATCTGTTATTTCTATGATAAGTGTTACGATTTTGTTTTGGTATGTTCAAGTGTTTATGATTATGTGCAAGGCTTATTATATGCTATTATATGTGTTTATGCTTTTGTATGTTTATGTGACTACCGTCTGCTATGCTAAGATATGCTTAATATGTTTAAATATGATTAGCATCTTTGTCATCCGATATTATGTTAGTTTATCGTTATGTGGATTCGTTGATCTGTGAGATGAATGTGCTAGTATGAAAGTGAGTATTCTATAAGTTTAGTACGTATAATTTGTTCAGTTAATTTTGTGAACTTTGCTTATACGTTAGTGTTTTATCTGCCTATGTGACCTGCCATGCTTAAACTCTGTTGATGTTAGGATTTGATCTGAGATCTGGTTTAGCTTATGATATCTGTTTTGATAATTGCTAATGGTTATGCTATGTTTTGTTTGGTCTTTTTAATTATAGTTTGTCTACTATGTTTCTATTTGTTTGTGTGTGCCATGATTTGAGCTGCTATTTCATTTGTTGCAATATTGAATTAAGTGTGTTAAGTGAAGGTTAATTAATTTGTTAAATGCCATGTTTATTTTCTAGGAAGTGTTTCGTTAGCCTTAGACTTTTCGTTTGGTTTATATGTAATCTATTTCTTCTTGATATGTTAAGTGCGGTTATTTTGATGTGTTTGCGTTGGAGTCATCAATATGCTATGTGTTTGTCTTTGATTGATAATTGTTGTTCCGGATTTACGTGCAATTGTGTTTTGCAGAATCCTCAATGATTCATTATTCTCGTTCATTACGATTTTGTTATTCGTTTCTTTGTTAAATTAAGTATTTATGTTTTTGTTTAGCTTTTGTTTCGTTATATCGTTCACTTGGGCTTTGTAAGCTCAGGCACTTTCTTTTCTGCGGGGTATTAAGCATTCAAGATGAGCTTATGGGATAGCTGATCTGGGTTTGAGAGTAGAGCTGAGAGCAAGATTTGACCATAGAGATTTTAGATTTATTTTGAAGTTTAGCTATTTATGTTTTCTTTTTGAATATTTTGTAAAGCCTTAAGCTATTGTATAGTATTTAAAGTTCTGATATGAAACTGTATTTGCGATATCTTTACCCTTGTCGGGTTGGGGTGTTACAATTATGGTATCAGAGCCAGGTTTTAGGACCCTTAGAGCTTAGGCTATGACCTGTGAGAGTTGGGTAGACATTAGGTTTCCGTCTGTTCAGATATATTTCGATTCCTTTTGGATTGTCATTGATTTGACTTGATAATCTTCGTCTTCTTGAATTGGCCCTCCTTTGTTCGCATCGAATTTTGTTATTTTGTTTTCGCTCGTCCGTTTGTCGATCGTTAGATGGAGACTACCCGTGAAGCCAAAGAAGATGGTGCCGAATCTGCGTTGCTGCAATAGTCCCTGTGCTGGAGAGGTTCGTGAAGCGAAGCCACACCCCTGCCGTCTTGTTGGAGACTTGGATGCTCTGGAGGAAGCTGGACGGACCAACCAAAGGCGCAAAGGGACGGAGTAAGATTCAACCGGTGGTTGAGAAGGTTCATCTACTTCATATGATTTGGGCGCGACGTGTGTTACTCTGATTCGTTTGTCACGCGTGTTGAGGCGGTTTGATATCTTGCTACGCGATTTTGATCGGCATTACTTTTCTTTGATTCATTCAGAACTCGGTTTTCATCGTGAAGTTTTATCGTTTAGCATTCTGGTATAACTCAGCTTTTCTTTCTGGATCGTCAGTAATGAATCATGAGGAACTGTTTTGTGCATTGGTTGCCTTCTTTTGTTATGGTATGTTAAGTTGTTTTGATGTCGTATGTGCTGTATGTATGTGATCTGGTCTGTTATAGTATGTTACTTGCTATCTGTATGTTATCTGTATATGATATGTTTTGTTCTGATATTAGTTATGTGTTTGCCATGACCCGGGACAAAATATGATGACAATAAGAACTTTTTATGTGATGCAAGTATTATGACGCCTGATCAACGTAATAATACCGAGATCATATAATTTGAACTTATTGAAATCATATGACGTCTGGGGAAATGCCTGTGGTTGATACGTGATTGGACTTTGACTTTTATCTGTTATTTGTCACCCCTCATGTTTGATTGGAATTCTGTACTAAATTGTTATGATTTGTGTGAGCTATGGATTGCTATGTTTGCTCTAAATGTGTACGTCTCCGTGTACCCTTATTGTGATCATTGGATATTTCGTGAAGTGTTTGAGGAACATTAGATCCTTTTAGTTTGATTATCTGCGATTAGTAAGACCTTTAGGATTCGTTCTGTCTATGCATGCGTTAATTTCATCATTAGATACCTGTGTAAGTTAGAGCGTGTTTTTGAATTTTCCTTATCTCATCTTTTACTGTTAACACTTTATAAGTATATAATTAGCATTCGTCATATATTCCTTGAAATTCCGAAATCCAAAATTGTCGCCGTACTGTTCCGCCTTGTTCAATTTCGAGGACGAAATTTTATTTTAGAGGGGAAGAAATTGTAATACCTGAATTTCTAAAATTCACAAAAGGACCAAAATACCCTTATGATCAAAAGTATGAATAATTAATTTAAAAGGATACCAAATAAGCTATGTAAATTCAGAGACTTATAAGAAATATCACTTATGATCCAAATAAATCTTAATGACCTTGCAAAGATTATTTTTATAGTTATAATTTTATAAAATCAGTTTTGTGTTTTTATAATAACCGAATGTAATTATTTAGTTTTATAAAAGAATTTAATTAATAAATGCCCAATACAAGTTTATAAAATTTATATTCCATTTATTAAAAGTCCATTACAATATTAAGCCCACAAGAAAATTAGAAGATCATATAAATACATAATATACGGTTCACTATATCCCTAATTGCCGATTAAAACCCGACTCCAAAACCCTCCATAATTCGACATCTGATTCCCAAGGCCTGGAGCTATTTTTCTTGGACGATTTTGAAGGTAGAGAAGGTGTTAAAAATCTGGTTCGAGGCTCTAAGGTGCTGTTTTGATCGTGGTTAGTTTTTAGGTTGGTTAGGGTTTTCGAGTGGAACTTTTGGTTTCTTTTGTTCTAACGACCAAAGCTCATCAAGGGTATGTTCCTAATATTATTTTCAGTCCTACAAGTCATATAGAACCTGTAAAAATTAGCCATGCATGTTTAATAAGTCGTATGGAATTATTTGGAATTAAAACCCTAAAAGCGTATAGAAATAACGAATGAGCGTATAATAAATTTTGGGACCATGATATTAATTTTATGAAGACTCTTATATGATATAAGACCTGTATAAAATACATGTTCATGAATTCGAAGCTTGTGTGATTTGTTTGGGGTTTTATTATTAGATCGCGTATGAAAAAGGAAAGGATTTAAAAAGGGACGATTAGGGTTTATAAAAATTAGGGTTTGCTTATTATAACTAAGGGTAATAAATGCAGTAATAATGATGAGCTAATGATGGGTTAAACCTAGGTTTAGGGCTTGTACTTGAATTATGCATTATTCGGTTTTACATAAAAGTTTTGGGTTGGTTTTGTAAATTATGAAACTTAAAGGTTATTTTTGTGAACAGTAAAATAAAGGTACTAAACGTATAAAAATAAGTGTGGGGGTTAAACATGTAATTTTGGATATTTAGAGGGCCATTCGAATTGTATTTAACTTAAAAGGGTATGTTTTGTAAATTCTAAAACCTTTGGGCTAAAATGGTAAAATCTGATAATATAAGGTTAGACCGTGAAATTAAAGATGTCAAAGGTGTAATTTGTAATTCTGAGTAATTATGGGTTCGACAAGTGTGAGTTTTGGGTCAATCGCGTAGAGTATAAAGGTTTGTGTAAACTATTTTGAAAGAGAGTCTTAAAAAAACCATTCTTGGTATTTGTAAACCCTATACTTTGAAAAATGATTATATAAGTCCTCAAATCAGATAATTATTGTATTAAGCCTTTAAGTTTACTAATTGTCATTTCCAAATCTTAAGTTTGGCTAATTAATGAGGAATACTCTAAAATGTTGTAATTTCGTCTGTCACTAAAATGAGAATATTCTGACAACTCTAAAAGTATTAATGCGATAAATCCGTTATAACATAAATGATGCTAATAGGTATTAAATAAACCATAATCCGTGTAGATTCGTTGAAGGAGACGCGACATTACATCTTCGTATTCTTACATTCGTTGCTTTTCTCTCACTTGCTTTAAGGTACGGATATTCTGTCTTACTTTAAGACACTTATGTTATCGTACAGATATTCTGACCTTCTTAGTAAAGGTTCCTTAAGATGTTCTTTTCGTTAGTTTTCCCGTTTTACTTATTAGGGTTTCCGATGCCTTTGCTATGAACCCTTTCCTGATTGTGTGATCTGTTGCTTCTCTGAACTTATGTTTTATTGAACCATGTGATATCTGATCTGAACTTTATGTTAGGAAGACTTTGATGTGCATAATTGTTGAACCTTGTTATATTTGAATATGAACCTTATGATATGAGTTATCTGATATGTTATTTGCTATGAACACTAATGTGTCTTTTGAGCTGTTGCTTATCTGAACTTTGATTTTTGAATCATAAAACTTTGATTTTGAACTATATGATATGAGACTTTGATTTTGAAAACATGATTAAACATTTGATAAAATATGATCTATGTCAGTTATGACATTCTATTTGACCTAAGTTAGTTTGACACGAGCCAAATTATTAACTAGTCATGGGGTTCCATGTCCGTGTCGATGCACCTCGACATGACTCTAGGCGATGAAGTGAAGTTCTGCCACGCTCCCTTATCTCCTTATTTGTTATGAGCTCAAGTTATATTATATGGCCAATATATGTTGTGGGGCGTATGGATGCATCCTAGATCTGATCTGTTATCCGATATGATTTGTTTAGGTGAATGATGTAGGTGTGCAATACGCGTCTTCACAACTTCTGGGAGCTAGCTACTCCAAATTATTTTCTAAGATTATTTCTGTATATGTATGATGTTTACTGATATGATATGTCGGGCTCGTGGTAGTTAACTAAATCTTTATCTGTTATTTCTATGATAAGTGTTACGATTTTGTTTTGGTATGTTCAAGTGTTTATGATTATGTGCAAGGCTTATTATATGCTATTATATGTGTTTATGCTTTTGTATGTTTTATGTGACTTTGCTATGCTAAGATATGCTTAATATGTTTAAATATGATTCGCATCTTTGTCATCTGATATTATGTTAGTTTATCGTTATGTGGATTCGTTGATCTGTGAGATGAATGTGCTAGTATGAAAGTGAGTATTCTATAAGTTTAGTACGTATAATTTGTTCAGTTAATTTTGTGAACTTTGCTTATACGTTAGTGTTTTATCTGCCTATGTGACCTGCCATGCTTAAACTCTGCTGATATTAGGATTTGATCTGAGAACTGGTTTAGCTTATGATATCTGTTTTGATAATTGCTAATGGTTATGCTATGTTTTGTTTGGTCTTTTTAATTATAGTTTGTCTACTATGTTTCTATTTGTTTGTGTGACTGCCATGATTTGAACTGCTATTTCCGCTGTTGCAATATTGAATTAAGTGTGTTAAGTGAAGGTTAATTAATTTGTTAAATGCCATGTTTATTTTCTAGGAAGTGTTTCGTTAGCCTTAGACTTTTCGTTTGGTTTATATGTAATCTATTTCTTCTTGATATGTTAAGTGTCTGGTTATTTTGATGTGTTTTGCGTTGGAGTCATCAATATGCTATGTGTTTGTCTTTGATTTCTAATTGTTGTTCGGATTTACTGCGTGCAATTGTGTTTGCAGAATCCTCAATGATTCATTATTCTCGTTCCTTCTACGATTTTGTTATTCGTTTCTTTGTTAAATTCGTATTTATGTTTTTGTTTAGCTTTTGTTTCGTTATATCTGTTCCTTTGGGCTTTGTAAGCTCACCGTTTTTTTTCTTTTCCTGCGGCAGGTATTAAGCGTTCAAGATAAGCTTATGGGATAGCTGATCTGGGTTTGAGAGTAGAGGTGAGAGCAAGATTTGACCATAGAGATTTTAGATTTATTTTGAAGTTTAGCTATTTATGTTTTCTTTTTGAATATTTTGTAAGGCCTTCGCTATTGTATAGTATTTAAAGTTCTGATATGAAACTGTATTTGCGATATCTTTACCCTTGTCGGGTTGGGGTGTTACAATTATGGTATCAGAGCCAGGTTTTAGGACCCTTAGAGCTTAGGCTATGACCTGTGAGAGTTGGGTAGACATTAGGTTTCCGTCGCTTTCAGATATCTTTCGATTCCTTTTGGATTGTCATTCAGATTTGACTTCGATAATCTTCGTCTTCTTGAATTGGCCCTCCTTTGTTCGAGATCAATTTGTTATTTTGTTTTCGCTCTTCCGTTTGTCGATCGTTAGATGGAGACTACCCGTGAAGCCAAAGAAGATGGTGCGAATCTGCGTTCTGCAATAGTCCCTGTCCTGGAGAGGTTCGTGAAGCGAAGCCACACCCGCCGTTTGTTGGAGACTTCAGGATGCTCTGGAGGAAGCTTGGACGGACCAACCAAAGGCGCAAAGGACGGAGGTAAGATTCAACCGGTGGTTGAGAAGGTTCATCTACTTCATATGATTTGGGCGCGACGTGTGTTACTCGATTCGTTTGTCCGCGCGTGTTGAGGCGGTTTGATATCTTGCTACGCGATTTTGATCGGCATTACTTTTCTTTGATTCATTGAACTTCGGTTTTCATCGTGAAGTTTTATCGTTTAGCATTCGGTATAACTCGGCTTTTCTTTTCCGGATCGTAGTAATGAATCATGAGGACTGTTTTGTGCATTGGTTTGCCTTCTTTTTTATGGTATGTTAAGTTGTTTTGATGTCGTATGTCTGTGTATGTATGTGATCTGGTCTGTTATAGTATGTTACTTGCTATCTGTATGTTATCTGTATATGATATGTTTTGTTCTGATATTAGTTATGTGTTTGCCATGACCCGGGACAAAATATGATGACAATAAGAACTTTTTATGTGATGCAAGTATTATGACGCCTGATCAACGTAATAATACCGAGATCATATAATTTGGACTTATTGAAATCATATGGCGTCGGGAAATGCACTGTGGTTGATTGATTGGACTTTGACTTTTATCTGTTATTTGTCACCCCTCATGTTTGATTGGAATTACGTACTAAATTGTTATGATTTGTGTGAGCTATGGATTGCTATGTTTGCTCTAAATGTGTACGTCTCCGTGTACCCTTATTGTGATCATTGGATATTTCGTGAAGTGTTTGAGGAACATTAGATCCTTTTAGTTTGATTATCTGCGATTAGTAAGACCTTTAGGATTCGTTCTGTCTATGCATGCGTTAATTTCATCATTAGATACCTGTGTAAGTTAGAGCGTGTTTTTGAATTTTCCTTATCTCATCTTTTACTGTTAACACTTTATAAGTATATAATTAGCATTCGTCATATATTCCTTGAAATTCCGAAATCCAAAATTGTCGCCGTACTGTTCCGCCTTGTTCAATTTCGAGGACGAAAATTTATTTTTAGAGGGGAAGAAATTGTAATACCTGAATTTCTAAAATTCACAAAAGGACCAAAATACCCTTATGATCAAAAGTATGAATAATTAATTTAAAAGGATACCAAATAAGCTATGTAAATTCAGAGACTTATAAGAAATATCACTTATGATCCAAATAAATCTTAATGACCTTGCAAAGATTATTTTTATAGTTATAATTTTATAAAATCAGTTTTGTGTTTTTATAATAACCGAATGTAATTATTTAGTTTTATAAAAGAATTTAATTAATAAATGCCCAATACAAGTTTATAAAATTTATATTCCATTTATTAAAAGTCCATTACAATATTAAGCCCACAAGAAAATTAGAAGATCATATAAATACATAATATACGGTTCACTATATCCCTAATTGCCGATTAAACCCAAACCGACTCCAAAACCCTCCATAATTGACATCGATTACCAAGGCACTGGAGCTATTTTTCTTGGACGAGTTTGAAGGTAGAGAAGGTGTTAAAAATCTGGTTCGAGGCTCTAAGGTGCTGTTTTGATCGTGGTTAGTTTTTAGGTTGGTTAGGGTTTCGGCGAGTGGAACTTTTGGTTTCTTTTGTTCTAACGACCAAAGCTCATCAAGGGTATGTTCCTAATATTATTTTCAGTCCTACAAGTCATATAGAACCTGTAAAAATTATCCATGCATGTTTAATAAGTCGTATGGAATTATTTGGAATTAAAACCCTAAAAGCGTATAGAAATAACGAATGAGCGTATAATAAATTTTGGGACCATGATATTAATTTTATGAAGACTCTTATATGATATACGACCTGTATAAAATACATGTTCATGAATTCGAAGCTTGTGTGATTTGTTTGGGGTTTTATTATTAGATCGCGTATGAAAAAGGAAAGGATTTAAAAAGGGACGATTAGGGTTTATAAAAATTAGGGTTTGCTTATTATAACTAAGGGTAATAAATGCAGTAATAATGATGAGCTAATGATGGGTTAAACCTAGGTTTAGGGCTTGTACTTGAATTATGCATTATTCGGTTTTACATAAAAGTTTTGGGTTGGTTTTGTAAATTATGAAACTTAAAGGTTATTTTTGTGAAAAATAAAATAAAGGTACTAACGCGTATAAAAATAAGTGTGGGGGTTAAACATGTAATTTTGGATATTTAGAGGGCCATTCGAATTGTATTTAACTTAAAAGGGTATGTTTTGTAAATTCTAAAACCTTTGGGCTAAAATGGTAAAATCTGATAATATAAGGTTAGACCGTGAAATTAAAGATGTCAAAGGTGTAATTTGTAATTCTGAGTAATTATGGGTTCGACAAGTGTGAGTTTTGGGTCAATCGCGTAGAGTATAAAGGTTTGTGTAAACTATTTTGAAAGAGAGTCTTAAAAAAACCATTCTTGGTATTTGTAAACCCTATACTTTGAAAAATGATTATATAAGTCCTCAAATCAGATAATTATTGTATTAAGCCTTTAAGTTTACTAATTGTCATTTCCAAATCTTAAGTTTGGCTAATTAATGAGGAATACTCTAAAATGTTGTAATTTCGTCTATCACTAAAATGAGAATATTCTGACAACTCTAAAAGTATTAATGCGATAAATCCGTTATAACATAAATGATGCTAATAGGTATTAAATAAACCATAATCCGTGTAGATTCGTTGAAGGAGACGCGACATTACATCTTCGTATTCTTACATTCGTTGCTTTTCTCTCACTTGCTTTAAGGTACGGATATTCTGTCTTACTTTAAGACACTTATGTTATCGTACTGAGATATTGACCTTCTTAGTAAAGGTTCCTTAAGATGTTCTTTTCGTTAGTTTTCCCGTTTTACTTATTAGGGTTTCCGATGCCTTTGCTATGAACCCTTTCCTGATTGTGTGATCTGTTGCTTCTCTGAACTTATGTTTTATTGAACCATGTGATATCGATCGAACTTTATGTTAGGAAGACTTTGATGTGCATAATTGTTGAACCTTGTTATATTTGAATATGAACCTTATGATATGAGTTATCTGATATGTTATTTGCTATGAACCCTAATGTGTCTTTTGAGTACATTGCTTATCGAACTTTGATTTTTGAATCATAAAACTTTGATTTTGAACTATATGATATGAGACTTTGATTTTGAAAACATGATTAAACATTTGATAAAATATGATCTATGTCAGTTATGACATTCTGATTTGACCTAAGTTAGTTTGACACCCGAGCCAAATTATTAACTAGTCATGGGGGTTCCATGTCCGTGTCAGTGATGCACCTCTGACATGACTCTATGGCAGTAGAGTGAAGTTCTGCCACGTCCCTTAGCTGTTATTTGTTATGAGCTCAAGTTATATTATATGGCCAATATATGTTGTGGGGCGTATGGATGCATCCTTGATCTGATCTGTTATCCGATATGATTTGTTTAGGTGAATGATGTCGTGTGCAATACGCGTCTTCACAACTCTAAGCTAGCTACTCCAAATTATTTTCTAAGATTATTCCTGTATATGTATGATGTTTATGATATGATATGTCTGGGCTCGTGGTAGTTAACTAAATCTTTATCTGTTATTTCTATGATAAGTGTTCTGATTTTGTTTTGGTATGTTCAAGTGTTTATGATTATGTGCAAGGCTTATTATATGCTATTATATGTGTTTATGCTTTTGTATGTTTATGTGACTACCGTCTGCTATGCTAAGATATGCTTAATATGTTTAAATATGATTCGCATGCTGTCATCTGATATTATGTTAGTTTATCGTTATGTGGATTCGTTGATCTGTGAGATGAATGTGCTAGTATGAAAGTGAGTATTCTATAAGTTTAGTACGTATAATTTGTTCAGTTAATTTTGTGAACTTTGCTTATACGTTAGTGTTTTATCTGCCTATGTGACCTGCCATGCTTAAACTCTGCTGATATTAGGATTTGATCTGAGAACTGGTTTAGCTTATGATATCTGTTTTGATAATTGCTAATGGTTATGCTATGTTTTGTTTGGTCTTTTTAATTATAGTTTGTCTACTATGTTTCTATTTGTTTGTGTTATTGCCATGATTTGAACTGCTATTTCCGCTGTTGCAATATTGAATTAAGTGTGTTAAGTGAAGGTTAATTAATTTGTTGAATGCCATGTTTATTTTCTAGGAAGTGTTTCGTTAGCCTTAGACTTTTCGTTTGGTTTATATGTAATCTATTTCTTCTTGATATGTTAAGTGTCTGGTTATTTTGATGTGTTTGCGTTGGAGTCATCAATATGCTATGTGTTTGTCTTTGATTTCTAATTGTTGTTCCGGATTTCTGTGCAATTGTGTTTACTGCGAATCCTCAATGATTCATTATTCTCGTTCCGCTACGATTTTTGTTATTCGTTTCTTTGTTAAATTAGTATTTATGTTTTGTTTAGCTTTTGTTTCGTTATATCTACATTCCTGGGCTTTGTAAGCTCAGCCGCACTTTTCTTTTCATGCGGCAGGTATTAAGCGTTCAAGATAAGCTTATGGGATAGCTGATCTGGGTTTGAGAGTAGAGGTGAGAGCAAGATTTGACCATAGAGATTTTAGATTTATTTTGAAGTTTAGCTATTTATGTTTTCTTTTTGAATATTTTGTAAGGCCTTCGCTATTGTATAGTATTTAAAGTTCTGATATGAAACTGTATTTGCGATATCTTTACCCTTGTCGGGTTGGGGTGTTACAAGAACAATGTTAAATGGCTCAGCACTCTCAAAACATTTATGGACTGAAGCAGTCAAAACAGCCTGTTATACTCAAAACAGGTCAATCATTGTCAAAAGACATAACAAAACCCCATATGAGATCTTTAAAGGTAGACTTCCTGATATCAGCTACTTTCATGTGTTTGGGTGTCCTGTGTTCATTCACAATCACAAGGATCACTTAGGCAAATTTGATGCAAAGGCTGATGATGGATATTTCTTGGGTTACTCACTGATCTCTAAAGCCTTCAGGGTGTTTAACACCATAAGACAACAAGTTAAGGAAACCTTTCATGTCACTTTGATGAAAGTTCAGAAAGCATCAAATTTACCAATACCTCAGTGGAAGAAATAGGAATTGATGACTCATCAAGATATCCTCCTGATGAGTTCAACACTGAAATCAATTCCTCATATCAAGCTGATGCTGACATCTCATACTATGTCTTGCCCCACAACCTTCCTCAACCAACCATCAGTGAATTCATTGATAATCAATCAGTCCCTCTGGATTTGTATCTTGAACCAAATGTTCAGAACGTGATTCAAGTACCCCAACCTGAACAAAGCATCTCAACAGATGATCCCAATGATTCTGTGGCTCCTGCACCTGAACTCACTCCTGAGTTTCCAGTGACCTCTTCAAGCTCAAATCCTAGACCACAAAGCAAGTGGACAAAATCTCAGGACATTGAGCTTGTAAACATCATTGGTGAACCCAATGAAGGCATGCTCACTAGAAGCATGGCTGCCAAGTTAACAGCAGCTTCTGCCAATGAATGTCTATATGCTGATTTTCTATCAGAAATAGAACCCAAAAGTGTCACTGAGACTCTAAAATATCCAAGCGGGTTCGAGGCCATGCAAGAATAACTTCAACAGTTTGATAAAAACAAGGTCATGACCTTGATCAAATGCCCTCAGGATGTCATTGTCATAGGAATGATGTGGGTTTTCGAAACAAAGCGATGAAAACGGCACTATCATTAAAAACAAAGCCAGACTTGTAGCCAAATGTTACAGTCAACAAGAAGGCATTGACTATGATGAGACATTTGCTCCTGTTGCAAGAATGGAAGCCGTCAGAATCTTCCTTGCATTTACCACTTACATGAACTTCAAAGTTTATCAAATGGATGTGAAAAGTGCATTCCTAAATGGTGAACTCAAGGAAGATGTGTATGTTCAGCAACCTCCTGGCTTTGAGAGTAGTGAATTCCCTGACTTTGTCTGCAAGCTTGATAAAGCCCTATATGGACTTAAACAAGCTCCCAGGGCATGGTATGAAACTCTCTCAGCCTTCCTGATTCAAAACAAGTTTGTCAGAGGAAAGATAGACAACACATTGTTTATCTATAGGAAAAAAACAAGATACGATACTAGTCCAAGTATATGTTGATGACATCATCTTGGGCTCAACAAATTATACTCTTTGCAAACAGTTTGAAAAAATGATGACAAAGAAGTTTTAAATGAGCATGATGGGTGAGCTCACATACTTCCTTGGACTACAAATCAGGCAAACTGATAAAGGAATCTCCATCAGTCAAGAGAAGTATACCAGAAATCTCTTGAAGAAATATGAGATATTTGACTGTGCCTCAGTGAAGACACCAATGGTCTCTCCTAACAACCTTGGACCTGATCTCACTGGCAAATCAGTCAACCAAACTCATTTCAGGGGGATTGTAGGTTAACTGATGTATCTAACTGCTTCCAGACCAGACATAAAATTCTCAGTCTGTCTTATAGCAAGATATCAGTCTAATCCCAAAGAATCCCATCTCACTGCAGCCAAAAGAATCCTCATATACCTAAAGGGAACTCCAAGCCTTGGACAGAAAAAGTACCTCAGGGTTTGACCTCAAAGGGTATTCTGACTCTGATTATGCAGGCTGCAACATGGACAGAAAAACTACCTCAGGGTCCTGTCAATTTCTTGGAGGAAAGCTGGTTTGTTGGAGTGCAAAAAAACAACAATCAATGGCTATGTCTTCAGCTGAAGCTGAGTATGTGGCTACTGCAGGATGTTGTGCCAATGTATTGTGGATGAAAAGTCAACTCAGTAGCTATGTCATCCATTACAAAATGGTGCCCATCTTCTGTGATAACACAAGTGCTATTGCAATCTCCAACAATCTAGTCCTTCACCAAAGAACCAAACACATTGATATCAGATATCATTTCATTAGGGACCACATAATGAAAGGAGACATAGAACTTCATTTCATCCCTACTGAATATCAACTTGCTGATATCTTCACCAAACCCTTAGATGAACCTACCTTCAGGAGACTGAAAGCTGAATTGGGAATGCCAGACATTGAAAGTCAAGCAACACGAAAATCAATCCCAATCTCAGTAAGTTCTCTATGAAATAGTCCATGCTCCCTGAACAAAACTCCGAAACAACCTTCTCACTGAATGAGTAAAACTCATTCAGGGACCCTGATAGTAAACATTGAGCATTGAATGAGTAACTAAATGCACCAAGTATTTCAGTTACTTAAATGTCCTAGGTTGGTAAACATACCAATTTAATATAGGAATATATGTCTCTATGTCCTTCTGTCACCTATGTCAAGGGTCCCTCATACCTTACCTCATCCCACTTGGCTTTAATTGCCTTCTCTCACAAAAAATATCCTTAGAATATTTTAGTACTGCAGAATGCACTTTTACTGTGCACTGCAATTGTTCCCTTGAAAACAGGGAAATTACTTCGGGTAGTGGAATGGTGGCATTAAATGAGGTAAATAAAACGTTTTCAAAAACCAACTTTACAAATCCTCACTTATGCAAAAACTACCCCTCTCACCACTCTATAAATACCCCCTCATAACATCAAAAAAAACACACAAATCATTTCTGTAACAAAACGCTGTCAAAATTCTTTCTCAAACCCAGAAATATTTGTGTGTTCTTCAAATCTTCAACCAGTTTTTAACAAAATCTTCTATGTAAACCATTTACAAAAGATTTTTCTTCACCAAACTCTAAAGTTTTTTTAACCTTTTGATTGTTCTTGTCAAATATTTTTCAAAAACCCTAAAAATCCTTCAATGGAAATGGCAAGAACACAAAGCCTTCATTTTGCACCTCAATGGGTAGGCGATCTTGAAAATGTGGAATTCAAAACTAATAATGTTATGGGAAATTTCGAATACCCCCCTGATGTCCCAGCCTATAAGGGAATCATGAAATTCTTATTCAACTGCCTACTAAAACAGGCCTTTATTCAGTCCCCTTTTATACTGTACCAAAACCTCCTCAGGGATTTTTGGGCAACAGCTGTGGCCTATGACAGGACACCCTCTACTGATGAGACAGACCTTAGACCACTCAGGGAGTGTCTCATCAAGTTCAGTTTTTTTAACGGGGAAAAGTCAGTCACCCTGGACTATTAAATATTTTGTACATCAACAGGGCTAGACTATAATATTGGTAACTATGATGCTCATCCTGAACCTTCCACAGTTAAGGATGGGTTAAAACAAATTGTTTTAGATCCAAAGTTTTTGGACAGAACCCCAGTCACCAAGAACTCTTTTCCTACGGCTTGGAAGATCATGTTCACATTTGTGATTCAGGTTCTCAGCGGGAACCACTCATCCACTGAACAAGTTAACTCTATTCAGTTGATGATGGCATATTGCTTTATGACAGGGACTGCTGTCGACATAGGGGAGATCATTTGATGATCAGTAACCAAGCTACTGAGCAAAACTAGGACGAAATACATTTCGTACCCTAGGTTTGTCTCATGCGCTTTACAAGTGTTAATGGGTTGCAATTATCCTCAGGAATACAAATACTGTGCTTTACCTGGTATCCTGAGTCAATCAAATTTTCAAAAAGACCCATCCCAAGTCACTGACATTGAATTGACGGCCTATATTGTTGCTATAAACAACTAGAGGGACTCAGTGTCTCCAAACCCTGCTCTTAAAAAGATAAAGGGGAAGTCTCAGACTGGGACTAAGACCAAACCCAAGTCTCAAGGCCCTGAGGCTTCAGGAACACAGCCTAAAAGACAAACAAATCCCCAGACTGAAAAGACACCCAAGGGTGACCAAGCAACATCCACCCCGGTGACAACGAAGGACACTGATACATCACAGTCAATGTCCTCTGTCCCAACTACTACTCCCTAAGATCCGGAGGGAAACAAACAACCCGCTGGTAGGGGAGCGCCTTCCACACTGACCAAGGAGGACATTCGCCAATCACAGCTTTTGTATGAGGGCCAAACGACTGATCTCAAAGACTCAGGGGGAAACACACAACCCACTAATAGGGATCTCACTGCCAACGCTTCTAGGGATAGCATTGGGAATCACCCACCAGTGCTTGAAGGAGCACAGGAGGACAAAGACTCAGAGGGACAAATACCACCCGCTGATATGGAACCCATCACCACCATTGGACTGTTAAATGTTGCTGAGGTTACTGACATATTATTCTCTGATGAAGAGCTAGCTGACAGTGAGGAAGAAATACTTTCAGCAGGAGAAGAAATGGACGTTGATGTTCAAACTCAAGAACAAGAGCATCAGTCTGATCCTCAAGAGACTGAAGAGTCTCCTGCTCAACATGATGATAATGACTCGGATTCCTCTACTTCATCCTGTCCTGAGGAATTCAAAAAGTTTGACAACATTCTTCCTCTGACTAAAAGACAACTGGTTATGTGGATTACAAAGGCTTCAAGGAAGTTATATTCTGGTGTCACTGATACACTATGGGATCAGCATGTTGAAGCTGCTGCTAGCTATGCCGATCTGAAAGCTAAAGTGATTGCTGCCCATACAAACACTGATGAGCACAGGGATTTCATGTATGATAATTTAGAAAGGCTGAATGACAACCTGAAGAAATATTTCAACAACCTTCAGGAATCTCACACCAAACTGGATGAAATCAAGGACTCCATCTGTTGGAATCACTCCTAAACTACTTCTCAAGTGTTAGTAATCAATATGTAATAGTTAGCTTAATTAGGCTTTTATGTTTGTAATTATGGCAAGGCTTATGTAGAAAGCCCATAAGCCTTGGCCCAAGCCCATAAGGAAGGAAGGGACTAGATGTGTTGCCCTAGCTCCCTTCCCCTATAAATAATGTTGAAAACTCCCATTTGGGAGTTGGTTGTTCACTTTACTCAATATCCACGCACAACTTTTCTTTCATTTCATTCGTGTATTGTGTGCAAGTGTTCATCCGATCACTTCTTACCTTATTTCTTACATATTGATGCTTGTGTTACAATATGGTGACCTAACAGTGGTATCATTCGCCATCTAGTTGGGTGAAACACTTTTGTTTTTGAAATTTTATGGTATACGCGTGAGTTTCGGATATACATTTTTGATACGCATAAAAGCTTTACTTTTTAAACTCAAAAACTCAAGATTCTTGTGGTTTAAGGTTTATTTATTGATAAAGTTTAAGTTTTTAGCATCAAGTTGCAAACTTTACGTGTGTAGATAAGTTTTAAAGCTTGGTTTTGTTCGTGTAGTCTAGTCTACGCGTAAGGGTGATATTGGTTTTGGATCATCAAGTTTCAAACTTTCTTGTTATTTTGGTGATATAGAAGCTTTTTCATCGTTAAAATCAGGTTTCTAAACATTTTTGCGCTTAAAAATCAGTTTTGGTCAAGTTTGGTACTTCCTACACATAGTAAAACCCTAGTTTTACTCGTAAGCATTCAAAGTCTACGCGTAAGCTCTTCATCGTTTGATCTTCAGTGCTATTGGTTTACTCAGTGTTTTCTTGCTTGGATAAGCTTGAAAACACTTCGACTTTGGATATCTTTTACACTGGTATAAGTGTAAAGGATTTTTGGGCAAAACCCTAGTTTTATGCATAAGCTAGATCTTACGCGTAGAATTCTTTACGCCTAAGCATTTTCTTACGCCTAAGCATGTCTTACACATAAGCTAATCTTACGCATAAGGATTCTACTACTAAGCCTTTAGTTTCACGCCTAAGCTAAGTTTTCCTCACGTCTTACGCATAAGCTATCCTACGCGTAAGCTCTCTTTTACGCGTAAGTTGGTTTTCTATGCATAAGGTACTTTCTACGCATAAGCTGGTTTTCTACGCATAAGGTTACTTCATCAACAAAGTTTCATTCGACTACAAAGATCCATCATCAACACAAGTTTCAAGATGTCTCAACCACCATACTCTAGCAACTTTCCTCATATGTATCCTCAACAACAACAACAACAACAACTCTATCAACAATATCCTCCACCATCACCACAACAAATTCAACAATTCAACAACAATTTCCTCAAGGAGCAATTCCAACACAAATGATTCAACCACCACCTAGTCTACAAGTACAACCTTACACAAACTTTCAAAATCAGCATCCATCCAAGTATGCTATGAAGGAACCATCTTGGTTTGCAAAGATGTGTGAAGCTTTAAGTAGCCAACAATCCATTCGTGAAGCTGGATCACTTGATAGACCTCCAATGCTCACTCTCGATAACTACGATCAATGGGTGATAAGGTTCTTTAGATTTTGTGATCTAAAGAAGCCACATGGAAAGTTTTTGAAGAAGGTCATCTTTGAAGGTCCATTTCAGATGCCTACTCTCACTGTACCCGGAGATCCGAATGTTGTTCCACCAAGAGATGATATCACCAACATTGTCGGTCTTGATCAACTTACTACTGTTACCCATAATCTATTCTTTAAAATAATGTCCTTATCGACAGACTTGACATTTTGAAATTTGGCACGAGGCACGTGGTATAAATTTCAATTATATCTAATATAAGGTAGCCGATTCACCTTAGACTTCTGTCAATCATTTTAAGATCCCCATGGAACCTACTAGGACATGAGCACCGCCTATTATCCTCAGCTCAATGGTCAGAGCGAGAGAACAATTCCAACATTAGAAGATATACCCAAAGCATGTGTGACTTTCTGGAAATGATTAGGCAAATCATTTTTCATCGAACAAGTTTCCTTACAACAATAGTTATTACATGAACATATTGACTGCACCAATTGAGGCACTCTATGGTTGAGATGTCAATCACTTATTTACGAGCCAAAATCAAGAAGTCCAACTCACTAGTCCACAACGTATTCATGAAACAACAAAGAAGTCATATAGATCAAGAATCAGTTACAAGCAACAACAAATAGATAGAAAAGCTACGTCGATATACGACGCAAAATATTGGAAATATGTTCCATAAGCCGCAAACCAGTAGAATTTCAAGTTGACAACAAAGTTAGGATGAAAGTCTCGCCTTGGAAAGGCGTGGTACGATCAAGAAAAACGCGTGAAGACCCGATGCGACTCAAATATCCTCACCTTTTCACCGACAACACCGTAGGAACCAACATGGACTTAATTCAAGGACTGAATTCCTTTTTGGGTGGGCGAATGTGACAACTCGTAATTTCAGGTCATTTTACAAACTTTGAAAATATCACTATTCATCTCGGGAAATTACTATTCACCAATTACTATTCATCATTTTACTATTCATCGTTTTTGAAGTCGGTTTGAGACTTTGAGAGGTTATTTCAAAATTTTACTATTCACAAAACACTATTCATTCCTAGAGAAAAATCATTATCTATGATTCACTATTCATCATTTTTCGTAAACTAGGTTTACGAGTATCAAATACGCGTAACCTTGAGGGTTAAGCTGCGTATCATGGAAAATCATTGAGGACATTTCATATAGACTAGATTTAGTCTACATATCATCAGTAACATCATTTTCATATCACTTTATGCATGGGTTTGCATATTCCCTTAACGTATATTTATTTATTAAATAAACGCTATCACGCGATCATTTATTTTGAATAATTGATCCGACACTTTCAACAATTATCCTAATATATTTTAATACTCATTTTAAGACTATAAATATTTTACTATTAGTTTACCCGATGTTTTGAATTTATTTTATATATATATTGTTATATATATGTATATTTACAACTGTTTTCGAAAATTCAATTCGATAAATATTTATTCACTCAATACTTGCGAGAAATGCATTTTTATAATTTTTATGACTTCAATATATTTTATTTTGTTCCGCAAAAATCGATTTCTAGCAAACGTTATACATAATAACTAAATACCTAAACTAAACTACACTAGATATTAAACACATGTACATTTTTATACAAAATCAAGTATCAAACTCTTGTTTTTCTTCTTATGTCCGACACCCCCCCCCCCTAGTCACCATTATATAAAAATATCTTGATTTTAAATGGACACATACTCATCTTTGGTTAGAGATTTGCATTATACAATCATTTACTAAACACATACAAACATATTCTAAAAGGTGTAAAATAAACTAGAAGAGAAACCCTCTCCATGGTCCTTGTGATTTTCAGCCAAACAAGAAAAAGAAGAAGAGAACATCAAATTTTTCCTAGCTCAAGTGTTTATCAAGTGTTATTAGTAATCTATTTCAAGGTTTTGAAATAAAAACCTAAAGATTAATTAAGTTTCTAGCTCAAAAACTCTTCAATCACTCAAGTAAGCTTCTAATAATTTTTCCTAATCTTTCATAATCTTACATGAGTTATTTTTATCATTCTAGTAGAAATCATGCAAGTATTATGTGATTCATACCACTTTTAAGTGTTTTTATTACTTATTATGAGTTTTATTCATCCTATAATTAATCCCTTGAAACATATCATTGTTGATGATGTTTAGGAACCCATGACACCCTAAGAAGGTGTATAGTAGGTTTAGAATAGATTTGGTGTTGATTTGAAGTGATTGAAACAAGTATTACACTAGAAATATCACTTTCGGCAACTTAAAAATGAGGTCTGATCATTTTTGTGAAATCTGGAAATTTCGACATGTTATAAATTATTTTGGGCTAGATATTCAGAAAATATACTTTAAAAAGAAACCGTGGTCGCTTGCACGGGTTAAAACGGATTAATAACGAAGGAGATACGCTATTTTCAAGTTTAACGACGAAAACTATTTTTTTCAAAAAGCGCATCTTTGTCGAATTTTTAAGGGTCAAAAATGAGTTTTAAGCGTTATCTAAATGAGTCGATTTATCAAAAATATATTAGTATACTTTAACACGAAACCAAAGATATATAAAACGAAAAGCGGACTTATAACGACTAAGTTATACACGTTTTAAATATGGATATCGTAACTATTCTTCACAAGTAATAACACTTATATATTTTCTATTAGTCAAAATGGTTGTCGCAAGTAACCATGTTTGGAGTCGTTTTTCATATCGATAGAATACTTTTGAGAAAATGATGTCTACAAGTAAAAGTAAGTTCACCTAGCCTATTTTTCAAAATGTTCAACCGTTTGTCAAACGGAGTTGTAACGAATAATATTTGGTCACTCAAACTTTGCCGAAAACTAACCTTAAACAATATTTTTAGTCCGACTACCCTACTTCATCTATATTTTTCTCCATGATCGAGACCTTTATGAAGTAAAGTTAAATGCTAAGAATTTTAGATAATATGACAAGTTTTCCAAAACCATTGAGTTTGTTTCCTAACACTCGATATTCACTATTTTACGACTAGCTTTTCGAAGCCATTTAGTCACTTTCATGAATTGTCAAATTATATTGTTTTGCGACGAAAAACTATAATTTCTTAATAAATCGCTAAATGACTATCGTAGGATATCATTTCAACGTAAGTACTTGTAAAGTAATTTATAACTTGACAATACGTTATAAACTTATTTTTTGACGATAAACTTTATTTTCAAAAATGCACAAGTGGTATGGATATCATATGAGTTTGCATGCACAACATTGTTTCATGATTTATAATAGATCATATCATTCATATTAGGTTGCAGTTAGAGATTGCACCTCATTTCAGTATTGCCACTATATCATCATAATCATTGTATCAGGTGAGTTTTCATAGCCCCGTTTTACAAGTTTATACTTTATTTCAAACCTACGGGGGAGAATACATTGCACATCATTTTTATTACGATACCAAGTATATCAAATTCATTACATTGCTTAAGTTACCTCATTGCCAATTGAATGTCCCCATTTCATAATCATGAACCGTTAATTCCGAAAGAAGCGAGGGTGAGTGAATAGATCTATTGAGGGTGACTCCTCCATCCGGGTTGGTGGTCCCAACTGGTCAAACGGATGCATTTCATTTAATATCATTATTTGAGTTGTTTGGCAAAACAATCTGTTGGGGCGAACATCATGATCAGTCTAGCTTAGGTGTCATGTGCTTATAGAAATTGTAACATTTTTATGTGACATATTTTTCATACATGGCCTATACTTGTGGTAGTCGTATAAAACATTTTCATAAATTCTATGAACTCACTCAACCTTTGTGTTGACACTTTTAGCAATGTATTTTCAGGTATCTAAGGCATATACTTCATGGCATGCATGAGGACTTATCATAGAGTCGCGGTGACAACGCGTCTCACATGGGTTTTAAGCACTTTAAAACATCGTTTGGATTGTAACAAACTTATTTCCGCAAATGTTGACTATCTTTTTGGGACCTATCTTTTGTAAACTCTGAGTGTTTTATTATATCAAACGATGTATTTTTCAAACGACACTTTAGGTCGTTCAATATAACTGTAACTGTGATGCTATGGCAGTCATCCCCTAGGACTTCCATTCCGCTGCAAAACAGGTAATTTGAGGGTGTGACATATTGGCATCAGAGCAAGATTTATAGAGAACTAGGTTGTATCATTGACCCTAGACTATAACTACATCATCATAGCATCTCATCATTTCATCAAAAGTGCATATTCATTATACATGCGGTTTTATACGCACATTATGCGGGTTATTTACTTTCATTTCAAATCGATTGTCACATTGATGTCTTCAGATACCCATCCCATCATACTCACATCAGACTCTGACATGGAGAATTCCTTGTCATTCCCTATCACAATTTTAACATCAGTTGACTCAACACCGATAACATCAGATGATGAGACTGAACCCTTTTAGGAGGACAAAGTTGCACCTACACCATCACGATCACCATTGATTCACCGTAGGATCAGGACAGTTCCTATCATTCTGTCGGGGCAGATTATACCATTTGGTAGGATTTATAGGCTTAGTCCTAATGGACCTATTAGGATGCTTACTGTAAGGAAGAGAGTACATTCTCTTACCCTCATTCTTAGATCACCTACTACTCATGTAATACAACCACGATCCGCTACTCATACCACTATTAGTCGTCCAATAGTGCATACTCTAGCTTTACCTCTGAAACGTCGCGAGACAACATGAAAGAGGGTAGCATCTCATTCACCATCATCTCCTAACTTACCACTAGGATTTCCGTCATCATCATCATCATAATTATTATCTAGAGCACCATCTGTACCATCACATCTACTCATACATCTGACTTGCAGCTTGGAAAGCGTGCATGATTTGACACACCATTACCATCTATCACTAAGACTATAGACATTACACCATCTTATAGGTTTGAGAACGGTGAGAGTTTCAAAGTTGTTGCTGCTAGACAGCCTACTGCTCCTACACTTGAGACATGATTAGACCATCAACAGGAACAGATAATAAGTACCTTTATATCTAATGTAATCTTTATCCTTTATTGTCTCCACGATAATTACAACCTTTGTTTATTACATTCCCTATTCCAATTGCCCAATTTTCAATCATTTCGCAATAATATACCGCTATCTTACTAGGGATTAGGGCAACTTTATTCTTGACCAATTAGGAGACTATTACCATTCTATGAGGTTCTCCCATGTATCCTACAAACCATTCAACAAATCTTATTTCAAGTTATTTTGCTACCACTTTATGAAATTATTTCGCATAATTTTATTTCAAGCTATTTTACCACCATCTTAGGAAAAAAAAATTGTTTCACAAAGTTCTAAAACAAGTTGTTTTGTTACCACCCTATCAATTGGTTTTCAGTCATTTTATCAACTATTTACTACCATTATGCGAAACGATTTTCATGTTACTCTGAAAAAAAATTGTTTGAGCCATTATCTTTCAAAACAAAACGTTGAATACCATCTAAAACTTCGGAGAAACATAATACCATTTCAACCAAACCAAGCATCACATCATTTTTCCTCGATTATACATAGCCTGATCACCTATGTATAATACAGGAAGGATTATGTCATGAAAGAAACAAGCATCTTTTCAAACTTCCTAAAACAATCTTCACTCAAAGGCAAAGCTTTGTAATCAGATAAATTATTCATGAACGTCTCTTTTTGCTAACACTCTATAGATACCTACACCATTCATCACTCACTCAACCGATAAGTTGAAATTTTTACCAGTGACTTTTCTGGAAAGACTTTCTATACCATCTATGAGGAGGATTCCTCGATACAAGAAAACAATGAAAGGATCTCTGAGCCACTATCTTTGGACTAGAAGCCAAATTCTATCATTTCAAAAGTACCAGCTAGACCGAATTACAAGATTTAGTACAAAGCGAATACCCACTGAGTAACACTATAGAAATAAACTAAGCCTCCTAACTGAGACTACGGAATATTCCATTAAACATGGCCTCAACAATATGTAAACTTACCTACAATGAGTTTCCCTCAAAGGATAATTGAGTTAAATTAAGGTTATCAATATAAACTTCCCCTAAGGCATTGGGTTCTCTAGAAATTCCAAATAACCTCACTTCCATATCAAGAGATGCAACAGGTCTGAACATATCGGACAATCAATGACACTCCATCTATAAGTGAAATCAGAACAAACATTCTTCGACATAGTATGAGCTGATATCTAAGTTTTTGCTAGCATGATAACAATCTCAGTGATGAACTATTTTAGAAGCACTTAATATCGGAACAAATCTTGAAAATCAACCACCACATCACATCACTTAAATATTTAAGGTTTCGTGACTTTACAACATAGAGCATGGAAAAACTTCGATAAGGGAAATTAAGAGAGATACCATCAAACAATAAACATTTTAGTAATGGAGACTAAGCACCGTAGGCAAGGAAGACGCAAGTCATGACATTCGCTAGAACTAGAAATGCGAGGAATCACAACTTTTACCCATAATCTATTCTTTACAATAATGTCCTTACCGACAGACTTGACATTTTGAAATTTGGCACGAGGCACGTGGTATAAATTTCAATTATATCTAATATAAGGTAGCCGATTCACCTTAGACTTCTGTCAATCATTTCAAGATCCCCATGGAACCTACTAGGACATGAGCACCGCCTATTATCCTCAGCTCAATGGTCAGAGCGAGAGAACAATTCCAACATTAGAAGATATACCCAAAGCATGTGTGACTTTCTGGATATGATTAGGCAAATCATTTTTCATCGAACAAGTTCCCTTGCAACAATAGTTATTACATGAACATATTGACTGCACCAATTGAGGCACTCTATGGTTGAGATGTCAATCACTTATTTACGGGCCAAAATCAAGAAGTCCAACTCACTAGTCCACAACGTATTCATGAAACAACAAAGAAGTCGTATAGATCAAGAATCAGTTACAAGTAACAACAAATAGATAGAAAAGCTACGTCGATATACGACGCAAAATATTGGAAATATGTTCCATAAGCTGCAAACCAGTAGAATTTCAAGTTGACAACGGAGTTATGTTGAAAGTCTCGCCTTGAAAAGGCGTGGTACGATCCAGAAAAACGCGGGAAGACCCGATGCGACTCAAATATCCTCACCTTTTCACCGACAACACCGTAGGAACCAACATGGACTGAATTCAGGGACTGAATTCCTTTTTGGGTGGGCGAATGTGACAACTCGTAATTCAGGTCATTTTACAAACTTTGAAAATATCACTATTCATCTCAGGAAATTACTATTCACCAATTACTATTCATCGTTTTTGAAGTCGGTTTAAGACTTTGAGAGGTTATTTCAAAATTTTACTATTCACGAAACACTATTCATTCCCGGAGAAAAATCATTATTTATGATTCACTATTCATCATTTTTCGTAAACTAGGTTTACGAGTATAAAATACGCGTAACCTTGAGGGTTAAGCTGCGTATTCATGGAAAATTATTGAAGACATTTCATATAGACTAGATTTAGTCTACATATCATCAGTAACATCATTTTCATATCAGTTTATGCATGGGTTTGCATATTCCCTTAATGTATATTTATTTATTAAATAAACGCTATCATGCGATCATTTATTTTGAATAATTGAACCGACACTTCCAACAATTATCCTAATATATTTTTATACTCATTTTAAGACTATAAAAATTATATTATTAGTTTACCCGATGTTTTGAATTTATTTTGTATATATATTTTTATATATATATATTTACGACGGTTTTTCGAAAATTCAATTCGATAAATGTTTATTCACTCAATACTTGCGAGAAATGCATTTTTATAATTTTTATGACTTCGATATATTTTATTTTGTTTCGCAGAAATCGATTTCTAGAAAACGTTATACATAATTGTTGGAATCACTCCTAAACTAGAATTCAAGTGTTAGTAATTAATATGTAATAGTTAGCTTAATTATGGCTTTTATGTTAGTAATCAAGGTTAGGCTCATGTAAAAAGCCCATGAGCCTATCCAAAGCCCAATAAGGGAAAGGAAGGGAACTTGCATGTTGCCCTAGTTCCTTCCTATAAATACCCATGTAAACCCTCACTTGAGGGTTGGTTGTTCATTTTATCATTTCACTCCTATGCATAACTTGTCTCATTCATACGTGTGTGTGTGTGTTAAGTGTTCAACCGATCATCTTATCTATCTTTCTTATATATTGATGCTTGTGTTACAAATATGGTGACCTAACGGTGGTATCAATCGCCAAATAGTGGGTGAAAGTTTCTTTTGTTTTTGAAGTTTTTTGGTTATACGCATAAGGCTCGGTCTCAAACTTTGAAACCCAAAAAGCTTTTTTTTTACACTTTCAAATCCAAGATTCTTGTACTTTCAAGGTTATTAGGTGTTAAAGTTTAAGTTTTTGGCAAAAAGTTTGAAACTTTACGTGTCTTTCTTTGTTTTTTAAGCTTGATTCTATACGTGTTATCATTTTATGCGTAAGGTGATTAAGAGTTTTTGGATCATCAAGTTTCACACTTTTGTGTTCTTTTGGTGATATTGAAGCTGTCTCATCACAAAAATCGGGTTTAGAAACACTTTTGGACGAAAATTTCAGTTTTGGCAAAACCTACGCGTAACAAAACCCTAGTTGTTACGCGTAAGCATTCCTTGGTTTGATCTTCAGTTTTCTTGGTTTACTCAGTGTTTTTTTTGCTTGGATAAGCCTGAAAACACTTCAACTTTGGATATCTTTTACACTGGAATAAGTGTAAAGGATTTTTGGGCAAAACCCTAGCTTTTACGCCTAAGCAATATCTTACGCGTAGAATCCTTTACGCATAAGCATTTACTTACGCCTAAGCCTTGTCTTACGCATAAGCAAATCTTTCGCCTAAGCATTCTACTACTAAGCTTTTGTTTTACGCATAAACTAAGGTTCCTTAACCCTACGCGTAAGCTAATCATACGCGTAAGATTCCTTCTTACGCGTAAGTTGGAGTTTTTTACGCCTAAGGTTTTCTTTGCCTAAGCTTGATTTCTACGCTTAAGGATTCTTCATCAACAACGTTTCACTCGAAGACAAAGATCCATTTTACAACACAAGTTTTCAAGATGTCTCAACCACCATATTCTAACTACTTTCCTCATGTGTATCCTCAACAACAACAACAACAACAACAACAACTTAGTCCTCAACAACAACAATTCAATCTACAACAACAAGTTTATCAACAACAATTTCAACAACAACATTTTCCACAACAAAGAGCAATTCAACCACAAATGATTCAACCACCACCTAGTCTTCAAGTACAACCTTACACAAACTTTAACAATCAACATCCATCCAGGAATACTATGAAGGAACCGTCTTGGTTTGCAAAGATGTGTGAAGCTTTAAGTAGCCAACAATCCATTCATGAGGCTGGATCACTTGATAGACCTCCAACGCTCACTCCCGGAAACTACGATCAATGGGTGATTAGGTTCTATAGGTTCTGTGATCTAAAGAAGCCACATGGAAAGTTCTTAAAAAAGTCATCCTAGAAGGTCCATTTCAGATGCCTACTGTCGTTACACCAGGAGATCCTAATACCAATCCACCAAGAGATGATGTCACCAACATTGCACGTCTCACTGACCTCACTGGTGATGAACTTCTACATTTTGAAGCCGATGAACTAGCAATGCAATACATCCTTTTAGGATTACCCAATCTGATCCTTCGAAGTGTTGATGCTCAAAAGATTGCTAAGGCAATGTGGGAACACATTCATCTTCTCATGGAAGGCACTGAACTCAACAAAGAAGATATGGAATCCAAAATCTACTTGGCTTATGAACACTTCATGATTGAACCCGGAGAGACATTAGAGTCATATCATCATCGATTCTCAGATATCATCAATGATTTGGACAAACATAACATCATCATGCCAAGAATTGCTGTCAACACTAAATTCCTGAGTAGTCTTGGTCCTGGTTGGGAGAAGTATGTCATTTTCATCCGTCAAGCAAAGAATCTTCATCATTCTACATACGGATTGTTGTACGACTATTTGAAGCCTCATCAAAAAGAAGTTGACAAAGAAAGGGTTATCCGTGGACAAACTGTTTCACCTTCACTTCCAGATAATCAACAATTAGCTTTGTGGGCTCAAGCTTGTCATCCTCAATTCCCGACCTTACAAACTGTATTCACAAATCCTCCACAACCCACTGCTCAACCAACTGCAACAATCACACCATATGATCCATCAAAGCAACAATCTCAAGAAACTCAATTGGTTCCATACAACAACAACAATGATCAAGCACTATACAGTGAATCCAATGAAGATGCAGAAGCTTTCGATGCATTGCAACAAGGGTTTGTCATGATTGCTAGAGCCTTTGGCCGATACTCTAACAAATCCAACAATCGCATTCGTACCTCATCTAACATAAGGAATCAGGTTGTTGTTAACAATAGACGTGTTGAAGTTCAGAATCGTGGCAATGTTCGTCAGATGGGCTGTGGTCAAGGGTTTAATACAATGGGAAGGAATAACATGGGTGCTCCACAACAACAAAGGGCTCAAGTGGTTGAACCATGTAATGCTTAGAATGGGGTTAATGGTCTTCGTTGTTATAACTGTAATGAGAAGGGTCATCTGGCTAATGCATGCCCAAAGCCGAGGATAAGAGGCAGCGCTTATCACAAGGAGGCTTTACTCTTGGCTCTCAAGGATGAAGCTGGTGGAACTCTTACCAACAAGGAACACAGCTTTATGGCCAATGCAAATTCTGATGATGATATGGAGGACTTGCAGGCAAATGCAGCTGTGATGTTGATGGCAAACATGCAAGAACTCTATATGAGTGACACAGGCCTAGTGTATGACACTGACGGCTTGTCTCAGGTACCGGATCAAACCATATTCATCACTGATCTAATATCTCAGTCAACATCTGAATCCGACGAGGCTCAGATTGTTCAACATGAGCCGTCCACATCTCATTCTGATGATACTCAACTAGATCCAGTAGTTACATTTGACTATCAAGATGACCTCCTGGTTACCATTGATAATCAAGTTGACTCCGTGGTTATACTTGAGGATCTAAATAATGATCATGTTGAGACTCACGTTGAACACACTGAACCTTTTCCTAATCCAGATATTGACCTCTTACTTAAAGACCAATGATCCCGAATGGAACAATGTTGTGAACTCAATCAGCAATTAAAAAACAAAAATGCACTGTTAACCAGGTATATTGAATGTTTAAAAAGGCAACTCAACTTTTTCAAAACTTAAGAAAAACGTGAACAAGGTTTTGAAGTCGCTTTTGCTAAATCTTTCCAAAACGAAAAATCATTATAACGACAGATACGTGATCTAGTCGCATCCAAGAATGCTTTGTTGTCTCAAATAGAACAACTGAAACATGATCATAAACAACAACTTAACGCTCTTACTTTGGAAACTCATAAAGCCAAGGCTGAGTTGTTAACTTGTCAAAAACAGTTCTCTGAGTACAAAAAGCATTCCACAAAACGAATAGATAACTATCTTGAAGAAATTTTCGACTTACAGAACAAAATCAAAGAGTTTCAAAATGTTGTTTATAAACATGGTGAATCAATCACAACGATTCAAAAGTTTACTTTCAAACCAAATCCAAATGGATATGGACCGAATCTTGCTGATTACAAACCTAAGTTTTCAAACTGAGCATTCAAACCAAATCCTGAAGTTTACAGTGCAGAACATAGAATTGATGATGCCATAATGAGTGTTGTTGAATATAATCGTCAAGAGGAATTAGATGCAGAAGACGAGAGTCGATCAAAATTTGAAAATGTTGTTTATAACAAACCATTTATCTATTTAAAAGTTGTCACTTTCGTCGCACAAAAGGATAATTCTAACACACCTTGGCTTATCACACCTATGTCTGAGTCTTCTAATGTTGGTCCTCAACCCAATTCTGCACAAATTAATGGTCCTTTACCTTCACTAAGTGAAGTAAATTCAATACCCGAAAATCATCAAATTCTTAGATATTTTGACATTTTCATTTCTGACATGAAACTTTTAGAACGTGAGATTGAATTTCATTCTAAAATAAAAGTTGAACATTTTCAATCGCCTCAGGCGCGAGAACAAAGAGATATTTTTCAGAAAAGACTTTTACCCCATGTTCAAAATTTGAAAAATTATGCATTGTATTGGGAAAGGGAATTTCATAAGGAACTTGGACTAATGAAAATAGTTTTCGAGAATACAGAAACATCTATTTCAAATACCAAACGTAAAAAGAAAATGTTGAGAAAAGATGTTGATCGACTCTTGGAAGATGTTATATGTGCTGATATCCATAATGTTGTGTTATTACATTCTTTTGCATATGCATTTGATTATATCTCTGCTGATTCTGTTGATTCTGTTGCAAATGTTGAGAATACTGATTTTGTGTCTCAAATTAAGTCTTTAAAAGTTGAAAATGAACGAGTGACAAACGAGCTTTCAAATGCAAAACGTCGTCTTCAATGGTGTCAAAAAGATTGTCATACTCGTGAACTCGCTTGGCAAAACAAACTTCACCAGTTGCATACCAAAACTCTTGATCCAAAAATTGAGCAACTGGATGATGAAAACGCGTCTTTGAAGTGTCAAATCTCAAAATATGAACAAGAAATTTCAAAAATTAAAAAGAACCATACTGTCATATCTGATTTACTCAAAAAGACTCGTGCTAAAGCGTCAAAAGATCTTGATGATCATCTTGCCTATACCAAAGATGTTTTACGACGAGATGGACTCACTCGCAATGAAAATCTTAATTTGTTACACACTATCCATGATCTTAAAGCAGAGGTGGTGAAACTTATGAAAGATAAGGATAGTAACACTGTAGTAACTGCACCCAAACAGATTCAAAATGACTCTAGAACATCTAATGACAAACCACAAGAAACTAATGTGCTTCCCTCTACTGAAACATGAATAGTTGCCTCTTTTCCCAACGCCTGCACTTCACAGCCTAGGAGCAATACAAGGAAGAATAGGAAGTTGCAACGTAAGAAAAGAACAATAAAGAATGATGAAGTAGAAGAACACCCTAGGACTTTGAATAAAACTCAAGTTGCACCCACTTTAGATATTGCGTCTGAAAAATGTAATGGAAAAAGTGATGTAACGAATGCTGAACCTTTAAGTACTTTTGATGTTAAGTCTGAAGCTTCTTGTGTTATATCTCGTAAAAGTATGCTTTCTGATTGTCATGATAAATGTGTTGCTAAATCTATCTTGTCTCGTTTAAGGAATCCTAAGAATCGGAATACCACTAGGCCCACTAAAGCTTCTAAGTTTGTGCTTGGTAAACCGCCCTCTTTAGATTCTAAGATAAGCATTGATGTCCCTATAGCTCCATTATCACCTCCAAGGAACGTAGTACCACCTAGTGCATTCACTAACACTAAAGCAAAGACTAGTTGGAGATGGCAGAAATGGTTACACAATACACTTGGATTTAAATGGATACCTAAAATCATTGATATGTGTGTTTCTACTATAACTGCTTCGGAACCCTCTAACTCTTCGGGTTCCACATCTAATTCTATTCCATCTATGTCGTTTGTGTGTAATGCAGGTGATACAGATCATCCTATGGGTTGTTGATAGCGGATGTTCTCGGCACATGACAGGCAATCTCAAACTGTTATCAAACTTTATTTCAAAGTTCATTGGCACTGTCAGGTTCGGGAATGATCACTTCGCAGCTATCATGGGCTACGGAGATTACATCAATGGCAACATCGAAATTAGCAGGGTTTATTATGTGGAAGGCCTCGGTCACAATCTCTTCTCTGTTGGTCAGTTCTGTGATGGAGATTTGGAAGTTGCTTTTAGGGAGAAAACTTGTTTCATTCGTGATCTACAAGGAAACGATCTTATGTCTGGTCAACGCACATCAAGTCTCTACACTATCTCCATGCAAGACATGATTGCTTCATCTCCCATCTGTCTACTTTCTAAGGCTACATCTACAAAATCCTGGCTATGGCACCGTCGTCTCTCACATCTAAATTTTCAAACCATAACCAACCTTGCATGTTTCAAACTTGTTGAAGGTCTCCCAAGATTTCGGTATTCTAAAGATCATCTATGCTCAGCTTGTGAACAAGGGAAAAGCACTCGTGCTCATTTTTCTTCAAAGGTGGAACACAGCTCTCAGCATGTGCTTCATCTTCTTCACATGGATTTGTGTGTCCTGATGCGTGTACAGACGATTAATGGCAAGCGCTACATTTTGGTAATCGTTGATGACTACTCAAGATGGACTTGGGTTTATTTTCTTCGAAGTAAAGATCAAGCTCCACAGATGATCATCACCTTTCTCATGGAAATTCAAGTTCAGCTCCGGAACACCGTCAGACAAATTCGAACAGACAAAGGAACTGAATTTGTGAATCAAACTCTTCGTGAATATTATGAGAAAGTGGGAATTGAGCATCAAACATCTATTGCACGCACACCAGAACAAAACGGAGTTGTTGAAAGATGAAACCGTACGTTAGTGGAAGCTGCAAGAACAATGTTAATTAATGCTAAACTTCCTGATTACTTATGGGCTGAAGCCGTGTCAACTGCATGCTACACTCAGAATCGTTCAATGATTACCAAACGCCACAACAAAACACATTTTGAGCTTATCCTCAACCGAAAACCGAATCTCAAACACTTTCATGTATTTGGATCCCTTTGCTACCCGAATAATGATCGTGATGACTTTGGAAAGCTCAAAGCCAAAGCTGACGTTGGAATCTTTATTGGATACTGTGAGAATTCTAAAGGTTACCGGATCTGGAATCATCGTACAAAGCAGGTTATGGAAACGATTCATGCAATTTTCGATGAGCTTACTGAAATGGCTTCTGAGTATATCAGCTTGGAACCCGGTCATAACTGTTTAAACTTCCCTCAAACCCCTTCATCAGTTGAACCTAGTGTACAACTAACTCGACGTCAAATGGAACAGCTATTTGATCCTCTGTTTAGTGATGATATTGATGCACGTGCACCAGGTGTATCCAATGTTTCCGCTGCTCAACCTGATCATATTCCGATACCTGATACACCGGCTACAACAACTACTGTTGAGGAAGCACCACCAGTTGATTCTACAACAACAGTTGAACAAACCGCATCCAATGACGCTGAACCAGCTGATGATGTTCTGAACAATGAAGTACCCCCACCTGCAGATTATGATCCAAATGCGTTCTTCAACCCGTTTGCTAATGAAACTGCTGCATCTGATGTTGCGGAATCATCTACAAGCCATTTGAATCCTCCCAATCTGCAGAATGTATATCAACATCAACCTTCCACACATCGTTGGACGAAAGACCATCCTCTTGAGAACATTATTGGTAACCCGAATCAACCAGTCGTAACGAGACAACGTCTTCACACAGACGGTGAACATTGCATTTATGCACTCACTGTCTGCCAATCTGAACCTAAAAACATTAAAGATGCAATGACAAAAGACAACTGGATTGAATCCATGCAAGAAGAACTCAATCAGTTTAAACGTCTTGAAGTATGGGAATTGGTTGAAAGACCAACAGGGGTCTTCGTCATTGGTCTCAAATGGATTTGGAAAAACAAATTGGATGCTGAAGGAACCGTAATCAGAAATAAGTCACGTCTGGTGGCTAAGGGTTATAGACAGGAAGAGGGTATTGACTTTGAAGAATCATTCACTCTGGTTGCTCGTCTTGAGGCTGTAAGGATTTTTCTGGCGTTTGCGGCTCACATGAACATCACGGTCTTTCAAATGGATGTCAAAACTGCTTTTCTCAATGGACAACTGAAAGAAACGGTCTATGTTAGCCAGCCAGAAGGATTCATTGATCCAGAGTTCCTAATCACGTCTACAAACTGGAGAAGGCTCTCTACGGTCTCAAACAAGCCCCTCGGGCGTGGTATGATAAGTTATCATCCTTTCTGATCGCTAATAATTTCATCAAAGGTTCGGTCGACCCTACACTTTTCATAGAATATCACGGGGCACACATTTTAATAGTTCAAATTTATGTGGATGACATCATTTTTGGGTCAACACATCTAAAGTACTCAAACGCTTTTTCAAAACTAATGAAAAAACATTTTGAAATGTCCATGATGGGTGAACTTACGTTCTTTCTAGGACTACAAGTTCATCAATCACCCCGTGGTATTTTCTTGAGTCAGTCCAAATATGCCCTTGAAATTTTAAACAAACATGGAATGACAAGTTGTGATACCTATGCCACACCAATGGCACACACTAAGAAACTGGATGCTGATTTGCATGGAAATTGGTTGACCCTACCAAATACCGAAGTATCATTGGGTCCCTCATGTATCTAACAGCCAGTAGACCTGACATTGTATTTTCAGTATATCTTTGCTCCTGTTATCAGTCAAGACCAACTGAAACCCACCTCTCAAAGGCTGAAAGAATCCTCCGATACATCAAGGGAACCATTAACTTGGGGATCTGGTATCCGAAGGATTCTGGTTTTGAACTAATAGCTTTTTCAGACGCTGATCACGCAGGTTGCTTAGATTCTCGGAAAAGTACTTCAGGAGCTCTACAATTTCTTGGTGATAAACTGGTGTCATGGCAATCGAAGAAGCAGGATTGTACATCGCTGTCCTCAACTGAAGCAGAATATGTAGCCATGTCGGCGTGTTGTGCTCAAGTCATTTGGATGAGAACACAACTCAAAGACTATGGTTACGTATTTGATAGAATCCCGATGTACTGCGATAATCGAAGTGCTATTGCGATCTCGTGCAACTCTGTTCAACATTCAAAATCAAAGCACATCGATCTTCGATATCATTTCATCAAGGAGCACGTGGAAAAGGGTACCGTTGAATTATATTTTGTGGGTACTGAATACCAACTGGCAGATCTTCTCACCAAAGCCTTAGCTCCTTCTAGGTTTAATGAGTTGGTCCACCGGATTGGTATTCGGTGTTTGACTCCAGAGGAACTGGATGAACTGTTAAAACATTCTTAAAAACCAGTCAAACACCAAAACCTCTTTTGTAAATATTTTCAAAAACAAAATACAAAATTATAAAATCTGATAAAACAACAAAAGTATTCTTCTATCTATATTTCTTTTAACATGGAAAGTACAAATCTTCCGTCAACACTTTACTCTTTCAAAATTCAGTATTTTCTCGGTCAAGTGTTGAGGGGGAGAAAGTAAATATTTTTCGGTTTCATAAAACCTTGTACTTGCATGTTACCTCATCCCGGTTGTTTCTTTGATAATGGTGGTCACATTTCTGGTATACTGACACTCCCCGGGCTCAAATTTATAAAATTTCATTATTTCTTAAGTTAAGGGGGAGTGTCGTCAAGTTTCTTTCCATAAATCATACTTTTGGTAACCAAAATGGAAGTTATGGGCGTTGGATGTAAATAGTTAAGGTGGAGGGACTGAAAGTGTCAAATGCTCAAAGTATTTTTTAATAAAACTTCACAAAAATTTTCAAAATACAATAAATTCACCTCATTTATTATCCAACTACCGTAATCTTACGCCTAAAAATCCACTATCAAATCCTTGTTTTTGATCATCAATCTGTAAGTGTTTTTATAATCTTTGTGATATTTCAAACAATGGTTTTGATTCATTTGAAAATCCAACGGTTAAATCTTGTGTTTGAGTGAGTTTTGTGTTCTACGCGTAAGCCATGAACACAAAATCTTCATTTGTGTGTTTGTGTTGATAAAAATGGTGATAAAACGCTTAAATATAAATACCTTAACTGTTTTCATCATACAAATCCACCCAGAAACACGAATTGAACATTTTCAAGATTAGGGTTCTTATGCGTGAATTGGGTATTTTAAATTGTGAGAGTTTCTGGTTAAAAAGATGGTTAAGTAATGTTGTATACATGTTGAATTGATCAAATACACGTTTAAAACTTACCCAGAATCATCAATTGCGTGAGAATCAAAATTTAGGGTTTAAGTTCATACGATTTGGGTATTCTTGATTCATAGGGTGTTTGATGTTAAAACTTGTTTAGGACATCTCACTAAGCCTCTAAGATATCCAAGAAATGATTTGGTGTTAATCCTATGGTTAGAATTGTTACTCGTAAGATTTGAAACCTAGGGTTTATGTTTTACGCGTAAGCAGCATCCTACGCATAGCTGTTTATTGTGACTTCATGTTTAGAACTGAAAGGGATTGAATGTATGTGTTAATATTGGTGTTATGATGAACTTATTTCAGGTTATTACGATTGAAAATTCAGAATCAAGGTTAATTGAACATCTACGCTTAAGGATCACCTTACGCGTAGAATGTTATGCATAAGAGAAATCTTACGCGTAACCTTTACACGTAAGGTTCTACAAAGAGGACTACGCGTATCCTGTGAAGGATATGCGTAAACAGTAACCTTTACGCATAAGTTTCACTCTTACGAGTAAGCCTTACGCGTAAGGTTCCATATACGCCTACGCGTAAGCTCTATGCTTAAGGCCATCTTTTCGTACGCGTAACATTTCTTACGCGTAAGTCAAGATCCTCCGCATAAGCTTATGCCTACGCGTAGAACCACTACTGTTTACGCATAAGCTTGGAATTTTACGCCTAAGCCTTAGATCAACCAAAATTATGAAGTTGTTACGCGTACATACTTGTAAATAAATAAATCATAACGTCACGAAACCAAAATGTCACTAATAAACTTAAATGTTTAATAAGTTGTGAAAATAAGTGAAAACTTGGACTTTAAAACTCAAAGTTAATCTACTCATGAAACTTATCACGACGTCTTTGGACTATTGGACTAACACGTGACATTGGACTCGTAACAATCATTGGCATATCACATTCAATAAATAGACAATAAAATCAATTGTTGACTAACGTAATGTCTTTCGATATGTTGGTTCTTTTGGCTAAATATCTTTCAGATCACGATATGGACGTTCAAATGCAAAATGTGGATGCACCAAATGTTCTCACTGTTGAAGATATCTTCCCTAATGGTTACCCAATGAAGATCGGAAAGAACAACCTCAAAGTTGATTTTGATAGCTTCACCTGTTCTGAGTCTTCGTGTCAAATTGCAACGGATAGTCTGAAGACTCACCCTTACCAGAACATGCTTACAAATTCTGCTACTGTGCCAGAGATCTACATTCACCAATTCTGGCATACAATACATAAGGTCAAAGGTCAAAATGTTGTGACGGTGACGCTTAACAACAAACAAGTCACCATCACACCAGCAAATTTGAGGGCTATTCTTCTTATTCCTGTCATCGAGCCTACTGAATACAATGCTACTCCAACTGAAGAGGTCGTTCTCCAGTTCATGGTCGACATCGGCTATGATGAAGCTACCGGGGTAATCACAAAGCACTCATCTGTTGATCTCAAGAACATTCCCCAGCCATGGAGAACCCTCTACATAATGATTACCAAATCCGTTTTCGGACGTGATAGTGGTCATGAGCATCCCAAGCTCATGGAACTACAAATTTTTTGGGCTATGGTCAACATGAAACACATAGAAGTTGAAGCTCTGATATGGGAGGACATGATGTCTTACGTTAAAAGGCCTGGCACCAAGATCCCGTATATCAGATACACCAAACTGTTGATCCAAAGAGCTCTAGGGTATAATCCTGATATTCCCTTGAGACTTGATGACCCCAACCAACACTCCGTGTTGTATGAGCCCACACTCACTGTCAGATTTAAGGACTCAACAACGAAGAAACAAGGAGCAGTGTTGCCAGATCATCTCCTTACTGATGCTATCAAAGGACTTTATTCGTACAAACGATATCTGGCAGCAGTTGAAGCTGGCAAGGTAGGTTTCATGGATGCAAAATCTTCTGGTACACCTACAAGGAAAACCAGGAGAGGCATTGCAGGAAGTATCACGAGCACTGAGAGTACTGGAAGGTATCCTAAGAGGAGTCCATCCAGTAAAAGGAAAGTTCCATTAAAGGAGGCAATCCCTATTCCCAAACCTGAACCGCAACAAAAACTAATGGATGAAGACTCCGAGGATACAGAAACGGACGAAGAGGTCATCTACTCTGAAACTCCAATCGATGACACTCAAACAGTAGCAAAACCTCCCAGTCTAAAAGCTGATAAAGGTAAAGGTAAAACTCCAGTTGCTGAGCCAGAAGAAGAGGAGAGCTCGGATGAAGAACAACTGGACAGAGACTTCAGGAAAAAGGTGAAGAATCTAAGACTCCAACACGTTGCTGAACAGTTTAAACTACAACAAACTCGTGGCCCCGGAGGGCCAAGTGGTGGTGCACTATCTACACCAGTTCCTGATGCGGTTAATCAACCCGATAAGGGAACTGGTACCACCACCCACGATCAACAACAAAGGCAACTGGAGGACTCTATCACTTATGAATTTGAGGAACCAGATATGGAGAAGTGTGAGAAAATTTCTGATGAAGATGCTGAGGTTGCAGCTAAAGAAAAAGCATATAAAGAAGCTCAAGCTCAAGCAGATGAAGAAGCCAGGATTAAGGCTGAAGAAATGGCTAAGTCTGGAAAAGATGACGAAGTTGATTATGATGATTTTCTTCTAGACAGCCCAGCACGTTCCAAGGAACTAACTTCTGAGCCACCAAAAGACCCTGAGTCTCCTCATGTCTCATCATCATCAGACTCATCCTCTCACTCTTCTCCTCCACCATCCAAAGGCACAACCAGATCCACATCCAAGTCAGTAAAGAAACCAACCGACTCTTGGATATCTCGGGCTAAGACAAAGATTGTCAAAGCTGTCAAGCAAGTCAGGCAGAAAGACGTGACCAACAAAAAGCTGAATCAACTCGCTGACAGGATCAATCTTCTACAAGACGAGATAGACAAGATGTTAAGTGAAAGGGAGTATATCCAGAAGTTTATGAAACATGATGTCCAAGGGGAAATGAACAAGATGATTAAGGAATATACTCACAAGTTCCTTCTCGACTCTGTTCCTAGAGTGACAAGGGATATGTTCGCCAGACAACTTACTCCAAATATCGTCGCATTGGTTAAACATACATTGGCCAAAGAACCTGATCTCTCTGAAGCTGAGTTAATTTCGAAATTGGTGATGCAAATGTCAAAACGATCTGCAACCTTTACTTCGGATGAAGCTAAATTTTTTGAGGGTCTACTAGATTATCAACTCAGATCTTCATGCAAAGAGTCAGCAGATCAACCTAAACGACCAAGAGATGACGATGATAAGGACAAGGATTCTGCACCTAAACGTCCAAAGAAGTCTGGTGAATCTTCCTCTATGCCACCACCAACCCAAAGGACTCCAACAGAAAGACGATCTCCTCCACGTTCTACTGCTGATAAACCTCAGGACTCTGAGTTACCACCCTCCACAAAGAAAACTGGTGATCATTTCGAATACACTGGTGGTGACGATGAAGAGTTCCTTGAGCCCCAACAACAACCCACCTCTCCCGACACAACAAAGAAACCAGCATCCTCATCAAAGCCAAAGAAAAAGAAGAAGATGACTATGACTGATGTTGTCTCATGGCTAGATGACGATACAACCGCTGAATACGACTGGTTTTCTCAACTTTGTGATGCTACTCCCTCACTACCTGAAGGTCAAGAAATGGTAGATGGTCGTACCATGGAGCATGTCAAGCTATTACAAGAAAATTTTAAAGTGAAGAAGATGACGAAGGCTGAGCTCAAGCGAATCAAGAATGATGCCTTCCAACTGCTCAAAGATAGCTCTGAAAGTGCAATTGAAGTGGAATACCACCTTGACAACATTGCACGAGCCATCGAGCCATGTCGAACAACATCGATTGGCTCAATCCCGAAGCTAACATCGACTTCACTCGACAAGACAAAGCTCCATACTACACAGATTGGACAAGACCTCTACCCACAATTGGCCGACCGGATCAACCAAAGATTCCATTCCGCTACTTCTTCAACAAAGACCTAGAATTTCTTCTACACGGTAGCGATGTCTCCAAGAAATACGCTACATCACTTACACTTCCGTTCCCGGCAGCAATATACTCCAACAGCATAGCAATCGAGGAAGATGCCACCCACATGTTCTCTGACAAAGTGGAAAAGTATGATCTTGATGCGATGTATGGGATTCACCATTGGCCTGAACGCCGAAGAATCTTCTACAAAAGCTGCCAGGTTCAAAAGTCGAACCACGAAGTGTTTAGTGATAAACGGATCGTTGCTATTAAGCATATTACTCTTTCGTCAAAGTGGGACTAAACATTCCTCAAGAAAATAGTGGTCAAACGACAAGACGAAGAGGACTATGACTTCTGTGAAGCAGATTTTCAGAGATTGTCTCTAAACGACATTGAAGATATGTATCTTGCAAAGGTACAAGGACGAATGCGACATTTCTCTACCGAAATCCAAAGTGAGTACATCAAGTCTGTGTTAATCTTCATCATAAGCATAGTGATCCAGGAACGTGTAGAGGACATTCAACTTGCCGTGGAATCGTATCAAATGCGTGTTAACCTCACTAAACCACAGCTCGACCTTCCTGACATAAACAAACTTCCTTAGTACACCCTCATCAGCAAACTATTTGGAATAGTCTACCGTAGTGAACTACACCGAAATTGCTTGATGGCGTGCAAAGAGCTTCATAAGTTTGGAGATCACACACTGAAGAAAGTCAGGGACGGGTTAGCTTATCGGTTAAAGGCGATACAACAAGGCATTGGGTAACCTAAGCGATGGAATTCGAGAGAGAGACGGGATGTTAAGAAGATCATCACTCGCATTGATGAAAGGTTGTTTAGAAGGGACCAGTTTAGAACGTTGGAGAGTTTCGTAGGTGGTCGTCCCAGCATTTCTCTCACAGGCTATCAACGTCCAGAACGCATTCCCGGAGTTATTACTGGACTACCTGATTCTCTTGGTAACCCTTGATTTGTTTCATTATCTTATCATTTGGATGTGTGATTTTTTATGACAATGGCTTGTGCACACATAACAGTGCACAACCCGTACTTGTAATGAAAGGACCCTGTGGTACGCTTCAGTGCCACAATCCTTATAAAAGGAGCGAAAGCTTCTTACTTTTGAGTGAAACTTATCAAAACTTTCATTTCTCAAAGTTTTGCTCAAAAGAACAAGTACTTCCCCTTATGATTTTCAAAACCTCAAAAGTTTATATCACTTGTTGAGGGGGAGTATTTGTTTAAAAAAAAACTTTGTTCACAAATTGTTCTTCGTGGTAATCTTCCCGCAAAACTCGAAATGGACATATTCGATATCAAAATTTCGTCAAAAATAACATTTATATGCCATTTTTGAGGGGGAGAAAAATTATGTGATAAGAAATATGTTGTGAATTACAAATGAATCGTCGTGCTAAAAGACTTGACCAATGAATTGATGAGATCTTAAATGTTAGTAACTCGAAAAGACTTGTCCGGGACGGGTAAAAATTTCAAACTAGTTCGCTAGTGATGTAAACGTGTCTCGCAAAGGACTTGTCTTAGTAGAATGTACCATTCGAGAAACTCCTGGTAGACATGAACTTTGACGGGTTTGACAACCTTTCGAGGTTTGTCCACAACTTTAAGATAGTTATTAGAGCTAGTTGTCACCTAAAAGCTGAGAACGTAACACTTTAACTATGCAACGTAACCGTGTCTCGCGGGGGATTGTCTATCTTGAGTTGATCAATTCAAAAGTGCGCGCTCTTCTCTCACCGTGCAGATTTCAGTCAAAACACTTAAGCACGTGTAGAGGGGGAGTATTTCAGCAAAATCTTACAACTCTCAAACAATGGTATTAAATGTTTTTACTTATAACCACTGTGAGAGATTTTTCATGAAAATGGTTTTATGGCAACATAGGTTAGTCATGGAGTTATAAGGTGACTAAGGTTAGGAATAACCGTCCTATGATCCGCCAGCGCCGGAGGGATCTACCCAAGGACACCACCAATAGTTAGAATTAGAAGTCCTTAGGTATGATTATAAAAAGGAGAAAACGAGAATTGGAGAAAGAAGGAGTTGAAGAATTAAAAAGAAAAGTAAAGAAAAGGGTGAAAAGAAATAGCCCTCAAGATTATTCAACTTATGGTAAACACCGGGTTCAATTCATATGCTACTGGTTGTCACTTGATGACGCCGGTATTGAAGATCAAAGTCGTCATGGACCCAGTGACGCATGCACTAAACCTTCTTAGCCACTCAAGTTTCTCTCAGCAGAAGCTTGTTTCATTCTCACAGGGAACCCTAAGTAAACTATCGGCTTTCTTTTAGAGATTGCAGGTATTGAAGAAGAAGACCCTCTCCCTAGTCTCCGCTCAAGAAAACCAAAGCGCACTATTGAGTCTAGAGCCACGAGATTCATCAAAAGATCTCATATGTACACTTGACATTTTATCACTTGTCGTTCAACAATAAGGACGCAAGTGATACATTATCGTGTCCTTCACAGATCTTAGCAATCTGTCGAGAACATTTATGAGAGGTTCACACATGTGATCCTCAGTGATTGAATGGAAACTCCTGCCAGGGTCAACATCAAACAGCCCAGACAGCAAGTCACTTTGGTAACTCCCCGTTGATTACGCTTAGTGTGTCTCAAACGGTCTACAGTCGTGGGGTGATGCTTCGGTGTACCTCAGCGACTCTTCTGAACTGTAGGTGTACTTCGGTACATCGCGTTATCTCACTTGTGGGACTCCAGTTCAGGAACAGCCTTTGTGAGAATTAGAGTTGTGTTTTCACATTATGCTGTTAACACTCTCGAAGTTCAAACTTGTAAGCACTGGATTATTTCTAACCCCTGTTTTATGTTTTCTTCTTATGGATGCTTGTGGGTGGAAAAGATCGTGCAGATTCTCCACATGCTCATACTCACATCATCACTAATTGAAGTTCTCTCAAAAGGCAACACAAAGTCAGAATGATTCTTCGTCAAAGTCAAAGAATCTACAAAGTTTAAAGACTAAGAGAACTACATCAGTACTGAAATCCAACGTTAAAGAGCGTGTGAGCATGTTGGAAAAATACGTGGAGACACTGGAGCAACGAAGCGGACCTGATGTAGACAACCACAACTTACTATCACTACCATCACAAAGAACAAAGATCAAAGAACAAAGAAAATGATGACGTCAAAGCAGAATACTTGAAAGGAAACAATTTCTCTACACTGGGGAGATTGTTCGAATCAAGGCACTTCTTCTCACAAGAAAGAAGAATGTTAGAAGACGTCAAAGCTACTATTACATCAGCACCTACAACGTTTATATCATCAATCACTAACACTTAGGGCGAGATTGTTGGAATCACTCCTAAACTAGAATTCAAGTGTTAGTAGTTAATATGTAATAGTTAGCTTAATTATGGCTTTTATGTTAGTAATCAAGGTTAGGCTCATGTAGAAAGCCCATGAGCCTATCCAAAGCCCAATAAGGGAAAGGAAGGGAACTTGCATGTTTCCCTAGTTTCTTCCTATAAATACCCATGTAAACCCTCACTTGAGGGTTGGTTGTTCATTTTATCATTTCACTCCTACGCATAACTTGTCTCATTCATACGTGTGTGTGTGTGTTAAGTGTTCAACCGATCATCTTATCTATCTTTCTTACATATTGATGCTTGTGTTACAAATATGGTGACCTAACAATAATAACTAAATACCTAAACAAAACTACACTAAATATTAAACACATGTACATTTTTATACAAAATCAAGTATCAAACTCTTGTTTTTCTTCTAATGGCCGACACCCCCCCCCCTAGTCACCATTATATAAAAATATCTTGATTTTAAATGGACACATACTCATCTTTGGTTAGATATTTGCATTATACAATCATTTACTAAACACATACAAACATATTCTAAAAGGTGTAAAATAAACTAGAAGAGAAACCCTCTCCATGGTCCTTGTGATTTTCGGCCAAACAAGAAAAAGAAGAAGAGAACATAAAATTTTTCCTAGCTCAAGTGTTTATCAAGTGTTATTAGTAATCTATTTCAAGGTTTTGAAATAAAAACCTAAAGATTAATTAAGTTTCTAGCTCAAAAACTCTTCAATCACTCAAGTAAGCTTCTAATAATTTTTCCTAATATTTCATAATCTTACATGAGTTATTTTTATCATTCTAGTAGAAATCATGCAAGTATTATGTGATTCATACCACTTTTAAGTGTTTTTATTACTTATTATGAGTTTTATTCATCCTATAATTAATCCCTTGAAACATATCATTGTTGATGATGTTTAGGAACCCATGACACCCTAAAAAGGTGTATAGTAGGTTTAGAATAGATTTGGTGTTGATTTGAAGTGATTGAAACAAGTATTACACTAGAAATATCACTTTCGGCAACTTAAAAATGAGGTCTGATCATTTTTGTGAAATCTGGAAATTTCGACAGGTTATAAATTATTTTGGGCTAGATATTCAGAAAATATACTTTAAAACGAAACCGTGGTCGCTTGAACGGGTTAAAACGGATTTATAACGAAGGAGATACGCTATTTTCAAGTTTAACGACGAAAACTATTTTTTTCTGAAAAACTGCATGCTGTCCAGAATTTTTAAGGGTCAAAAATGAGTTTTAAGCGTTATCTAAATGAGTCGATTTATCAAAAATATATTAGTATACTTTAACACGAAACCAAGGATATATAAAACGTAGAAAACGGACTTATAACGACTAAGTTATACACGTTTTAAATATGGATATCGTAACTATTCTTCACAAGTAATAACACTTATATATTTTCTATTAGTCAAAATGGTTGTCGCAAGTGACCATATTTGGAGTCGTTTTTCATATCGATAGAATACTTTTGAGAAAACGATGTCTACAAGTAAAAGTAAGTTCACCTAGCCTATTTCTCAAAATGTTCAACCGTTTGTCAAACGGAGTTGTAACGAATAATATTTGGTCACTCAAACTTTGCCGAAAACTAACCTTAAACAATATTTTTAGTCCGACTACCCTACTTCATCTATATTTTTCTCCATGATCGAGACCTTTATGATCAAAAGTTAAATGCTAAGACTTTTAGATAATGTGACAAGTTTTCCAAAACCATTGAGTTTGTTTCCTAACACTCGATATTCACTATTTTACGACTAGCTTTTCGAGGCCACTTAGTCACTTTCATGAATTGTCAAATTATATTGTTTTGCGACGAAAAACTATAATTTCTTAATAAATCGCTAAATGACTATCGTAGGATATCATTTCAACGTAAGTACTTGTAAAGTAATTTATAACTTGACAATACGTTATAAACTTATTTTTCGACGATAAACTTTATTTTCAAAAATGCACAAGTGGTATGGATATCATATGAGTTTGCATGCACAACATTGTTTCATGATTTATAATAGATCATATCATTCATATTAGGTTGCAGTTAGAGATTGCACCTCATTTCAGTATTGCCACTATATCATCATAATCATTGTATCAGGTGAGTTTTCATAGCCCCGTTTTACAAGTTTATACTTTATTTCAAACCTACGGGGGAGAATACATTGCACATCATTTTTATTACGATACCAAGTATATCAAATTCATTACATTGCTAAAGTTACCTCATTGCCAATTGAATGTCCCCATTTCATAATCATGAACCGTTAATTCCGGAAGAAGCGAGAGTGAGTGAATAGATCTATTGAGGGTGACTCCTCCATCCGGGTTGGTGGTCCCAACTGGTCAAACGGATGCATTTCATTTAATATCATTATTTGAGTTGTTTGGCAAAACACTCTGTTGGGGCGAACATCATGATCAGTCTAGCTTCGGTGTCATGTGCTTATAGCAATTGTAACATTTTTATGTGACATATTTGTCATACATGGCCTATACTTGTGGTAGTCGTATAAAACATTTTCATAAATTCTATGAACTCACTCAACCTTTGTGTTGACACTTTTAGCAATGTATTTTTAGGTATCTAAGACATATACTTCATGGCATGCATGAGGACTTATCATAGAGTCGCGGTGACGACGCGTCTCACATGGGTTTTAAGCACTTTAAAACATCGTTTGGATTGTAACAAACTTATTTCCGCAAATGTTGACTATCTTTTTGGGACCTATCTTTTGTAAACTCTGAGTGTTTTATTATAACAAACGATGTATTTTTCAAACGACACTTTAGGTCGTTCAATATAACTGTAACTGTGATGCTATGGCAGTCATCCCCCAGGAATTCCATTCCGCTGCAAAACAGGTAATTTGGGGGTGTGACATCCAACCTTACAAACTGTCTTCACAAATCCTCCACAACCATCTGCTCAGATCACACCATACGATCCCTCACAGCAACAACAATCACAAGAAACTCAATTGGTTCCATACAACAACAACAATGATCAAGCACTCTACAGCGAATCTAATGAGGATGCAGAAGCTTTCGATACATTGCAACAAGGGTTTGTCATGATTTCAAGGGCCTTCGGTTGATACTCTAACAAATCCAACAATCGCATTCGTACCTCATCCAACTCAAGGAATCATGCTGTTGTTAACAATGGACGTGTTGAAGTTCAGAATCGTGGTTATGTTCGTCATATGGGTAGTGGTCAAGGGTTTAATGCTAATGGAAGGAATAAAATAGGTGCTCCACAACAACGGGCGCAAGTGGTTGATCAGGGAAATGCTCAGACTGGGATTAATGGTCTTCGTTGTTATAACTATAATGAGATGGGTCATCTGGCTGATGCATGTCCAAAGCCGAGGACAAGAGGCAGCGCTTATCACAAAGAGGCTTTACTCTTGGCTCTCAAGGATGAAGCTGGTGGAACTCTTACCAAAAAGGAACAAAGCTTCATGGCAAATTCAGATTCGGATGATGACATGGAGGACTTGCAGGCTAATGCAGCTGTGATGTTAATGGCAAACACGCAAGAGCTCCACATGAGTGACACAGGCCCAGTTTATGACACTGATGGCTTGTCTCAGGTACCGGATCCTAACATACTAATACATGATTTGATATCTCCGCCAACATCTACATCTAACGGGGATCAGAGTGTTCAACATGAACCTTCTACATCTCATTCCGATGATAATCAAATAGATCCCGTAGTTATATTTGACGATCAAGATGACTTTATGGTTAATATTGATAATCAAGTTGACTCAGTGGTTATATTTGAGGATCTAAAAAATGATCATGTTGAGACTCACGTTGAACAAGCTGAACCTTTGTCTAATCCAGATCTTGAGCTCATGACCAACTTAATTGCGAACCAAAAATCTCAAATGGAAAAGTGCCATGACATCAATAAGAAATTACACGATAAAATTGCACTGTTGACTAAGGATAATGAATGCTTAAAGTTCCAACTCAACATTTTTCAAACTAAAGAGAAACGTGAAAAAGGTTTTGAAGTCGCATTTGCTAAATCATACCAAAATGAAAAATATTTGGAAAAACAGATCTGTGATCTAGTTGCATCCAAGAATGCTTTGTTGTCTCAAATAGAACAACTGAAATATGATCATAAACAACAACTTAACACTCTCACTTCGGAAACTCAAAAAGCCAAGTCTGAGTTGTTAACTTGTCAAAAACAGTTTTGTGAATACAAAAAGCATTCAAGGAAACAAATAGATGACTATCTTGAAGAAATTGTCGACTTACAAAACAAAATCAAAAAGTTTTGAAATGTTGTTTACAAACATGGTGAGTCAATCACAACTATTCTAAAGTTTACTTTTAAACCAAATCCAAACGGATATGGACCGAATCTTGCTAATTACAAACCTAAGTTTTCAAATAGAGCATTCAAACCAAATCCTCAAGTTTACAGTGCAGAACATAGAATTGATGATTCCATTATGAGTGTTGTTGAATATAATCGCATGGAGGAATTAGATGCAGAAGACGAGAGTCGGTCAAAATTGGAAAATGTTGTTTATAACAAACCATTTAACTATTCAAAAGCCGTTACTTTCGTCACACAACAGGATCATTCTAACACACCTTGGGTTATCACACCTACTCCTGAGTCCTCTTCTAATGATGGTCCCCTTTCCAATGTTGCACAAATTAATGGTCCTTTACCTTCATTTAATGAAATCAAGCCATTAGCTGAACAATGTCAAGTTATAAAATATTTTGAAACATTCTTGTCGGACATCAAACTTTTAGAACGTGAAATTGAAATCAATTCTGAAATAAAAGTTGAACATTTTCAATCGCCTCAAGCGCGAGCACAAAGAGATATTTTTCAGAAAAGAATTTTACCTCATGTCCGAAATTTGAAAATGTGTGCAATATATTCGAAAAGGGATTTTCACAAGGAGCTTGGACTTATGAAAAGAGTTTTCGAACAAACTGAAACAACGATTTCAAATACTAAACGTAAAAAGATAATGTTTCGAAATCATGTTGATCGACTCTTGGAAGATGTTATCTGTGCTGATACCATAAATGTTGTGTTACTTCATTCTGTTGCATATGCATTCGATTATATTGCTGTTGATTCTGTTGAAAATGTTGAGAATAACGATAATGTGCAGCAAATCAAATCTTTGAAAATTGAAAATGAGCGTTTGATCAACGAGCTATCAAATGCAAAACGTCGTCTTCAATGGTGTCAAAAAGATTGTCAAAATCGAGAACTCGCTTTGCAAAACAAAATCAACCAGTTGCGTACCAACACTCTTAATCCAAAACTTGATCAACTGGATGATGAAAACGTGTCTTTAAAGTGTCAAATTTCAAAATATGAACAAGAAATTTCAAAAGTTAAAACGGAATATGGTGTCATATTTTATTTACTCAAAAAGACTTGTGCTCAAGCGTCAAAAGATGTTGATGATCATCTTGCATATACCAAAGATGTTTTACGACAAAATGGAAACACTCGCTCTAAAAATCTAGATTTGTTACACACTATCCATGATCTAAAAGCAGAGTTGGTAAAACTTAAACTAGATAGGAAGAGTAACACAAACATACTTGCACCAGGAATTCTTAGACTGCCTAATGACACATCACAAGAAACTAATGTGCTTCCCTCTACTGAAACAGGAATAGTTGCCTCTTTTCCCAACGCTAGCACTTCACAGCTTAAGAGCACCACAAGGAAGAATAGGAAGTTGCGACGTAAGAAAAGAACAATAAAGACCTCTGAAGTAGAAGAACACCTTAGGACTTTGAATAAGACTCAAGTTGCACCCACTTTAGATATTGCGTCTGACAAATGTAATGGAAAAAGTGATGTAACGAATGCTGAGCCTTTAAGTACTTTAAATGTTATGTTTGAAGCTTCTTGTGTTGGTTGTCGTAAAAGCATGTTTTCTGGTTGTCATGATAAATGTGTTGCTAATTCTATCTTTTCTCGTAAGCTGAACAATAGAAAACGGAATACCTCTAGGCCCACTAATGCTTCTAAGTCTGTGCTAGGTAAACCGCCTTCTAGTGCTCATGCTTTATTCATTGATGTACCCAAAGACCCCACTTCACCTCCTAGGAAGAACTTATCACCTAGTGCATTCACTAAGACCAAAGCTAAGACTAGTTGGAGATGGCAGAAATGGTTACATAATACACTTTGCTTTACATGGATACCTAAAATCATAAACGTATGTGTTTCAACTATAACTGCTTCGGAACCCTCTAACTCTTCGGGTTACACATCTACTTCTATTCCATCTGTGTCGTCTCTGTGTAATGCAGGTGATACAGATCATCCTATGGGTTGTTGATAGCGGATGTTCCCGACACATGACAGGCAATCTTAAACTGTTATCAAACTTTGTTTCAAATTTCATTGGCACTGTCAGATTCGGGAATGATCACTTCGCGGCTATCATGGGCTTCGGAGATTATATCAATGGAAACATCGAAATCAGCAGAGTTTATTATGTGGAAGGTCTCGGTCACAATCTCTTTTCTGTCGGTGATAAGGTTTTAAAATGTACCTTTTTGAGGGGTCGTTTAAGCCCTTATTTGATCACTTTTGTATCCGTTATTACTTAATATCGTTCCTTTTCACTTTTTAGGTATCTTGAAGGCAAAATGCTGGAATGACACTTATTCGGACGAAAAGGCGCGAATATAAGAAGAAAATGGCCAAAGTCAAGAATCGAGACACTCAGGCTGCTGGAGCTGAAGGGGACGGCGTCAGACACAAAATAGTGACGTCGTTGGGCAAATTTTCTGACGGCTCAGTAGCCAAGTTGCTTATTTACAAATGACGGCTTCAGGTTTTAAAAGAGTAGGTCGTCGCAACTCAGACGGCCTAGATTTGATCCAGACGACGTTAGAGACTGAAGGGGACGGCGTCACAAGCATAAGGTGACGCCGTCGCAAGACTAACGTGGCCAAGACGAAACCCTAATGACGGCGACCCGACGGCGTCACAAATCAAAGGGTGACGCCGTCGCATTTGTAATCTTATATATAGAATCCGAATTTTTTAGTTTTCAGTGTGTAGTCTTTTGGAGTAAAAACCTAAACCGAACCAAGGCTGTCTTGTACAGTATTTTAGGGTTCCATACCCTATCTTACATCAAGATAAGTGTTTTACTTCATTAATTTAATTATGTCTTCAATTAATTGTGTGTATGCTTGCATGTTTCCCATGTCCGGCTAATTTACTTGTGTGTTTGCTTAGGGAATATGAAACTTAATTATTGAATATTGATTGGTTGTCTCTTATCTTAATTGTTAATGATCTAGTATTGCGATAGGTCATCCGTTGTGTAGTTAATGCTTGATTAATCTTTGTGAACCTTAGCTTATAGTACCTAGAGTCATTGTAGGCTAAACCATCCGAAGAGTACCTTGGAGTTAAGTTTATAAATCCTAGAGATTTTGTAGGAAATAACCTTTGGTAGTTTCAAAGAGTTAGGGATAAACGCTTACCCTACGACCTTAGACACACAACGCGATTAAGAATAAGGACGTGACAATTCAACCATCAATAGGAAATAATTAAGGAGTAATAAAACCTAAGTAAACACATCTTTAAATCATCATACGAGCACACAATAATTAGACATAGACTACATACACCTTAGTTTAGATAATTAGATAAGTAGAAGTAATCGGTAGAAATACCAACCCCCAAATCCAAACCCCGAGATTCGTACCTTTCCATTTCCTAAAAAACATAAAAAGATAAAAAATAATCTTCCTCAACCCCAACCTTAGCGTAGTAACTTCTCACTAGCATTCCTATTCCCCTAGAGAACGATATCAATTCCCGTGGCTTACCCTAATACTACACTACAACAATTAGGTTCACTGCCTAGGGTGTTGAAAAACTTGCTCGACGAAAAGGAAGTTCCTTTGACCCTGAACGACGCGTGTAGCGTTATCAAGTTTTTAGCGCCGCTGCCGGGGAATAGAATAGCTAGTTAGGAGTCCACCTCGTTTAGGTTTCCTTGCTTGATTCCAATCAAGTGTGCTTTTTTTCTCCCATTTTTAGCTTCCTCGTAGTCTATCCCCTTCTTCGTGACCTTTGTTAGTAACCCCATCACTTTTCATCATGGAAGGTTATAATTCGCCAAACAACACTTCACCACCACACAAGTACCCACCGCTTGACCCAGCCTCTGCCAACCAACTTCGAGCTCGTATTGTTAGTGACATTGGAGATCTTAGGAAACTAAATAGGATAATTGAAAATACGCTTGAGGAAGCCCTTAAGGAATCTACTAACACTTTAGATAGTGATTCGACCTCAAGTGATTTGGATGATGACCTAGCAGATGGAGATTATAAGGTGTTAGAAATTATGGATGATAGTAAGGAGGAGGAAGAACTTAGGGAGTATTTCGACTCATACCCTAAAGGGAAGGAAACCGCCTATCACTATAACGTAGTTAACTTCCCGAGACCACCTTTCGAGCCTCGCATAAGAAGGGGTAACCCTAAAAACATCAAGATATCGTGTATGATTGGATACTTATATAGGGATCACACCTACATTGACTATAAGACACCCATGAATATAATGTCTAGGCTCTATTACAATTGGATCATGAGCAAAAAGCTAGAACCTATGAGGGACCCCTTTCGCCCTAGGAAAGCAAGTAACTATGTTGGGAGGGTTAAAGGATTGCATGTCTTCGTAGGTAACTTCATATATAGGTGTGATTTCATGATCTTGGAGAATGTTAAGGGCATCATTGATGGGTTTTTAGGGGATGTAATACTTGGGAGACCATTTATAGAGGAGTCTATGATGGTTTATGATCAAGAGGAAGGAATAGTCAAGTTCTCAAATGGAGCCGAGAGTGTTAAATATATAATGCCCCACAAACATAAGAAGTTTGAGGGTATTGATAATTTAGATGTGGACAACATTCCGGCATTTGAAGTAGACTGGAAGAACAAGGTTTACTACACTGCTTGTCTTGAATTAGGCCCTGAATATATTCGTGATGAGAGAAGGGTTAAGGAGATTGAATGGGCCTCTAAGATTAGGACAACGTAGGGGCACGACTTCGAGTCTAGCTACAAGACTCATAAATAAAGAAAAGCGCTTCGTGGGAGGCAACCCATGCTTAATTGTTTTCTTGTTTGTGTCGTGTATCTTTTATTGATTGTTTATTCTCATGTTTAAATTTGTAAAAAATGCTTTATTTTGTCTTTAACCTCGTCTTAATTACATATAAAGGTATTTACATAAGGGATAAGTGTAAGGAGGATTACACACGTTTTCTAAAGAAACGTAAACATGAGAATTACAATTATGTAAAAGATATACATGTGTGTTTGTTCGAGTCAAATGCTTGTATCGAGTCATAATGGATGTTTTGCAGGAAATTTTTCTAGATTCTAAAGATGTAAATTTTGCAGAATTTTTTCCAGAAAATCGCAGACCAGTTTTTTTCAGGATAACCTGACGGCATCAGGATCGCAACCTGACGGCGTCAGGAAGGAGCAAAAACAACTGATTACTTTTTCTCGTTTTCTGAGCTACTTATAATTTTTAGGAATTTTCCAGGTCTTAATTTTCCAGAAATTCTGTAAACATCCATTCCACAAGCATTATATCCTAGTTTAGTAGAGTCCTATATATATTATTACCGCCGATTTTACGCGAAGGTTTCGTTTGTTTTCTTCAAGTGTGCAGGTTTAATTTACCAAGAAGAAGATACATAAGATGAGAAGGAGCTTTTCACGCAAACGTTCTTCTTGAAGAAAGATGTAACCACCACTTTACACGGATCCTACCGAGCTAATCAGGGGAGTATTAGTTTCTTTCATCTTTTATTACCTTCCATTATCATAACTTTGATACTTTCGGGGAACATTGGGGACAATGTTCAGTTTAAGTGTAGGGAGGGAAGATAAAACGGGAACTTTGAAACTATGCTTATCCTTGACTATTTGCTTTGTCCAATTGCATTTGCATAATAAACCATGAGAAAATGTCGGTTAGGGTAATTTTGGCACCAAATTTTAAATTTTTCATGACATGTAGGAGTGGGCCATTAGTCTTAATAAAGCGTCTCATGGATAGGAAGTTACATGACTAGCACAAAAACCCTTTACCACCTAAATTCCACCCAAAATGTGAGGATCGCCCTTAGATTAGTAGGAATTGAAGCATTCATCTTTAATGCTTAGAGTGTGAACCGGTAGTATAATAGATTCTAGAACTTGCTTTGTGATGCATCTCGAGATCGCTAGTAAGACTACACTTGTGTAGTTAGGAATAACTAAATGATAAGAGGCATTAGGATAACCCTTCTTTGATACCCGTAATATAATTACTTCTTCCACATCGGTTGAGTAATTCCCCCACACCCTTGCGTTGTACTCATCTTTAGTACACGATACCCCTAGTTAACCCCTCTGAGCCTATCCTTTTCGCGGTTCTCGTGATGTTTCGGTTTTCCGGAATATCAATGAAGAGCATTGTCACCCCACCCCCAAATGTACACCCAAATTGCCTTAGCCTACCTTGTATGCACTCACTTTTAGTGCATTATTGTTATCATACTAAACCCTTAGTTCAATTATCTAGTTGCTTGCATAAGTTGCTAAGTCGAGTCATATCCTTTGTACACAGTTTTGGGATGATTGGGACTCATGGGAAAAGTTAAATTTTATGAGATGACGGGAAGGGAATGTTAAATTCAAATTCCCTTTATTTGCATAATAATGTACTCCAACTGTTTTGATCTTTTCAATTCGGGTCATATTAGTGTTAGAGTAATAAAAACACAAGTGTAGGGATGTGCCTTTAAATCCCTATCATTTTGATGTTATCGTAGAGGATGGTAGAGTAAAAGTGTATGAAAAAAAAATAAAAATAAAAATAAAAAATAAAAAATAAATAGAAAAAGAGAAAAAAAAAATAGACTGTTCAAAAAAAAAAAAAAAAAAAAAAAAAGGGCTACCATCCTACATCTATCTTTTGATTTATGTTTGTTTGTTTCAGTTATCTAGAGTCTAGAGTGTCGAGTCTTGGCTTAGCAACGCCATTATTCGCATGCTTGTAACATAAAGATTTTTGACTTGCCACCACTAAATCACCGATCCCACCAAACCCTTTGTTTCCCTACCGTAAGCCTAACATTACAACCCTTTAAAAGACCTCTTGGATAGTCTTTCCTAGGTGTTTACGCCAAAGCGATGGAGGTTTGATCTAGTCTCAAGCCTATGGTAATCTATGTACTAGGACTGGTTAATGAGTGTTTATCTTCCATTTCCAACTTGTTATATTTCATATACACCCGAGAGATGTGAGTATCCAAACACCCCATGTGAGGTGCTAGTATGTAATTTCCGTGCTTGTTATGACTTTTACGGGCTTATATGTGTTGTGGATTGTTTTAAACCAATGCTTCGTGACCCCTAACTTATAAATTGGTTGGCTAAAAGCACATTTGCTTGAGGACAAGCAAATACCAAGTGTAGGGATATTTGATAAGGTTTTAAAATGTACCTTTTCGAGGGGTCGTTTAAGCCCTTATTTGATCACTTTTGTATCCGTTATTACTTAATATCGTTCCTTTTCACTTTTTAGGTATCTTGAAGGCAAAATGCTGGAATGACACTTATTCGTACGAAAAGGCGCGAATATACGAAGAAAATGGCCAAAGTCAAGAATCGAGACACTCAGGCTGCTAGAGCTGAAGGGGACGGCGTCAGGCACAAATTAGTGACGCCGTCGGACAACTTTTGTGACGGCTCGGTAGCCAAATTGCTTATTTACAAATGACGGCTTCAGGTTTTAAAAGAGTAGGTCGTCGCAACTCAGACGGCCTAGATTTGATCCAGACGACGTCAGAGACTGAAGGGGACGACGTCACAAGCATAAGGTGACGCCGTCGCAAGAGTAACGTGGCCAAGACGAAACCTAATGACGGCGACCCGACGGCATCACAAATCAAAGGGTGACGCCGTCGCATTTGTAATCTTATATATAGAATCCGAATTTTTTAGTTTTCAGTGTGTAGACTTTTGGAGTAAAAACCTAAACCGAACCAAGGCTGTCTTGTACAGTATTTTAGGGTTCCATACCCTATCTTACATCAAGATAAGTGTTTTACTTCATTAATTTAATTATGTCTTCAATTAATTGTGTGTATGCTTGCATGTTTCCCATGTCCGGCTAATTTACTTGTGTGTTTGCTTAGGGAATATGAAACTTAATTATTGAATATTGATTGGTTGTTTCTTATCTTAATTGTTAATGATCTAGTATTGCGATAGGTCATCCGTTGTGTAGTTAATGCTTGATTAATCTTTGTGAACCTTAGCTTATAGTACCTAGAGTCATTGTAGGCTAAACCATCCGAAGAGTACCTTGGAGTTAAGTTTATAAATCCTAGAGATTTTGTAGGCAATAACCTTTGGTAGTTTCAAAGAGTTAGGGATAAACGCTTACCCTACGACCTTAGACACACAACGCGATTAAGAATAAGGACGTGACAATTCAACCATCAATAGGAGATAATTAAGGAGTAATAAAACCTAAGTAAACACATCTTTAAATCATCATACGAGCACACAATAATTAGACATAGACTACATACACCTTAGTTTAGATAATTAGATAAGTAGAAGTAATCGGTAGAAATACCAACCCCCCCAAATCCAAACCTGAGATTCGTACCTTTCCATTTCCTAAAAAACATAAAAAGATAAAAAATAATCTTCCTCAACCCCAACCTTAGCGTAGTAACTTCTCACTAGCATTCCTATTCCCCTAGAGAACGATATCAATTCCCGTGGCTTACCCTAATACTACACTACAACGATTAGGTTCACTGCCTAGGGTGTTGAAAAACTTGCTCGACGAAAAGGAAGTTCCTTTGAACCCGAACGACGCGTGTAGCGTTATCAGTCGGTCAATTTTGTGATGGAGATTTGGAAGTTGCTTTTAGGGAGAAAACTTGTTTCATTCGTGATCTACAAGGAAACGATCTTATGTCTGGTCAACGCACATCAATTCTTTACACAATCTCAATGCAAGACATGATTGCTTCATCTCCCATCTGTCTACTTTCTAAGGCAACATCTACAAAATCCTGGCTATGGCACCGTCATCTGTCACATCTAAACTTTCAAACCATAACCAACCTTGCACGTTTCAAACTTGTTGAACGTCTCCCAAGATTTCGGTATTCTAAAGATCATCTATGCTCAGCTTGTGAACAAGGGAAAAGCACTCGTGCTCATTTTTCTTCAAAGGTGGAACACAGCTCTCAGCATGTGCTTCATCTTCTTCACATGGATTCGTGTGGCTCGATGCGTGTACAGATGATTAATGGCAAACGCTACATTTTGGTAATCGTTGATGACTACTCAAGATGGACTTGGGTTTATTTTCTTCGAAGTAAAGATCAAGCTCCACAGATGATCATCACCTTTCTCATGAAAATTCAAGTTCAGCTTCGGAACACAGTCAGACAAATCAGAACAGACAAAGGAACTGAATTTGTGAATCAAACTCACCGTGCTTATTATGAGAAAGTGGGAATTGAGCATCAAACATCCATTGCACAAACACCAGAACTTCCAGATTACTTGTGGGCTGAAGCCGTATCTACTGCATGCTACACTCAAAACCATTCAATGATTACGAAACGCCACAACAAAACACCTTACGAGCTTATCCACAACCACAAACCGAATCTCAAACACTTTCATGTCTTTGGATCCCTTTGTTATCCAAATAATGATCGTGCTGACTTTGGAAAGCTCAAGGCTAAAGCTGACATTGGAGTCTTTGTTGGATACTGTGAAAACTCTAAGGGTTACCGGATCTGGAATCGTCGTACAAGGGAGATTATGGAAACGATTCATGCCAATTTCGATGAGCTAACAGAAATGGCTTCTGAGCAAAACAGCTTGGAACCCGGACATAACCGTCTAAACTTCCCCCAAACCCCATCATCAGCTGAACCAAGCCTTCAGCTTACTCGTCAACAAATGGAACAGCTATTTGCTCCTCTGTTTAGTGATGATATTGATCAACGTGCTCCAGATGTATCTAATGTTTCCGTTGCTCAACCTGATAATAATCCAATACCTGATACATCTGAAACAACAACTACTATTGAAGATGCACCTCCAATTGATTCTACAACAACAGCCGAACAAACCACATCCAATGGGCTGAACCAGCTGATGATCTTCTGAACCAAGAAGTACCTACACCTGCAAATTATGATCCAAATGCGTTCTTCAATCCTTTTGCTAATGAAACTGCCACTTCTGATGTTGCGGAATCATCTACAAACCATTTGAATCCTCTCAATCTGCACAATGTATATCAACATCAACCCTCCACACATCGTTGGACTAAAGACCATCCTCTTGCGAACATCATTGGAAACCCAAATCAACCAGTCGTAACTAGACAACGCCTTCAGAATGACGGTGAACATTGCATTTATGCACTTACCGTTTGTCAATCTGAACCCAAAAACATTAAAGAAGCAATGACTTACGACAACTGTATTGAATCCATGCAAGAAGAACTTAATCAGTTTAAACGTCTTGAAGTATGGGAATTGGTTGAAAAACCAACAGGGGTCTATGTTATTGGTCTAAAATGGATTTGGAAAAACAAGTTGGATGCTGAAGGTACGGTTATCAGAAATAAGTCACGTCTGGTGGCTAAGGGTTATAGACAAGAAGAAGGGATTGACTATGAGGAATCATTCGCACCGGTTGCTAGACTTGAGGCTGTTCGGATTTTTCTGGCATTCGCGGCTCACATGAACATCACGGTCTTTCAGATGGACATCAAAACTTCTTTTCTAAATGGGAATCTGAAGGAAACGGTATATGTTAGTCAGCTGGAAGGATTTTTTGATCCAGAGTTCCCGAATCACATATTCAAACTGAAAAAGGCTCTCTACTGTCTCAAACAAGCACCTCGGGCGTGGTATGATAAGTTATCATCCTTTCTTATTGCCAATAATTTCTCTAAAGGATCGGTCGACCCAACACTTTTCATACAATATCACAGGGAACACATTTTAATCGTTCAAATTTATGTGGATGACATCATTTTTGGGTCAACACATCTAAAGTACTCAAACGCTTTTTCAAAACTTATGAAAAAACATTTTGAAATGTCCTTGATGGGTGAACTTACGTTCTTTCTAGGACTGCAAGTTCATCAATCACCCTGTGGTATTTTCCTGAGTCAGTCCAAATATGCTCTTGAAATTTTAAACAAACATGGAATGCAAACCTGTGATACCTATGCCACACCGATGGCACATACCAAGAAACTGGATGCTGATTTGCATGGGAAATAGGTTGACCCTACCAAATACCGAAGTATTATTGGGTCTCTCATGTATCTAACAGCTAGTAGACCTGACATTGTATTTGATGTATATCTTTGCTCCCGTTATCAGTCGAGACCAACTGAAACTCACCTCTCTGAGGCTAAAAGAATCCTCCGATACATCAAGGGAACCATTAATTTGGGGATCTGGTATCCGAAGGATTCTGGTTTTGAACTAATAGCTTTTTCAGACGCTGATCACGCAGGTTGCTTAGATTCTCGGAAAAGTACTTCAGGTGCTCTACAATTTCTTGGTGATAAACTGGTGTCATGGCAATAAAAGAAGCAGGATTGTACATCGTTGTCCTCAACCGAAGCAGAATATGTAGCCATGTCAGCGTGTTGTGCTCAAGTCATTTGGATGAGAACACAACTCAAAGACTATGGTTACGTATTTGACAGAATCCCGATGTACTGCAACAATCGAAGTGCTATTGCGATCTCGTGCAACTCAGTCCAACACTCAAAGTCTAAGTACATCGATCTTCGATATCATTTCATCAAGGAGCATGTGGAAAAGGGTACCGTTGAATTATATTTTGTGGGTATTGAATATCAACTGGCAGACCTTCTCACCAAAGCCTTAGCTCCTGCTAGGTTTACTGAGTTGGTCCACCGGATTGGTATGCGGTGTTTGACTCCAGAGGAACTGGACGAACTTTTAAAACAATCTTAAAACCAGTCAAACACCAAAACCTCTTTTGTAAATAAATTTTTCAAAAACAAAAATAGAAAAATATAAAATCTGATAAAATACAAAAATATTCTTCTATGTAATTTCTTTCAAACATTGCAAGTACAAAACTTCCGTCAACACTTCGTTCTATCAAACTTTTCACAATTTTCCCGAACAAGTGTTGAGGGGGAGAAAGTAAATATTTTTCTGTTTCATAAAACCTTGTACTTGCATGTTACCCTGAACTGGTTGTATCTTTGATACTGGTGGTTACGTTTCTTGCTTCTTGACACTCCTCGGACCCAAATTTGTAAAACTTCTTTATTTTAAAAGTCGAGGGGGAGTGTCGTTAAGTTTCTTTCCAAACTTACACTTTGTACTTAACCAAAATGGAAGTTATGGACTATGGATGAAAATGATTAAGGTGGAGGGGCCAAAGTTGTCAAAATGCTTATACTTATTTTTACAAAACTCTTCCACCTAATTTGCTTCACATTTATTTCATTCAATTAATACTACAACCACCATCATCTTACGCCTATAATTCAAACCACAAATCGGTGTTCTAAACTTCGAATTTGTAAGTGTTTTATGATTCTTTGAGTGATTTTAAACATTGGTTTTTAATGGTTCACAAATCCAACGGTTTGATTTTACTCTAGGCGTGATTATGTGTTTTACGCATAAGCATAAGAACATATGATCACGTTTGATTGATTTTGATGAAATGGGGTGTGTTTTCAAAGTGTTTATCATGTTTTAAAACAATTTTCATCAAGAAATTCTACCCAGAAACATTGTTTGATCACTTATTCAAATTTAGGGTTTATGCGTGGATTTAGGGGTTTTCTATTGTGAATGTTTCTGGATAATTAGTTGCTTGTATGATGTGTGTTACATGTCTAATTGACCAAATCCTATCTTGAATCTTACCCAGAAACACTAATTTTGCATAAATTAAGAATTAGGGTTTAAGTGCACGTTAAAATGGGTACTTTTGATTCTTGAGGTGTTAGGTGTTAAAACTTGTTGAAAACATCTCACATAGCTTCTATGTTGTCCCAGAATTAGTTTGGTTGGATTCCTATGGTTGAATCATTTACGCGTATAATTTGAATCCCTAAGGTTTAAGTTTACGCATAAGCAAACTTTACGCGTAACCATCTTAAACTGTGATAACTTGTGATCTTGATAGCGGTTGAATGAAATGTTAATGGAAATGTTATGATGAATTTATTTCAGGTTTTACGCGTGAAAAATCAGAATCAAGGTTAAGATTGAAACTCTACGCTTAAGGATTACCTTACGCGTAGAAGGTTACACGTAAGAGAAATCTTACGCGTAACTCTTACTCGTAAGGTTCTACATAGGGACTATGCGTATCCTGTGAAGGATATGCGTAAACTAGAGTCTTACGCATAAGGTTCACTCTTACGAGTAAACCTTACGCATAAGCTCCCACATACGCTTACGCGTAAGCCTTATGCCAAGAGCTTTTTCCTACGCGTAAGAGGAGTTCCTTCGCATAAGCTTATGTCTACGCGTATGGTCACACACTGTTTACGCATAAGCTTGCAATTTTTACGCTTAAGCCTTATTTTAACCTTACTTATGAATTGTTACGCGTACAAACTTGTAAATAAATAACTCATAACGTCACGAAACCAAAATGTCACTAATAAGCTATAATGGTTAAAATGTTGTGTGAATGAGTGAAAATTTGGACGTTAAAATTCAAAATTTATATACTCACGAAACTTATCACGGCTACTTTGGACTATTGGACAAACAAGTGACATTAGACTCGTAACATTCATTAACATAACATATTCAATAATTGGACAATAAAATCAACTTTTGACTAACGTAATGTCTTTCGATATGTTGGTTCTTTTGGCTCAATATCTTTCAGATAACAATATGGACGTCACAATGGAAAACATTAACGCACCAAACGTACTCACAATGGAAGACATTTTCCCTACCGGTTATAGTATGAAGATTGGAAAGAACAACCTCAAAGTTGACTTTGAGAACTTCACGTGCTCTGAGTCTTCATGTCGTATTGCTGTGGATATTCTGAAGACTCATCCCTACAACAACATGCTCAGTAACACAGCAACTATACCTGTTATCTATATCCATCAGTTCTGGCACTCAATGAAGAAAGTTGATGGTCAAGATGCGGTTACGGTGACTCTCAACAACAAACAAGTCACCATCATTGTTGCTGATTTAAGAGCAATTCTTCTGCTCCCTGCTATCTAGCCTGCTGACTTTATTCCTACTCCATCTGAGGAAGCTACACTCCAATTCATGGTCGATATTGGCTATGATGAAGCTACGGGAATCATCACCAAACACTCTTCAGTTGATTTAAAGAACATCCCTCAGCCGTGGAGAACATTATACATCGTGATTGCCAAGTCTATTTCTAGACGTGATAGCGGTTATGGGCATCCTAAGCTCATGGAACTGCAAATATTCTGGGGCATGGTCAACAAGATGCATATTGACTTCGCAAGTCTGATTTGGGAAGACATGATGTCTTACCTCAAGAATCCTGGCACCAAGGTCCCCAAACAAGAGGCCCTGGTGATTCAAGTAGTGGTGGACTTACAATACCAATTCGTGATACGGTTAATCGACCCGATAAGCGAACTGGTGCCACCGCCAAGGAATCCACAGAGCAGAAGCAGCAATCTTATGAGGTTCCATTCACCTTTGAGGAAGAAGAGGAACAGGAACAGAATGAGATGATTACAGACAAAGACATTGAGGAAGCTGCTAAAGAAAAAGCTGAAGAGGAAGCTCGAGCTAAAGAAGAGGCTAGGGTAAAGGCTGAAGAACAGGCTAAAGCTGAAAAAGAAGCTGATGATTATCTTCTAGATAATCCTGAACATAACCCGGAACAAACCTATGAGCCTCCAAATGACCCAGAGCCTTCTCATGACTCATCTTCGTCTGACTCATCGTCTCATTCATCACCACCACCATCCAAAGATGCCACAACCAGATCCACATCCAAATCGGTTAAGAAACCAATCGATACTTGGGCATCACGGGCTAAGACTAAAATTATGAAAGCTGTCAGGCAAGTAAGGAAAAGAAACGTGGTCAACAAGAAACTGAATCAGTTTGTAGACAGAATCAATCTACTTTAGACTGTGATAAATGAGTTTTCGGGTGAAAGGGAACAGATTCAACAGTTTCTAAATAGAGATATCCAAGGGGAAATGGACAAGACGATCAGAGAATATACTCACAAGTTTCTTCTCGACATCGTCCCTGGAGTGACAAGAGAGATGTTCGCCAGACAACTATATCCTAATCTCATGCGATTGGTCAAGCAAACAATGGAATCTACTCCTACTGCTATGCACATCCATCCTGTCACGCCTCAGGTTGTCTCCGATGCTGAACTGATATCGAAGCTGGTATTGCAAATGTCTCAACGATCCGGCACTTTCACTTCTGACGAAGCTAAACTATTTGAGGCATTGCTTGAATATCAACTCAAAACATCGTGTAGAGAGTCAGCTGAAAGGGCTAAGCGACCAAGAGACGATGATGATGCAGACAAGGATTCTGAACCGAAACGTAAGAAGAAAACTGACGAATCATCATCTATGCCTCCACCACCCCCGAGGACCTCCACCACTAGAAGATCTCCAAAACGTCCTCCTGCTAGAGACAAACCTCAGGACTCTGCGTCTCCACCACCAACGGAGAAAACTGGTGATCATTTTGTATACACTGGTGGTGACGACGAGGAGATTCCTAAGCCCAAACAACAACCTCCTTCTTCTACATCAACTAAGCAACCAGCATCATCCTCCAAGCCAAAGCAGAAAAGTCAACATCAGTTGTATCATGGCTAGATGAAGATGAAACTGAAGAATATGACTGGTTTTCAAAGCTTGTTGATGCAACCCCTCAATTCCCGGAAGGCCAAGAACCGGTAGATGGTCGAACTCTGGAGCATGCCAAGTTAATTCAAGAAAAGTTTAAGGTGAAGAAGATGACGAAAGCAGAGTTAAAGCGAATCAAGAACGAAGCTTTTCAACTACTTAAGGACAGCTCTGACAGTGCCATTGAAGTCTAATATCATCTCGACAACATTGCACGAGCCATGTCCAACAACATTGATTGGCTCAACCCTGAATCCAATATCGACTTCACCAGACCTGACAAGGCTCCATACTACACCGACTGGACAAAGATACTACCCACCATTGGCCGACCTGATCAACCGAAGATTCCCTACCGATATTTCTTCAACAATGACCTGGAATTTCTTTAGCACGGTAGCGATGTAAGCAAGAAATACGCTACCTCACTCACCTTCCCTTTCCCGGCAGCAATCTTCTCCAATAATGTGGCCATCGAGGAAGAAGCCACACATATGTTCATTGATAATGTGGCAAAGTATCACCTCGATGCACTGTATGGATCGCGGAATTCATCACTAGCCTAAACGAAGAAGAATCTACTACAGAAGCTGCCAGGTACTCAAATCTAAGAAAGAGGTGTACAGTGACAATCGGATCGTTGCTATAATGCATGTCAGCCTGTCCACCAAGTGGGACTACTCATTCCTGAAGAAAATCGTAGTTAAACGCAAAGAAGAACAGGAATATGACTTCTCTAAAGCGGATTTTCCGAGATTTTCACTCAATGACATTGAAGACATGTATCTTGCTAAGGTACAAGGTCGAATGCGACATTTCTCCACCAACATCCAGCTCCAGTACATCAAGTCATTGCTGATATTCATCAGAGGCATCGTTATCCAGGAACGTACTGAAGATCTTCAACTTGTCGTGGAATCATATAAAAAACGTGTTAATCTCACCAAACCACAGCTAGACCTTCCCGATATCAACCACCTGGCTCAGTACACAATTCTCATGAAACCAAAATTTGGGGTAGTGTACCGCAGTGAACTTCACCGTAATTGCTTCATGGCGTGCAAGGAGCTTCACAAGTTTTGTGATCACGCTTTGAAGAAGGTTCGGGATGGGTTAGCTTATCGGTTAAAGGAGATTCATGAAGGCATAGGGTCGTAGAAAAGGTGGAATTCTAGGGAAAAGAGGGATGCGAAGAAGATCATTACTAGGATTGATGAAAGGTTGTTTCGTCGTGATCAGATAAGGACTTTGGAGAGCTTCGTGGGTGGACGTCAAAACATATCTTTAACAGGCTATCAACGTCTAGAAAGAACTCCTGGTGTTATTGACGGACTTCCTGGTACTCCTTGATTTGTTTCTTTCACTATTATTTGGATGTGTTGATCTATACTTGACAATGGTTTGTGCACACATAACAGTGTACAACCCGTACTTGTAATGAAAGGACCCTGTGGTACGCTTCAGTGCCACAATCCTTATACAAGGAGCGAAAGCTTCTTACTTTTGAGTAAAACTTATCAAAACTTTCATTTTTCAAAGTTTTGATCAAAAGAACAAGTACTTCCCCTTATGTTTTCAAAACCTCAAACAGTTAATATCACTTGTTGAGGGGGAGTATTTGCTTACAAATCTTTGTTCACAAATTGTTCTTCGTGGAAATCTTCCCACAAAACTCAAAATGGACATATTCGATATCAAAATTTCGTCAAAAATAACAGTTATATGCCATTTTTGAGGTGGAGAAAAATTATGTGATAAGCAATATGTTGTGAATTGCTATTGAATCTTCGTGCTAAAGACTTAACCAATGAATTGACGAGCTCTTAAATGTTAGTAACTCGAAAAGACTTGTCCGGGACGGGTAATAATTTCAAGCTAGTTCGCTAGTGATGTAAACGTGTCTCGCAAAGGACTTGTCCTAGTAGAATGTACCATTCGAGAAACTCTTGGTAGACATGAACCTTGACGGGTGAAACCTCCTCACCAAGGAGTGTTTACAACTTCAAGCTGACCTAGTCAGTGATGTAACCGTGTGTCGCGGGGAATTGTCTATCTTGAGTTGATCATTCAAAATTGCGCGCTCTTCTCTCAGCGTGCAGATTTCTGTCAAAATAGTTAAGCACGTGTGGAGGGGGGGTATTTTTGCATAATACAAAACTCTCACAGTGATACAAAATGTTTTTTACTCATAACCACTTTGAGAGATTTTCATGAAAATGGTTTTATGGCAACATAGGTTAGTTATGGAGTTATAAGGTGACTAAGGTTAGGAATAACCGTCCTATGATCCGCCAGAGCCGGAGGGATCTACCCAAGGACACCACTAATAGTTAGAATTTAGAAGTCCTTAGGTATGATCATAAAAAGGAGAAAATGAGAATCGGAGAAATAAGGAGTTGAAGAATTAAAAAGAAAAAGTAAAGAAAAAGGTAAAAAGAAATAGCCCTCCAAATTATTCAACTTAGGGCAGACACCGGGTTCAATACATATGCTACTGGTTGTCACTAGATGACACCGGTATTGAAGATTAAAGTCGTCATGGACCCAGTGACGCATGCACTAAACCTTCTTAGCCACTCAAGTTTCTCTCAACAGAAGCTTGTTTCATTCTCACAGGGAACCCTACATAAACTATCGGCTTTCTCTTAGATATTGCTGGTATTGAAGAAGGAGACCCTCTCCCTAGTCTCCGCTCAGGAAAACCAAAGGGCACTATTGAGTCTAGAGCCACGAGATTCATCAAAAGATCTCTTAGGAACACTCAACATTTCATCACTTGTCGTTCAACAATAAGGACGCAAGTGACACATTATCGAGTCCTCCACAGATCTTAGCAATCTGTCGAGAACAATTATGAGGGGTTCACAACTGTGATCCTCGGTGATTGAATGGAAACTCATGCCAGGGTCAACATCAAACAGCCCTGACAGCATGTCACTTCGGTAACTCCTTGTGGGTTACGCTTAGTGTTGTCTCAAACGGTCTACAGTCGTAAGGTTATGCTTCGGTATACCTCAGCGACTCACCTGAACCGTAGATGTACTTCGGTATATCGTGTTAGCCTTCTTGAGGGCATCCGATTTCAGGAATAGCCTTTGCTAGAATTAGAGATGTGTCTTCATATTATGCTGTTGACACTCTCGAAGTTCGAACTTGTAAGTGCTGGAAATCCCGCTAAGGAGATTCCTTTCAAGAATCGAGTCCTGAATATGTAGGTCATTACTTGAACTTGTTCGATGTAATGCCAACTGTCCCTTACGGAATTCAGACGGCTGATTCGCCCGACCAAGGTGAATGGAATAAAGACATTCATCAGTAGAACAATTGTAGTAATCAATTCTTTATGAAAAGATTACAATGATCAATTGGTGTTCGTGACTGTACCTGAGATGCTGCTGCTGATGGATGCTCGCGGGAGGAAGAGATCGTGCAGATTCTCCACATGCTCATGCCTACAACATCATCAAAGAAGTTCTCTCATTATCAAAGGCAACACAAAGTCAAAATGATTCTTCTTCAAATCAAAGAATCTACAAAGTTATAAAGACTCGAGAACTACTTCACATCTGAAATTCACTGTCAAAAGAAGTGTGAGCATGTTGGAGAAAGACGTGGAGACACTGGAGCAACGAAGCGGACCTGATGCAGATTACAACAACATAACATCACTATTACATCTACACCAGAACAAAGAACAAAGTTAAAATGAAGACGTCAAAGCTGAAAACTTCAAAGAAAACAAGATCCTCACACTGGGGAGATTGTTAGAATCAAGGCACTTCTTCTCACAAGAAAGAAGAATGTCAGAAGACGTCAAAGCAACTATTACATCTGCACCAACAACTGTTCAATATTACAGAAGACATCAATTACTAACACTTAGGGGGAGATTGTTGGAATCACTCCTAAACTACTTCTCAAGTGTTAGTAATCAATATGTAATAGTTAGCTTAATTAGGCTTTTATGTTTGTAATTATGGCAAGGCTTATGTAGAAAGCCCATAAGCCTTGGCCCAAGCCCATAAGGAAGGAAGGGACTAGATGTGTTGCCCTAGCTCCCTTCCCCTATAAATAATGTTGTAAACTCCCATTTGGGAGTTGGTTGTTCACTTTGCTCAATATTCACGCATAACTTTTCTTTCATTTCATTCGTGTATTGTGTGCAAGTGTTCATCTGATCACTTCTTACCTTATTTCTTACATATTGATGCTTGTGTTACAATATGGTGACCTAACACCGTCAAAGAAGACCCCGTACTCAACTCCAAAGTGTTGGAGGCTACTGAGGCTTACATGAAGAATTCCTCAAGACTCACTGAATTGATCAACATGCTTCAATCTGCAAATGTTCAGGGTCTTCAGTCTTCCATTCAGTCTCTTGAATCAACACTGGGTTCACTGGATGCTCAAGTTACTGATCTGGCTAAAGCATCGTCTTCTATGGCCTGGAATCTTGGGCCTAGAATGAATGCACTAGAATTATCTCAGGCCAATCTTGCTGAAAAGGTCAACAAGATACAACTGACATCAAGGCCATGGTCTCGGAGATATATCAAGCCTTTAAAGGTCAAGCAACTCCTACTCCCTCAGTATCCCGAGCAACTCTTGCTCTCACTAATGTTGCAGCAACAGTTGAGGGGGAGAGAACCACTGAAGAGACTCCCTCTCACACTGAGGAGGAGCCAGCTCAACCAGTATCAGCAACTCCTATCTCATCAGTACCACCATCAACAACAACAATAATGGCAATGACAGTAACAACACCACCACCAATCATCACAACACCACCTCCATTGGTAGCATCTTCTTCATCAGGCCAAGATAAAGGAAAAGCCATAATGAAAACACCAGAGCCTAAGAAGATTCCCTATGTCATCGGCAACACCAAGTAACTGCTCACTCCAGCACAGCTTGCTAACTATCTTGAAAAGGAAGATAAAAGAAAGAAACAGGCTGAGGAAGAAAAGAAAAGCAGAGAAGTCTTGGTTCAAGTAGTATCCGAGGAAGCTGAAAACATTGGAATTGATCCCAAAAAGCTTGAAAAGGGACAGGCCAGACAAAGGTTCAAAGATGCTCATGCTGCTCAAATGGCTGCCATGAGGAAGAAGTTGGATGAAAAGAACAGGAAAGCTGTTGCCATCAGGCAAGAGAGGATTGACCACTACAATTGGTCAATGACAAGCAGAAGGCTACCTGAAAAGATCACTGACGTGAAAATCATCCCCAAGTCCAAACCACTGGCAATGAATGTCTACAGGGGGGATGATAAAAGGCACTTTGGGGTTCATGATCCCATGAAGTTCACTGACTTTGGGATCACTGAACTCGATGAGCTTGGTCCCATCATATCAAAGAAGCAGAATGCAGTGGTCAAGGAGCTGATGAAGTCCCTAAGCAAACGGTATGAAAGACTGAGGGAAGCACCAAAGACAACTTGGGATTCAGCCAGCTTTAACTGCACCTCAAGGATCTCAACCTCAATCATCCCAAGGCAAAAGAAAGAGGGTTGAATATGAGCCTGAAATCAAAGTACCTGGCCTGGACTGCAACAGGGAGCTACCAGAAGGTGTGAAGTTTTTTAACTGTCTTTGCATAGAAGAGCCTGAAAGAGGACTCTTCTTTATTGATGTCTATGGAAACCCATCATTCCAAAGGTGGAGTGATATTGATCTTGCAGGGGTGGGTACAATGGCAAGTTATCTACCAGTGGCCTCTCAAATCCAAACTCCAGCAAACGTCAGGTTCTGCAATGACATGAATGCTCAGATAAGAGAGCACCCTGATAAAGAAACACTCCTCAAGAAGAAATCAAAGCTTGAAGCACTGGGAATCCATATCGACTGACATCATATGTTTTATCTTTTGTACTAGTAATAGGAACCATATAATCTGATCAATAAACGATGTATGCTTTTGTTAAAATATTCAGTGTTCCTTATTATGTTCATTAGTATATTCAGTGTAAGAAGAAGCCAATTGCTTACTTATCGATCAAACACTTAGGCTATTTGTATATCCAAATAGGGGGAGACTGTTGGGTTTAGTAAATACCCAAACCCCTTGAGTCTAGGATTTGAATAGAAAATACCCCAAGTGTTTAATCCCTTAAACGTTAACAAGTCACTGAGCGCATAGTCTCTCAGTGAGCTATCTTCAGGATACTCAGTAAGAGACAAAGAAGAAGTCTCTCCACTCAGTAAGGCGGAACTTAAGGGGTGAAGATTGAGTCAAGAAGAAGATAGTGGATTCAGTGAGTGATGACAATAACTCACTGAATCCTGAAACTCCTCACCAACTACTAACACTGAAGACAAACTAAAGAAGAAGACTGAAGGCTGAGAAGACTGAAGAATGGGCGGGACAAAACGGTTAAGCTTGAAGCGAATAAGACGGAGTACTTATCCTCAAGAAGTCAACTTTCCCTGAAAGGCTCAGCATCAGTGCTGAAAAGCAGAAAGTGGCTTTGTCCCTTACCAAATATAGCCTTTGTAAACAGAGACAAAATACATCAGTATTTTGTCTTCTGTAATCTGTCAGTTTGTCCTCTAGGATAGAGTTAAAGACCATACTTGTATAAATAGCATAAGAGTTTGAGTGAAAGATTTAAGCTTGTGAATTAATTGTAAAACACACACACAAGCCATCTTTCACTCCTCCAAATACAAATCTGTCCCTGAGAGAGCTCAGTGGTTCCTTTGTAGTTGTGCTCAGACTTAGCCTGAGCTTAGTGAGGAGATACAATACTTTGTCATTTCAATCCCAAGTACTATTCCGCAAGTACTTGGGTAATGTATTCTTTTTTATTTGTTTCTAATAAAGAATATTAAGTTGAAAATTAATCAGTGTGTTTTTACTTACTTGATTTCAGTCATTATTCACAATCTGCTTGTTTATTGCTTTTAACTGTTTTAATACGATTGTGAAACGGGAACAACAGTTGGTCAAAGAAGTAAAGTTGTAGCTAACATCCTAACTTGAACATAGCCTAAAATTGGATATAAAACGGAGTTGTAGAACTCAAGTAATGGCCAAAACCGTGAGACTGTAAGTTGCTGAAGTAAACAACATGCATATTTAAGGAGAAATTAGTAATTTCACATTAGCTAAGTAACTTTAGAGACCGTGAGACCCACAACTCTGTAAAGTTCATTCAAAAACCTTTTCGACGACATAAAACCAAATCATAACCCTTTATGGTTTAGAAATAACGCGTAAATTAAGACGAGAAAACTTAAATAAATAAAAATTCCAAACGTGACGATTATTATTACTTGACTACTTTGACTTAAAACCCGAGATGGTGGGACCTACTATCGTAAAAATGCCCCTCTTTAACTCTTTCATAAACTACGTGATCCGTAAACGACAAATTCGGACACCTGAACACATAAAAATTACTTAAAACTCAATTACCGAATAACTTGTAAATTAGAAACCGTAACTAGTTTTAAAGTGTCAAAACTAAATTTAAACACTTGTTTTACTTTACAAACGATATGTACCCAAGCATAATTAATGTAATAACTATATAAAGCATGCTAGTATAAATACTAATGTTATTTTAGAATCTAAGACTCGACATAATATTTTAGGTTGCTCGTAGAGGTTTTTCTCGGCATATCCATCGTTTTTGTTACACACTTGATATCATATAATTACGGTGAGTTTCATATCCCCTAATTTTATTCGTTTTGAACTACTTTGGGGTGAGATACATGCTATGACTTTTATAACAATCACAATTATTTACAACTGTATGTTTATCTGAAATGAATGTTTTATTGGCACTAAGTAACACTATTGCCATACTTAAGTCCCTATATCATGAACCACTAATCACTAGTTGAATGAGCGCGAATATTGTTAATAGGTCTGTTAGGATTGATGAATCCCATTTATGTTGACCCGGTTAGGCAAACAAACGCACTAGGTATAACGACAAATCATGAATCATTTGATCAACTAACGGACTTGGTACAAATTTGATCTAATGGAGTTGGTGTAATTTTGAACTAATGGACTTGGTATAATAACAAACTAACAGACTTGGTACAGTCTCGAACTAATGGACTTGATATAATAACAAACTAACGGACTTGGTATAATCTCGAACTAATGGACTTGGTATAATCTCGATCTAATGGACTTGGTATAATCTTGAACTAACGAACTTGGTACAATCGTGAAGAAACCATAAACTAGAAAACTGAAGGCTTTTGTGTCAGGAACTTAGGGCAACGAAAACACTATCTCTATTTTGTTATTGTATTTATGTACAACAATCATACACTCGAAAATCTTGTGATCTATGTTTAATGTTTAAATATACTTATTACGAGGATTCACTTATAAAGGTTTTCACATTATTTACAATAAATCTATAAACTCACCAACCTTTGTCTTGACATTTTTTAGCATGTTTATCTCAGGTTCGTAAGACATTATCATTGGCTTGGAGAATTAGAGTCGCACGACATGTTTTGAAGACGGGATGCATTATTTTCACCATTCGATAATATTTTGTAAAACATCTATGTAATACTATACTTTGGGACCTCTTGTTATAACTTTGATATTATTTATCGAATGATAATTTTTCAAAACGTCTCATTTAAAGTTCGTTTTCTATAACTTGTGCTATGAACTAATAAGTAATACCCTAGTGACACAATCTTTCGCTGCGATATTTTGGGGGTGTTACAACAACCTAAAAGATAATCACTTGTTGAACACCCCAAGAGGAAGAGTTATTAGCCACATCTTATGTTGCGGTTTTCGAGAATATTGTCGAAAATGATCAAGGTGAGCTAGGTTTTTGGTGCAAGGTTCTTAATGAATTCAACTCATCTTCTCTACACAAACGTACCAAGGATATGTTTACGTTGAAGTGAGCTACATTGAACGCTAATTTCTAAAAGTTCAACGGTATCTACAAACCTTTAAAACTTTTGAGTAGAAGTGGTGAAAATGAGGTTGATACTTTGGATTGGTGTAGGAGTTCGTTTAAGGATGAGACAAAAGGAAGATGGTTTACTTAAGACGGGCCATGTGATATCTTGAGAAAACACCCCAAGTGGGATGTGGCCGAACCCGGTTGATCCGTTTGGTGTCACCGGACATACCGAGCTATTCGGAGATGATTCGAGACAACGTCCTCCTGAAAAATCACTTCCGACGAAAAAAAAAATCGAAGACCACGTTGGGCACCACAGGGAGTAACACGCAAGATTTTGAGGATACTTTACAACATGAGTTTAGACTCAAATGGGAGGCAACTCAACAGATATACGCGGTGACTAAAGCGAAGGATGCGACCAAAAAAAAAAAAAGAAAAAAGAAAAAAAATCTAAGCAAAATATAGAATGATAAATAAGTCGTCTACGCTAACTTTTTATGCATTTATTTTTAATTTTCCCATTTATTTACTTTTTGTTTTTTTTTTTCTTTCCGTATTGCAATTTGTATTTTTATTCTAGTGAATGAAAATTAGTTGTTTGAAAAAATTAAAATGACGGGTTCTAAAAGTGAGGTTTTAAGCCAATGCACCTAATAATCAGATGACGATGAGTCGATGACAATTTAGCTTAAACGAATGCACCTACTACTCTTATGTGATAGCCATGCATCATGGGAACATATTGAAGCTTCAATTAGTGCAAAAATCTTTTTATCCATTACTTTTTTGCAAAAATCTTCAATGTCTTAGATGGCGTTTTTGTGGTGGTGGTGGTGCTTTAGAAGTCTTTCCAATCCATGTGGTACCAAAACAAATTGCAACTTTCTTGACGACAATAACTTTCCACAAATGCGTAGGATTCTTTGTATTTCAATTCATTTCACTTTGTTTGACCCCCTAATTAGTTGTTAGCTTCCTCATGTTTTATACTTGTATACTTTTTAGATTTCATGTGTCCATACGTCATATCTCAAGTTGCTATTACGGTATAATTTGCATATTTTCCGTATTATCCTGTTATATTTCAACTTCGTTCTTACGATTCTGCTAAGTGTTGACGTATGTGTCCGAATGACATTTGCCGAAAGACATATGCTACATGCATTCTAAGGTCGTGTGCCGAAGGACGTGTCTCAAAGAACCATAAAGGAAGACGCCCACTTATCCAGGAATATCTCTTTATCCAACACACTATTCCTAAGACCGGACTAACGCCTTCTAGGCCGGATATCACGGGGTTGTGTAACCACACGACTTGACACCTAGCACATAGGCTAAGCATAGACCGACTTGCTATTTTTTCAGGCTGCCAAAGAAATGGTTAGCCTATGTGCTAGGTGTAGGAGACTTTTATTTTTATCATGTTCAAACCATGGGGTAGTATAAATATCCCAACCTTATTTATTGCTAGAGACCAACTGATTTTACACACACTTTCTCATTTATTACTCAGGCTTTCGGCTTATACCATTTTTTTACTTTCACGCCGGAGCTTGATGTTGGAGACTTGGAGTCAAACCTAAGACGAAGCTAACGCGCGTTTGTCATTTGTGTAGGTACTCGAAAGACGTCGTTCATCTAGTCCGAATAGACCTACACACGCTCTAACTGAGGAGCAATCTTTCACTTCAACACTAAGGATAAATCTTAGTGTTGTGCTTAAAGGATCAATGCTAGAATTAAGCGTTTCAACAATAAGGATATCTCTTAGTGTTGTGCTTAAAAGATTAATATTTACTAGAATTAAGCGATAATTTTGGATCGATTTTTCGTGAGATTATATACGCACCTTTTAAAATTGTCATCCTGTAATAATAATTCATTAGTAGTAATTAATGGCAGAGATAGACAACTTTTTGTAGAAAGAGCCAATAGTGTAATTTTAATGATGTAAATAATTTTTTTAATCATATGAAAATGAACAAAAATACACTAAGATAAAATTTTAGGAGGGCACCAACCTTTTGGTCTCTACTTGGCTCCGCCAGTTGTAGTAATGTAATGAAAAAATTGTATTAATCACGATCTACTATTAGCAAAACCGATTATTGCTATGTTTATATATCAATAAGAAAATCTCCCGGTTGTATATCCATAAAAAAGGAAAATACAAAGAAATGGTTACTAGGTCTATCATGTTACTCAAGTCAAGAACATGAAAAAATAAAAGTTTTCTACTAAAAAACATACAAAGAAAATACAAAGAAATGTTACTAGGTCTATCATGTTACTCAAGAACATGATAAAATTCTACATAAGAAAATACAAAGAAATGGTCACTAGGTCTATCATGTTACTCAAGAACATGATAAAAATAAAAGTCTTCTACTTAAAAACATACTCCCTCCGTCTCAAAATTATTGTCACCAGACAAGAAGCACATAGTTTAATAAAAGTGGGACCCCTATAAATTTCAACCACTCAAATAGAATATTCCTTCACTAAATTCTCTTTTTATTACCTAAAATAGAAGGTGGACAATTATTTTGAGACACCCAAAAAAGAAAATATGGACAATTATTTCGAGACGGAGGGAGTACAAGAAAATACAAAGAAATGTTACTAGGTCTATCAAGTTACTCAAGAACATGATAAAATTCTACTTAAAAACATACAAAGAAAATACAAAGAAATGGTTACTAGGTCTATCATGTTACTCAAGAACATGTTAAAAATAAAAGTCTTCTACTACCATGCTTTGATCATTCAATGACATTGACCCACTAAACTAGTAGAGCAAACACTAGACGTGTATTTTCTTACTTTAAAAACGAAGACTTGTTATAGTCTTTCCTAACAAATTGTACTATATTAATTAATTATGCCTTTATTACACAGTGAGGGAACCTTCAATGTCTTGAAACACATTTTTTTTTTCTTTTTTGTAAAGATCAACATTAATGGTGGTATTTAATTAATAACCTCTCTTTATAAATACCCATCAAATTCCCTTTCTCTTTCCATCATACAATCTTATCAAATCCCACTTCAATAATAAATAAAAAAAGTTTGTAAGTTTTGTTAGGCTAGCTATGGCAGAAGTTGACCGAAACAAGAGGATGAAACTTGAAGAAAAGAAGATGAAAGGGATATTGACCTTGAAGAATAATCATTCTGTTGCTACTAGCTGGTGGGATGAGTTCCTGGGTCGTAAAGTTTCTTTGCAGCTTATTAGTGCTGATCATTCTGAATCTACTGGTATGTTTTTGTTTATTTCTACGTGTTTTGAATATGGTAAAAAGGTTTAAGGATTTACTATTTTGAAACGTGTTGTCTATATGTATATTGTAAATTTGTAACTGGTTTAGACCCGGGTAAAAAACTAATTACCTCTGTAGTGACAAATATTTTTACACTTTACAAGTTTGTTTTTTGACTTGTCGAAATTTATGTTCACTTGCCGAGTTTTTTTAGTAAGAAAAAGTAAAGAATTGAAAAGTAATTTTCAGTCTAATTTTGAGAGGAAACGTTTTACTTTAAAATCGATTAAATCATCTTTTATTTTTTATTATTTACTAGTATTTCTTTTTTTTTTCAATCCGGTTTTTTTTTCCCTCTTTATAATACTCGAGAACATAACTTTTTTTTTGTTTCTCTTCGTTTTATTTCCTTAACTGATACTCGAGAACACCGTGTTAGTAGCGGCGAATCATTTGAATTACTAACTAAAAAGGTTGACAATAATTTTGAGACGAGGATAAATACCTATAAGAAATGTGACATGTAAAGCTGTTTAATGATCGGTAAAGTTAGGTTGTGAATTAGTTTAACAAGAATCAAGTTAAAATTTTGTTTAAGGTGTTTGGGTATATGCTTATTCAAGTTGCTTTCTGATTTTGTCATTAGATAACTTTTTTTATACAAAAATGACTTAAAGATAATCAGATAAGTTATTCTTCTTCGGTCCCACTTACTTTTTGGTTTCAAAATAATTGTCTATCTTTAAGTTTAAAAGTTGAAATTGTTTATGTTTATCTTACTATCTCTAATTAAATTATTATTTACAAAGTTAAATGAAATCATTAATTAATACTAGGTAGTAGTTAAAGCGTAAACTGTCTTTTACTGGTGTTTGAAGTTGGATTCATTAGCTTTTACAAATTCAAATAAACGCATAACCCGTAAAATAAGCTAACATGAACACTCCCAAATGGGTTATGTTATTAAGACTTACTTATTTTATTAAGCAATAAATGACAGAGGGACTTAAACTTAGGCCTAATTTTAGACTTAAATTCATCAGGATGAAGACACTTAGTTTTAAACCTAAAATTAGGCTTAAGTTTAAGCCTCTCTATCATTTCTCTTATCAAGCAGATCTATTTAAAAAACCAATAACTACTTTTTGCATAGATTTTGTTGTGAGAGCCTTTATTGGGTTGTAAATAGAATAAACACAATACCTACTACCCTCACTCTATCATACAGTACAAGTGTACAATTAAAAGTCAAAGTTGACCATAGATTCATCTCCCCTTTGTATGGTGGATGAATTGTTTAAAATCAATTTGCATCACACCTTTATTGAATGGTTTTTTCTATCTTGTGCCATAGGGGCACAAGATAAGAAGGTAAAAAGTACATAAAAAGTACTCAGGGCCCTACAAAAAAGGACACAGGTACTTATAAAAAATGTATTTTTTGTGGGTCCGTAAGTACTTTTTGTGTACTTTTCCACTTCTTATCTTGTGCCCTATGGCACAAGTTAGAAAAACCCTTATTGAATTAGTAACCATGGTGATTAATGACTTGTACCGTACAACCATCTAAAGCTTTAGAGAATGACCACTTGTCAACCCACGTGGGCACCGTATCTTAAACATGGAGGAGTTTGGCAAAATAGACGGATCGTATCGGGTCGGGTCACGGGTTTTAGGTTTAGAGGAGTTTGAGTCTAAACGGTCCGGGTTTAGATGTATTTTATAGAAATACGGATCTAAATCTGTTCAGGTTTAGGTGGTTAGGGTCCGAGTCTAGATGGATTTTGATTGGGTTGACTAGTATTTTTTTTTGTTTTTCTTTTAAAAGATGAAAAAGTGACAAAAAAGATTATAAAAAAAAAAGTCTGACCTGCTAGACCCGCTTATACATGTTGATTAATTGTTAGTATATAATTTCATTTTGTATCAAACAACCAATTAAACACGTCTATAATATTTAATGAGATTCAACTAGACTCAACTCTTAATAAATATTTATCTAATTAGCTAGACACATGTTTTAGTTAAACACAAGTTATTTACTTCTTAAATCTGCGGAAAACAAAAGTCTATTTTTTAGAAAGGTCAAACCATGGTAAGAAAAAGTTAAAACTTCACGAAAAGAAATAAGAAACAACGTTCTTAAAAACTTAATCTGCTTTTAATTTGATTTTTTTTTTTAATGCGACTAACTGCATCACATTATATATATGCCACAAATATGTGTCATATTTGATTTAAACCCGTAACCATTTGATTAAGAAGCATTCTTACTCAATATGACGAACCCTTAGTGCGGTTAATATCCTATTATCCCACTTACCAAAATGTTTCTCATGTCATAGCGGTACCAAAAATTTCTTATGATCCCACTAATCATATGGGATACTTGGTAAACTTACAAAAGACTCCTAGCGGTACTAGCCGAAAGATAGAGTAAACTTGCCAAAAGTCCAAGTTACAAAAACGTGTGTAATATGGTTAGGACTTTTTCGATAACATATATTTGTAGAATTTTCAGTTTAAAAATTGTCACAGTAAAATTACTGATATACCATCATAGCGTTAAGTAGCAAGAACACGACCTCATTTGAGGTTGAATGATCTGATTGTGATGATTTAACATTGTTTTTATAATACAGATATACCCTTTTGTTGCCCATATCCGATATCAAACTTGATTATTACTTCTCTGAAATTTCTTAGCTGATTATATGATTATTGAATATTTAAGCTAAGGGATTAAGGGGCAAGCTTGGAAAAGAGACGAATTTGAAAAGCTGGAAGGGAGGCGATTCATCCTTCGAACTAGACTTTGATTTCGAAGAGGATATTGGGATTCCAGGGGCATTCTTGATCGTCAACAGGCATCGGAGTGAATTCTATCTTAAGACACTAACATTAGAACATGTTCCAAATGTTGGGCGGGTTCATTTCATTTGTAATTCTTGGGTCTATCCAGAAGAGCATTATGACAATAGATATCGTGTGTTCTTCTCTAATCAGGTAAATATGTTACTATAAGTATGAAGATTGGTCATAGTATGTTATTATTGACGTTTTCAATATGCAACACAATTTTTGTTGCAGACATATCTACCAGGGAAAACACCAGAGGGGTTACGACATTTTAGAGAGGAAGAGTTGCAGGAGCTAAGAGGAAACGGAACAGGAAAGCGTGAAGAATGGCACAGGATCTATGATTATGATGTCTACAATGATTTGAGCGAGCCAGATAGAGGATCTGAGCATGTCCGTCCTATTTTGGGCGGGTCTAGTGAGTTCCCGTATCCTCGCAGATGTAGAACAGGCCGCGGTCCATCAAAATCAGGTTAAAGCATTTACATTAGTATTACATGTGAGTTGCATTATGACTTCTATGGTCGAATGAGGTTAAATTTTACATTTAAAATGCTATGAGTCTTATCGGTTTTAAGAAAAAATATAACATCTATGATAAAGTATGCGACCAACTTTCTATGGTAACAAGTGAATGGCACAATACATTTTAGTACTTAAGAGTTGTATGTTGACTTTTATAGTCAAACCGTCATGCAATTTAGGCCCAAATCTTATGAGTTCATGATCTTTCTAAAAAAGTACTAGGTTTGACCATGAAAGTCGGTGCATGATGAGAATGAGATATATCTGTAAATTGCTATGTTATTTGACAAGAAATAGTTGTTGGGTCATTCGCAGATCCCAATATGGAAAGCAGGATCTCGATTTTGCAAAGTTTAAACATTTATGTCCCAAAGGACGAAAGATTTAGTGACTTGAAAATGGCGGACGTTTATGCGTATGGGATAAAATTAGTATCTCAAGGCTTACTACCTGGTTTGGAGTCTATTGGAGACAAAATTTCCGATGAAGTTGTACTTACACTTGAAAGGGTTCTACATCACAAGTTTGAGTCTATTTCAAGCAACAATTTCAATGAATTTTCTTCATTTGAAGATGTACTTAAACTCTATCAAGGCGGCCTCACAATACCAAAATCTAGTTTTCTAGAAAGTGTTAGGGAGAAAATTCCTTCTGATTTCTTTAAGGAATTGTTCCGTAGTGATGGCGAACAATTGTCAAAATTCCCGGTCCCACAAGTAATTAAAGGTACTTTAAACAAAAGATTGATATCTTTATTCGGAAACATAAGGAATCCTATTCAAATTTCATTTAAATTTATCCTTTTGTTACTTTTTAATCCAGTGAATACATCTGCATGGCAAACGGATGAAGAATTTGGAAGAGAGTTGTTGGCAGGAATTTGCCCTGTTGTGATCCGACGCCTCCAAGTAATTTTCGTCTTCTCGTGGACCTAAAACTGATTTTTTCTGATACTGAATAATAGATATAAATAATTAGCTACCATTAAATGGCCTGCAGAAAATACTGTTTGTATGTGCTTATGACTATAAAATTTATCGCCTATTATTATTATTTTAAACGTTAGTAACTTTAAGTTAATAGATGAAATGACCGCAATGAATTGAAGTGAAAAAAAGTAGAGACGGTTTGTGATTAACACAGTATGTTGATAGTCAGTTATCCGAAACTTATCACTTGACTTTTTAAAAATAAAAACTGATTATTCGATTCATATTCACCTAAATCAGTTCAAATTAATTTAATACATTTGATGCATACTTACAAACTGTTACTTGCAGGAATTCCCTCCTACCAGCACATTAGACCCTAGGAAGTTCGGGAACCATGACAGTACAATAACTGAGGATCACATAAAACATCAGCTGGATGGATTTTCTGTATCGGAGGTAACAAACATATATCAACTGATTCAAATTATATGTTCTAAAAATAAGCAACTTATGCAGTTATGCATATATTGTTGGTATAAAATTCACAGGCAATCAAGAACAACAGGCTATTTATATTAGATCACCATGATCCATTGATGCCATTTCTGAGAGGCATAAATGAAACTTCTACCAAGATATACGCCACACGAACTATCCTGTTCTTGCAAAACGATGGAACTTTGATACCAATATCAATTGAATTGAGTTTGCCACATCCAGATGGTGACCAATTTGGAGCTATCAGTACAGTACACGCACCAGCATCGGAAGGGACAAAAGGGACCCTTTGGCTGCTTGCAAAAGCTTATGCTAATGTTAACGACTCTGGCTACCATCAACTCATTTGTCATTGGTAAGAAATCCTTAAAATATGTTAGAAATTGACAAGAATCATATTTAGAGGTGTCAAAATTGGTGGGTTGGTTAGCCGGTTACAAATGGGTCTTTGCGGTATGGGTCAAGATGGGCTGGGCTGTATTGTGTTAGCCAGCAAGTTGTTGTTTACAACTATGATAGGTAGATAACTTTGATCATAAAACTGTATTATTTTGAATGAAATTCTAAATTATTTGTAATAAAATGGAACAGGAGGTTTTGTGCACTGTAATACACTTAAAGCTAGTTTTCAAAACTTTGACCCGGTTTCTATTTTCTGTAGATTATTGGATTTTTATACTTTTGTCACGTATGGAATCAAACATAGCCTGAATCAACCCATTCTTAAGTAAATTTGTTAAAATTGCGACCTCTAAGATGCAATGAGTCATAATTAACCTACTATGCAGGTTGCAAACTCATGCTGCAATAGAGCCGTTCATAATCGCAACAAACAGGCAGCTAAGCATTCTTCACCCAATTCATAAGCTTTTGCATCCTCACTTTCGTGACACAATGAACATTAACGGCCTATCCCGCCAAACACTCATCAATGCTGGTGGACTTCTTGAGAAAACAGTGTTCCCCGATAAGTATGCGTTGGTAATGTCGTGTAACATGTACAAAAAGTGGGATTTCACCAAGCAAGCACTCCCTGATGATCTAATCGACAGGTATGTCATGAAAAATCAAAGTATCTGGCTTTTTATATATAGGGGGTGTTTGGATTTTCATTTTGAAACTAATTATCTGTTTGTAGTCGCAATAATCCCTTTTAAAGTTTGGATGAAAATCTTTTCTTACTGATTTCCATAAGTACCTGGATACCAGCGTCAACAAAACTGAATGTTGAAGGTTAAAGTAAAAGTGAAAGTACTTGAATAACCTTAATAAAATAAGCCGTGTTTTGCTGTTTTCTATGAAACTGCAAAGCGCATCCAACCACGATATCTTAAAGCATGTTTTGTTACAGTTAATTATCAGATTCTTTAATTTTTTATTTGAAATGGTATTTTCTTGAGCAGAGGAATGGCTGTGAAGGATGCAGAATCACCACATGGTGTACGTCTCCTTATAGATGACTACCCTTTTGCGGTTGATGGGCTTGAGATATGGTCTGCAATAAAATCATGGGTGAAGGATTATGTTTTTGTCTACTACAAGAATGATGAAGATATTCAAAACGACAATGAACTCAAAAGCTGGTGGGAAGAGGTCCGAACAAAGGGACATGGCGACAAGAAGGATGAACCATGGTGGCCTAAAATGCACACACGTGAAGAACTCATTCAGTCTTGCACCACCATCATATGGGTAGCTTCTGCACTCCATGCAGCTGTGAATTTCGGGCAGTACCCTTATGCAGGGTTCATGCCTAACCGACCCCCACTGAGCCGTAGGTTATTACCTGAACCAGGGACCGCAGATTATGATGAACTTGAGACAAACCGTGAAAAGGCGTTTTTGAAAACCGTGACTCCCAAGCTTCAAAGTATTCTTGGGATGTCATTGATTGAGATATTGTCTAGGCATACTGCTGATGAGTTGTTTCTTGGGGAAAGAGATACACCTGAATGGACCACGGATAACGAGGCATTGGAAGCATTTGAAAATTTTGGTGCAAATTTGAGAGAGATTGAAAAGAAGATTGATGCGATGAATCTGGATGAGAGGTTGAAGAATAGGACTGGACCTGCTCAAATGCCTTACACTTTGTTGTATCCTAGCAGTGAAAAAGGTCTTACGGGTCGTGGTATTCCCAACAGTGTCTCTATATGAAGCGTTTTGGGATGTTCTTCATGACCCATATCGTGTTCTGTTTGATATGCTATTCTTGTATGCACTTTTGTTATCTGGTTGAATGTTTAGGTTTGAATCCTATTTTTTTTTCGTGCTTTTAAAAACAGAAACGACGAAGCATGATGTAATATGTCGCTTGTTATAATAAAGTATATGGTTCTATATTCGCGTTTAAACATTTGTGTGTGTTTGAGCTTCTTGCTTTCGTATTCTAGTTTATAACTACAAGCGTGTTAGAAGATATTGGAACTTTACCTGTTCCCATTTGTTTTCCATGAACATACCTATCCAGTAGCGAATTTCCTAGTTGGGCACTTCATCTCAAATTACTTCGATCTGAAAATGAATAGGTCTGTTAAATCAATTCAACTCCTGATCAGATATAAAGGCCTTCTTATCGGAGTAGGTTCTTTAGTTTTTGTTTCCTTGTAAAAGGTCCTTCCTGTTTCATTACTCGAAAGTGAAAATGAATGTATGATTATGTGCTTATGTTGGTATGCAAAATGGTTACCGCCCTCTCACGGGCTCACGCATTGTCTTACGACCATTATAGAGTGTGTAAATAGTAAACTTGAGACACGGAGCCTGGATCAATCCTATGATGCTTTTACGCTACATGTCCCGACTGTTGAGATACAAAAGTTATAACCTTTTTATTTTACTAACTAGCGAAAGCACAAACCCGGGATGGTAGGGTATGTAAGTTAGCATAGCAGTTCTTATATTGTGTCAAATAAAACGAGGTATGTTTATAAATCTGAAACTATTGATAAAATTACTGTGATAGAAAGGAAACCTGTTCGAGATATGGACAATATGGATGTAATTTTATTGTTTATCCTTATGGGTAATATCAAAATCAGATTTAGAACAAGTAGCAATACAGTTGACTTGAAGCTATTTTGATTATACGAAAAGCACAAGTGGTCATAGATTAATGTTATCTACGCAATTTTTAATTCCTGAAACGCGTAAAAACTAAAAAGAAGTCATGTTACACTATGCTTCTGCGATAGCAAAATGTGACAAAAGTCGTCCCTGTAACCAAATGCTGCCTCTAGGATTGAATTGTGTAGCAATGACGAGAAGATCGGAAATCATAATCATGACCAACCAACATTCATTCCCCTTCATCACAAATAAAAAGGTACGAAATGCCAAACGACCAAAAATCTAATCTTACTTCCTATCCATTAATATGGTGAAAAGGATGTTCAAAACTGAATCCTTTCAAAGTGTTGTTAACATATTCTCATAGAATAGATGAGACAAGACCGAATAGAAAACAATGGCAAAATGCAGATGCTTTCGGTCTCTCTATTTTAGGAGATCATTCCAAGACATATGTCTCAAGACAAGTCAAAGAGTCATAATATGTGCAGCAAGCCAGCAACTATATTCATTTGATGTAAGCACCAAGATAACTTGGTTAATTACCGAGTTAAATCCTACATGAATCACCCCTGCGAACTACCTTCACCAAGATTCAAGCCCGCACATCCTAACAGCACCTCCTGCATCAGTTACAGTATTTAAGCATGAAAAATGTAACCAAATGAAGAAAATCAAGCTCTACTTGCATATTAATGACTGTTAGTTATTCACCACTTATTTAATTAGCACAAATGTAAACTGCCAACCTAAAAAAGAAGAGTCAACATTTGACTTTTCATTGTCCATACAGAGGACTTCGACAAAAGATTTATTTTCAGGATGACCCATCCCTCATGAGATAAGGAACGACGCTATCAGCTCATACTAGGATTAGCATGTTTTTGTTGACTTCTTTTTCAAATTTATAAAGTGAAAACATTCATTTTCTAAGGGAAGATTCCAAAATAACTAAATGAAGAATTACTTATTTGTCCATTATCATTACACATAGATATATCTTGTCGATTGGGTCCACAAGATATATTATTTTTTTAATTTATTTTATCTGTTTAAGATATTTGACAAAGAATCATATAACTTTTAATTAAACAATGTTTGAGGCCAAACATTTCAGTTTTAAGAGCAGGTAAATTCCATATAAACATACAACTTTTAAGCTCGAAACATAGTTTAGTATAATTTTTGAGCACCCTAATGTCTAAAAAGCTAAGGTCAGAACGAAACTAAAAACTATATATGTATACACTTGTCAGCCTTTATTAAACCACTGATTTCATGTAGTGATTAGAGATGGGCAAAAAAGATATATGATTTACAGCTTTCCACAATATAAATATCTGTCTAGCATTTGATGAGCCTTTTATCTTAGACACCATATAACATTTCGTTATGATAATATACCTACAATATCTAGCAAATAGCTAATATGAATTTGATACAAGAATAGAACATACCTGATATGAATTAGAGCCATCATCACATTCAGCCTTATGATTTTCGATAGAATTCCTTGCTCTCATTGCATTTTGACCCAATAACTGCTCCTGCACAACCTGAAAGATAGAAACATTCAGTTTAAACAATTTAAAAAATAAGACATTAGATTGTTTTCCTAGAAAAACGTATTTAAGTCTTACTAGCATTCAGTCAGAGCATAGTTATGCACTGCGAGTTTCAATATTATATGTTAGTAAGTTTTTTTTAACCTTTATAACTAGCAATGATCTTAATTAACAAACTGCCACTGGGAGAATAAACGGCTCAGATCGCCTGAAGGGATAGAAATAACGACATTACCTGTAGCAACTTCTCAACTGAGGTTTGATTCAAGAATTGACTAGCTCTTTCTTTCTCCTGGTTATAACAACGGTGGGCCTATAAAACACATAAGATAATCAAGTACATTTTGTTAGCAGTTAGATATGATGCACAAATGGCATTATAAATCTACTGAAGTGAGCTTTTTGAAACAAAATATTACCTGCTGAATGTAATCAACAGGTGAATAATGGGGAAGCAGCTTAAAAAGCAACTGGTTGTAGTAATCTGCGGAGCTTGCTAGTATTGCCGCCTCAAAGTTGTCATAATAGTGCATCTTCCCGTTCCCAATTTCAACAAAGAAGGTTGACGCATTCTTTAACAAATCACTGCAACCAGAGTTCTGACCACGGTCCTGACTGATCTGTATGCATATCTAATTTAGATGACCCTCTAAGAAAGAACAGAGTAAAACTGTTATATCGTTAGACATGGCAATCCTAACCCATTAACTTATAATGGATCGCTCCAGGTTATGGTATACTATTACCCGTCAAGGCTAAAATCAAAATCATTAGTTAAAATAAGAAACATGTCAAATGCGTCAAAATCTGCCAAAAGTGTACTTTTACTGAATAAAACCACTTAAATCATTTTTGTAGATACTTATATTCTTTTTGAAATATTAGAAACTTCATGATCATAGTGAAAAAACCAATTTATTTATAATTCTTGTTTGATTAAAAACTTGTTTTGGTCAATCCAACCAGATTCATACCAAAACTACACATATTGACCCATAAACCAGCTCGACATTTTTGCCACCTTTACTATTTGTCATGGTTTTTGGAACGTACAAGATCAAGCGCAGCTTCAAGTATCGTAGGATAAACTTCTTTGAACACCTGGTAAATTCAATGCAAGAGAACAAAATTTATATATAGAAGAATATGGCATTGTGTTCTGAAAAGAACAAAACTCAACGAAGTAAGAACAATGACAAGTTAACTTAAAATATATGTTTACCATATCATGGAAGCAACAAATGGAGAGACTGTTAAGAGAAGTAGCCTTGCTATCCTCGTTAACGTGACGATCAAGATACAAGAAGAAACCTCCAAGACATTTTGCCATGACCTTGTATTTTGCCCAAATGCTGCAAACTTCATTCAAGAGCCATACATGTGTTTTATCCTTAAGAGCTGGTATGACCTGAGTTCAATGTGTTTGAGAAATATTAACAAAGAGCTCATAAAAGATGTAATCAATGTTATAGTATGAAAAAATCATGAAAATCCAATGTGTGTAGTTATAAAAGTCTCACCTTTGAAGTAATGCTCTCTTCCAAAGCTTTCTTGAAAAGTTCATAAAGCTCTTTACAATACTCATAAGGAGGACTCTGAACGCACATATCATACACGCAGCTACCAGACAGTTAAGAATATAAACACAACTTCCAGAGCAAGAGATAGAAGATGATTCTGACTTGAGTTCATTAATTAATTCTTATAATAGCTTTACCACATTTCCAATTCCATAATTGTATCAAATGGGACAATAAAATTCGTTGTTAAGGCTTTTAGCACTAGAAAGTCTCCTAAGGGTCTAGAACTCTATATACACTTAACAATCCGTAGAACGCTCGGAAGGACATTTGGTTAAAAGTCAAGAAGCATTTCACCAATATAAAAATTAAAAGTTATTAACTCACATGGCTGCTCGTTTTCTTTCTTCTAATACTAGAGGGTGTTTGGGATTGCATATTTGCGGTGCTTATGGCTTAAGAAACAAAGAGATAAAAAGACGATTCTCAACTTGTGTTCATTAACCAACTCTTATAATAACTAAAATTTAACTTTTTCAGTAGCATTAAGCGTACAGTTCTTAACAATTTATAAACTCTAACAGTAAATATGTTTATATGGTAAAATGAACCAGTAAATACGTCTGCAATACTTAGTGAGGCAATTTAGTACTACTAAAAAAATCTCCTAATTGCGTAGAGATGCACTTATTCCTTCATACAACACTCGGCATAAACACAAGACACAACTTATGACCTAACCTTTACCAAGAAAATTCGATACCCCTACACTACCAAAACACGAAAAACTTTACACACAAACATAACCAAAATTAAACAAAGGATACTCATAAAGTTGCATATATTGTTCACAAGTGAACAATGCACTAGTCGGGTACCCATCGAGTATCATCATCGCCTTTTCAATGCCTGGTTTCAATATACTTAACCCTTCCTCCAATGTCATCTTTTTCTTCATCACAAATTCTGACAAAAAAATAATCAAAAAAATCCAAACTTTATTCTAAAGAAACATCAAAAGAAAACAAAAAACAGCCCACTTTAACACCATAATTATCAAGAATCATAAATTGGGTAAAACCCATAAAGAATAAGATGAAAAATACATAAAAGAATGAAAATTGTGAAAAGGGTATTTAGGGTTTACTCACTTTTGGGTGTTGTTCTTCAGAAAATGGGAATTGGGGGTGGGGGTTTGTGAGTGAGTGGCAGTGAATGAGGAGGTTGTCGACCACTACCTAAACGCAGCGTTTTGCTAGTCTAGTGTCTCGTCTCCCTCCAAAAGCAATACAAAAAAGGATGAGTATTAGTTTTAGGTTTTACTAACAGTGATGTAGCTGAGGTACCTTAAATTAATAATGTATTTTAGTTTATTATATTATTTTTAATAATAAATTTACGCATATCAAAAATTTCGTATAGCCCGTGTCCGTTCGGGCTCGAACCCGTTGGCCCGTGTCTGCTCGGGCTCGAGCCCGTTTGGTCCCCGCCCGTTCGGGCTCAAACCCATTTGGCCCGTTGCTCGTTCGGGCTTGAATATTTGTATAATGTGCTTTATTATTTGTAGTAGTAAAATTTAATGCAGGAATTGTGTTTAATTTGGTTGTACAATATGCTTGATAATTTGTACTTCTCATGTAAAGAGTGTTTTAATAACTGTATTAATTGTATTTATTGGTCAGTTAAATAATTGACTACATTAAATAACATTAATGTGGTGTTTTGTTGTACACTATGCTTCTTGTCTTGTACGTCTAAAAATTTTGTGCATTAAAATGTTGTACACTATGTTTCTTTTCTTGTAAGTAGTAGTCATTATAGTCATTAATAACATTGACCACTTTAATATCATTAATTTTGTAAGTCTGAAAATTACATCATGCTTATTTTGTTGTACACTATGCTTATTTTGTTGTAAATCTGAAAATTGGTTGCAGCTATTGTACATTGTGCTTACATGGGGGTGTTTTTAATAGCATTAATGTTGTTTGATAAATTTTGGTCTTAAAATGACACCACGCTTTATTTTGTTGTAATTCTAAAAATTGGGTGCATTAAAGTGTTGTAAACCATGCTTAATTTCTTGTACGTCTTAAAATTAAGAGTGAGGTGCATTCGTGCATCATAAGTAGTATAGACTAGTTTTTAGGGTATATTGGTTTATCAAGGGGTATCTAAAAAAAGAAGAGGTTGAATTAGTTTTAAGCTTTTTGAGCATTAGTTTTAACCTTTGGAGTAGGGGTGTCATTCGACCTGACCCGACCCGAGTCAATTCGGGTCGGGTCAATCGGGTTCAAAAATATATTCGGGTCAATCAGGTCAACCCGAATTGACCCGAGTTCTAAACAAGGTCGGGTTCGGGTATGTTTTTCTAGCCTTGACCCGACCCGAACCCAACTAACCCGGCTCAACAACACTTTTACAATGTAAAATACTCGGGTTGACCCTGAACCCGAATTGACCCGACCCGAGTTGACCCGAACCCGAATTGACCTGACCCGAGTTGACCCGAGTTCTAAACAAGGTCGGGTTCGGGTATGTTTTTTTAAGGCTTGACCCGAGTTGACCCGACCCGAGTTGACCCGAACCCGACCGGGTCAACCCGAAAAACACCCCTACGAGTTTGGAGTAATAAGTTTAAGATGTTCTAACATTTTTTGTTATTTAATGCATTAGTATAACCAGATTATCCGTGCATAGCGATGATGATGTATAGTAGTGTTAATTTGTGTGTGCATTTTTTTTATGTATATATGAATGTGGAGTAAGTGAAAATAAAAAAGTGAGCGGTTTAAATTGTAATTAAGCATGTAAGTATTTAATCGATTTCATTGCCTTTTATAAATGGAGGAATTTTAGTATAACAACTTTACTTATTTTTTAAGTTTTATGTAAATGTGTTTTCTCTTTAAATATAGTATAGAAGATGTGATGTTTATAAAGTCTTAAAAGTTCTACTAGAGATATGTTTATATAAAGGTCAAGTCCATTAAATAGAAACGTATTTTTAATTTTTTATGTTTTACTAAAACGAACTTTTAACTAAACACTGCCAAGAGCAAAGACAACATAATTGCAAAAACTAGGAATATTGGCTTCTAAAAAGTCAAATTGGATACACTTTGTTGCAATTCAACATTTTTTCATTCAATTCAACTTCCAAGTCTTCAATCATTTCTTGACGGTTGATTTCAGTTTCCAATTCATGCCTTAGATAATGATTTGGTAGTATGTACATCTTATAAATAATTCCTATACCAATCACTTTCGATTTCGAGATCAAACCCACAACCATGTATCGCATTTCTTCTTAACTGACTTTTGTAAAGAAGCAAATCAGCACATGATTAATAACTTTTATAAAGTTTCATTTATTAAGGATACGGTATAAAACATATCGACCGATTTGTGTTGATGAAAGTGATATTCTGTTCTGGTACAAAACAACTACAAGGACTTATTATGTAATTTTCTATTTTGTAGTTTATGCGGCCTTCGAAAGAAAGTATAAAGATTTGTCTTAAAAAGTGATGCGGATCGTAACAGCCGAACAACATACGAAATAAAATAACAATTGGATCGATTCCAGTGAGGAATTCAATAAAAGCAAACCTTTATTATTAATATCAAAACACCAACTTCTCTTAAACCCCAAACAAATGAAACTATTTAAACTAATTATTTAGATTGGAAAGAAAGCTTATTAAACTTAAAATTCATACCTAAACCTTGCAGAAATAAAAATGAAAAAATAACCCCGAAACTTAAAAATAATGAAAATTCGGATGTCAGCATATATATTAAGATCTATGCTTATTGCAAAAACTTTAAGACTGAAAGTTTCAACATAGATCTTAAGATCTATGATGAGTTCAGAATTGCTCATTCTCCCCCGCTTGAGAAAAACTCGTCCTCAAGTTTGCTTCACTCGTCCATTGTACTCGCACCATCCAAGTTTGTATCCCTTGCATCAATTTCCCTTTCTTTATAATGACTCGACCTCAAACCTTGATCGTCTTCAAACCGAAATTATTGACTATAGGTGCAGCTTTCAAATACCGTTCTTGGTATTTTTTGCCCATCAAGATACTAACCACGATCAAACTACCTTTTTCAACCAAATCAACTCATGAGGGTTTGTATCTATGGTGTTTGAAAAATCAACACTTAAAGTAGTTTAGATCATTGAAGAGCAAAGATCATTGGCCACAACTACAATGTAATCAATGTTGTCTTCTTCCCTAGCAAATCCTTTTTCTCATCAATAACATCTTCGATATCGATATCATAAACAGGAAACGATTCCTCTTCCACCAACATGTCCCAAATAGGTTCATCTTGGTTCTCTCCCTCTTCTTGAAAACTTGGAAAATTGTTAACAAAATGATACTCCTCCTCCTCCCCCTCCCCCTACATCCCAACAAATTGGTTCGGATTTGGTTTCTTTTGCCAACAAAGGGTTATCATGGTGGTCACCATGAAACCCGGGATTGTATGGAGCCTTACCGACACACTCGAGACTCGAAACTCTTATCCCAAGACTACATAAGGAACCATGATAATTTCAAGGGACCTAACCGACATACTCAGGGATCTCAACTCGTAATTCGAGACTATATAAGGTTTCCTTCCGAACATCTCCATGGTGATTTCCATGATTACAAACATACGCAAATGGGTTTTCCCAGTTTAGGGTTTCCCATGCCCGTTTAGATATGGTTTTCTCCTATCAACGTTCAAGTTCTTGAATTCGTTGCTTGAGGCTTGCAATCTTCACGTCATGTGGATCCGGTTCGTTGCCTCGTCCGGCGAATCTATGAACTGGATTTCCTCCACGATTCCGTTCGACCATTAGTAGCATAGCTCTGATACCAAATGATGCGGATCGTAACGGTCGAACAACATACGAATTAAAAGAACAATTCGATCAAAATTCCAGTGAGGAATTCAATAAAAGCAAAGCTTTATCATTAATATCAAAACATCAACCTCTCTTAAACCCTAAACAAATGAAACTAATTAATTAGCTTCGAAAGAAAGCTAATTAAACTTAAAATTCAGACCTAAACCTTGCAGAACTAAAAGTGACAAAATAACCATGAATCTTAAAAATAATGAAAATTCGAATGTCAGTATAGATCTTAAGATCAATGCTCACTACAGAAACTTTAAGACTGAACTTTCTGGTTTCGTTGAGTTCAGAACTGCATCAAAAAGATAATGTAAAATATACAGAGGGACTAGGAATTCCAATTTCTTAAGATTTGATATTGAAAATTATAAAAGGCAAAAGTCAAGATAGCAGACTCACTTTTGCAACTCTTAAACTCTCTCATCTCTCAAAAACTCTCTAAAATACGCACACTTATATTTTCATACTCTCTCTCTTGATTTCGAATCATCTTGATCTTGTTTCATTTAGTATTGTTGTAATAGAACTATTATCAATTTAGATAATAGATCCATACCATACCACCTGTGGTGGATTTGATTCGTTTGTGATTAATTTGTAACTGATTAAGATCAGTTTGGTATTTTGTTAAATTGAGGTTTAATAAAAGTATTTTGTCTGTGTTTAAATCATCTTTTTCCACATGGTATTAGAGCATATACAATCAAACTTGATCTGAATCATTTTCTAAACAATTAGGGCTTTGTAATTTTTTTTACTTTATTTTTAAAGGTTTATGGTCAAGTAACTTCCGTTAGTTAATAGAGCTAGTGTTGTTTTTCTTAGATCTAAAGTTTTTGAAAAACACCCAATTTTTAAAAAAATTGGGTTTGGTTAAATTTGAGGATTTTACTTCTAAAAGCTTCTATTGGCTAATTAACCTTTGTTAATTGATAGATCTACTGTTATATTCGGTTATTGGAAAGTTTGGTTAAAAACAACCATTTTTTGAACAAATTAGGGTTTCCAAATGTAGAGCTTTTGCTTGATTGAGGTTCTGGTTGTTAATTAACCTCTGGCTGGTTGATTATTGGTTGATTTGGGATTGATATATTCTAGTTCTTGTTACATCTCTTGACTAAGTGAATCAAGAGTATAATGAGTAAGTCTTTTGCTGTGATATTGTTGGAAAGCGTGCTTTATAACACTTCTCCCACCCTTTTAATATTTTTGTCTTTCTAATAATTGATGCGCGCGGAAGGCGCCTTCGGGGTCAAAGGAAACTTCCTTTTCTTCGAGCAAGTTTTTCAACCTCCTAGGCAGTGAACCTAATCATTTTAGTGTAGTATGGGGTAAGCCTCGGGGATTGATATCGTTCTCTAGGGGAATATGAATGCTAGTAAGAAATATATGACGAGAAGGTGGGGTTGAGGATGATTCTTTTTATTTTTTTTTAATCTTTTTTATGGTTTTTTAGAAAGCTAAGGTAAATATCTCGGGGCAATTGGTTTGGGGTGGTACTTCTACCGATTACTCTACTTCTACTAATTGTCTAATTATCTAATTACTACGGGTAGCTATGTCTAATTGAGGTGTGCTCGTATGATGATTAAAGATGTGTTCACTTAGATACTATTACTCCCTAGTTATCTTTTATTGGTCGGTTGAGTTGTCACGTCCTTTATCTTAACGCGTTGTATTCCTAAAGGTCGTAGGGTATGCGTGGTTCCTAGTTCTTTGAGGTTATCTCTCGTATATGATCTACGGAGTCGGCAAGCCATTTCATCCATAAACTCATCATAAAGCATACTCAAGCATTAAATACAACGAAGATGCCTAGTTGCACTCCTAAGCCAATTTCAATCAAGATAAGAAACAACCTAACAATAATCAATAACTAGGTTTCATAGATCTAAGCAAACACATAAATAATTTAGCTAGACATGTCTAGACATAATGATAATTTGGATTAATAAACTTATCTCGATGTGTAAAATATGGTATGGGACCCTAAAATACTGTCAAAGTCGGACTACAACTGAGTTAGAGTTTTTTCTCCAAAAGTCTACCTCTTAAAATACAAAAAAATCAAATTCTATATATAGATTTACAATCATGACGGCGTCACCTTTTGCATGGGACGCCGTCACCTCGCCATCATTAAGGTTTCGTCTGGGCCAAGTCATCGATGGGGCGGCGTCACCTTAGAGTTGTGACGCCGTCGGTCTTCAGTTAAGACGTCGTCTTGATTCTAGATCTGGGCAGTCTGAGGTGAAAATTGTGAGTGACGCCCTTCATAATTAAAGCGTGACGCCGTCAGGTTATGTGACCAGAATTTCCACTGAGCCGCCGTGTGCATGTTTTGATCAAGTCTTCATAGAGGGACGGCATCGCCCTTTGGATGGGACGCCGTCAGGTACTGTTGATCAGTATTAAGTGGCTTTGATCTTGACTTTGCCATTTTCTTCATGTATTTGCTCCTTTTCTTCCAAATGTGCTTTATTCCAGTATTTTTCTTCCAAAAGACCTAAAAAGTAAAAAAGAACGAAATTAAGCAGTAACAAATGTAAAATGTGTCGAAATAGGGCTTAAATGACCCCCTAAAAGCGTACATTTTAAATCCTTATCAATAATGCTTTAGAATTGGTAGATAGGTTGAGGTTATTTGTGAGTAGTTTGGATTATTGATTGGTGGATTAATTATGTTTGTAGTGTTGGTGATTGTTTCACATGTGTTGCAAATTGGTTGGTTATCTGAACATAGGCCCAATAAATCGAGACTAATCTTGACCTACTTTTTAGAGAAGCAAAGAACCCTGCTGTGGTCTAGATTTGGTTTTGTGTTTGGCACGACTTTGTGGCTTGGTCTTTTAATTACCATATAGCGTATTTTTTTTTATTTCTTTTGTTTTTTTGTTTATATTATGTCAAAATAGAATATGGTCATGGAGATGGCTATGCGTATATGCATAACGAATATGATATTGATGATGAAATGTAACTCAGATTAATAAATTGGATATAAGTAAGCCATAGTATTTGCTTCCTAATGATGTTGGTACTCTTACTGTTGTGTATTTGAAACTAAAAGGAACTGAAAATTATAGTGTTTGGTCTTGTGTTATGTTACTTGCTTTAGATGGAAGAAACCAAATTGGTTTTATTGATGGTACTTGTAGAGCATCAAATACTAAAAATGGGACATATGCAATGTTGGGTTCTTGGTCGGATTTTAAATTCAATTTATGAGGAATTTTTTCTTGGTCAACTTTTTTCAAAAAGAGCATCCCATGTTTGGGAAGAATTAAAAGAAACTTATGTCAGGGTTGTTGGGTCTGTTACTTTTAACTTGCATCATGAAATCAATTCTCTGACTCACAATGGTTCTTCTATTGTAGATTATTAACATAAGTTGAGTGGATTGTAGAAGCAATATCTCTTGTTCAATTACCTAGATGTACTTGTCATGCTACTAATGATTTTAAAATAAATAATCACCTTATGAAATTAATGCAGTTCTTAATGTGATTAGATGATATTTATATGTAAATAAAAAGTTACATCTTATCTAGAGACCCATTGCCAGATGTCAGAGGTACTTGTGCTATTCTTTCTAATGAAGAGTCACATAGAAAGGTTGTTTCTGGTAGTACTAGTAGAAATCATAATTCTGCTTTTAGTGCTAGAAGTGTTAATCAATCTGCTAATCAAACTTTTGTGAGATTTATTAATCAGTCTGCTAATCAAGCTGCTGTCAATTTTAATAGAGTGACTGATAATAGAAGAAGACATGTTAATGGGCCTGTTGTTGTTTGTGAACATTGTGGTTTTACTGGTCATACAATTGATAAGTGTTTCAAACTGATTGGTTATCCACCTAATTTTGGAAAAGGGAAATAACAATAATTTTTAAAACAAAAAAGGGCCACTAATAATAACACTGTTGGATCTAGTTCTTCTGGTGTTGATAGCGTGGGTTCGGGGTCGGGAAAACCTCCTTTTCTATGAGCAAGCTTTTCAACCCTCTAGGCAGTGAACCTAATCGTTGTAGTGTAGTATGGGGTAAACCTCAGGGATTGATTTCGTTCTCTAGGGGAATAGGAATGCTAGAAAGAGATATATGACGAGAAAGTGGGGTTGAGGATGATTCTTTTTAGTCTTTTTAGAAAGAAAGGGTAAAAATATTGGGGTATATGATTGGGGGGGGGGGTGGTACTTCTACCGATTTCACTACTTTTACTAATTACTAATTTAACTAATTAACTATGGATAAATTATGCTAATTGAGGTGTGCTCGTATGATGATTAAAGATGTGTTCACTTAGATGCTATTACTCCCTAGTTATCTTTTATTGGTTGTTTGAATTGTCACTTCCTTTATCTTAATTGGTGCGTTGTATTCCGATTAATCGTAGGGCGGTGCCTAATTCCCTAGTTCTATGAATTGTAACTCTCTTTTAGAATACCCGGGATCGGCAAGTGCAATAGCATCTCCCCCGAATATACTACTATCCTAAAGCTACAATTCACGCAATAAACACAATGATGGCTTAAGTGCACTCTCAAGCTTTTTACTATTTAGGACGTTCAAGCTCACAACAATTAAAAAAGAAGCCATTTTTCCTTACTCTAGCGTCTACCAATTAAGACAAGAGACAACCTAACAACAATCAATAACTAGGTTTCATATATCTAAGCAAACACAGGAGTAATTTAGCTAGACATGTTAAACAAGCAAACATACACACAATCAATTAAACATGGGGTAGACATAATGATAAATTGGATAAACTAACTTATCTTGTGGTGTAAATAGGGTATGGGACCCTAGAATACTGTCCAAGTTGGACTACAACTACGTTAGGGTTTGCTCTCCAAAATTCTACCTCTTGAAATACAGAAAAATCGAATTTTATATATAGATTTACAATCGCGACGGCGTCACCTTTTGCTAGTGACGCCGTCAGGTCGCCGTCATTAGGGTTTTGTTTGAGCCAAGTCATCGTTTGGACGACGTCAGTTGAGATGTGTGACGCCGTCAGTCTTCAGTAGCGACGTCGTCTAAATCTTGGATCTCGGGCGTCTGGTGTAGGTTTTGTGAGTGACGCCTTCCAGAATTAAGGCGTGATGCCGTCATGCTTTAGGACCAGGAATTCCACTGAGCCGTCGCGTGCACTTTTGATCAAGTCTTCAATAGAAGGACTGCGTCACCCTTTGGTTGGGACGCCGTTAGGTGTGCTGGAGTGCCTTTGATCTTAACTTTGCCATTTTCTTCATGTTTTCGCTCCTTTTCGTCCAAATATGATTCATTCCAGCATTTTGCTTCCAAAAGACCTAAAAATTAAAAAGGAACAATTTTAAGAAGTAACGGATATAAAAAGTGTCAATTTAGGGCTTAAATGACCCCTTAAAAGCGTACATTTTAAATCCTTATCAGATATCCCTACACTTGATATTTGCTTGTCCTCAAGAAAATGTGCTTTTTGCCAATCAATTTATAAGTTAGAGGGCATGAAGCATTGATTTAAAACAGTTTATAACAAGTACAAGCGCCACAATAATCATAACAAGAACGGAAATTATATACTTGCACCTCACAATTGGTGCTCTCGGGTTTATATAAATATAATATGAATGGAAATGGAAGATAAACACTCATTACCTGGCATAGTACATAGATTACCATAAGCTTGAGAATAGATCAAACCTCCACCGCTTTGGCGTAAGCACCTAGGAATAACTATCTAAGAGGTCTTTGCAAGGGTTGTAACATTAGGCTTAGGGTATGGAAGTAAAGGGTTTTGTTGGATAGGGATATTTAGTGGTGACAAGTCAAAAATCTTATGTTACAAGCATGTAAAGTGTGGCATTGCTAAGCCAAGACTCAACTCACCAACACAAGATAACTTGAAACAAAATACAAACATAAACTCAAAAACATAAACATAAAGATAGATGTAGGATCGTAGCCCGTATGTTTTTCTCATTTTTTCACTTTTATATTTTTTTTTATTTTATTATTTTTTTGAACACTTTTTTTTCCTCTACCATTCTGTACGATACCATCAAAATATAAAGGATTTATAGGAGCATCCCTACACTTAAGTTTTTATTTAACTAAACTAGTTGACCCGATTTGAAAAGATCAAAACACTTGGAGTATTTAATTACGTAGACAAAGGGAACTTGAGTTTATCGTTCTTTCCCGTTACTCCATAAAATATTACTTTTACCCAAGAGTCCCAATCGTCCCAAAACTGTATACAAAATATATGACTCGACTTAACAACCATGCAAGTAACTAGATAATTGAACTAAGGGTTTAGTAGTGATAACAATAATGCACTAAAGATGAGTGTATACAAGGTAGGCTAAGGCGATTTGGGTGTACATTTGGGGGTGGATTGTAAATAATGTTCTTCATTGATGTTCCGAAAAACCGGAACATCACGAGAACCGCAAAAAGGATAGGCTCTGAGGGGTTAACTAGGGGTATCGTGTACTAAAGATGAGTACAACACAAGGGTGTGAGGTAATTACTCAACCGATGTGGAAGATGTAATTATAATACAGGTTTCAAACACGGGTTATCCTAATACCTCTTATCATTTAGTTACTCCTAACTACACAAGTGTAGTCTCACTAGCGATCTCGGAATGCATCACAAAACAAGTTCTAGAATCTATTATACTACCGGTACACTCACTAAGCATTAAAGGTGAATGCTTTTATTCCTAAAGATCTAGGGGCGAACCTCACATTTTTGGGGTGGAATTTGAGTGGTATACGATTTTTGTGCTAGTCATATAATTTCTATCCATGAGACGCTTTATTAAGACTAAAGTTTAGCTCGTAAATGTCATAAAAATTTTAAATTTGGTGCTAAAATTTTCTTAACAAATATTTCTCATGGTTTATTACACAAATTACCAAGGACAAGACAAATAATCAAGTGAGTGAATAGTTTCTAAGTTCCCGTTTTATTCTCCCTTCCTACACTTAAACTGAACATTGTCCCCAATGTTCCCCGAAAGCATCAAAGTTATGATAAAGGAAGGTAAGTAAGGAAAAGACACTAATACTCCCCTGATTAGCTCGGTAAGATATGTGTGAAGTTGCGGTTAAATCCTCCTCCAAGAAGAATGCGTAAGTAATAAACTTCATCCAATTTGTTTCTTCTTCTTGTCTAATATAACCTGCACACTTATGAGAAAGAAAACGAAACCTTCGCGTAAAATCGGCGGTAAAACTATATATGACACACAACTACGTACACTAGAAAGCAAGTAAGATATAATGCTTGTGGAATGAATGTTTGCAGTTTTTCTAGAAAATTAAGAATTGGAAATTTCCAAAAATCATAAATTACATAGAAAACGAAACTGATATTTTGTTTCTATATTGCCTGACGTCGTCTGGTGTTAATCCTGACGCCGTCAGGTTGTCCTAACAAAAACTAGTCTGATGCGTTTTTCTGGAAAAATTCTGGAAAAATTACCTCATTAAAATCTGGAAAAATTTCTGCAAAACATCCATTATGACTCGATATAAATATTTGACTCTAACAAACACACAAATACATCAATTTCAATTGTTATTAATCTCATGTTCATGTTCTTAAAAACATATATGATCTTCCCTACACTTATATTTTTGTAAAATACCTTTATATGTAATTAAGACGAGGTTAAAAACAAAATAAAGCATTTTCACAAAGTCTAACATGAGAATAAACAATAATGAAAAAGATATAGAAACACACAAATAGAAATTAAAAAAAAAAAAAAAAACATTCGAACAAATAAGAAACAATCCAACAACCTTGGCCTAAACAAATATATACATATACATCAAATTATCCTATATCACCACATTACCACATCACAAATTGTATCAAGATAATCCTAAATTTTTACAGACCCAAATTTAAATTGTCTCAACAAATATCCAACCATAAATGTTCACAACAATCTCATCAACAAACAAGCAAATCACTGATCGGGGGCGGTGTCATATCGGTAGTCATAGCCTGAGGGAAGGTGGCCAGTGTACCCATAGGGCGGGTAATCCTCCTCTCGACCGGGGAACAAATCAATCTGCATATGGGGCTCGAGGTGATCGCGCATAGATAGGTATTGCATATGTCGAATAGTGTGATCATATGTCTAGTTGGCCCGCTGTTCCTGCTGAGCCATCCATGTGTCCATCCTGCCCATCCATGCTCCCTGGTGAGCCTGCCAATCTCCATTGGACATATGCCTGTAGAAATCGGCGGAGCTACCGGCTCCATCCCCCTCCTGGTACTGCGACTGCTGCTCATCGTCATCCTCATCATCATCTTGCCTTGCCGGCCGAGGTTGGTACCATGCATATGAGCCTCATAGATCCATGATTATCTCCATAGCCTTCAAAGATTTGGCTCTAACTACTTTGGGCTCTGCTACAACATTTAGGTACATAGGAACCTCCCCTCTCAGTATGCCATAAGACTCAGCAAGCTTGGTGACGAACATACCCCCATAAACCCTGTCCACCTATCTCATCCCACTAGCGCTCCTCAGATAATCGGCCATCCAGAAAGGGATGTTGTAGTACACATCATCAGCATAAATGGAGTAGAGATAGAACAGATTGGCGAAGTGACACGATGACTCGTGTCCTTGCGCCCCACTATAGTGAAAGCTATACAGCGGTGCGCGAGCCTAGTCAGTGGGTCTCAGATCTGTGAAGCAAGAGTGCTCCCAGTCATGTTACTCCCGATTGGCCAATGAATTCCAAAACTGAATCCCGCACACATCTTCCCTAGTAGTCAACCTTGAACTCAAGCTAGCTCTAAAAACATTGCTCTCAGCATCCCTCGCAGAATACAATCCTACCCTCTAACCAAACTCCAAAATTGACAAATCTCTCCAGACTCCACCCAACCTGAACCGTATCCCCTGAGCATCAATATTCCCCCGACAAGCTAAAACATTCATGGATTAAGAGGTGTGAAAATCACACACCAACTCAATGTATACAGGCTCACGAATGTGGAACAATATTTCCAACTAAGGGTTGGTAAACTTGTCCCTCCTAATACTGTTCCTGAAATCCCTCTCAAGTTCTTGATCATGAAGAAAAGTCCAGTCCAGAACTGCCCCTGAATCGATACTTTGGTGAAGAAATTCATTGTACCGGTTTTGGGGTGCGTCCGAGTCAAACACTCCCCAACTCAATATGGTGTCGGCAACATTTTCTTGTGTACCGGAAGATTGTCCACTGGTTTTCCTTGACTGTTTGCTCATTTTCTGAAACAAGGAATCAAACAACGGGAACAAATGAATAGTGAGCAAAATGCAAAATGACATCAGAAGGTTCTGACGGCGTCACGTCAGCGGGCTGACGCCATCCCGACCAGAAAATTTTCAAATCCGGTATTTGCGAGGGAAAAATCCAGGTTTTTAACAATAACCCTTAACCCAAACACCCTTGCTGCAGCAAAAAAGGTGCAATGGCAAGGTGGTTTAGTCACCAGGCCTTTCAAAGCTTCTCGCAATATCAAACCCACATGACAACATTACCATTCGCCTAATCTATAGCCTAATTAATAAGATTTATGGGTGAAATTAATCATTGATCAAACTAATTAGAAGGGTTTCGGATCAAAGGGGAAACCAAAATTGAAAGAGGAATAGAGCAATTAAGTAGACAAAGATCAATGAAAATTACTTACCTTCTAAATACCGGGATGTTGGGCGTGAGCACCTTGAGGGCCTGGTTTAAACCCGAAAGAACGTTTCCTTATGTTATGGAAGTTGGGAAGCGAAACTTGCACCCTTCCAATAAACACGTCTCTAGGAAATATTTCTTTTACGCAAGGAGTGTTGAGGCATGAGCTTTTGCCACATTGTGAGTCTTTGAGAGGGATTGTCTTGTTAGTTGGGATTGAAGAGGGTTCAGGAATTATACTAACGAGCTCCGGTATCGCGTATACCTTTTCGGTCTTTCTCGGTATATCATTCTTTGCGATTTCTTGACGGAGTTTCATCATGAAGTTTTTAGCTAGTTTCAAAAAAGTGTCGCGGGTTTTTCTCATGTGATCTTCGAGGCGTTGTATTTCTTTCTCTTGGTTGTTGACGAATGTCAACATTATGTCCTTGAATTCATCTTGTCGCGATTTTTTTGGAAGCAAAAACTCCTTGACCATGTCCACATGTTCACGAGATTCCTTATGATCATGTGTGGCCACTTCCATCAACTCATTCACTTGTGCCTCCATACTATTGAATAGTCGTTCTTGGGCATCCAAACTACTTTCTTCAGGGTGTACCGGATCCTCCCACTCTTCTTCTTCGTATTGTGCTAACTCCTTGATTACCTCCCAACATGTTTCAACATCGAGGTTACTCAGCCTTCCACCGGCGGCATAATCAATGGTTTGTCGAGTGGAGGGACTGGCATGATCGTAAAGGATTTGGACTTGAAGCCAAAGATCAATGCCGTGATGAGGGACTTTATGGAGCAAGTCCTTGAATCGAGTCCACGCCTCGTAGAGAGTTTTGCCTTGACGTTGTTGAAACATCAAGATGTCATTCCTTAGCTTGGTAGTTCTTCCCGGTGGGAAAAATTGGACGAGGAAATGAGTGGTGAGATCATCCCAACTTGAGATGGATCCTGCGGGAAGTCGCTCAAGACAATTACTAGCTTGGTCCCGTAGAGATAATTGGAAGAGACGCAAGCGCGTGGTCTCCCATGTAGTAGCATCAACGTCGATGGAGTCAACGATTTTTAGGAAATCCTTGAGATGCTTATTAGGATCTTCAGAACGAAGTCCATGGAATGCACATCCGTTTTGCACCAACCGGATGGTGTCAGATCGCAGGGTCATAGTTTGAGCTTGAAGTGGGAGCTCAATGGTGTTCCTATAGTCTTGATGGCTCGGTCTAGAGTATTCGCCAAAAGTACGGCCTCTTGGTGGGTCAAGTGGTGGTTGGTTGATGTGGTGGTGGATTGTTGTTTGGTGGCGGATTGTCACCCGTGGTGAAAAGTGACAAGGTTACGAACAAAAACACGAAGAAGGGGATAGACTACAAGGAAGCTAATGAAAAAGAGAAAAAATCTCACTTGATAGGAATCAAGCGAGTGAACATAAACGAGATAGAAATCTAACTAGCTATTCTATTTCCCGACAGCGACGCCAAAAACTTGATAGCGTGGGTTCGGGGTCGAGAAAACCTCCTTTTCTACAAGTAAGCTTTTCAACTCTCTAGGCAGTGAACCTAATCGTTGTAGTGTAGTATGGGGTAAGCCTCGGGGATTAATTTCATTCTCTAGGGGAATAGGAATGCTAGAAAGAGATATATGACGGGAAAATGGGGGTTGAGGATGATTCTTTTTAGTCTTTTTATGTTTTTTAGAAAGCAAGGGTAAAAATCTTGGGGTATATGATTGGGGGGGGGGTGGTACTTCTACCGATTTCACTACTTTTACTAATTACTAATTTAACTAATTAATTATGGATAGATTATGCTAATTGAGGTATGCTCGTATGATGATTAAAGATGTGTTCACTTAGATGCTATTACTCCCTAGTTATCTTTTATTTGTTGTTTGAATTGTCACTTCCTCTATCTTAATTGGTGGATTGTATTCCGATTAGTCGTAGGGCAGTGCCTAATTTCCTAGTTCTATGAATTGTAACTCTCCTTTAGAATACCCGGGATCGGCAAGTGCAATAGCATCTCCCCCGAATATACTACTATCCTAAAGCTACAATTCACGCAATAAACACAACGATGGCTCAAGTGCACTCTTAAGATTTGTACTATTTATGACTTTCAAGCTTGCAAAAATTAAAGAGAAGCCAGTTTTCCTTACTCTAGTATCTACCAATTAAGACAAGAGACAACCTAATAACAATCAATAACTAGGTTTCATAGATCTAAGCAAACACAGGAGTAATTTAGCTAGACATGTTAAACAAGCAAGCATACACACAATCAATTTAACATGGGGTAGACATAATGATAAATTGGATAAACAAACTTATTTTGTGGTGTAAAATAGGTTATGGGATCCTAGAATACTATCCAAGTCGGACTACAACCGAGTTAGGGTTTGCTCTCCAAAATTCAACCTCTTCAAATACAGAAAAATCGAATTTTATATATAGATTTACAATCGCGACGACGTCACCTTTTGCTAGTGACGCCGTCAGGTCACCGTCATTAGGGTTTCGTTTGGGCCAAGTCATCGTTGGGACGACGTCAGTTGAGATTTGTGACGCCGTCAGTCTTCAGTAGCAATGTCGTCTGTATCATGGATCTTGGGCGTCTGGTGTAGATTTTGTGAGTGACGCCTTCCAAAATTAAGGCGTGACACCGTCATGCTTTAGGACCAGGAATTTCGCTGAGCCGTCGCGTGCACTTTTGATCTAGCCTTCAATAGAGGGACGCCGTTAGGTGTGCTGGAGTGCCTTTGATCTTGACTTTGCCATTTTCTTCATGTTTTCGCTCCTTTTCGTCCAAATATGCTTCATTCCAGCATTTTGCTTCCAAAAGACCTAAAAAGTTAAAAGGAACGATTTTAAGCAGTATCGGATATAAAATATGTCGATTTAGGGCTTAAATGACCTCTTAAAAGCGTACGTTTTAAATCCTTATCAAGTGTTTTCACAGATGAACAACTTTTGACTCTTATTAATCTCAATAAAGAAAATTCTGACCAAGCAAAGAATATGCATGCTAATATGGCAGGTACTGTGTTTAACAAAAGCAAAAATTTTAACCAAAATTTTAGGAAGTTTTTTTATTCTAATAATAATCTACAATGTAAACTTACTTCTGGTGGTAAGATTGTAGATTTTGGTGCAAATCAACATATGATTTACACTGCCAAGGAATTGGTTAATGTTTTTGATATTTCATATCTTAAAATAAAGGTTGGTAATCCTAATGCTATTAAAGCGTTTATTACAAAGATTTAAAATCTCTGGTTTAACTAATAACTTGGCTTTGTATGATGTGTTGGTTATCTCAGAGTACTGTGTCACTCTTATTTTTGTTCACAAACTTGCTAAAGATAATAAAATGCTTGTTGCTTTTTGTGAATATAAATATTATATTTTGGACCAAGATTTGAAAATGGGAAAAGTTATGGGGTCTCGTAAACAGTGTGGTGGATTATACTATTTTGACTATGATAAACTAGGTATTAAAAATAACTGGTTGATTCTAGTGCCTTTGTTTGTTTATCTCAGCAAGACACGCAATGTATGCTTGGTCTTCCTGTAGAACCTGTTTTGAATGTTTAAAAAAAAAAATTTGCAATTTGTTTCTAAAACTGAAAAAACTCTTTGTGAAGTATGTCAAGGGCTAAAGAAACTAGAGAACATTTTTGTTTAAGTGATAATGTATCTTTTGTTTTAGGAGAAGTTGTGTATTTAGATTTATAGGGTCCTTACACTGTTACAATTAAAGAAGGTTATTGTTTATGTAAGGTATGTAAATCGGTTTAGAGATGGGATGGGAATGGTTTTGTTGTTTGGTTTCCCGTGTTGAATGGTAAGGACCTGATGAGATTGATGTAGATCAAGAAGCTTGGGTAACACTTAAACAAGAACCATACTTCACTGTTGTGAGGCAATATTTACCTAAGTGTGTGAAAACTTGTGTGATGTTGTGTGTTGCTCTCCTTTTATAGAGAAGCTTGTAGGGTTTAGAGATAAACCCTTTGGGAGTGATCGATGGCCGCTAGGGTGCCAAGTTTCGATCATCCGAGAGCAGACAAGAGGACAGATGTCATGCATCCCTGGGCTCGTACATGAGAGCGCTCTGCTCTCCTGCGTGTTCCTCACTGTGCTATGTTAGACTCGTACGTCTTAACCGTTAGCGACAGTTGTAACATTTTTCCCTTTACACACGTGTTCATGCTACCTGAAGGAGTTGTCAGGCTTCGTTCGACCTGAGCTTATGATGTTCTAGTCAATGCTGACTTCGTGAACCACTTTAGGCTTGATCTGAGTGTGTGATTAATGAGCCTTGGGCCATTAATTATGATACGCTATCAAGTCCCTCCAGTCTAGTATCATGTCATGTATAAGTGAGATGATACTAGATTTTTGATGTAACTGAGTCCCCCAGTCACGTGTTAGTCAACTGAGGTTTGTATGTCTAGGCTGCGATTTTCAGGTTGACTTATGAGTTGTGATGATGATCAAGACCTTAGCTTGTGTTTCCCAAGTGACGTGTGAGGTGTTTAGCGTAAGGATTGCATTTAATGCTTGTGTAGGGAACGTAAAAAATATCCCTTTTGAAACGATTTCAAATCTTTTTCCCCGATATTTCGGCGGGTCAGACCTGTCGATTCAACCGTGGTTGACGTCATACTGAGACCTAAAGCACGTACGTCTAGTGAAGTCGTGAGTAGTACGCGCCTGGATTGGGCCTTCTGGCCCAATAGGCTGTTGCCAGTTATTTCTTGGGGTGTAATTGAGTCAAGTCGAGCTCGAGCTTGACATGGCTTAAGCTTGGATTGAAATATATAAAGTAGGCTCGAGCTTGTCTTGATAGCTTGACGAGATTTAATCATCCAGGCTTGAGCTCAAATCGTGTAAGGCTTGAGTAAAGCTTGAGCTCAGCTCGAAAAGCTTAAATTCATATATAAATATTAAATTTGATAGTAAAATTCATCAATAAATTCAAAAAAATACGCGATTAACTCAAGAGAAAAGAACTTATACAAAACATTCGGGAGAATTAGGGTTTAAATGGTTCTCCTACAATTATTTAATTATTATACCAATATTCACGTTAGTTTTAAGTTGTTTGTATAGATATGTATACTAAAAAAATATATTTTCTTGATAGCTCGATAAAAGCTCAAGCTCAAGCTATTAAAAGCTTGTACTCGGCTTGTTATGTGTTTCGAGCTTGTTTATTGGGCTTGGGCTTGGGCTTAAGCTCGATAAAAGCTCGACCTGATCGAGTTAAGCTCAAGCTCGAACTCGAGTTGCTTGATAAAAGCTTGGATTGTTTGCACCCCTAGTTGTTTCCTACTAGCGGCTATTTTTCTCTCGTATAAATAGCGCGTGAGGGATGAGCAGTTACACTTTTTAACTTCCCATTTCCGAGAAACTACTCACGTTACTTGAAACCATTGGCGATCCTTGTTTTTTGAAGTTACACTCCTATTCAAATTAATTCTTCTAGAAGAAGATGGCGAGGCGAGGTTAGTTCGTTTTATTGTTCCTGCCTTCATCTAAAAAAAGAGTCATTTGGTGTGTCATTCTTCCTTCTTTCATCATGTCTGCGAGACACAGTGAAAGTGTTGTTGCTGATAATCCTTCTGGGGTAAAGACCCAAAAGTTCAACAATTTCCTGAAAAACCATAAGTGGATTCAGGCCTATTCGCTCCGTTTTCCAGCAGGGAATGAGAGGGCTGACCAACCTCCTTTCCCCTAATATGACTGCCTTTTACTTGGAGTATGCCACGCATGCTAATGTTAGGATCTCCCTGCATCGGTTTGTTCTTGAAGTACTTCGTTGCTTTAATGTTGCCTTTTCTCAAATTCATCGTCTTAGGTATCAACGGTTGCATGCCTTTATAATGGCTTATGATGAGTTCAACCTTTTCCTTGTTTGAATGTATTTCATCGTGTTTTTCAAATAAAGAGATGTGGGTCTTGGTATACCTTCGAGAGGAGGTCAACTGAGGAGCCTTGTCTGACTGTTGTGGATACAAAAAATGGGTTGTCTGGTTGGCATGAGAACTAGGTATGGATTTGTTGGAATCACTCCTAAACCATATTTTAAGTGTTAGTGATTCATATGTAATAGTTAGCTTAATATGGATTTTATGTTAGTAATCATGCCAAGGCTTATGTAGAAAGCCCGTGAGCCTTGGCCCAAGTCCAATAAGGAAAGGAAGGGACAAGGAGTGTTGCCCTAGCTCCCTCTCCTACAAATACTCTCGTATAACCCTCACTTGAGGGTTGGTTGTTCAATTCATTCACTTTTACTCTCTACGCATAACCATTCTATATTCATACGTGCGTGTGTGTGTGTGTCTTTGTTAAACCGATCTATTCCTCTCCTTTATCTCTTATATTGATGCTTGTGTTACTAATATGGTGACCTAACAGTGGTATCATTCGCCAAATAGTTGGGTGAATCATTTTTGTTGTTTTTGTGAGTTTCGGTCTTAGGCGTAACAATGGTTGATACTTTGGTTCGCTTAAAAACTTATTTTTTACACTTTTCAATCCAAGATTCTTGTACTTTCAACATTTTAAGGTGTTAAAATAACTATTTTTGGCAAAAAGTTTCAAACATTACGTGTGGATCATTGTTTTTAAGCTTGGTTTTTTACGTGGGTTAAGTTCTACGCATAACTGTTTTATAAGCTTTGGATCATCAAGTTTCACACTTTTGTGTTATTTTGGTGATATTGAAGCTATTTCATCACAAAAACCTGGTTTAGAAACATCTTTGGGCAAAAAATCATTTTTGGTGGAGTTCTACGCATAACGAAACCCTAAAACTACGCATAAGAGTTATTTAGTTTGATCTTCGCTGAGTTTACTCAGTGTTTTCTTGCTTGGATAAGCCTGAAAACACTTCGACTTTGGATATCCCTTACACTGTGATAGTGTAAAGGATCAATTGGGTAAAACCCTAATCTTACGCATAAGCTTAAGCTTACGCGTAGAACTCATTACGCATAAGATTTATCTTACGCCTAAGCTCTGCCTTACGCATAAGTTTTCTACGCCTAACTTTCTGTTTACGCATAACTTTAGTGTTTTTTCTCATTACTTACGCGTAAGCTAATCCTACGCGTAACTCTTGCTGTTACGCGTAACTTTGGTGTTTTTACGCATAAGTGTTATCTTGCCTTCATGTGATTTCTACGCCTAAGGATACTTCATCAACAACGGTTCATTTGACTACAAAGATCCATTTAACAACACAAGTTTTCAACATGTCACAACCACCATACTCTAGCTATTTTCCTTACACTTATAATCAACAACAACAACAACAACAACAACAACTAAGTCCACAACATCAACAATTTAATCATCAACAACAGATTTATCAACAACAATTTAATCAACAACATACTCCACAACTTGCAGCAATTCCACAACCTCAAATGGTTCAACCACCACCAAGTCTTCAAGTACAACCTTACACAAACGTTTACAATCAACATCCATCAAGGAACACTATGAAGGAACCAACTTGGTTTGCAAAGATGTGCGAAGCTTTAAGTAGCCAGTAATCCATTCATGAGGCTGGATCACTTGATAGACCTCCAATGCTCACTCCAGGAAACTACGATCAATGGGTGATCAGGTTCTTTAGGTTTTGTGATCTAAAGAAGCCACATGGAAAGTTCTTAAAGAAGGTCATCTTGGAAGGTCCATTTCAGATGCCTATTATCACTACACCCGGAGATCCTAATGCTGTTCCACCAAGAGATGATCAAATCAACATTGCAATCTGTTGCTCAACCTGTCTGAGATGAACTTCTACACTATGAAGTCGATAAGCTTGCAATGCAATATATCCTTTTAGGATTACCAAACCCAATTCTTCGCAGTGTTGATGCTCAAAAGACTGCAAAAGCAATGTGGGAACATATTCATCTTCTCATGGAAGGCACTGCACTCAATCAGGAGGATATGGAATCCAAAATTTACTTGGCTTATGAACACTTCATGATTGAACCTGGAGAGACACTAGAGTCTTATCATCATCGATTCTCAGACATCATCAATGATTTGGATAAACACAACATCATCATGCCAAGAATTGCAGTTAATACTAAGTTCCTGAGTAGTCTTGGTCCTGAATGGGAGAAGTATGTCATTTTGCTCTGTCAAGCGAAGAATATGCATCATGCTACATATGGATTGTTGTACGATTACTTGAAGCCTCATCAAAAAGAAGTTGATAAGGAAAGGATTACCCATGGCCAAACTGTTTCACCTTCACTTCCAGATAATCAACAACTTGCTTTGTGGGCTCAAACTAGTTATCCTCCTCAACCAGCTCCTCAACCATCTGCCACAATCAAACCATATGATCCATCATAGCAACAACCTCAACAAACTCAATTGGTTCCATACAACAACAACAATGATCAAGCATTTGTCAGTGAAGCTAATGAGGACTCCGATCTGTTCGATGCATTGCAACAAGGATTTGTTATGATTGCTAAAGCTTTTGGCCGTTTTACAAACAAATCTAACAATCGCATTCGTTCCTCATCAAACACAAGGAATCAAGCTGTTGTAAACAATGGACGCGTTTAAGTTCAGAATCGTGGTTATGGTCGTCAGATGGGCGGTGGTCAAGGGTTTAATGCTATGGGTAGGAATAACAATAGAGCTCAAGTGGTTGAACAGGGAAATGCTCAGAATGGGTTGAATGGTCTTCGATGCTACAACTGTAATGAGAAGGGACACCTGGCTAATGCATGCCCAAAGCCGAGGACTAGGGGCAGTGCTTATGACAAGGAGGATTTACTTTTGGCTCTTAAGGATGAAGCCGGGGAACTCTCACGCACAAAGAACATAGCTTTATGGCAGATGCAGCACTCGTGATGATGATATGCAGGACTTGCAGGCCAATGCAGCAGTTATGTTGATGGCTAATATGCATGAGCTACACATGAGTGAAACAGGCCCAGTGTATGACACTGATGGCTTGTCTCAGGTACCTGAACAAACCATATTTATCTCTCGATCTAATATCTCCGCCATCATCGAATCCGCAAGGCTCGAATGTTCAAAATGAGTCGTCCACATCTCATTTCGACGATTTTCAACTAGACCCCGTAGTTACATTTGATGATCAAGATGACCTTATGGTTTCCTTTGATACTCAAATTGACTCTGTGGTCATACTTGAGGATCTGAATAATGATCATGTTGTGTCTCACGTTGAACACGCTGAACCTTTGCCTAGTCCGATGTTGATCTGCTACTTAAAGACCAACAATCCCGAATGGAAGAATGTCGTGAATTAAATCAGCAATTAAAAAGTAAAAATGCACTGTTAACAGTGGATTTTGAATGCTTAAAACGACAACTCAATTTTTCAAAACTCAAGAAAACCGTGAAAAAGGTTTTGAAGCCGCTTTTGCTAAATCTCATCAAAACGAACAATATTTAGAACGACAGATGCGTGATCTAGCCGCTTCGAAGAATGCTTTGTTGTCTGAAATAGAACAACTGAAACATGAATATAAACAACAAATTAACGCTCTTACCTTGGAAACTCAAAAAGCTACGGCTGAGTTGTTAACTTGTCAAAAACAGTTCTCTGCATACAAAAAGCATTAAACGAAACGAATAGATGACCATCTTGAAGAAATTATCGGCTTGCAAAACAAACTCAAAGAGTTTAGAAATGTTGTTTACAAACATGGTGAGTCAATCACAACTATTCAAAAGTTTACTTTAAAACCCAATCCAGATGGATATGGACCGAATCTTGCTGATTACAAACCTAAGCTTTCAACCAAAGCATTCAAATCAGATCCTGAAATTTCCAAAGGCGGAATATAAAATTGATGATTCTATTATGAGTGTTGTTGAATATCATCGTCAAGAGGAATTCGATGCAGATGACGAGAGTCGGTCAAAAATGGAAAATGTTGTTTATAACAAACCTTTTAACTATTCAAAAGCTGTCACTTTCGTCACACCAACAGATTCTTCTAACACACCAAGGATTATCACACAAACGTCTGAGTCTTCTAATGTTACTCCCAAACCAAATTATGCACAAATTTATGGTCCTTTACCTTCCATCAGTGAAGTAAATTCAAAACCTGAAAATCGTCATATTCTTAGATATTTTGACCTTTTCACTTCTGACCTCAAACTTTTAGAACATGAGATTGAATTTCATTCTGAAATAAAAGTTCAACATTTTCAATCGCCTCTAGCGCGAGAACAAAGAGATATTTTTCAGAAAATACTTTTACCCCATGTAAAAAATTTGAAAAATTGTGCATTGTATTGGGTAAGGGAATTTCATAAGGAACTTGGATTGATGAAAGTCGTTTTCGAGAAAACAGAAACATCTATTTCTAATACTAAACGTAAAAAGAAAATGTTACGAAAAGATGTTGATCGACTCTTGGAAGATGTTATTTGTGCTGATATCCATAATGTTGTGTTATTGCATTATTTGCCATATGCATCCTGATTATATTTCACTGACATCGTTGATTCTGTTGTAATTGTTGAGAATATCGATAATGTGCATCACCGAGTCGTTAAAAGTTGAAAATGAACGATTGTTAAACGAGCTTTCAAATGCAAAACGCCGTCTTAATTGGTGTCAAAAAGATATTCACGATCAACAACTTTCTTTTCAAAACAAAATCGCCAAGTTGCATGAAAAAAATCTTAATCCAAAACTTGAGCAACCTGGATGATCAAAACGTGTCTTTTAAGTGTCAAATCTCAAAATATGAACATGAACTTGTAAAAGTTAAACAGGAATATGGTGTCATATTTGATTTACTCAAAAGCACTGTGAAGCATCTAACGAACTTGATCATTATCTTGCACACACTAAAGAAGTCATGAATTTTGCCGAAATCTTCGCTCGAAAATCAAGATTTGGTGCATACTATCATTAAGTTACGGAAATGTTAGGAAAGTATGAACAAGTTCAGCCTAGCATCATTAAGAGAATTGCACCTGTAACACTTAGAAAACGTGAACCCAGAATGCCTACTGACAAAACACAAGTTACTAATGTGCTTCCCTCATCAAAACAGAATAATTGCCTCTTTTCAAATGTCCGACTTCACGACCTAGGAGCAATACAAGGAAGAATAGGAAGTTGCAACCTAAGAAAAGAACAATAAAGAATGTTGAAGTAGAAGAACACCCTAGGACTTTGAATAAGACTCCCGTTGCACCCACTTTAGATATTGCGTCTGACAAATGTAATGGAAAAAGTGTTGTAACGAATGCTAAACCTTTAAGTACTTTTGATATTTAGTCTAATGATTCTTGTGTTATTTTTCGTAAAAGTATGCTTTCTGATTGTCATGACAAATGTGTTGCTAAGGCTATCTTGTCTCGTTTACGGAATCCTAAGATTCAGAATACCTCTAGGCCCACTAATGCTTCTAAGTCCGTGCTTGGTAAACCGCCCTCTTTAGATTCTAAGAAACACACTAATGTCCCTGTAGCTCCAAAGATCACCTCCAAGGACTGTAGTACCACCTAGTGCATTCACTAAGACTAAAGCAAATACTAGTTGAAGATGGCAGAAATGGTTACATAATATACTAGGATTTAAATGGATGCCTAAAATCATTGATGTGTGTATTTCTACTATAACTTCTGAGGAACCCTCTAACTCATCGGGTTCCACATCTACCTCTATTCCATCTGTGTCGCCCGTGTGTAATGCGGTGATACAGATCATCCTTTGATTGTTGATAGCGGATGTTCCCGACACATGACAGCAATCTTAAATCGTTATCAAACTTTGTTGCAAAGTTTATTGGCACCGCCGATTCGGGAATGATCACTTTGCAACTATCATGGGCTACGGAGATTACATCAATGGCAACATCGAAATTAGCAGGGTTTATTATGTGGAAGGCCTCGGTCATAATCTCTTTTCTGTTGGTCAATTCTGTGATGGAGATTTAGAAGTTGCATTTAGGGAGAAAACTTGTTTCATTCATGATCTACAAGGAAACGATCTTATGTCTGGCACCCGCAATTCCAGTCTCTATACAATCTCAATGCAAGACATGATTGCTTCATCCCCCATATGTCTACTCTCAAAGGCTACATCTACAAAATCGTGGCTATGGCACCGTCGTCTTTCCCATCTAAACTTTCAAACCATAACCAACCTTGCTCGACACAAACTTGTTGAAGGTCTCCCGAGATTCCGGTATTCTAAAGATCACCTATGCTCAGCTTGTGAACAAGGGAAAATCACTCGTGCTCACTTTCCTTCAAAGGTGGAACACAAAGACTCAAGATGTGCTTTATCTTCTTCATATGGATTTGTGTAGCCCGATGCGCGTGCAGACGATTAATGGCAAACGCTACATCTTGGTAATTGTTGATGACTACTCAAGATGGACTTGGGTCTACTTTCTTCGAAGTAAAGATCAAGCTCCACAGATGATCATCACCTTTCTTACAAAAATTCAAGTTCACCGAACACCGCCAAATCGTAACAAAGGAACTGAATTTGTAAATCAAACTCTTCGGGAATTTTATGAGAAAGTGGGAATTGAGCATCAAACATCCATTGCACGCACACTAGCACAAAACGGAGTTGTTGAAAGATCTAAACCGTACTTTAGTGGAAGCCGCCGAACGATGTTAATCAATGCTAAACTTCTAGATTACTTGTGGGGAAGTCGCCTCAACCGCATGCTATACTCAACCGCCAATAATTACAAAACGCCACAACAAAACACCTTTTGAGCTTATCCACAATGTAAAAACCGAATCTCAAACACTTTCATGTATTTGGATCCCTTTGTTATCCAAATAATGATCGTGATGACTTTGGTAAGCTCAAAGCCGAATCCGACATTGGAGTATTTATTGGATACTGTGAGAATTCCAAAGGTTATCGGATCCGAATCGCCGTACAAAGCAAGTTATGGAAACGATTCATGCACATTTCGATGAGCTTACGGAAATGGCTTCTGAGCATAACAGCTTGGAACCCGGTCACAACCGTTTAAAATTCCCTCAAACCCCATCATTAGCTGAATCAAGCCCCCAGCTTACACGTCAACAAATGGAAAGATTATTTGCTCCTCTGTTTAGTGACGATATTGATGAACGTGCTTCAGGTGTATCTGATGTTTCCGCTGCTCAACCTGATACTACTCTTATACCGATACACTGCTACAACAACTATGTTGAAGAAGCACCACCAGTTGAATCTACAACAACAGCTTGAACAAACCGCTTCCAACGACGAACCACCGATGTTCTTAATGAAGTACCCCCTCCTGTAGATTTTGATCCAAATGAGTTCTTTAACCCGTTTGCCAATGAAACTGCTGCACCTGATGTCGCGGAATCATCCACAAACCATTTGAATCCTCAAAATATGCACAATGTATACCAACATCAACCCTCTACACATTTTTGGACAAAAGACCATCCTCTAGAGAATATTATTGGCAACCCAAATCAACCAGTCGTTACGAGACAACGTCTTCACACAGATGGTGAACATTGCATTTATGCACTCACCGTCTGCCAATCTAAGCCTAAAAACATTAAAGACGCAATGACAAAAGACAACTGGATTGAATCCATGCAAGAAGAACTCAACCAATTCAAACGTCTTGAAGTATGGGAACTGGTTGAAAGACCAACAGGAGTCTACGTCATTGGTCTCAAATGGATTTGGAAGAACAAATTGGATGCAGAAGGGAACGTAATCGTAAACAAGTCACGCCCGTGGCTAAGGGTTATAGACGTGAAGAGGGTATTGACTTTGAAGAATCATTTGCCCGTTGCTCGCCTTGAGGCTTTTGGATATTTCTTGCGTCGCTCATATGAATATAACGGTCTTTCAGATGGACGCCAAAATCGCTTTTCGAATGGGCAACTGAAAGAAACTTTATGTCACCAACCGTAAGGATTCGTTGATCCCGAAGTTCCCAAACCATGTCTACAAACCTGAAAAAAGCTCAGATGGTCTCAAACAAGCTCCTCGGGCGTGGTATGATAAGCTATCATCTTTCCTCATTGCCAATAACTTTACCAAAGGTTCGGTCGACCCAAATCTTTTCATACAATATCACGGGGCACATATTTTAATTGTTAAAATTTACGTGGATGACATAATTTTTGGGTCAACACATAAAAAGTACTCAATCGCTTTTGCAAAACTAATGAAGAAACATTTTGAAATGTCCATGATGGGTGAACTTACGTTCTTTCTAGGACTGCAAGTTCATCAATCACCCCGTGGTATTTTCTTGAGTCAGTCCAAATATGCCCTTGAAATTCTTAGCAAGTTTGGAATGCAAACTCGTGACACCTATGCCACACCAATGGCTCATACCAAGAAGCTAGACGCTGATTTACATGGGAAATTGGTGGACCCTACCAAATACCATAGTATCATTGAGTCTCTCATGTATCTAAACAGCGCACTGATATTGTTTTTGCCGTGATATCTTTGCTCCCGTATCACGAGACCAATCAAACCCACCTCTTTGAGGCGAAAAGAATCCTACGATACATCAAGGGAACCATTAATTTGGGGATCCGTATCGAAGGATTCTGGTTTTGAACTAATAGCTTTTTCGTGACGATCACGCAGATGCTTAGACTCTGAAAAGTACTTCAGCATTGCAATTTCTTGGTGATAAACTGGTGTCATGGCAATCGAAGAAGCAGGATTGTACATCGCTGTCCTCAACCGAAGCAGAATATGTAGCCATGTAAGGTATAACTTTTCACATACACATCATAACATTAACACAAGGTAGAATATAGATGGAATTCTAGAGAGAGAAAGTTAGAGGTTTAGGGAACTTAGTGAGAGAAAGTGAAAGATATTATTATGAGCTCCAACTCTCTACCTTGGAAGGTAGAGAGTATTTATAGTCTTACATAAATCGCCACACATCGGGCGTGGATCGCATACAATGGGTAAAGACCCGTCCGTCCTCCACGGTGTTACTTAACTAAATACTACTTAACTTAATATTACTATGACTACGAGCTTTCTAACGATTACATATACTTGAGGTGACCGACTCTTTAATACCTGGAATTTCTAATTCCTAACAATCTCCCCTAAGGGAGGTCACCTCAATCATGCACTAAAATTACATTGAATACAAACAGATATGACATTAACAATTGTTCTTGCAATCTTGATGTAGTCCTTGTTCCTAAGCTCGTAGTCATTGATTCTTCACATTGCATGTTTGGTTACTTCAAGTGGAGGTCTATTATTGATCCACGTGATAATAATTTTGAGCCGCCTTTTGAGATCATCAGCTAGTAGAAAATCTCTTATACTTTGTGGTGTTGGTATTATGTGATGTTGTGACTTTAGGACCGACATGCTCACATTCTCGATCATGATATCTTCTCATCAGAGTAGCGGAAGCATTTGTTGAATCATGATATTGGCAGCAGCAGCGTAAGCATGGAGTAAAAATATCGAGTCATTGATGCACTAATCATGATTTCTTTTGAGATGAATGTGTTAGGTGAGCATGCGGCTATGGATTTGACCGCTTCATTCTCAACACCGCAAACGCCGGGCGTACCTACATACAACAGTTAGCAATAAATCGCACGAAAGTGTCTTTGATCACTTTCGTTGAATTGAGGTACACGGCCCACGGTTCCTCGCTGATCAAGATAAGTACGCCTCGTGATCGTATAATTCAAGAATTTCCTTGACAGGTTTCAGCTGCTCTAGCTGTTCTCAAACTGGAACGTCTCAAAGAAGACAACACAGAGTGAGTGAACCAAATAATTTTCGTCCATCGATTGATGAAAAGAGATTTGAAAAACAATCGTGTATTGCTCAATAGAAATTGTTTTTGCAATATAACGAAGGTTTTAATGAAAATCAATTATCAATCATAAAACACCTTTTGATTTGAAAATTAGTACACGGTCGACGTGCTAATGAAAAGAGTTTTAAAGCACAAAGACCGGTTTTTCAAAGGTATCCGTCAATCCATAACCTGAACCGTGATTGATTCAAAAGATTGAATCACCCCATTGTTTTCGCTCGCTTGTCACATGGTTGATCAGTATAATAGATCTCACATGCCACCTACCTGGAGCTTGTTAGATGTTGGCTCCAGAAGGCTTTCCATCTTCACAGTGAATATGTTTGCATATCACTCGGATGTTCCGCAATACCACAAGGATAATGCGTAGGACTCAAGATATAATCTCTTTCCACATTGTGTGAAACAGAGAGTCTTCATTGAAAGTGTCCTAATGAGATTTATTGATGATCTCGTGGCTCTAGACTCAATTTGTGCATATTTGGATCCTATATCGGAGACTAGGGAGAGGGTCTCCTTCTTCAATATCAACAATCTCTAAGAGAAAGTCGATAGATAATGTCGGTTCCCCGTGAGAATGAAACAAGTCCTTTTAAGAGGAACTTGAGTGGTTTGGGAAGTTGAAGTGCAGTGCGTCACTGGGTCCATGACGCCTTGTCTTCAATACCGATGTTACCATCAGTAGCATATGAATTGAACCCGGTATTCGCCCTAAGGTTGAATAAATGGAGGGCTATTTGTTTTCACCCTTTTCTCATTCAATTCTTTTAATTCTTCAACCCCTTCAGTGCTTACCGAGACTTCATAGCTAGAACCTTGTTGGGTTTATTCCAGGACTAGCTCAGTCTTAGTCCGCACTCTTCCCATATCTCATTTTTCTCCTTTTATCATCATACCTAAGAACTCTACACTAACTAGTGGATAGTCCCTCGGTAGATCCCTCCGGTTCTGGCGGATCATGGGAACACATACCTAACCTTATCATCCTTATATCACCATACATAATGTAAAGTTGGTCGGTCTTTTGGTATTGTTCATCTGCCATAGGAACCAATTGAAAACCATTTGAAAATCAATCCGGATACTTATGATATTTTATCAAAGCATTTTGTACCTGAATTGTTTTTGATATTTTTAGAAGAAGAACTCCCCTCAACATGTGCATCAAGTATTTGAAAATGTTTTGCACACGGAGGCAAGAGAAAGAATTAACTTCTTTGATTACCATTTTCTAAAAGATATCAACATCACTTCCCAAATCGAATCAAGTAGATAAAGCATTTTGGGGAAGGATGAGATTTTCATGATTTTGCTCCCCTCAATATGTGCTTCTAGGTTTGAAAGGAGTTTTACACATACTAGAGGGAACCCGCACATTGAGATAAATGATCACGTTTCAAATTATAGATGCTCCCCTCAACATGTGCATGGAAAATTTGAAATCGTTTGTCACATGCGGGGAGGACATCATGTACATTCTTATAAAACCATTTACCTAATTATCAGTTTAAATCCAATTTAAATCACACATTCTCCCCGATCACAATTATCAAATCATTTGAGATTTGTGATCTCTTATAGATTTAAATTGATTTTGAAAGCTTTTAAGGAGAATTGTGACTTGATTATGAAAGCGTTTTAACCGATAATGATCGGATTTTAAGACTTTAAACTCCATTGATAAACATGCATGTATATCTTTTGAAAACAATTTAATGCCAAATAACTTTTTAATTTAATTGAAATCATTCTCCCCTCAATCAATGACATAGGTTGTTGATTGAGAGATAGAGATTTTGACAAATAAGTCCCGATGATTATCAAAAATAGAGACCAAGTTATTTTTCAAAGCATTTAGTTTTCAGCAGATAAATGTTTATAGAATCCGAGCATGGAATTTGAAAACATGGTAAAACATGGCTCTGTTCTTTCTTTTAAAACCGGTTATTGCCTGAAAATGACAATAAACCATTGTTTCTCTTTCTCTCAAACATTTTTTTGAATTAACAACATCTAAAGTCCCGTGTCATTCTTTGAATGACAAAACAAAGACCGTAGATATTATCGAACCGAGAAAACGCATGACAAAAAGACATTATTTTTGAAGATTTTTCAATTTTTCGATTTTTATGGATTTTGAAAGTTTTATATTTTTCTATTTGATTTTTGAAGGTTTTATAATTTTGTATTTTGTTTTTCAAATAAATATTTACAAGATATAGATGAAGAATAGACCTTTACTCCTCGTCTTCCTCCTGAAGACGTTTGAGTGTTTCTGGTTGAAGACTTTTCAAGCCAAGTCGTGGAAGAATAAACTCAAAACGTTCTCTTGGAAGAGCTTTGGTGAAGATGTCCGCTAACCGATATTCAGACCTCACAAAATATAGTTCCACCACACCTTTTTCCACTTGTTCCCGATGAAATGATGTCGAATGTCGATATGCTTTGCTCTTGAGTGTTGAACGTTGTTGCATGAGAGAGCAATAGCACTTTTATTATCAAGTACAGAGGGATTTTGTTGAATTCAAAGCCATAGTCCGATAATTGAGATCTCATCCATAAGATTTGAGCACAACAAGATGACATGGCTATGTATTCAGCCTCTGTAGAGGAAATAGAAGTACTCATTTGCTTCTTTGAAGACCAGCTCACAAGCTTATCACCCAAAAACTGAGCACCTCCGGATGTACTTCGACGTGTATCTTGACAACCTGCATGATCAGCATCTGCATAGGCCGTTAGTGACATACCGGTGTCCTTCGGTACCATAGTCCCATATTGATGGTTCCTTGGAGATACCGAAAGACCCGCTTAACCGCTTCAAGGTGCTTTTTAGTAGGCTTAGCCTGGTATCTGGCACACATGCAAACAAATAACAAGATGTCCGGTCTACTAGCTGTGAGGTACATCAGGGATCCAATCATACTACGATATTTCGTTTGGTCAATCATGATCCCCGAGTGGTCCTCATCTAGTTTGGTTCGATCAATCATGGGGGTGTCAACAGGGTCACATGAATCAAATCCAAATTTCTTTAAAATCTCATTTGCATATTTAGATTGATTTATGAAAATGCCTCCTAGACTTTGTGAAATTTGTAATCCCAAGAAAACGACATTTGTCCCATCATTGACATTTGAAACTTAGAACTCATTTCATTAGAAAAATGATCACATTCCATTGGGTCGGTCGAAGCAAAAATAATATCATCAACATAAATTTGAACATGAGTTAAATGTTTGCCCGACTTCCTGGTGAACAATGTAGGATCAACTGCTCCTTTATCAATCCGGATGATAGAAGAAACTTTGAGTGTATCATACCATGCCCTCTGCTTGCTTTAAACCGTAGAGAGCCTTCTTCAGACGATAAACGTGAGTAGGATGCTCTTGATTCATAAATCCTTCAGGTTGGGCGACGAGACGACTTCTTTAAGATCTCCGCTCGAAATGCCGTCTTTACATCCATCCGATACACTACCATGTTCTTACTAGCAGCGTTAGCCGAAAGATTCGATTGCCTCGATTCGAGCAACAGGAGCAAAAGATTCTTCAAAGTCTATACCCTCCTCTTGACGATATCCTTTAGCAACTAAACGAGCCTTGTTTTTCAACACATCACCATGCTCATCAAGTTTTACTTTGAAGATCCATTTGAGTGCTATAATCATAGCACGTCTGGAGCGGTACTAACTCCCATACATCAAGTCGATCAAACTCATGAATTTCATCTTGCATGGCATTGAACCAATTGTCTTCATTCATGGCGGTTTTAACATCTTTTGGTTCGATCTTAGAAAGTACGGAGTTGAAGAAACACCATAAGGCATCGGTTGCAAGTTGTTTCCGGGTTGATACAGGACGAGAGGGATTTCCAATGATGTTGTCTAATGGATGATCGTGAGTCCATTTTCGAAGGTGTTCATGTGGCAGTTGTTGAGGAACTGAGGTTGCTGAGTCGATGTCTCCAAGAAGATGGTTCGATGATGATTCAGAGTAGCAAATATGTTTTCAAATGGAGCAACCTCAGGAGTAGCAAAGGGATTAACTTCATCATTGATGCCGTAAACAGTTCCATGATGTACATTTGAAGAATGATGATTTGTTGATGAGATCGAAGGATCGCAGCAGGTGCTTCTTGACTTAAAGATATTGAGATGAAGGATTGACTTCATTCACAGAATATGAGCATCCTCTGCAGAATCATTACCTCATTAGTGTTTGAATCATACAGTTCATCAAACATAGGATCAAACAATTTCTTTACATCATCTTCAGATGGGGGTACATATGGAGTTTCTTGAGTAGAGTTTGGAACAAGAGATGAACCAATGGGACTGACTTGAAGTGCGGGTCCCGAAATGGATTGTCCAGAGCCATTTGACCGTCACTCATCAAACGTAACGTGAATGGTTTCCATGATATTTCGGGTTCTTTTGTTATAGATTCGGTATCCCTTTTTGTTTGGTGCGTATCCTACAAATACTCCAATGTCAGCTTTAGCCCTTAGTTTTCCTAAGTCTTGACCCTCATTAGTTGGATAGCACAATGCACCAAACACACGAAGGAAAGAGAGATTAGGTTTTCTATTGTGGACAAGTTCATATGGAGTTTTTCCATGTACGGTGTGGATTAGGGAACGATTTTGTGTATAGCATGCAGTGGCGATTGCCTCAGCCAGAGAAACATTGGAACCTTTGAGTAAATCAACATTGTTCTAGCGGCTTCAACCAGAGTCCGATTTCGTCTTTCAACTACACCGCTCTGTTGAGGAGTTCGTGAAATACTTCTTTGATGACTGATTCCAACGCTTTCATAGAATTCATTAAGTTGTTTGTTGACAAATTCAGTTCCATTGTCTGCTCGACAATTCGACGGTTTTGTTAAGTCGAACCTGCAACTGTTTGATGAGTTTGATGATGATATCAGGAGTTTCATCCTTTGTCCTTATGAACTTGACCCCGGTGAATCTAGAGTAATCATCAACCACAACTAACACATATTTCTTCCCAAAGATATTTTGTACCCTCATTGGTCCACATAAATCCATATGAATCATATGAAGAACTTCCGTGACAGAGTTAGTAGGTTTGGGTTTATGGGCATATTTCTTGCTTTTTCCCAATTGACATGCTTGAACAAAGATGATCCTTTTCATACTTTAGTCTAGGTAAACCTACAACTAGGTCCTTTCTCGAAAGATCGTTGATGGTGCCGAAGTTCAAGTGATTGAGACGACGGTGCCATAACCATGACTTTGGTTTTGAAGCCTTTGATAACAAGCAGATTGGAGAAGCCCTCATCATGTCATCGATAGAGATGGTGTAAAGGTTTGACCCACGAGTTCCTTTTAACAGTTCCTTACCATTAAGATCTCTAACAAAGCAGGTATGTTTTCAGAAGGCAACTTCTAGATCGAGTCACGAATTGACCAACGGAGAACAGATTATGACCCAACCCTTCAACATAGTAGACTCTCGAGATGACACTATCACCAACAACATAATCTCCATAACCCATAATAGCACCGAAATGATCATTACCAAATCTAACAGTCCGATGAACTTGCTCACGAAGTTCATGAGCCGCGACCGGTCTCCAGTCATATGCTTGGAATGTACTGAGTCCGGTACCACGTAACGATTTGAACGATCTGCAGTTGAACACGCACAAAAATGGATAATGGATAATTGGGATCCCCATGCAAGAATGGGTTCCATTTGGTTAGTAACAATTATTGGAACACCCACATCGTAATCGAAACATCCATATCAGTAGAAGCAATGGAATCATTGGGAATAGATGCAATGTCGGTGTCAGATTTGCCCTATTCAAAGTATGTTTACTTCTTAAGGGAATAGTTCTACAAGTAGGCATCCATTTTCTAGTGGGCATAATCTTAGCAGTTTGAGAACAAAACTGATTATTCTTATGACCAAAAGGTATCCAATAATAACCTATCTTTATAAAAGTTATTCCTGTGGGTTTCCATGTTTTCTAACATCTTTCGTTTTTGCCTTTTTGCCTTATTTGCACGATTATTAGCATTAGCAATTTTAACTGGGCATTTGACAAAGATTAGACAAAGCATTCACACCACATTCATGATTAGCAAGAATTCAAGCATGCAAAGATTACAAGGTTTGCAGATAGTATCGAATTGAATTAATTACAAGACGCCTAAGGCTAATACTAGAATCAACACGATTCGCTTTATTCAACTCAAGCCTAACGTTCCTAGATTGGTCTTCTACTCTCTTCCAATGCACATTCTTAGCTTGCAAGGTCCTATCATTCCTTGTATTGTCTTGAGACTTTGACCTGCTTGCTTTAAAGTCACCGATTACTCTGTAGAGGGAATGGGAACATTAGTTGGTTGATCTAATTTTTGCATTCCCGAACTTGATGTGCAAGGATCTGAAGTACTAGAAGGCACATTAGTGTATACTTTAAGACTGTGATTTGAGCTTTTTGCAGGCACACTAAAGTTCACTTTCTTAGCACTAACATATCCGAATCAACTACTTGAAGGCACATTAGTGTTTCCCTTTTTAAGACTGGGCATAGAACGGATTTCCTGCTTGGCACTAGGCATAGAACAAGGCATCACAGCTTTGCCTTTTTCACCTAAGGTTAAGGATTTTGGGCATGTGGCAATTACACATTCTAGCAACTCTTGAGATCGTTTGGCCCGGAGGCAAGCAAACCTAATTTCACTATCAAGAGGTTTATTAATGAAATCCTCTTCGACAATCTCACGGAGACATTCTAGACTATCCTTAAGGTGAGCACAGGATTCATGAAAAGCATGTTCATTATTCCTAAGATGAGGAGGAATATATTTAACTGTCACAGTGTATTTGCAGTCTAAGGGTGACTTTGAGACAACATTCTTATTGAAAACAAGTGGCAGTTTCCCATTTCCCTGACTTCTTAGATTCTCAATTTCCTTTTGTAAAGACGTTATTTTTTCGTTGTTTTGGTCACGGGTGACTTTCATTGAATCATATAACTCTTTAAAATGCCGTTTAACTTTTTCATTTTCTTCTAGAAAACTCTCGTTTTCCTTTTGTAAGGCATCAACTAAGTTTTGAAGATGAAAAGTTTGAGAATTCCGAGAATCTAAAGAAGGAGGGATTTGGGAGCCTGTCTTATTGTTCGTTTGACCCTTTAATTGAGAGAGTTGGGCTTTCAACTTTTCGATCGCGTTGCGAGCTTGAATCGTTCATCACGTTTGTTAATTTGAAAAACTGCATCAAACTCTGGAGCATCTGACGATGTCTTGACATTTGAAGTTTTAACATTTTCTTTAAGATGTTGATATTTTAGTTGTAAATTAAAATGCTCAACTTCCAGTTTAGAAAAATGTTTAACCAAATTGTTGTGATCATCTAGTTCAATTTTCTCGTTTAGTTTCGAATTAGTTTTTTCAAGCTCAATGACACGATCATGGGAGACTTTCAGGGCCACAGATAGTTCATGAAATTTGGAAGCATTAATAGAGCAATTTGAAGCAGTGAAAAAGATATCTTGAGCAACACATTCAGGAATAAGAGTCTCATTTAAGGTATGCAAGTTCTTCCTCTCAATCTCATTATATTTTAGTGCACGCTCATAATCACTAACTTCAACTACCATTGCATCAAATTCCTTTTCCATTTCTTTAATATCTGATTTTATCCCCTTTTAAGACTCTCAAAATGATCTTTTAGTTGTTTAAAGAAAGGCATGACCTCCGTTAAATAACATTCTTTCATTTGCTCAAAACCCCTTTCCCCTTCAGTTATCCCACTGGGTGTGATCCTTTTCTTACAAGTTTTCTCAAAATCGGTAAATAGTTGAAGAATAACATATTGACTGATTAAGGTCTTGCTCTTAGTGGCAATAGTTCTAGGAACTAAATGCATTGGTGGATTTGGAGGATACTCACGCTTTAGGAATTTCCTACAAGGGGATTCTTTTCAACAAGATTTTCAACTTTTTGCAAGTCCATATCCTTTTTCCAGAACACTTGTTCAGGGGTCAACAATGTTTGAGGCTTAAACATGTTCAAGGAAATCCAGTTTTCCTTCTTGTAGTCATGGGGAGTGATAATAATCTTTTTCTCTTTGCATTTCGGGTCATCTAGTTTTTGTTCATCCTTTCCCTAGTGACTTCATCCGATTTCTTATCTTCCTCAGTGCACTCAACGCAACTAGGTTTCCGCCTAGGCTTAAGAATTTCATTACCATCATAAAGCACCTTATGAGCATTTCTAGCCTTTTTAATTACCTCTGGATTCGGTTCCTCAACAAGGGGAATGCTATGCTTATCGCTTAAGACTCGATGTTTAGTGACCATGTGAGCAATCTGAATGGTGTTTCCTTGTATGTACAACTTGTTCTCAAGTTTGTTTTTCAAAGTTTTCAGATTAGAAAAATCTCTCAAGAGTTTTGATTCCTTTGCATTAAATTCTTGCTTAAGCATTTTCACATTTTCTTGAAGTTCTTGTTTTTGCTTAGATGTTTTAGAGAGTTTTTCTTGCAAGGAATTTAATTCTTGTTTCAATATTTCTTCTCTAAACTTACTTTTTCTAATTACTGTACTTACTTGGTTATCCATTTCCTGCTCACGAGTGGTCAACTCAAACTTAGCACGTTGTTCATAAATAGCAACACGTTCTTTATAGGCATTTAGTTCCGAAATAATGGAATCATCAGGGGCACATGCAGTGTATTCATCAAAAACATAGTCATTGTTGAATGCAGAAGATGCATCACTTGGTACAACTTCACTTTCACTTTGTTTCACGTATTGATCATATGGGACAATATTGATATTACCCATATTTTCAATATTTGATTCAATAGTTTCAGTTGATTGTACTTTGTCATGCATCCGGTGCACATCAGCATCATCGTATAGTTTTAATACCTCTGAGATGAGCTTGTCATGGGATGGCCCAGCTAGTGATGTAGAGGAGACCTTGGGAGAAACCATTGGAGAAATGCTAGCCATAAAATTGTGTGTGCCGTAGGTCCATCATCCACATCAGAGTCGTATGCATCACATGACTTGAAAGGCATTCGATGATTGTGACCTATCTCCTGAATAGGCTGCTCATCCACATCTGCATCATAGGCTTTGGCATTGCCCTCAAAGAAGAAATAGCAATTCCTCTTCATTCAGAGTAGCACCATTGTCCCGAGCTTGAGCCAGCAAAGATCTTCTCTCTGAAGTAATCGGATTCGTGGGCGCTTTGGAGATGTACAGTTCCTTGCAATGTGTCCCTCTCCACCACAGTTATAACATTTGATGAGCTTAGTTTGACCTTGGTTACCATTCCTTCCTCGATTCCGGTTTCCAACATAACCTCTCCCAGCTCCACCTCGTCCCTGATCATACTGTCTTTCCTGATCTGGTTGCACCACGATCCTTCCATCTTTAATAGTGGCTTGATTGTGTGGGTTAGATGCGCTCGAGGTTGTTGTTGGTTTGTGGGAGAGTATTCATGTTTTGACTGATGAGAAGAGCTAGTTGATTAATGAAGCTTCCCACGTGAGTATCAAAGCATCGCCTTGTTTGTACATAGGATCCGGAATGAGTTTGTGATTACCATTACCCAAGGGTATGACTTGTGATGCTTTGGTTGTGATTCCGATGTTTGAGTAGAAAGCTGTAGAGTCATTAGACGAGCTTGTCTCTCCCCGGTTGGTTTTGAACTGATTGAGAATTAATTTTTCAAACATAGCATGTCTCTCATTCTCAAGGAGGAAGGCATAGAGTTGCTCATAGTTTGTATTCTTCAATCCTTTAGTGAGCTTCACAGATGTAACAAACTTGTGCCATTCGGGATTCATGTTGTTCACAAATTTTGAGTTCAACTGAATGTTAGGCATAGTCATTCCGATGTTCCTCATGTCATTAACTAACTTATGAAATCTCACATAGTACTCATAGACACTCTCATCCGGTTTCATCTTGAAATGCTCAAATTCGTCATAGAGTTGGGATTCTCTGTTTTCCATAGTTAATTCGAACCGAGAGAAGCATCTTAACATTGTCCCAAACCGCCTTAGCATCGTGTTATGATTGATCAGCTTGTAGATGTCTTTAGGAAGACCTTGAAGAACAATGTTTGAAGCCCCGATATCTGCATCAAATCTCTTTTTATCCTTATCATCAAGCTCATCATACATCTTAGGTCTGTCAATTCCGTAAACAAGAGTACCATCTGCATTAGTATCAAGTATGTCTCTAGTCGTCTCAACTCGATATGGTCCTTCATCAATGGATTTGAGAATGTTGACACCATTTTCCTTTCCAAGGCAATACAGTCTAATTCGTTGAGCACAAGAGTCGTAGTCATCAAGCATGGGTGGACGAGTATCCGAACCACCTGCTTGAACATCTTCGCAACAGTGGAGATAACAGTGGGAACGTTGGTAGACATGTTAACAGATTATACGGGATTTTATAGCTCTATGATTAAACCGGGAAATGGATTCTTTCATGGGATTTTACTGAATCAAGAGAAAACCGTAAACAATCACTCAAGACTCTAGATGATAAAATACTAAATCGCTAGAAATTAGTGCACTAAGTCGCTAGAAATTAATGCACTAAGTCGCTAACCCTTAATTCGCTACACCCCTAAGTCGCTAGAGTCCCAAGTCGCTAATCAGAAAAACAAGTCGCTAAGTAGTAACTCGCTACAGACCAAGTCGCTAACCAAATTTTGGCAGAATTAAGCTACACAAGTCGCTAGAGACACAAGTCGCTAAAGAGCAACTCGCTATCGACCAAGTCGCTACCAAAAGTCGCTACCCGTAGTGGAGAATCCACTACTTGTACTTTAACTCGCTAGATCTAACTCGCTAGTTCCAACACTGTAAGTCGCTACCAAAATGTGAAGCAAGTCGCTACCAAGAAACTATTCCGTGAGCTAAGTCGCTAGCTTGAAAAACCATATAAACCTCACTTTTCAATCCAAAACAACCCAACCAAGATGATTCAAGCTTACCAAATGAAAACCTAAACACTTTTGATGATTCTAAACATAAAAGTACAACCAAAATCAAAACTTTAACACTAGAAATCAATCAAATGATGCCAAAACCACTAAACTTTTTCAAACTTAAAAACCACCTAAAACCACTAGAAATCCAAAGATGTGTAAGATATGATCTAACCATGGCTCTTGATACCAATTGTAAGATATAACTTTTCACATACACATCATAACATTAACACAAGGTAGAATATAGATGGAATTCTAGAGAGAGAAAGTTAGAGGTTTAGGGAACTTAGTGAGAGAAAGTGAAAGATATTATTATGAGCTCCAACTCTCTACCTTGGGAGGTAGAGAGTATTTATAGTCTTACATAAAACGCCACACATCGGGCTGTGGATCAGGCATACAGTGGGTAAAGACCCGTCCGTCCTCCACGGTGTTACTTAACTAAATACTACTTAACTTAATATTACTATGACTACGAGCTTTCTAACGATTACATATACTTGAGGTGACCGACTCTTTAATACTGGGAATTTCTAATTCCTAACAAGCCATGTCGGCGTGTTGTGCTCAAGTCATTTGGATGAGAACACAACTCAAGGACTATGGTTACGTATTTGACAGAATCCCGATGTACTGCGACAATCAGAATGCTATTGTGATCTCGCAACTCGTTCAACATTCGAAATCAAAGCACATCGATCTTCGATATCATTTCATCAAGGACCACGTGGAACAGTATCTGTTGAATTATACTTTGTGGGTACGTAATACCAATTGGCGATCTCCTCACCAAAGCCTTAGCTCCTGCTAGGTTTAATGAGTTGGTCCACCGGATTGGTATGCGGTGTTTGACTCAAGAGGAACTGGATGAACTCTTAAAACATTCTTAAAAAACCAGTCAAAGACCAAAATCTCTTTTGTAAATATTTTTCAAAAACAAAATACAAAATTATAAAATCAGATAAAACAACAAAAATATTCTTCTATCTATATTTCTTTCAACATGGCAAGTACAAATCCTCCGTCAACACTCACATCTTTCAAAATTCAGAACTTTTTCCGATCAAGTGTTGAGGGGGAGAAAGCAAATATTTTTTTAGTTTCATAAAACCTTGTACTTGCATGTTACTTTATCCCGGTTGTTTCTTTAATAATGGTGGTCACATTTCTGGTTTTCTGACACTCCTCGGACTAAAATTTATAAACTTTCATCATTTCTTAAGTCAAGGGGGAGTGTCGTCTAAATTATTTCCAAATATCATTTGTTTGGTAACCAAAACGGAAGTTATGGACATTGGATGTAAATGGAAAAGGTGGAGGGGCTAAAACTGTCAAAAGTTTAAAGTTTTTTTTAATAAAACAACTCACCTAACTACATTTACTCATCACATTAATTTCTTCACCAAACCATATCCTACGCCTAAAATTAGTTCTTCTAATCCGTGTTTTGGATCATCAATTTGTAAGTGATAACATGTTCTTTGTAAACATCTAAGCAATGGTTTTTAACCGTTTTGAAATCCAACGGCTAGATATTTATCTAGAAGAGATTTTGTGTTCTACGCATAAGCGTATGAACACAAAATCAATGGTGTAAGTTTGTGGTTAAAATAATTGTGTCAAAACGCTTCTATAACATCATTGAAATCATTTTTATCATCAAACATCACCCAGATACACGAATTGATTGATTTCGAAAAACTAGGGTTTATGCGTGGGTTTGGGTATTTTCATATGTGAACGTTTCTGGCTAATTGGTTGCTTGCAAGATGTTGTTTATGAGTTTAATTGATCATATCTATGCCTGAAATTTACCCAGAAACACTAATGACTTATGAATTGGAAATTAGGGTTTATGTTCGTATGAATTGGGTATTTTTGATTCACTTAGAGTTTGATGTTAAAACTTGGATAAAATAACTCTATAGGCTTCCTAGACTTCCCAGAAAAACTTTGGTGCAATTCCTATGGCTAGATATCTTTCGCGTAATTCTTGAACTTTAGGGTTTAGGTCTACGCATAAGTGTTTTACGCGTAACTGTTTAATGTGTTTTCATGATATGATCTGAAAAATAAACGAATGTATGTGTTAATATTGGTGCTATGATGCTCTTATTTCAGGTTTGTTACACGTGAAAATTCAGAATCAAGGTTGTTTAACATCTACGCATAAGGATCACCTTACGCGTAGCATGTTATGCGTAAGAGAAATCTTACGCGTAACGTTTACGCGTAAGGTTCTACATAAGGGACTACGCATATCCTGTGAAGGATATGCGTAAACAGTGACCTCTACGCATAAGGTTGACTCTTACGAGTAAGCCTTACGCGTAAGGTTCCATATACGCTTATGCGTAAGCTCTACGCATAAGGTCCCCTTTTCCTACCCGTAATATTTTCTTACGAGTAAGTCAAGAACCTACGCATAAGCTTGCATTTACACGTATATCATTCCTGTTTACGCATAAGCTTGCCATTTCTACGCCTAAGCGTTGTTTTAACCTTAATTATGAATTGTTACGCGTGCAATCTTGTAAATAAATAAATCATAACGCCACGAAACCAATAATGTCACTATAAGCTTAAATGTTTAACAAGTTGTGAATAATAAGTGAAAATATGGACTTTAAAACTTAAAGTTAATCAACTCACGAAACTTATCACGACGTCAATTGGACTATTGGACAAACAAGTGACATTGGACTCGTAACAATCATCAACATATCACATTCAATAATTAGACAATATAACCATCTGTTGACTAACATAATGTCTTTCGATATGTTGATTCTTCTGGCTAAATATCTTTCAGATCACGACATGGACGCTCAAATGCAGAATGTAGATGCACCAAATGTTCTCATCGTTGCTGATATCTTCCCTAATGGCTATTCGATGAAGATAGGAAAGAACAACCTTCGTGTTGATTTTGATACTCTCACCTGCTCGGAATCTTCTTGCTTGATTGCAGTGGATATTCTGAAGAATCATTCTTATCAGAATATGCTCACCAACTCTGCCACAGTTCCAGAGATCTACATACAACAATTCTGGCACACAATGAAGCAGATCAAAGGGCGAATCGTGATGTGACTCTCAATCACAAGCAAGTCACCATCACACCAGCAGACTTGCGGGCTATTCTCCTCATTCCTGTCATTGAACCAACTGAGTACAACGCTACACCTACTGAAGAGGTCGTTCTGAAATTCATGATCGACATCGGTTATGACGAAGCTACAGGGGTAATCACCAAGCACTCTTACATTGACCTAAAGAATATCCCTCAGCCCTGGAGAACCCTCTTCATCATCATCACAAAATCTGTTTCTGGACGGGATAATGGTTATGAGCATCCCAAGCTCATGGAACTACAAATTTTCTGGGCTTTGGTCAACATGAAACATATCGAAGTTGAAGCTCTGATATGGGATGACATGATGTCTTTCCTCAAAACGCGAGGCACCAAGATCCCATACATCGATACACAAAATGCGATCCAGAGAGCTCTTGGGTCCCGATATTCCCTTGAGACTCAACGACCCAAACAATCACTCCATGTTGTATGAGCCTACACTCACAAATGATTCAAGGAATCTACAACAAAGAAACAGGTGTGTGTTGCCGGATCACCTTCTCTCTGATGCAATCAAACAGCTTTATTCATACAAAAGGTATCTTGTAGCAGTTGATGAAGGCAAAGTTGGTTTTCTCGATGACAAGTCTTCTGGTACTCCTACAAGGAAAACCAGAAGAGGCAGGAAGTGTCGCAAGCACTGAGAGTCAACGAAAGTTCCCTAAGAGGAAACCTCCACTCAAAAGGAAAGTTCCATATAGGGAAGCTGTTCCCATTCCCATTCCCAAGCCTAAACCGCAACAAGAGCTAAAGGATGAAAGCTCTGAGGAAACTGAATCAGAAGAAGAGGTAACCTACTCTGAAACTGCAACCGATGTCACTCCAACAATAGCTAAACCTCCCAGTCCAAAAGCTGACCAAGGCAAAGGGAAGACTCCAAAGACGTTGCGAAAGAGTTTGCAAAGGATCAAATGGGTGGCCCTGGAGGGTCAAGTGGTGGAGTTCAATCTACACCAATTCCTGATGCGGTTAATCAACCCGATAAGGGAAATGGTGCCACCACTCTTGAGCAACAACAAAAGCAACAGGAGGATTCTATTGAGTATGACATTGAGGAACCAGAAACTAAAAAGTCAGAGAAGGAAAAAGCTGATAAAGAAGCTGCAACACAAGCTAAAGTTGATGAAGAGGCCGCAGCTCAAGCTAAAGCAGATGAAGATGCTAGGATTCAGGCTGAAGAAAAAGCTAAAACTGGTAAAGATGACGAAGTAAACTACGATGATTTTCTTCTCAACAGCCCAACTCGTTCCAAGGAGAAAACTTCTGAACCTCCTAAGGACCCTGAACCTCCTCATGACTCTTCATCATCAGATTCATCCTCTCACTCTTCACCACCACCATCCAAAAGATCAACCAGATCCACATCCAAATCAGTGAAGAAGCCAACGGCATCGTGGATCTCTCAAGCTAAGACAAGAATCGTTAAAGCTGTCAAACAGGTAAGAAAGAAAGACGTGCTTTACAAAAAGCTGAATTTTCTCGCTGACCAGGTACAGTACCTTCATGATGAGAATGACAAGATGTCAGCTGAAAGGGAGTACATCCAGAAGTTCATGCAATGTGATCCTCAAGGGGAAATGAACGAGATGATCAAAGGTTACACTCACAAGTTCCTTCTTGACATCGTTCCTGGAATTACAAGGGAGATGTTTACCAAACAACTCTATCCGAATCTATTGCATTTGGCCAAGCAAACTATGAGATCAACACCAATGCATGTAAACATCAATCCAGTTGATCCCATAATATTCTCAGGTGCTGAATTGGTTTCCAGGCTGGTATCTCAAATGTCGAAACGATCTGCAACATTTGCTTCTTATGAAGGTAAATTGTTTGAAGCATTGCTGGAATACCAACTTAAATCAGCATGCAGAGAAGAAGCTGAAAGGCCTAAGCATCCAAGAGACGATGAAGATAAGGATAAAGATAAAGAGCCTAAACGCCCAAAGAAAACTGGTGAATCATCCTCCATGCAACCTCCACCCCAAAGGACTCCAGCTCAACAACGATCTCCTCCACGTTCTTCTACCTGAAAAACCTCGGACTCGAAGTTACCACCCCGACAGAGAAAACCGGTGATCACTTTGAGTACACTGGTGGTGACGATGAGGAAGTCCCTGAGCCCCAACAACAACCCACCTCTCCTGCTTCAACAACAAAGAAACCATCATCCTCATCAAAGCCTAAGAAAAAGAAGAAGACTCCCAAGGCTGATGTCGTCTCATGGCTTGACGATGACGACACCAAGTATGATTGGTTCTCAATACTTGTTGCTGCTACACCCGACTTAACTGATGACCAAGATATGGTAGAAGGTAGTACATTGGAGCATGCAAAGTTACTGCAAGAAAAGTTCCGAGTGAAGAAGATGACGAAATCAGAGTTGAAACGAATCAAGAATGAAGGTTTTCAAATACTCAAAGACAGCTCGGAAAGTGCTATTGAAGTTGAATATTACCTTGAAAACATAGCACGAGCCATGTCTAACAACATTGATTGGCTCAACCCTGAAGCAAACATCGACTACACTAGAAAAGACAACGCTCCATACTACACAGATTGGACCAAACCTCTACCTACCATTGGTCGACCAGATCAACCTCAGATTCCATTTCGATACTTCTTCAACAACGACCTGGAATTTCTTCTACATGGTAGCGATGTGTCAAAGAAATACGCTACATCACTTACACTTCCGTTCCCGGCAGCCATATACTCCAACTGCATAGCCATCGAAGAAAAGGCTACCCACATGTTCAACAACAGAGTGGAAGAGTATGACATCGATGCACTGTATGGGATTCACCATTGGCCGGAACGCCGACGAATCTACTACAGAAGCTGCCAGGTTCGTAAATCTCAACATGAAGTGCACAGTGATCAAGGGATCGTTGCTGTTAAGCATGTTTCTCTTTCGTCTAAATGGGACTACACCTTCCTAAAGAACATCGTCGTCAAAAGACAAGACGAAAAGGACTATGCTTTCTGTGAAGCGGACTTTCAGAATTTGTCTCTCAACGACATTGAAGATCTGTATCTTGCAAAGGTACAGGGACGCATGAGACAATTCTCGACAGAAATTCAACGTGAATACATCAAGTCCTTGCTTATCTTCATCAGAAGCATCGTGATCCAGGAACGTGTAGAAGACTTGCAACTTGCTGTTGAGTCGTATCAGACACGTGTCAACTTCACCAGACCTAAGCTAGAACTTCCTGATATCAACCATCTTCCTCAATTCACTCTCATCAGCAAACCCTTTGGAGTAGTCTACCGCAGTGAACTACACCGCAATTGCTTGATGGCGTGTACAGAGCTTCATAAATTTGGAGATTCAACTTTGAAGCATGTCAGGGATGGGCTAGCATATAGATTAAAGGCGATTCAACAAGGCATTGGGTCACCAACGAGATGGAATTCTCAGGAAAGACGGAATGTAAAGAGAATCATCAAACAAATTGATGAAAGGTTGTTTCGAAGGGACCAGTTCAGAACATTGGAAAGCTTCGTAGGTGGTCGTCCTCGCATTAATATCACAGGATATCAACGCCCAGTTCGCATTCCTGGAGTTTTTGCTGACCTACCTGAAATTCCTGGTACCCCTTAAACTGCTTCTATTTCATATTATTTTGGATGTGTGATTATAAATGACAATGGCTTGTGCACACATAACAGTGTACAACCCGTTCTTGTATTGAAAGGACCATGTGGTACGTTTCAGTGCCACAATCCTTATAAAAGAAGCGAAAGCTTCTTACTTTTGAGTAAAACTTATCAAACCTTTCAATTTTCAAAGGTTTTGCTCAAAAGAACAAGTACTTCCCCTTATGATTTTCTAAACCTCAACCATTTATATCACTTGTTGAGGGGGCGTATTTGACTTAAAAAAAAATTTGTTCACAAATTGTTCTTTGTGTAATCTTCCCACAAAACTCAAAATGGTCATATTTATTCTCAACATTTCTTCAAAAATAACATTTATATGCCATTTTTTAGGGGGAAAATTATTTGATAAGAAATATGTTGTGAAACTGCTATTGAATCCTCGTGTGAAATGACTTCAACCCATGAATTGACGGGATCTGAACAGTCTTACATTGAAAAGATTTGTCTTCCAAGACTTATCCAAGTAAATTGTACCTATTCGAGAAGCTCTTGATAGACATGAACTGTGACGGGTTTGACAACCTCTCGGGGTTGTCCACATCTTCAAGGTAGTTATTAGAGCTAGTTGTCACCTAAAATCTGAAAATGTATCTCTTTAACTATGCAACGTAATCGTGTCTCGCAAGGAATTGTCTATCTTGAGTCAATCAATTCAAAAAGTGCGCGCTCTTTCCTCACTGTGCAGATTTCTGTCAAAACTCTTAAGCACATGTGGAGGGGGAGTATTTCAGAAAATCTAAAACTCTTGAAGTGTTCAAACATGTTTTTCATTCACAAATACTTCGAGAGATTTTCATGAAAATGGTTTTATGGCAATGGAGTTATAAGGTGATTAAGGTTAGGAATAACCATCCTATGATCCACCAGAGCCGGAGGGATCTACCCAAGGACACTACCAATAGTTAGAATTAGAAGTACTTAGGTTTGATTATAAAAAGGGAGAAAATGATAATCAAGGGTGAAAAGAAATAGCCCTCCAGATTATTCAACTTAGGGCAAACACCGGGTTCAATTCATATGCTACTGGTTGTCACTTAGTGACACCGGTATTAAAGATTAAAAGTCGTCATGGACCCAGTGACGCATGCACTAAACCTTCTTAGCCACTCAAGTTTCTCCCAACAGAAGCTTGTTTGATTCTCACAGGGAACCCTACGTAAACTATCGGCTTTCTCTTAGAGATTGCTGGTATTGAAGAAGGAGACCCTCTCCCTAGTCTCCGCTCAGGAAAACCAAAACGCACTATTGAGTCTAGAGCCACGAGATTCATCTAAAGATCTCACAGGTACACTTGACATTTCATCACTTGTCGTTCAACAATAAGAACAACAGTGGTACGTTATTGAGTCCTACACAGATCCTAGCAATCTGTCGAGAACATTTATGAGAGGTTCACATCTGTGATCCTCAGTGATTGAATAGAAACTCCTGCCAGGGTCAACATCAAACAGTCCTGACAGCAGGTCACTTCGGTAACTCCCCGTGGATTACGCTTAGTGTGTCTCAAACGGTCTACAGTCGTGAGGTGATGCTTCGGTGTACCTCAGCGACTCATCTGAACTGTAGGTCTACTTCGGTACATCACGTTATCTCACTTGTGGGACTCCAGTTCAGGAACGGCCTTTGTGAGAATTAGAGTTGTGTTTTCACACTATGCTGTTAACACTCTCGAAGTTCAAACTTGTAAGTGCCGGAATCCGCTTATTACTAACCTTTCTTATGTTTTCTTCTTATGGAAGCTCTGGAGCGGACTGATCGTGCAGATTCTTCACATGATCATACCAACAATATCACTAATGGAAGTTCTATCAAAAGGCAACACAAAAGTCTGAAAGATTCTTCATCAAGTCAAAGAATCTACAAAGTTAAAGACTAAGAGAACTTCAGCAGCACTGTAATCTAACGTTAAAGAGCGTGTGAGCATGTTAAAGAATGACGTGGAGACACTGGAGCAACGAAGCAGACCTGATGCAGACATAAACAACATACTATCACTACCATCACAAAGAACAAAGATCAAAGAACAAAGATGACGTCAAAGCAGATTACTTCAAAAGAAACAATTTCTCTACATTGGGGAGATTGTTTGAATTAAGACACCTCTTCTCACAAGAAAGAAGAATGTCAGAAGACGTCAAAGCTACTATTACATCAACACCTACAACGTTTATCACTCTTTCATTCATCACTAACACTTAGGGGGAGATTGTTGGAATCACTCCTAAACCATATTTCAAGTGTTAGTGATTCATATGTAATAGTTAGCTTAATATGGCTTTTATGTTAGTAATCATGCCAAGGCTTATGTAGAAAGCCCATGAGCCTTGGCCCAAGTCTAATAAGGAAAGGAAGGGACTAGGAGTGTTGCCCTAGCTCCCTGTCCTATAAATACTCTCGTATAACCCTCATTTGAGGGTTGGTTGTTCAATTCATTCACTTTTACTCTCTACGCATAACCATTCTATATTCATACGTGCGTGTGTGTGTGTGTCTTTGTTCAACCGATCTATTCCTCTCCTTTATCTCTTATATTGATGCTTGTGTTACTAATATGGTGACCTAACAGGATTACCCTTGATGCGCAGGTCCTATCACCTCACTTTTTGGGATGGAGTTATCGTGTAAATCTTGACCTGATTGTTACCACTGGCCTTTTTTTCTGATGATAAGATTCTTGAGAATTGCTTGAGTACATTGCATGTTTATTTAAGGCCCATGTTGGAAGGTGCCTTGTTTCTAGCCGGTTTGAGTAGGAGTTGGGACGATGGCGTTAGGAGGCGCCCTATATTGTATTAGAGTGATTAGGGTGAGTTGTTGTGTTCACCTATTTGCTTTTTTGGGATTTCTTTGTCTTGTGTCGGATCATGACTTGATGTTTGTCTTGAAGTGATAGATGTTTCTTCTCTTCTTGCATTGGCGACTGATGCTGGTGTGATTGTGGCTTCTAAGCGTGTCATTTAGGTAGATTCTGATGTCGTTGCTTTTCCTCCTCCACCTATGTCACCGCATGTGGTTGACCATGCGATGGAGGACTCGGAGTATGATATGACTTAGATTCGTAAGAAGATTGCCCGCGATGATGTTGAGGCTGTTGGTAGTGGGGTTGCTGTTGCTGGTGAGATAACTAACCCCTCGCCTCTTGTGCCTTTAACTGTCACTCCTTGGTGACCATGTATCCTATTTCAGATGATGAGATTGAGATGGTGGAGCAAAGGGTTTCTCCGAGGAAGAAATCCAAGTCCAAGAAGGCCGACCAGGCTGATGAAGGTATTAACCCTTTTTCTTGTGTACCCTGGCATTTATAGTTGTTCTTGTAACTGATTCTTTAAGTGTAATGAATTTCTCAGGTTCTTTAAGTGAAAAGAGCAAGTTGCCCAATGTCGAGGGTCTTGGTCTCCAGGGTGGTGGAAGTAGTGGTGCTGGAACCGACTCCCAGGGTAGATCACCCAAAACACCTGAGGTTAATCCTCTTGTCTTCTGAACTGGCTAGATGTTAGTGATCCTTGTAACACCCCAACCCGACAAGGGTCCGAGTATCACATTATGGGGTTAAATCAGAACATATATACAAGCGGAAGACTTACAGAATAAAAACCAAGTCATGAAACCATGACACCAATATACAAACTCAAAAGATTACAATTACAAATGAACAACAAAAAATCAAAATACAAAAGTCTAGAATCATAGTTCCGCAAGAATGGGGTAACTCTAGGGTTAGTCTCTAACTGCTTCTACTCTCGACTCTCAATCCCAACATTCTGCTAAAAGTACCTGCCGCCAGAGAAAAGAAAGTGCGGCTAAGCTTAAAAAGCCCAGTGAACAGATATAGACAATACAATAACAATATAATCAAAATGAGAAATGGATCAAATCATGCCAACACAAAGAAAGGAAGAGAGCCTACTCAGAACATGTCAGACGAAACATAATACGAAACGCATATGAGTCAAATACTGAATCAGAGGGCATAACAGATATCAAACAACTTAGGATCCGAGTGCATTGCCCAGGTGCCTAAGCATGCCATATGAATAGGCCAAATAATGATATCACAATACATATCATAAATCATATACCATCAAATCCAAAGTTGTACATGGAGTAGCTAGCTCATAATGTACCAGAATGTGATGGGGTGTAGGAACACACACCAACCAACCACCAGATACAGATAAAGATACAAATTCCCTAGGATGCATCCATACGTTCCTTGAAAAATAAGTGATCACATACATACATAACATAATGGGAACGCCGGGGACTAATCACACCGCCCCAGATAGTGTCATGTCACCGGTGCCTCAATGACATGGCCATGGTACCTTCATGGCTAAGGATACAGATACAGAAGTTGGACAATACAAGAGCAATCATAATCATATCAAATCAAATACTGAACTGAAACATATCATATCAATTACTGAACTGAATCATATCAAACGAAATCATATTGAATAATAAACTGAAGCATATCGAACGGATAACCAACGAATATCAAACGAGATAGCAATCCAAATATCAGAACGAACAACAAAACAGATATCAAAGGTAATAACGGGAAATCATATCAATGGATGCCCTTATTGAAAAAGGATGGAATATCTGTACTAATATTTACGAACAAAGAATGTTTTAGAAGGAGATACTGAATATCCGTATCTTAGCAAATGAAAGCAAATGGAAATGTGAGCACGAAGAAATAACGTCACATCTTCTTCAACGAATCTACACGGATTACAGTTCATATAATACTTATTAGCTCAATAAAGTCATAACAGATTTATTGCTTATATAAATCGTATTAATATTTTTAGAGTTAAATATAACAACTTATCATAATTTAGGGTTTAAAGCATAACTTATCAAAGTTTAGGGTTTACTGCGACAAGTAAATAAACTTCAAGGCTTACTATTATAAATCTTATAGTTTAAGGTGTAAAATGCCAATTTATAAAGGTCCATGGTTTGCATGAGACAAAGATTCTAAAGATGAGGGTTAAAAGTGAAAAAAATTATATAAATGATAACATGCAACAAAATGGAACCATTCGTACTACCGTAGTTTTTCATTTTTGTTAGTGCAAATATTACGATATTTAATCTATACATTCTCATTTGTTTTGTTGATGACAAACATGTAACTTGTAATACATAACGTAAAATGTATAAGTTACTTGTAATTATATTTTGTCTCAACATACTCTCAACACCTCTCGACGACTCAAGTCCTTGTACGCTACAACACAGGTTCATACATGTTTGTTATGTTGCGTTATGATCAAACCTCTAACAAACCATTAAACATGTTTATAAAACACTTAAGTAAACATAAGTAAATGTGTTGGGTAAAACCCATGACCCAAGACCCATACCCATTTGACTAGATGCATTGCATCTATTAGATACATTGTATCTAATGAAATACCCATGGACCAACCCATAACCCATGACCCATGACCCAAAACCCATGGACAAAAGGGAGCGTCCTACGAATCCCTCAAAGTGCCCACGGATCCCTGGAATTACAAGGTCCGGATCCCTCCAGAAGGGATCCTTGGGGCAGAACATGGTTTTGGTCTTTTTTCCTATAAATAGCAAGCCACTTCTTACCATTTCTTTACACCTTCACACATAGTTTCTCTCCACCATTTCTAGAATATTTAGATCATTAGGAAACATGTAAACCACCCTCATCTCATATGATCATAATGCTTCTAACTCTCATTTGTTGTAAGCATACTCCCGAAGTGATCCTCCAAAGCAAGCTTAGAGATCTTGCTTCCTTACCTACTGAAGTGATCACCCATCACAAGATACAAGCACATGAAGATCTTCTACAACAAGCTTGGGAAACTTTTCATCTTCGTTCATAGAATACTAACTACATCATGCTTTGTGTTCTTGATGTTTAGTTTAGGATTTCATATCCATTAGACACATTGTCTTGGATATTGTCTAGTATCATATTCTTGTATCTATGACTAGACTAGATGGTTTATGTGTTTGTGCCATAAAATACAAGGTTTGTTATGTTGGGCCACAAAACATAACGGGTATCATAGATGTGTTATATATCTATGACTAGACTAGATGGTTTATGTGTTTGTGCCATAAAACACAAGGTTTGTTATGTTGGGCCACAAAACATAACGGGTGTCATAGATGTGTCAAAGGCATTAGTGAAGAATGCAAAAAGAGTCAAGATGAAGGCATTAGTGAAAGGTGCCGAGTAATCTAACCAAGGGCATTAGTGAAAGGTGCCTAAGGTGTACATTCGATATGGTGTGTTTCGATGTACAAGATAGAGTTGTATTGGATCCAAGGATATTGATATCCTTTATGGTGTTGTAATAAGGAGTTGGTCTCCTTAGGGGTATAGGTGTTGTGTAGTGTTGGTTAGTAGTTCCTCCATTTTAATGGAACTCGGTACTTAGCCTAGTACCGGATAAAGGGTAGGCGACGTTGTGGTAGGTGTGGTTCACCTTGGTGTGAAAGAACCCGATGGTTAGCCTAGTACCGGAAAAAGAGTAGGCGACGTTGTGAAGGCTTTTACACCATAAGGAGTTGGTGTCGTGTAGTGTTTACGAACTCTCGAGTAGGTGACTCGGGGAGTGGAGTAGGGCAAGGAAGGTGTCCTTGTAGCCGAACCACTATAAATCCTCGTGTTGGTTTGTCTATCCTTTTACTTATTGCTTTACTCTTATTCTTGCATTACATTTTTTATTTTCTATGTGGTTGATGTCTATGTTTGTGATACATACTTGGTCTTTCATATAGTCATAAACTATATTTAACACTTTAAATATTATGACACGCTTGATCAAGAAAAAGCAACCGGACTAATAATGGTGAAACTTGATTTATAATGAACCATTAATCTTGCGGAATCTTATGTGATATTAAGGGGTTGGCCTTACATGCCGTAATGCGTAAAATGCATCCTCGCGTTGAGATTAGCAAATGCAATGATTTATACTATATTTGATACAAAAGTTATAAGTTTTAAACGGAAATGTATTCACCCCCCCTCTACGTTTTCATAATTTGTATCAGAGAGGGTTGGCTCTAGTTTTTAAAACAAATGGTTTCCAAAACGAGTAAGGTCCTTGTATCAAATTTTTGGTGAAGTCAAGCATAATATGAAAAGTGTTTTGATGATTTTCTTTTTCTTTGAAGTTTTGTTGTTAGATATCTTGTTAATCAAGCTTGAATAAAGGTAAAAATGGGTAATATAACTTCACTAAAAAGTCTACAAAGGTTAAACCTTTTCGTCTGGTCAAAACATGCGTTTTTGTAATTGTTTGTCAGATCCGCGGATCCCTCAGGTTACACTGGACGGATCCCTCAAGCAAGGGATCCGTGGGATTCGTGGTACAAAAGACAGTTTTTGTCTGAATTTCAAAAATTCATAACTAATTAATCGTAAGTCGTTAGAAGTCGTGCCACCTATCATTTTAAAGGTATTTGAGTCTACTTTCATTTAAAAATAATTTCATAAAATGATTCAAAACAAAAATTTACAGAATCATTGATTTATATTAGAAAGTCATTTTTTTTGTCATAACCTTGCACAAACTTTTGATCTAATTGGAGACGGATGTTTTCATCTTCGAATAACAATGTGTCCTCTTTTGAAATTAAGGTTTTGATCATATTTATAAAAGAAACTAATCAAGCTTGGTATACATGTTTATATTTAACACAAAGCGATGAAAAGAACTTTCGTATGCTATGCTAAATGATAAATTGTCTTCCTTTCATTACTTGATTATTTGCTTATCTCAAATAGTTTTTGTGCTTGTTTGATTTAATAACATATGTGGTTTCCTTACCTTGCTATTCATTCTCTTGCTTGTCGATTTAGTAATTTTCTACTAATCAATGTGCTACTTGAAAGAGTGTTTGGGATAACATCTAGTTGTGTCAAAAATGTTAGTTTTATAAGTTGAAAAATGTTTAAAACATATAACACACCAAATGGCTTTTTGAATGAGTTTTTCATGTGTGCAACATAAATGTTTTATGTGTTTATATGATTTCTTGATTTCATATTTTCTTGTATCCTTTTCTAAAAACAACAAGAATGTACATCGGATCATAACCTACACTTGTGTTGATGATGTACTCTACCGTTTTCCTTTTCATGATCGCTCTCCAAGCTTCATAGTAGGATTGACAACTTGATTATTTCATCCGATATACTTAAGTAAATTATTTTGCAACGCAAATATAATTGTTCATATTCGAAAGTCCAAACTCGAGCTTTCCAACAACATATGTTGAACTAGCTCATCCAAACCATTTTTTTGCTCACCATATGGACAACTTTTAATTTTTTGACACCTTCGTTGTTTTAAGTATAATATTAATAAAAATGAAGCAAAGTATCATCATTGTTACTCTTCGATAGGCCATTGTAGGAATATAAATTTTCCTAACTTGAGAATGAATACTGGAGAACTTATTGCACTAGAAACTCAATTTGACCTAACGGTTGAATTGCTTCCTTGATTGAAGTTGGGTATGTGGAATCGCCCGTAAAAATGGCTGTGTTTAGCCGTAATTGAGCACCGCTAGTAATAGTCTCATATTCATTCTTTCACTTGAGAAATTTATACTCCTATGTTTTCCTAAAGTAAGTTTACAATGGAAATACTTTGCATTGTCTTAGGATTACTAATCAAACAAGTTGTAAAATTAATTTTTATTTTAATTAATCACAACCACTTGCCTCATCAAGCGATTATCTTGCTTTGATCGAGAAGAGCTACATGACTTCATGGATGAAGCTCGTTGTATGCTAATCACCATCCGTAATGACTAGATTGTCCTAAACTAGCATCTCACAACTCTTTTGTCTTGAACACCATCATGTGCTCTTTTCTTTCTAGACATATACCTTATATGTCATTGTTAGTGTAAATGATTCACTAATCTAGACCGTAAATCTGTTTTAGACTTCTTGAATAGTGCTTGTTAAGTTTGCTAAACCTTTGTGTTATTTGTGAGCTCGATCTCATTTGATTACCTAAATGTGATCTCTACATGCTCTCCTTGCTTTGCTTAATGTGTATACATGTATGCTTGCTGTTGAAACAATTTGTTTCATAATTCGAAACATAGAGAAATTCTGCAACTGTTCTGTTAAGAAAATATGTCTCAGACGCCGGATCCCTTAGATGTAACTAGACTGATCCCTCAAGTAAAGGATCCGTGGGATCCGGATGGACAGAAGTTCCTTTTTAGCCTCCTTGCATTAATCCAACATTCTAGACCTTATTGGACTAGTTAAACATGCTACGTTAGGATCACTTAAACTTTCCTTAGGCTCAGTTGATCTCACATTCACTCATGGATGATTTAGGATCACATTCGAAGTATTTTTTGATTTATCATTACTTCAAAACTCACCATTTTTCCACTCCAATGTTTACACATTGTTCCTCTCATCTCAAAACACCTAGTTTGATATCTCTCTCAATTTTAGCAAATTGATTTCAGTCATCCTTACCTCAAAATAGGCCAAAAACTAGTTTTTAATTTCTTATGATTTTTAAGGAATTTTCCAAATCTCTCTTAAGTCATCATCTGATCTCTAGGATTATTTAACACCACTTGACACTCTCAAAATTCTTAGTGTCATCTTTGATCATCCACTGGTGCTCATAAAGCCCCATCTCTTTCCATAAAAGGCAATCATTAGCTACCATCAATCATTTTCTCTTGATCATTTAAGACCATCTTCATGTAAGACACTTGATAGACTGAGTAACTTAGGATATGTAGGTGCTAGACCTTGCTAGAACCCAATCACCTCTTTTTCACCTCATCTGTTAACCAGATCCCTAGACTTAAGCTAGCCGGATCCCTCTAGTGAGGGAACCGGTGGAACTGTGGAACAATAGGAACTTTATCTCTTTAGATAATCATTTCAAATCTCCTTTTTCCCACACAAGCACTTGTTCAACACTTAGGATTATCTGTTTCCTATATGTTTATAAATGAGTTGCATTTATATGAGTCTTTATGTGTTCTTCCTTTTTGTTTCATGATTTTATGTGAACAATTTATCCATTTGTATAAATGTTTTCCTTTTGTACTAACTCTTTTGGATTCTTGTAGGAAGACAATGGTCGATTTCATCATCAAGTCAAGTTGTGCTCATTCATACATTTTTTATTTCTAATCTTGCATTATCCTAACCATCGTACTCCACTTTTATCACTACTCACAAAGTCATCATGTCTACTACCTCTATTGAGTCATCAACCAAGTCAAAGATTCACCTTGATACCTTTCATCACCTCTACCACAACTTCCATACCTCTAAGTCATAATGATGATTTCTATCATTATCACCATGTCCAAAGGTCTAGTTCATGAACTACGTGATGAAGTATGTCTCATGTTCTACCACATTCTATTTGTGTCAACCACATCCTACAAGTGTCTCACTACTACTACAATTCATGGTCGCTCAACCATCCTTTACAAACATCTATGTTGTCAATAGCCAAGTGAATTTCGTAATGAAATGCGTCTCATCCCTAAGAACATTTTTTTTTCTTACCTTGAACAAACCTTACAACCTCTAAACCAACCATGATGATGCAAGTAGTAGGATTATTCTCTTTTTGACACTAATCCTTTCTTTGTAGGTTTATATATATACACTTTGATGTGTATGGGATTCTCGTCTATTTATGGACGAAGTTTTACACTAATTTTTTTGTAGGTTCTTCTTGACGCCCTCGAGCTAGGGAGAGCTACCGTCGAGCATTTATAAAGTGCATCATATGACTTACTCGTCCAAGGATGAATATAATTTTGCACTAACTTTTTGTTTTGTAGATTTTCAAAACTCACTAGGAGAACTTGACGCTCTCAATAAAGGGGAGTTTTTCGTCAAAGTAAAAACATTGCAAATTTTGCAATAATTTCGTCTTAGCCTTCCTAAAATACTTGACGCCCTTAACAAGGGGGAGCAACCGTCAAGGGGGAGCATGCACACATTCATTCTTCAAAATTCCTTTATGTTTCAACAAAAGGGAGATTTCTTTCTCATCATATATTTTTCCTTTTTCTTTTCTTCTTAACACTAACCTTGATGTAGGTTAAGCCTAAAAAATTTGATCCATTGAGCCGTTGGCAATAATGGTTATAATTCAAAGGATATTTCTATTTTTTTGTGTGATTGTCTAGGTTCCTCTTAAAGGCGAGATCACCACCTTTGAAGATGTGCAAGCTCAAGGTCATGAGTTGCTAAGCTTCGCCATTAGTGTTTCGTGTTGAAGGTATTGGCGTGGTGTGCCAATGGGAGCAATAAGGTGGTTTTATTTTAACTTCACTAGAGATGATGAAAACTCGCCATTCTTGGGAGAAATTAAGTTTAAAGCACACACCCTTTTTGTTTCGACAAAAGGGGGAGAAGAGTGTAAACGAAGAAGGTAATGTATAGGAAGTACGGACACAAGTAACTTTGACATTTTACCTATCTATTACGTTTACATATATTTTGTCATCATCAAAAAGGGGGAGATTGTTAGTGCAAATATTACGATATTTAATCTATACATTCTCATTTGTTTTGTTTATGACAAACATGTAACTTGTAATACATAACGTAAAATGTATAAGTTACTTGTAATTATATTTTGTCTCAACATACTCTCAACACCTCTCGACGACTCAAGTCCTTGTATGCTACAACACCGGTTCGTACATGTTTGTTATGTTGCGTTATGATCAAACCCCTAACAAACCATTAAACATGTTTATAAAACACTTAATTAAACATAAGTAAATGTGTTGGGTAAAACCCATGACCCAAGACCCATACCCATTTGACTAGATGCATTGCATCTATTAGATACATTGTATCTAATGAAATACCCATGGACCAACCCATAACCTATTACCCATGACCCAAAACCCATGGGCAAAAGGGAGCGTCCTACGGATCCATAAAATTGCCCACGGACCCCTAGAATTACAAGGGCCGGATCCCTCCAGAAGGGATCCTTGGGGCAGAACATGGTATTGGTCTTTTTGCCTATAAATAGCAAGCCACTTCTTACCATTTCTTTACACCTTCACACATAGTTTCTCTCCACCATTTCTAGGATATTTAGATCATTAGGAAACATGTAAACCACCCTAATCTCATATAATCATAATGCTTCTAACTCTCATTTGTTGTAAGCATACTCCCGAAGTGATCCTCCAAAGCAAGCTTAGAGATCTTGCTTCCTTACCTACTGAAGTGATCACCCATCACAGGATACAAGCACATGAAGATATTCTACAACAAGCTTGGGAAACTTGTCATCTTCATTCATAGAAGACTAACAACATCATGCTTTGTGTTCTTGATGTTTAGTTTAGGATTTCATATCCATTAGACACATTGTCTTGGATATTGTCTAGTATCATATTCTTGTATCTATGACTAGACTATATGGTTTATGTGTTTGTGCCATAAAACACAAGGTTTGTTATGTTGGGCCATAAAACATAACGGGTATCATAGATGTGTTATATATCTATGACTAGACTAGATGGTTTATGTGTTTGTGCCATAAAACACAAGGTTTGTTATGTTGGGCCACAAAACATAACGGGTGTCATAGATGTGTCAAAGGCATTAGTGAAGAATGCTAAAAGAGTCAAGATAAAGGCATTAGTTAAGAATGCTAAAAGAGTCAAGATGAAGGCATTAGTGAAGGGTGCCGAGTAATCTAACCAAGGGCATTAGTGAAAGGTGCCTAAGGTGTACATTCGATATGGTGTGTTTCGATGTACAAGATAGAGTAGTATTGGATCCAAGGATATTGATATCCTTGATGGTGTTGTAATAAGGAGTTGGCCTCCTTAGGGGTATAGGTGTTGTGTAGTGTTGGTTAGTAGTTCCTCCATTGTAATGGAACTCGGTACTTAGCCTAGTACCGGATAAAGGGTAGGGGACGTTGTGGTAGGTGTGGTTCACCTTGGTGTGAAAGAACCCAGTGGTTAGCCTGATACCGGAAAAAGAGTAGGCGACGTTGTGAAGGCTTCTCCGCCATAAGGAGTTGGTGTTGTGTAGTGTTTACGAACTCTCGAGTAGGTGACTCGGGGAGTGGTGTAGGGCAAGGAAGGTGTCCTTGTAGCTGAACCACTATAAATCCTCGTGTTGGTTTGTCTATCCTTTTACTTATCGTTTTACTCTTATTCTTGTATTACATTGTTTATTTTCTATGTGGTTGATGTCTATGTGGTTGATGTCTATGTTTTTGATACATACTTGGTCTTTCATATAGTCATAAACTATATTTAACACTTTACATATTATGACACGCTTGATCAAGAAAAAGCAACCAGACTAATAATGGTGAAACTTGATTAATAATGAACCATTAATCTTGCGGAATCTTATGTGATATTAAGGGGTTGGCCTTACATGCCGTAATGCATTAAATGCATCCTCGCGTCAAGATTAGAAAAATCAATGGTTTATACTATATTTGATACAAAAGTTTTAAGTTTTAAACGGAAATGTATTCACCCCCCTCTACGTTTTCACAATTTTTTTTATATCTCATCATGCCAACTTCACCCTCGCTCGCGGTTCAAATGGCTAACCAACGCGACTCGGAAAACAAACGTAGTGAATACTCCCCGACTCTGCTTCCCCGAAACACTTTCTACATACCGTACAACTTATCCATTAAACCCGCGATCGCCCTCAAACTTACCCATTTTACCATTTGTGTTGCGAGAAACAAAACCAAACCAAGCGTACCCTTTTTACCCTTGCTCGCGGCCCATATGGCTAACATTTACGACCAAGTAATCACGGAATATCATTAACCCCCGACTCAACTATCCCAGCACGCTTTCAAAATACAAAATGACTCAACTGTTATTCCCGTGATTACACTCAAACCTACCCACACAAACAATACTGAGACCATTTTTATATACTTAACCTCTTCGACCAATATAATCACACGAACACATGAACACCTTTCTTTCAAAACCAAACCCATATCGACTCTACCCTTCTCGTTACCCATTCCCTTGCGAGACTAAGACCAACAAAACACACCTTTTTCGAACCAAAATGGTTAGTTACAACAGAACCATGTCCGTGTTTTACAAGTCTCGTTTGACCCTCATAACACACAAACACAGCCTATGCTTATAAGTTTAACGTGCAAAAAATTGTACCCAACTCTCACATGAAATCATACATACAAATGCTAATATGAAGGACTTAGGGTTTCCATTTTCTTGCGGTTCAATTAATGTAACATATAGGCGATTATAAAATCTTGTTATTGGTAGCCATAATGGTCGATCAAAAGGGCTGAAAAACATGAGGTATCGAAGACAAAAAAAATTTGAACAAGGGTCGTATATGTTTACACCAGGTTTACGTTTTTGGTTCTAAGGTTTATCACATGTCTTATCTCAAAATCATACCAACCGAACCCCAACTATTCAGGTGCAAAACTCAGATTAAGAATAAAGCATGATAGTCCACTGGTTCAAGAACAAGAGAAAGAATACCTTAGACGATTAGAACAGGAACACAAGAACACCATAAACTCTTATCAAACACAATATCAAAGTAGCTCTACCCAAGATTAAGACGCCGGCTGCTGCTACCCCCACGCTCACTTGCTCACCACTTGCTGCTACTCTCGTTACCCTAGGAAGGCTTGGGAAGATGATCTCTGCGGTCACTGTTGTTTCCAGGTTTAGGTTCTATGGTTTTGTGAAGTGAAGTGATAGAATACGGTTTAAAATATAGGGGAAATATAGGAACTAGAATTGCCAAGTCTTAGGGAATCAAGGAGGACCAAGTATGTGATGAATCTAGACAATTTTATAATTATAAGTAGTGTACAATAAAAAAATGGGCCTTGGGTAGAGTACATGTAACTCGTGTATATTTATATGTACATTATAAATGTAAATGTTTATTTAACTTAGGTTATAATTTATATAGGCTTGTGGTATACTTAGTATAGATTTTAGAAATTGTATGATGTAGTCTTTCATAATTCATATTCAAGTTCTCTCATCGACGCGTATTATACAAAATTTTAAGTTGTGTCATTTTTAAGTTCAAAATATATGACGAAATTTAGGAAACGGAAAATCAGGTTATTACAATTCTTCCCCTCTAAAAAGAAAATTTCGTTCTTGAAATTGAATTAGGAAAATCGAATGAATACGTACTGAATCAAAAAGGAATACAAATAACTGTCTGACAGTCTCAGGCTCTTTGACTAACAACAAATCATTACGGTTTTGGTGTAAAGGTTATGAAACCATGTGAAGAGGATGATAACACGGACATATCAGATTGAGAATCATGGTAAATGATGTACTTAAAATAAAATCAAAATCAAGATCACACATTTCTAAGGGAACGAATTGGCAAAACATAACGGAAAGTAACCACAAGATTCCTCATAGGAAAGTGATGATGCACCAACTAATAACGAAATAGGAATGTCAATTTATTAAGCAAGGGAATAAGAAACCACCAAAAATGTTGTGCCGTTAACAAATAAAGTCAAAAATATTACTAGCAAACGTGAAAAGAAGTCCCCATGACGATACTGAAAGTGCTTGCTGTCTAATCCTTGGGCATAGTAAACACTCACCCCTTAGTAGCTGGCAGAAATTCATCCCCATTGTCAGCCTTCTTGGGACTGTCACAAATTTTATGCTCTGAAGATCCACATCTGTAACATGCTCCGGTAACCTTGTAGCACTGTCTGCCTAGGTGATGCTTCCCACAATCCCTACAAGTGCGAACCTCATCTCGATCCCCATCACCCCTCTAATAATCAGAACCCGAATACATGTTGCCCTGATAATCCCAAGTCTGCTGGTCGCGGACCGAGCTATCATATCCTCTCCTATCATTTCCCCGGTTAGCATTCCCCCTAGAGTCATTACCCCTCTGATGTCCCTGAGTTGGTTTAACCTGGTCCCCATCACGGTTTCTTTTCACCCCATGGTTGTCCCTCTCCCGAAAGATCTTAATGTTGCGGGTAACATCTGAAACCTGAGCCACGTCCTCGAACCTCATATTAACTATCCCATCAAGAAGATCCTTGCGGAGAGCCCAACGAAACTTCCTTGCCTGCTCTTCGGGTGTACCAGCCCTATCACCTAAAAATCCAGCGAAACGGAGAAACCTGCCCATAAACTCTGTACTTGACTCCCGATCAAACTGAGAAATGTTGTGGAACTCTCTCTCGTACTTTTCCTTCTCAGACTGAGGAAAGTACTAGAAATAGAAGGCCTCGCGGAACTGTGCCCAAGTAAGAGTAGCCATGAAAACATCTTCACCCTTGGCGTGCTTATACGCCTTCCACCAGTTCAGTGCATCTCCTTTAAATTTGTAACTGGCGAGGCGTGATTTACTCATCGTCAACACCCATAACCTCAAAGATTTTCTCTATATGAGCTATCCAGTTCTTCGCATCCATTGGAGATGTAGCGAAGCTAAAAGACTGGGGCTTCTGTTTGCCAAACCTTTCAAGCCAAGTGTGTATAGTCACAGGTGGGTTAGCACCACAACCACCGCCCGATCCACTAGCCATGTTGCGCTGAATAGGGGTGAGCAGAAACCGCACCGCAATCCACAAACCGCAAAATCCGCACCGCAAAACCCGAGCCGCAACAAAAACCGACGATGCGGTTCTTGAAAATAGAAAAACCGCATTTTGATGTGCGGGTTGGGTTTTCATTGAAAAAAGCACCAAAATAACAGCACCGCACCACTCCATCATATTCAGATATTTTTATTTTATTTTCTAGAATAACACACTAAAATTTATATTTTTTTTATGATAAAATGCTTTTATTTATACTTTTATAATAAATTATTTCAAACACATTTTAACGATTAATTATTATATGAGTTTTTAGGTAATATAACTTTATTTCTATTTCAATTTATCATTGAAATTTACAAAATTCTTTATCTCATTCGACTTTAACTATTGTATAGATTTATAATTTTATACTAATACACAACATTTTGTATATATGTTTCAACACATCATGTAACATTATTATATATTTATTCTATAATAAATATATACCAAAAATTATAATTTTAAAAAAAGAAAAAGAAAAAACTTTGACGTAAAAACCGCAAAACCAAACCGCAAAACCGCATAAACCGCAAAAAACGAAACCGCAAAACCACGCGGATGTGGATTCTTATTTTTTTAAAACCGCAATTGTGTATGCAGGTTTGTTTTTTACCAAAAACCGCACCAACCCGCACCATGCTAACCCCTAGCGCTGAACATCCTGAGTAATGCGCTGAGTCTGTTCAGGAAGAAGAGCTTGAACCCGCTCGTTGACTGCAGCCTGGAAAGCCGGGTCAGCATTGAAATCCTCCGTATGCCTTGTAGTCACCATCTGAACGAAAAAACGAATCAAAAGAGCCGAAAGAGTGTGAGTAAAAGGTAAGGAAAATAAAGAAAGCCGTAACATAACGAAAGAAGTAAGCGTCGCGGAAGCAACCTAATGTCTACCCAATTCCTCACAGGTCATTCCTAAGGTCAACAAGACGAAACCTTGGCTCTGATATCATAATTGTAACACCCAAACCCGAAAAGGGTCCGAGTATCACATTATGGGGTCAAATCAGAACATATATGCAAGCGGAAGACTTACAAAATAAAAACCAAGTCATGAAACCATGACACCAATATACAAACCCAAAAGATTACAATTACAAATGAACAACAAAAAATCAAAATACAAAAGTCTAGAATCATAATTCCGCAAGAATGGGGTAACTCTAGGGCCAGTCTCTAACCGCTCATACTCTTGACTCTCAATCCCAGCATTCGGCTAAAAATACCTGCCGCCAGAGAAAGAAAGTGCGGCTGAGCTTAAAAAGCCCAGTGAACAGATATTGACAATAAAATAACAATATAATCAAAATGAGAAATGGATCAAATCATGCCAACACAAAGAAAGGAAAAGAGCCTGCTGAGAACATGTCAGTTGAAACAAAATACGAAACGCATATGAGTCAAATACTGAATCAGTGTGCATAACAGATATCAAACAACTTAGGATCGGAGTGCATTGCCCAGGTTCCTAAGCATGCAATATGAATAGGCCAAATAATCATATCACAATACATATCACAAATCATATACCATCAAATCCAAAGTTGTACTTGGAGTACCTAGCTCACTGATAACATCAAATTAGCCTGATCTTTTATATATCAAATTCCCGTGTTTATGGCCTCATTTGTATTAATATGATACTTAATTCGTTCATATTCGTTCATAATTGCATTTCAGGCGTTGGAGCGGAAAAGATTGAAGAAAAGGCCAAAGATATGTTCTGAAGATTGATTTACGAGGGCCTATGAATTATTTGTGAAGGTTACGCCGTAACTGCTTAATAATATTGCGGCGTAAGTATGATGCTTTGAAGGATACGGCGCAACCATATCTTATGGTTATGCCGTAATTATTTTTATGAAGGTTACGGCGTAACATGGCAAATTAGTTACGCCGTAGAGATAATTTGGGAGTGGATAAGTGTGTTGACGAAAGATTACGGCTTAACCCGATGATTTAGTTACGCCATAATTAATTACTTGGGCGCAAAGTTTTGACGGCAACGGCGTAATTATAATTTAATTATGCCGTAGTTATTTGAATGCGGCTATTTTATATGAAGTCCAAAAGAGAAAAGGACCAAGCTACAAAGAGTAACGACGTAACTTATTAATTTAGTTACGCCGTAATTATTAAAAGCCCGAGCCCAAGTTGCATAATGCCCTAAATATTTTATTATATATATCCTACACATGAGATAGAAAAGATTATCATTTGAGGTGCTTGGTTTGCTACTGTACGATGTAGCCACCTGGAAAATTTCGCTATTTTAAATCTTCATATTTATGAACTAGACCGTTTATCAAAATTTATTTGATCTAAGTTAAGCATTTTTAGCATGTGCATTTCGTTTCTTGCATAAAATTTATGCCTGTTCGAGTAGTCTTATTTAATTATGCCTAATATTTACTGATTTCTAAATCAGTCTCACAAGAAAGTTTTTCTTGTCTTACGAGTCCGCACGCATACCAATATAATAAAAGAAAACGCAAGAAAATAAAAACGAACTAATAAAAATCTAAAATTACATCATCATGTCAGTTTATTTAAAACGTGTCCGGAAGTATGAATATTATAATTTTTACATTAAGCAGTATACGGTTGCGAACCAAACAGCGGAGCATGAAATACATTGTGTACAATATTTATACACAACTAATAAATATTTACTACCTTTTCTTTTTACTAATAACCAATTTACAAAAAATAAAATAAAACAAAAAAAACCTGACTCTATCCTAACCCACAAAAACCCACGCCCCCACCCTCATCTCACTCTTTCTCTAACCTCTGAAAAACCTGCTACCCTTCACCCTCCATTTTCGTCTCTCCCTTCTTCCTCCTCTGCACCCGCTGCTAGCCTCTCCAAAATAGCTAAACGTCCAAAAACTCCTTCCCAACATCTTAAGCAACTCCAAACCAAGAATAGATATCCCTTGGCTTATCCCATGAAGAAATCGACAAACCCTTGTCCTCCTTGGACCACAGCTGAAGACAAAGACGGAGGAGCCACGTGAAGACCTGATGCCATTGCTCAAGGAAGAACAATATCTCAACCCCACCTTCGGATGTACTAGTCAAACAACCCATCTTTACTTCTTTAAAAACCCTCATCGATCCACAGTTGATACCACAACTCACAACAAAATCAAAAACTAGAAAGAGTATTCGAAGTGCTAGGTGGGTTCCTGTTTGGTTCGATTGGTGTCCAAGGGAGTAGGAGTATTATAGATCGGGTATAAGTTTGAACGGGTCATGATCAGGTGATGATTGTTGTGTTTTGGTCCATGAATCCGCTCCTCAGCCGTGTATCCCTCGCCACTTATCTCTCTTTTCTTTCGTTTTATGGTAAGCCGCCACCCACATCCATCTTCGTTACCATTTATTTCTTGTTTAAACGGCTTTGAATCGATTCGTGTGGTAAAATGATCAAAACGGATGCTTGTGTTGATGTTGTGCTCGGGTCGGTTCGAAACTCGTACGACCCAGTTTATCTTATAGTTTTAATTTGGATTTGCTCATGGTAGTGTTGTGTGTTCATGGGATGGTATTGTAGTCAAGCTTGTATGATTTCATTCTGGTTTACGAGTGCAAACAGAAAACCCACGTAGGGTGTTTGTTTCTCTCTTGTTTCGGTTTACAGTGAACACCAAGAAGGTGTTTGGTTAGTTGCGGGTTCGGGTCAGTTTTGTTTCTCTCACTCGGGTCTTGGATTGATTTCAGTTTTTTCACGAAGTATAAGTTACAGTTTTAATTTGTTTCTAATATGGTTCTGTACTTACAAGTTATATCTATTGATTGTGAATCTCGGTTCAGCCACACCCACGAAGGGTGTTGGCATGTGTTGCGTCGGTTCACAGAAAAGTCACCAAGGGGTGTGTTGTACAGCTTATTTTTGGCTCAATTTCCAACTTGTTTAAGGTGTGTTGGTTGTTCCTTTTCCACTTGTTTGCTGCTCCGTATTAGTTAAAACAGTAAGGATGCGTTTTGTTGGTCTATTTTCTGCACAAGTGCATTTGGAGCTGCTTATTTCAGCAGCAATATGGTACGTTTGGATCTGTTGTTACATCCCCGCTAGGAGGGTGTTTGTTTTGCTGCAGTGCAGCCCCAACCAGGGGTGTTTGGTTTCGTGTTTTGCAACCAAACAGGGGGTTTGGTTCGCTTATTTATTTTGATAAATGATCGGTCCATAAGTTAATTCAGATGAAACAGTAACCTTAAATTATTTTTGACAACTTATAATCTTAAAAATATGTTAGTACACTTAATTACCTTTCCGGGGATATAAAGAACGTAAAAATCGGACTTAAAACGAGAAAGATATGACTAAATGAAGTATAACGAAACTTATATATTTTGACAGCATTTATAAAGATAATTGCAAGCTGTCCAGTTTTTGAAATGGGATTTTGACCACTTTCGGGTCCGATTCGGCCAATATTTATTAAATGAAACTTGTCCGAAATGATATTTTACCTAAGCTGATGACTTTTCTTTTGTCCCGAAAATGCTTATTTTGTTGTCACATTGACTTTCTTATAGTGTACTTTTGGTGTTCATAAACCAAATTTTAGATATTGTAAATATATTGATTTGTAGGATTGTTTTAAGTGGTAAAATATTGATTTTGTAAATATAGGAAATGTTGAAGAAACAGGTAGGTCATGCCGAAATTTTTCAAAAATTCTATACTTAGTAAAATTTCTACAAAAATTCTATTTTCTGGAATATCGACAAAAAAAGACGAAAAATCTTAAAATTTATAAAAATCTTATAATTTCTTATAATTCATTTGGAATGTTTCTACAAGTATGTTTTCTTTTATAAGAAACTTCCTTTCTTTATTTTGAGGTTTCCGGAAATGCGTCGGATTCTATTGTTTTATCGTTAATTTATTTTCCTCATTTCTTTCTTATATAATACGTGTGACGTATTATATACCTTGACTTCCTTTATAAATTCATTGTTTATTTTCTTGAAATAATTGTGCGTCGTTAATGTCTCGATGTTAGGAATTAGAAAATTCCATAGTAAAAGAGTCGGTCACCCCAACTATTATCTAGCATAAGTTAGCTCGTAGACATATAGTTATTTACGTTATTTAGTAGTTTATTAGTTTATTTGTAGCGTAGCTTAGTCTAGTGTAACACCGTGGAGGAAGGACGGGTCTTTACCCACTGTATGCCTGATCCACAGTCCGATAGGAGGACGTATTGTTTGTAAGTATAAATACCCCTTCCATCCATGGAAGGGGTGTGGCTTCTTTGAATAAACCTTTCATTTTACATAGCAACTCTCTTTCAAGAAACCTCCTCTCTACTCTCTTCATCTCTCTAATGGCTTTCTTATTTAATCATTGTCCTAGACCTCCCGAATCATCTAACAACATAAATATTAAGATCCAACAATTGGTACCAGAGCCAAGGTTGTGTTGTTTTGATGATTTGCATGGTTTTTCATGTGGTTTGGTATGCGGTTTATTGAGTGATTCTTGCATCCGTTGTGTTATTTTGTTGATGTGGTTTCGATACATGGTTTTAAGCTGATTATTGGTGCTATTCTTGTGGTTGAAAAATGTGTCTTTTTTCGTATCTAATGTGTTTACAGCTTTTCATTTTCATGTGTATCCTTCATGGTCCAAACCTGTTGTACGTGGTCATGTACAGTTTTAAAACTGTTGTGGTTAAATGGTTTTCTTTTAATGTTTACACAGTTTTCACAATTTGCAATATGCTCAAGTTGTCAGTTTATTGGCCAAACAGGTTAAATCAATGGGTCAAAATTTGAGTCCGTTATTTCTGTTTCTGGATGCTGTTCATTGTCTGCTTGGATGCGAGTTGGTCTTATTCATACATGCGAGTTGGTCAGGTCATGTTGCCTTGCTTTTGAGCGAGTTGGTACAGCTGCGTGTTGAGTTTGCTAAGTTGCGAGTTGCCACATTTTTTGAAAGCGAGTTGACAGTATTGACTGTCATGACTCAATGTATTCCTGGATGTGAGTCGTTATAATGTCCAGATACAATGAATGTTAAGCGAGTTGGGTTTATGGTCAAGTTTCAATGCGAGTTACTTAACTCGCATATGTTATGGGTGCAGCTCGTTTTTGAGCGAGTTGGATCAAGAGAGATGGGTCATAAGCGAGTTGGTCATGCGCGTTGATAACTTAAGCTATATACGAGTTGCCAACTATGTATGATGCGTGTTGGAGATCATGCGAGTTGATACTTAAGTATGATTAAGAAGACGAAAAGCACAAGGACTATTGACCATATCAGATTACCACAAACTATCTAAACATCTCAAATAATAACATCACAAAACTGCTATAACATGCTTCATCACTACTGACTTTATATCTAAATCATCAACATCAAGACACTTTATACAAGACAAACTGGAAAGTTAAGCATATCTTTGGCTACATCAAGTTGAATCTCAGAAAGCTCGTGTTATTTGATGATACAACATAATCTCATGGGTCACTTTATACACGACATATCCATCACTGATCCAAATCAACTACTTTAATGCCTATAATATTCGAATCTTATCAAGGAATGATGTATAACAAGAATGTTATAATCATTCCCCAGGTTCGTTTAATTGAAGTAAACCATGTCTCACCAATTATATTGACCTCTGATTCCTTGTCTCGAGCCTTAATAATTTTTTGACTTACCTCTTCTGATTCAGTCAAGCTCAAAAGAAATTCATCATTGATCAAAGAGTTTTTTTTTTTTAATTTTCGAATATACAGGAATGATTGCAACAAGACTGTTGAACCCCTTCCTTGATTCGTTATGAGATAAAAAATCTAAACAACCTTGGTGATAATATATGAAGTCAAGAAATGAGAAGAAGAAGGATGCTTATTCATTTTTTTCTCGCTTAATGCTCAAAAGTCAAAAAGGATTCTCAAAACCTACCCGTTGTGTATCAAAGTCTCATCGTCTCATGCCATCCCTGTGGCGAAACAAGGACCTTCGAGCCATCCCTGTGGCTAGGTCGTAACGTGTTGTCATTTAAGAAGGTTTTCTTGGAGCATTGTTAGTACAGACGAAAGGGGGACGATGTGAACTTTGGGTTTGAGGTGTTTGTTACCTGATGGGGGCGGGTGTAATATGGTGATTGTAATTAGGGTTTTGATTTTCTGTGTTGAGGTGAGAAAGAGGCGGACAGAGTTTAGAGAGTGGTTAGGGTTTGATATGAGAACTTTTAGGGTTGAGAGACTTTATGTAAGCGTTTTATACCCGTCTCTTTAGGGTAAGCGTTTTGCCAGATAGTTTGATGGGCTCTCTTTTTGGCGATGGACATACCAATTTTTCATGGGCCGTGGGATGTAACTATCATTGAGTATGACTAGTAAGAATTGGAATGGGCTTATATGTATCTTGGGCTGTTTGAGTTGGATCAGTTATTACGATATGGTGATGAGCGTAAAACATAAATGAAGTTGTATTGAGAATATGTAGTATTGAGTCAGATCAAATGAATTTTTGTGACAATGAGCCGGATCAAATAGTCTACGTTTCTAGAATTGAGAATGAATTGTATTGTGAATACGGAGAAACTTTGAATGCAAGTTTGGACCGGAAAACGGTGACTGAGTCTATTTGATTGGATCGCATTTGACAAATTGTTCACATGTCTGGTTGAGTTCACTGGTACAATTTTTTATTATAATCTATCTTTGGAGCGGATTTACGTCTTAAACCTGGCCAAGTTTACTTTGATATACGTGGGTGAATGATACTCTTGGGCCGGGTACAAAATTGATTGTTTGAGAAAATGAGTTGGATCACTCATAAATATAGTGGATATATTTATGGATCGGGGCTACATTGGATATTGGTACAGGCTCATGAATTTGGATTTTCGGCTTATTGTATTTTATGGGATGTGATTTGTTGAAGAAAGTTGACGATGAGATTTGTGTTATGAGACTTGTCAATATTTTGAGATAATGTGTTTTGATGATGTGATTTGGCGTGATTCAATGGGTTATGAGGTTTGGTACTCTGGTATATACATCTTCACAAAGAATATTATGACACGGCTTAATTTGTTTGAACAATGTTGACTACGGGGGTTGTTTGTACGGTATTTCTTATTTGACTTTGGAAGTGAAGTTTTCCGGGCGCGTTTACTTATTCCGTCTTCTTTCTTTCTCCCTTTCCGCGAAGATGACTTGTTTGGGCATTTATTGTGTGTGATAAAGACTTGGCTATTTGGTTACGGTTGTGATTCTTTCTCGTTTAACCCACAACGTTACTATCACTACGGTGCCTCACGCAGTTGAGGATATGTCAAGAGGTTTTGTACATTGGGTACACCGTTTCTTCTTCACAAGGATTAGTACAAGTTTAAGTAACAAATCTGGGGAATTTTACTTCATGCTCAAGTTTGGCATATCGGGTTTACTTCTCTATGTGGTCACTACAATAGCCGTCAGAATGCGTGAATGATATGTTTACCAAAGTGCCTTTTGGATGGTTGATGATGTTAATAATGTTGGATATTGAACCGCTGATGAACCGCTGCATGTTCCCCTAAAACAGATATTCACTGAAACCAAAGTCGTCATAACACATTCAAGCTGACATTGTTTACGGTTTTGTCTTGATTTTGTAAAATCCCGCGAAAGAACCTATTTCTCGGTTTAAATCATAGACTTGTAAAATCCCGTGACAATGGAAACATCCTGGTAAAAGTAAAGTGCATTTCCGGATCTTTCTTACGGTTTACTCTTGGTTTTGTAAAATCCCGCGAAAGAAACTATTTCTCGGTTTAAACCATTGAGTTGTAAAATCCCGTAATGATGGAACCATCTTGGAGAAAGGAAAGTGTATTTCGAGATCTCTTTTGATGCTGATGCTACGTTTTCTGTTTCGAAGAAGGGATAAAAGAGTGTACTTCATGAATTGGATGTGTGTTTGGATATTAGTCATGGCAGTTTGGGTATTACATGGTTTTACGGGGTTATGTGCATTTAACCATGGTCGGGATGAAACCATTATCAAAGTTCGTTTAAATGTCAAAGAAGGCTAGATTTGAGCAGTTAACCCGAAAAAGTGACAACGGCGTTAAGTCAGTATTATTTATTTGAGGTTGAAGTGAATTATCATGGGCGAGTGTACTTAGTATCTGAAGGTATCAGGGATGGTTGGATGAAGATTCTTCATGATCCTTGTTCGAGCTTATTATAAAAAACAAAGACTTGGAAATCTAGTTATTGTTGGGTGTCTTTTACCTTTTCTTTTACCACTTGGGAGAATTGGGCTCATACCACTTCAAAATAACTATCACTTTAAGGAGTTACGTTGTAGTGCTCAGTGTCACATTCAATTGTGGATTTTCAAGAGGTGGTGTACGTCTATACTTGATGGTTGGTTGGATGAAGAGTATAGAGTACTTAGAGAGTACTTAGAGATGCTAATGGAAATCGGCACCGCTCTTTGTTACATATGTGCAAGTATAAGTCACGAGTTCGGGTTAGTTTACTTCAGGGTCAAATTCATCATATTGGGTTTTCTCCATCAGCTGTCACGACATATAGCCTACTGAATGATAATGGGGTTGATTACAATTTTGCCAAGAGTAGATGAAAAGAGAGAGATTTATGACGTATGAACACTACAGTTCATGCCTCGTTCTCTAAAGAAAAGAAAAGTGTACGTTTCAGTGCGCTTTATCTTTAAAAGAAGATAAATCTTCTTATGACGTCTGTTCACATCAGTTCAGGCCTCGTACTTCAACATTATGACGTATGAACACAACAGTTCATGCCTCGTTCCTCAAAGAAAAGAAAAGTGTACGCTTCAGTGCGCATTATCTTCGAAAGAAGAGAAATCTTCTTATTATGACCATTCTCATCAACATGCTTCATACTTTTTCCATGCGCTTCAGTCATCAAGTGAACCGGGCTACCACTGATTGTTTTCTCATTCCACTTGCTCTATTATAATGAAGATGGCGACATCATGTGCTTATTTTGCGGGAGAGAAGTGTGAATAGAACATTCGGATGATTTTCACTTATTTAGTCAAGAATGGCATCTCCGTATGCAATTCTTGAGGGGGAGAAGAAGTGTGAAGTTTTTGCATTGTTGATTGATATTTGAGAATAAAAATGGTCATACGGCTCTAAACTCATGTAATGCTTCACTCGGATTGATGAGTTTATCGACAAAGTGCTTCCGGTTAATGCTTCACGTATACATCAACATGATGATTCCGAACAATCTCTCTGTTCTTGTTTGATGTGATTGGTAGTTTGGTGTTACCATCTTGTGTGTTCGTTGCGGCCTGATTGCTGATTTCCTTGATGAACATCTTTCTGTTCTTGTTTGATTGGGAGGGATTTTAGTTAAGGGGATTTGCAAGATGTAAGTTAATTGGGATGCTTTTTGGTGTGAGTTGAAGATGTTAACTATCTATTCCCCAACTGGACAATCTTGAAGAAGGTCGAGTCTACAGTCTGTTCTACATTTCTTGCTATATGTTAGAAGACCAAAGACGAGTTGCATTTAATGATCTAAAGACTTCTTCGTAATCTGGGCATTCATCAAAAAGACTATCGGTCTAGGGAGAGCACTAATTAGGGGAATGTGATATGTCAAATTTAATCCCCAATTAGACTTGCTCACATTATTCAGCATGTTGATTCTCACAAAGACTTCAAGCGTTCTTCTCAACAGATTTCTAGTATTTGGGCCATCAAAGAGTTGCTGATTCTGAAGTATCAAAACCAGCAAGGGAGAAGGAGACAAGCATCTAAACGCGAGTAAAACTTGATGTACTTAATACTTCTAAGAAATTGAAGATATCCCGGGAAGACAAATGTTATTACCGCAGAGAAACTCAAGGTTTGACTCATGGCGAGTAAACTTGATGAACTTAATTCTTCAAAGTGATTGAAGATATCCCAGGAAAACAAATGTCATGACCGCAGAGAAACTCAAGGTTTTACTCATCAAGGCGTTTAGTATTCTTATTCCAACTATGTGGGGGAAGCGATGGAAGAGTTAGTTTCTGAAGATAAAAGAGGTACACAAGTGCGTGATGATCTCGATGTTATCACAATCATCAGAGGAGAGAGAATTGTGTACATTGGAGGCGCTCAGCTGTTCACTTGAGGGCTTAATCAGTGATTCAGATATATAATCACTTATTCCGGAGTTGACATCCGCAGAGATAATCAGTGACTTGGCTTGCTTCTTCAATGTTATCAGTTATTCCTTCCTTGGGTATTGGTATACTTCGGATAATTGAGCTTCATACACGATCATCAGGGAAGAAAAATGTGAACATGGGGAGGTGTTTTCATTCCCCTCATGATGTGTATTCGGGAGAGCTCTTGGGTATTGGTGTACTTTGGGTTCTTGAGCTTCATACATGATCATCCGGGAAGAAAAATGTGAACATGGGAAGGTGTTTTCATTCCCCTCATGATGTGTATTCGGGAGAGTTCTTGAGCATTATACAAAGAAGCTGACTGCATCGATTCAACTACTTGGGGGAAGTGTTCTCTTGACACCTTTTTGGAATGGATTGCTTCAGACCTCAGTGGAAAAGAAATTTGAGAAGATTATTTAAGTGTGGGATGAAACGTTGCTGGTGTTCTATTGGATGATATAACCCCGAACGAAGAATCTCGATTTTCGTTCTTAAAAGGAGCAGCGGGATTTATGATAATGGTGTGCTTCTCTGTGCACCTAGCTAAGGCAAGCTTGAAATAGAGCTTCGAATCTGCTCATCACATGGATTTTCGGTTTGGGGGGAAGCTGCCAAAGTCTCACTTTCAAGTGGCTCAATATCTTTCTTCAATGCAAGAGCCTCGGAAGCTTTGGTGGTGAAAGTTTTAGGGATGATGACTTCTATCTTCTACAACAGGGCTGCTCGATATCCTTATCTCGGTACTCGTATCATCATCTTCTTAAACTATATCATCTATTCTATCTTTGTATATATTTATCCGGAAAAACAAAATACAAAAATATAAAACCAACAAAAGAAAATAGAAAAATATAAAACCTTTAAAAACCCATAAAAATCAGAAAATTTGAAAAAGACCAAAAATATGTTTTTCTATGACATGTCTTTTGGTATCGATAACATCTACGGTCTTAGAAATGTCATTCAATAATGGCACGGGACTTTAGATGAAGTTCGAGCAGGAGGTGTAAATATTCCTTTCTAAACATGTCTCAAAATGATGGCTTGCAGTTACTTCAGACTGTGACCCGTGCTTAAACTATGGCTTGCTATTATTTCAGATAGCAACCCGTTCTTTTAAAGGAAGGAAAGTGTTGCGCTAAACAATTTTTCAAATATTTTGTGCACTTATCCTAAAACATATTGAGGAAAGTATGTCGAAGGACTGCTGTTCCTACACAAATGTTTTTCCGTCTAAAATTCTTCAGAAAAATATTTGTTGTATTCAAAAATTGGTGGAAAATGAGTTGCTTGAAATACAATCAGTTTCAGAGTTTTTATAAAAATTGAAAACTCAATCAATGACTTCAGCACTTTTAAAATCTTTTATACAATGAGTCATTGATTGAGGGGGATAATGTTTTTCAAATCTACATCATCTAACGGGCTTTCTTAATTATCCTAATAATGCTTAATTAAAAATGATGTTAACCTATGTTGAAGGACTAGGTGCCTAGGATATGATTGCTAGGATTAGATGATTAGAGTTTGATGAACACATTATTCTCATACATTTATATGATCTGATTGATATGTTGCATTGACTTTTATTAGTCGATTGTTGTTTGGGTGATGTCGACCACCATATATTTGTATGTGTGTTCACTAACGTATGCAGGTATATTGGTATATAAGAATGTTCCCGATCCGGATCCCACAATTAAAGATGATTGGATGCCAAAAGGAAAGGGTAACTATTTCGTGGGTTGACAAAGGAATAAACGGAGCTTAATTGGACTTCTATGGAGAGTTGGCATAAATGCAACGTAAGAGGTCTCACTGCATCAGCAGATGGTTTTCTTCTAAGTAATTTAAGAAACGGAGCTTAATTTGACCTCAGTTGGCATTCAAAATGCAACGTAAGAAGAAGTCTCACTGCATCTGCAGACGGTTTTTCTTCCATACCCTACAGCAACAACAACGGAAGCCTCTCAACCACCTAATGTATCTTTGTGCAGGATACCATTTTTAAACAATTTTGAATAATTTGATTAAATTGTTTTGAAAATGGAAAAATATTGTTGTGAAAATAAATTGAACTAAATTTTGAAAATCACCGGACTTCTTTTTATCAAAACCTAAGTCACTCAATTATTGACTTCTGTCATGGATTGAGGGGGAGAGTGATTTAAAATAAAATATTTTCAAACGATATTTCTTCACAAAAAGTTCCGCTTTGTACAAATATAAGTGGTGATCTAAAGATTTAATGTTATGTCATGGTATGATTTTTTCTTTAGAATCAAGGTCTTTCAAAATGAAATTTTTTCTGTTCTTGTTTGATTGTGAAATTGTTTTATTTTACTAAAAGATCTCTTAAAAACTATCATACCTGACACTAACAATCTTTAATGTCTTAAATTGGTCCTTATCTGTCATTTTTCAAAAATTGAATCTTGCCACGTCTTTCCCCAAATTTTTCTAAATGATTTAAATCAGTTGGGATCACAAATCTCAAATGGTTTAATATTTCTGATCGGGGTAGAGATCGTGATTTAAATCTCAATTCTGTTTTAAATGGAATTGGTTTTTAGTCCTTTAAAGGCACTCCAGCCTCCATGTGCCAAACGATTTCAATATACACAATGCACATGTTGAGGAGGAGGATTTATCAAAAAAAAAAAAAAAAACTAGATGAGTATTTAAACCTGGCCACATTTTCTCCCATGTTTTCTAAACCGTATTAAATCACTTGGGATCCAAAATCTCAAAGGGTTTGATATTTTTGATCGGGGGAGAATTTGTGATTTAATAATGAAATTTGATAAAAGGTGATCGTTTTTTATTCAATTGTGCAGGCTGCTCTCTCATATGTGCTAAACGCTTTCGAATCTTGAAGCACATATTGAGGGGGAGCATTTTAAAGGAAAATAAACTATCGAGGTACAAAAGCTTTTATGTTTTAACATAAAGTACCTTGATTGAGTTTTCAAATGGTTTTCTTAATGGTTTTTTGTGTTCGTGGATGTGCTTCAAAAAAAACTCTTGCCTCTATGTGTTAAAATGATTTGTCTTATCCTATGCACATATTGAGGGGGAGAATTTACCAAGAAAATCAAATGGCTTTTTCTATGAAAATTGTGATCAAAGAAAATATTTCAAAGTCCTCTTGCCTCCTTGTGCTAAACAATTTCTAAATCATACGCACATGTTGAGGGGGAGGTTTTCTAAATGATCAAAACTATTAGGGTACAAAATGCTTTGATCTCGTATCACAAGTACCTTGATTGTTTTTCCAAATGATTTTTCAATTGGTTTCAAGGAAGAATGAACTGTACCAAAAGACCGACCATTTTACTTTATGCATGGAGTTATAAGGATGGTGAGGTTAGGTATTTGTTCCCACGATCCGCCAGAACCGGAGGGATCTTCCTAGGGACAATCCACTAGATAGTGTAGAGTCCTTAGGTATGATGGAAAAAAGGAGAAAAATGAGAAATGGGAAGAGTGCGGACTGAGACAGAGCTAGTACTGGAATAAACCCAACAAGGTTCTAGTTATGAAGTCTCGGTAAGCACTGAAGGGGTTGAAGAATGAAAAAGAAATGAATGTGAAAAAGGGTGAAAAGAAATAGCCCTCCAATAATTCAACCTTAGGGCAGTAACCGGGTTCAATACATATGCTACTGGTGGTTACTAATGTAACACTAGTATTGAAGACAAGACGTCATGGACCCAGTGACGCACTGCACTACAACTTCCCAAGCCACTCAAGTTCCTCTCAAAAGGGCTTGTTTCATTCTCACGGGGAACCGACATTATCTATCGACTTTCTCTTAGAGATTGTTGATATTGAAGAAGGAGACCCTCTCCCTAGTCTCCGACACAGGAACCAAATATGCACAATTGAGTCTAGAGCCAAGAGATCATCCACAATATCTCGTTAGGACACTAAATTCTTGAAGACTTGCTTTTTCACACAATGTGGAAAGTAAGTATATATTAAGAGTCCTACGCATTATCCTTGTGGTATTGCCAGAACATCCGAGTGATATGTAAAAATATTCACAATGAAGATGGAAATCCCTCTAGAGCCAACATCAAACAAGCTCTTGGTGGGTGACATGTGAAATCTTGCAAAAGATCAAGCTTGTGACAACTGGATAGAAACGATGGGGAGATTCATTCTTGAATCAACCTTGGTCCAGGAATGGAATTGACGAATACTTTTGGAAAAACCGTTCGATGTGCAAACCTTCTTTTCTCTAGCACGTAGAATGTGTATTCATTTCAAATTCAAAAAGTATCTCTGATTGAAAAATACTTTTAGAAAAACCGTTCGATGTGCGAATCTCTTCTTTTCGCTAGCACGTCGAATGTGTACTCATTCTCTAATACAAAAGGTATTTTGATTGAAAATTGATCTTTCTCATAAAACCTTCGTCGTATTGCAAAACTCTTTCTTCAAGCAATACGCGATTGTTTTTCAAATCATTTTTCATCAATCAGTGAATCTCAATTTGCTGGTTCACTCACTCCGTGTTGTCTTCTTTGAGACGTTCCGGTTTGAGAACAGCTAGAACAGCTGCGAAACCCTGTCAAGGAGATTCTTAGGAATCCTACCTGATCACAGGCAGTACTTGTACTGATCAACGGGGAACCGTGGGCCATGTACCTCAATTCAACGAAAGTGATCAAAGACACTTTCGTGCGCTTTATTGCTAACTGTCGTATGCAGGTACACCCCGACGATTGCAGCTGATCAGAATTGAGGAGTCAATCCAAAGCCACATGCTCACAGCATCCACACTTAATTTGAAGAAATCATGACTGGTGCATATCTACATAACCTGGTTCTGATATTTTTATACTATGCTTCTGCTACGCTGCTGCAAATATCATGAACCAGTAAGGCTTCCGCTACTCTGATGGAAAGATGTCATGATTCAAAAGTGTGAGCATGTCGGTCCAAAAGTCACAACCTCACATGATGGCAACACAATAAAGGGTGATCCAGAGATTTACTGTGGCTGATGACCTCAATGAAAGCTCGAAGATCATCAATGATGTGGATCAGTTAAAGGCCTCTACTAAAAGTACAAATCAATGAGGACTTTTTGAAGAATCGCTACTAATGCACAAATTTTACGGAAATTGAAGAATTCATGTCTACGAGCTCAAGAATGAAGATTAAATAAAATGCTAGGATTCAAAATGTAAATCATGGGGTGACCTCCCTTAGGGGGAGATTGTAAGGAATTAGAAAATTCCATAGTAAAAGAGTCGGTCACCCCAACTATTATCTAGCATAAGTTAGCTCGTAGACATATAGTTATTTACGTTATTTAGTAGTTTATTAGTTTATTTGTAGCGTAGCTTAGTCTAGTGTAACACCGTAGAGGAAGGACGGGTCTTTACCCACTGTATGCCTGATCCACAGTCCGATAGGAGGACGTATTGTTTGTAAGTATAAATACCCCTTCCATCCATGGAAGGGGTGTGGCTTCTTTGAATAAACCTTTCATTTTACATAGCAACTCTCTTTCAAGAAACCTCCTCTCTACTCTCTTCATCTCTCTAATGGCTTTCTTATTTAATCATTGTCCTAGACCTCCCGAATCATCTAACAAAATAAATATTAAGATCCAACACTCGACTTCTCTTTCATCGTTGTCAACTCAACTTGAGTCTTGGTCAATATTTCTTGACTATTCCTTATGATGTATTGGGATATACATTATGCTTTGGTGTGAATTATAGTTAGATGCATATCATATTTTGGCGTGAGTTATATGTCGAGTCTATGTTTTCTTACCACCGCACGAAACGTTAAAACTAAACTTTTTGAGATAATGATAATGGATTTTTGGAAATGTTTAACACGAGGATTCCACGAAAACCAAGACACGTTGTCTTTCGTACATTATACTATTTTGCTTTTTGAGACGTATTTTGAGATAATACGTATACTATTAGGTCGTGACGATGTTGTACCTTTGTACTTGTACTCTTTGGATATCGACTTGCCTTCCCTCATGATTTGGTTGTGCTTGCTCTTTGATGCCAGTCTTGTTAGTTGTGATTCTTGCGTTGCTTCGTATCGAGGTGAGTTCATAGCCCCACTTTTACTCTTTTAACTGTTTTATAAACTCCTTGGGGGAGAATACATGCTACTACTGCTTTTATGATCACAATTGCTTGAAAACTGTTTGCTGTTCTCTTGATATTATGACTCTGCCTAAGTTGTTTGCCAAAAGACCCCTTCATCATGAACCATTAGTCACTTGCGAGTGAGCGCAAATATTGTGGATAGTACTATGGGAATTGACGACCCCGACTCGGTTATCGGAAATAACCGGGGCGCACTATATTTGGTATCTCTATGTAATTGGCTATTACATCTTAGAGGGGCAATTTTATTTACTTACACCAGTAATTAGGTGTATGCAGTTAGTATTGGTTTCATGAGCTTAGTGCAATAATATCAACTATCTTTTATGGGCGTATAACAACGTAGCCCATGGCTTCTTTTAAACTTGAAAATCTTGTGATCAGCTGCTTTATTACTAAACCTATGAATTCACTCAACCATTGTGTTGACTTTTTAGCATGTATTTTCAGGATGAAAAGGCGATAGCTAACTCTGGAGGCGCTTGGGCATTGGCATGGCATGGTCATAAATGACTCTGATTTACGTATGGGGACCATATTTTATTAATGGACCATTTTCCGCAATAATTCAAACTTTGTAAACTCTATTTTACTTTAATAAATGAAATCTTTTACGAAAAAACTATTATTTTTCACTTGTGTTATGATCCAACTGTGTAGCATCCCAAAAACTTTTCCTTCCGCTGCAAACCATTTTTGGGGGTGTTACATACGAAGACATCAAAGAGGCGCAACATTCGTAGGTTCTTTTAGGGGTAATTAATTATTGTGTTCTTAATTACTTGTCTTTTAATTTATTATTGGCCAATTAATTATTTGATGTTATGTCTTTGTTTATTTATTGTTTTATATGAGGATTTTATTTGTCATTCCACTAGGGTATTTTGGAGATGTGGAAATTAGGTCTTGGCCTAGTTTTGATTCTTTTTATTATTAATGCTTTTGCGTTATTAATTGTTTCTAGTGTATACATGTATAGTTTATTAGTAGCTACCCTTGTTTCGGTAGTTTTGAATGGTGGTAGAGGCTAGTTGCATAGGAGATAAGACCAACTGACCCAAAGTGAGTAGACTGAGACGGGAAGGGTAAGATATGACCAACTGACGACCCTGTCTACTTGTGCGATTTGACCAACTGATCACCTACTGTTTGGATGAACTTAAGAAGTAAGGGTGAGTGTTTAAGATGCTAGCGCCCGGGCACTCACTATTATGAATCTAGCATGTAGTGGTACTTAATGACTTGGTTTAGGGGACCAGGAACAATTGGACTTATGAGGGGACACCTGACTTCTCCAGTGGGACCCTTTGCTGATAGGTTAGGACGAACTAACCAAATGCTGTCCTAGTGACTTTGACCCCACCTGAAACAGGAATCTAGTGACTTTTAGACCCCATGTATTGCGATAGTAAACGCCGGCTCTTAATGACTGCTATTAGATTGCCGAATGATCCCGGGTGACCTATTCATCTTGGTGAGGATTCTAAGAACCATAGGATAGACGAATTGACCAAAGGAGTCTATCGACTTTTGCCACTTGTGGATGAACTCGGTTTAAGAATTGCATCACTATCGTTCCTATTAGCTTGTTTACCAGAGAACCAACCCAATTGATCACGTGACACCTTAAATATTATCAATCATATCATTAAAACTTATTTATTTGACTAATTTAATTAATTAGACAGTTAGGAATCAACCGTTCTTGGGAAGACCTCGGTCTTACCATTCCCTCACTACATGTGACCGGGTACACTGCCCGTTAATGCATTAGGTAGGCCATAGGTAGACGAGTTACTATAAATGTAAAACATGGTCAGTAAAACCTGCATCACTCACATTGTACCACAATGTGATGGGGTGTAGGAACACACACCAACCAACCAGCAGATATAGATACATATACAAATTACCTAGGATGCATCCATACGCTCCTTGCAAAACAAGTGATCACATATATACATAACATAATGGGAACGCCGGGGACTAATCACACCGCCCCAGATAGTGTCATGTCACCGGTGCCTCAATGACATGGCCATGGTACCTCAATGGCTAGGGATACAGAAGCTGGACAATACAAGAGCCATCATAATCATATCAAATCAAATACTAAACTGAAACATATCATATCAAATACTAAACTGAATCATATCAAACGGAATCATATTGAATACTGAACTGAAGCATATCAAATGGATAACCAACGAATATCAAAACGAGATAGCAATCCAAATATCAGAACGAATAACAAAACAGATATCAAAGGTAATAACGGCCAATCATATAAATGGATGCCCTTATTGAAAAAGGACGGAATATCTGTACTAATAATTACGAACAAAAAATGTTTTAGAAGGAGAGACTGAATATTCGTACCTTAGCAAATGAAAGCAAATGGAAATGTGAGCACGAAGAAATAACGTCACGTCTTCTTCAACGAATCTACACGGATTACGGTTCGTATGATACTTATTAGCTCATTTAAGTCATAACGGGTTATTGCTTATATAAATCATATTAATATTTTTAGAGTTAAATATAACAAATTATCATAATTTAGGGTTTAAAGCGTAACTTATCAAAGTTTAGGGTTTATTGCGACAAGTAAATAAACTTCAAGGCTTACTATTATAAATCTTATAGTTTAAGGTGTAAAATGCCAATTTATAAAGGTCCAGGGTTTGCATGAGACAACATTCTAAATATGAGGGTTAAAGTGAAAAAAATTATATAAATGATAACATGAAACAAAATGAAACCGTTCGTACTACTGTAGTATTTCATTTTTTTATATCTCGTCATGCCAACTTCACCCTCGCTCGCGGTTCAAACGGCTAATCAACGCGACTCGGAAAACACACCTAATGATTACTCCCCAACTCATCTTCCCCAAAACACTTTCAACACATCATAAAACTTATCCATTAAACCCGCGATCGCCCTCAAACTTACCCATTTTACCATTTGTGTTGCGAGAAACAAAACCAAACCAAGCGTACCCTTTTTACCCTTGCTCGCGGCCCATATGGCTAACATTTACGACCAAGTAATCACGTAATATCATTAACCCTGACTCAACTATCCCGACACGCTGTCAAAATACAAAATGACTCAACCGTTATTCCCACGATTACCCTCAAACCTACCCCCACAAACAATACCGAGACCATTTTTATATACTTAACTTGTTCGACCCTTATAATGACACGAACACATGAACAACTTTCTTTTAAAACCGAACCCATATCGACTCTTTTACCCTTCACATTACCCATTCCCTTGCGAGACTAAGACCAACAAAACACACCTTTTTCGAACCAAAATGGTTAGTTACAACAGAACCATGTCCATGTTTTACAAGTCTCGTTTGACCCTCATAACACACAAACACAACCTATGCTTATAAGTTTAACGTGCCAAAAATTGTACCCAAATCTCTCATGAAATCATACATATAAACGCTAATAAGAAGGACATAGGATTTCCATTATCTTGTGGTTCAATTAATGTAACATATAGGCGATTATAAAAGCTTGTTATTAGTAGCCATAATGGTCGATCAAAAGAACTGAAAAACATGAGGTATCAAAGACAAAAAATAAAATAAAAAAGAACAAGGGTCGTATATGTTACACCAGGTTTACGTTTTTGGTTATAAGGTTTATCACATGTCTTATCTCAAAATCATACTCCTTTTATCACATGAACAAGGGTTGTATATATTTTGCCGCTCTACAACCTAGTGCCTTGTTTTCAGCTTTTCTTCATGTTTTCTTCCAAATTGATTTAATTTTGTCATCTTTCCGTTCTACTGCTCATAAATGTCTTATTATGCAAATAGGAAGCGATTAAGTACCAAACCTTATATAAAAGAAGTATTATTGAGTAAAATACATGGGATAATGATAGTAAAACCACTATATATATTGATGTTATCAGCAGGGCATATGACTATTACAGGCATTGGTTTTTGCTGCACACTCAAATTGCCAAATGTGTGAATCAGGGTCAGTGACTCCATCATACATATGTATGTTAATAAGGATTTTCAGGCCCACTGAGAGGTGATATTCCTCAATCCATTTCATGTATTGGTTTCGTTCGATCTCCAAAGTACGAAGATGTTTAGGCATTTCGTTGCCAACTGTTTTGTACTTGTGGCCTTCATTTATGTCCAGCACCCTTGTCATCAACATGTTGAATAGGTCCATAAAAGAAGCATGTTAATGTTGGTTCTAAGCCTGGGTGGGTGATAAGGATTTAAAACGTACACTTTTAAAGGGTCATTTAAGCCCTTAATCGCCCACTTTTATATCTGTTACAGCTTAATTTCGTTCCTTTTCGCTTTTTAGGTCTCTTGGAAGCAAAATGCTCGAATGATGCATTTTTGGACGAAAAGGAGTGAATATATGAATAAAATGGCTAAGTCAAGATCGATGACACTCAAGCTGCTGGAATTGAACCTGACAGTGTCCCAACTAAAGAGCGACGCCGTCCCTTTATACGAATTAAAATCTATGACGGCTCAGTAGACTTTTTGCTAAAATACACATGACGGCGTAAGGCTTTGAAGAGGAAGGGCGTCACGAAGACTTTTTATCTCAGACGGCCTAGATCCAGAATCAGACGACGTCCCTGCTGAAGCCCGACGACATCACAACTACAACGTAACGCCGTCCCAACGATTACTTGGCCAAGATGAAAACCCTAATGATGGCGATCTGACGGCATCCCACCTATAAGGCGACGCCGTCGCAAGTGTAAAATTATATATAGAAATCGAATTTTCAGAATTTTAGGAGGTAGACTTGTGGATTAAAAACCCTAAACATTTGTAGTCTGACTTGGACAGTATCTTAAGGTTCCCAAACCCTATTTTACACCGAGATAAGTGTTTTACTTCATTGATTTCATTATGTCTTCCATTGACTGTGTGTATGCTTACGTGTTTAACATGTCCAACTAACTTTCTTGCGTGTTTGCTTAGATCTATGTAACCTAGTTATTAATTATTGATTGGTTGTCTCTTATGTTAATTGTAATTGGCTTAGGAGTGCAATTATGCCATCGTTGTGTTTAATTGCTTGAGTAATCTTTGTGAACCTTAGTTTATGAACCACTTAGCGGATTTTAAGGTAGTCTCAAAGAGTTAGGGAAAAAGGCACATCCTACGACCTTAGAAAACACAACGCGTTAAGAATAAGGACGTGACAATTCAACCACCAATAAAAGATAACTAGGGAGTAATAGTATCTATGTATGCACATTTTTAATCATCATACGAGCACACATAAAAAAGACATAGACTACCCATAGTTTAGATAATTAGATAGTAGAAGTAATCGGTAGAAGTACCACCCCCCAAATCCAAACCCCGAGATTTTACCCTTAGCTTTCTAAAAAAATATATAAAAAAGAATCTTCCTCAACCTCAACCTTAGCGTAGTACACTTCTCACTAGCATTCCTATTCCCCTAGAGAACGATATCAATTCCTGAGGCTTACCCAATACTACAATATAACGATTAGGTTCACTGCCTAGGGTGTTGAAAAACTTGCTCGACGAAAAGGATGTTCCTTTGACCCCGAACGCGCCTTGTACGCGCATCAAGTTTTTGGCGCCGCTTCCAGGGAATAGAATACCTAGTTAGATTTCTATCTCGTTTAGGTTCCCTTGCTTGATTCTTATCAAGTAAGATTTTTTCTCCTTTTTAGCTTCCTTGTAGTCTATCCCCCTTCTTCGTGACTTCGTTAGTAAACCCATCACTTTTCATCATGGAAGGTGATAATCCACCACCACTCATTGACCCCCCAAGAGGCCGTACTCTTGGTGAATACTCTAGACCAAGCCACCAAGGCTATAGGAACACCATTGAGCTCCCCGATCAAGCTCAAATTACGGCCCTGCGATCCGACACTATCCGGTTGGTGCAAAACGGATGTGCATTCCATGGACTTCCTTAAAATTGTTGATTCCATCAACCTTGATGCTACCACACGGGAGACCACGCGCTTGCGTCTCTTCCAATTCTCTCTACGGGACCAAGCTAGTAATTGGCTTGAGCGACTTCCTGCCGGAACCAACTCAAGTTGAGATGATCTCACCACTCGTTTCCTTGCCCAATTTTTCCCACCGGGGAGAACTACTAAACTTAGGAATGAAATCTTGATGTTCCAACAACGTCAAGGTGAATCTCTCTACGAGGCATGGACTCGATTCAAGGACTTGCTCCATAAAGTCCCTTATCATGGCATCGATTTTTGGCTTCAAGTCCAAATCTTTTATGATCATGTCAACTTCTCAACTAAGCAATCCATCTACCAACCGGCCGATGGCAAACTTAGTGATCTCACCGCGGAAGAATCGTGGGGTAAAATAGAGGACCTTGCCCTCTATGACAACGAAAGTTAGAATGACCCCCGTGAGTTGCCCAAAAATGTCAAGGCAATCTCCTTCCCTCCCATTGAATCACAAACTTCCAATCGTAGGATGCTCGAACTTGAAGATCAAGTCAAATTCCAAATGAGCTCCTACGAGAATCCTAAGTCTTCACGACAAGTGAACAAAGTCTTTTCCTTGTGTGAGCTATGTAGTGGTCCCCATGACACTCGTACTTGCACGAGACTCCCCAAACAAGCTTTCGTTGACTACGCATCCTCGCATTCCAATGGAATGTGTTAATATAAATAAGCCATAAAAACGTTTATTTATATTTTACGATCTTCTAATTTTCTGTCGATAACAAACGTAAAATCATGTTAACGAAACAAATAAAATACGTAAATTGTTTGAACTAATAGTTTCTAACATATTCACACTTTCACATAAAACACTAAAACAAGTATAAGTGATTTTATGATTTAGTAATACATATGTACAACAACTAATGTTTACAAATTTGAGTAAAATATACACATAAATAGCATGTAGTATATTGGGTAATATAAATGGGTAGAAACTTAAGTATCACAACCCATTGGGCAAATACATTGAATGTAGTTGGGTACAACCCAAAGCCCATGACCCATGAAGCTTGACCCATAACCCATTGCATGACATCATGCTTATATCATACATGGATAATATCCATAACCCATGGATCAACCCATACCCAAGTGACCAAGTGCATTGCACTCAAAGATACATTGTATCTAGCTAAAGATCCATGGTTCAACCCATGACCCATGACCCATGACCCATGACCCATAACCAAAATACCCATGGGTAAAAGGGAGCTTCCCACGGATCCCTACCTTAACGCTAGACGGATCCCTTATGGAAGGGATCCGTGGGATCCGGGGAATAGTAGGATTTTTCCTCTATAAATAGTGAGCCATTTCTTCATTATTCTTTACCCCTTTCTAACACACTTTCTCCCTGAGTTAAAAACTCACTAACCTCAGATCCAAGAGATCTATGTTTGTAGTTTTGTTTTTGTGTGATCTTTTAGGTTCCTCTTAAAGGCAAGATCACCACCTTTGAAGTCGAGCAAGCTCAAGTCCATGAGTTGCCATGCTTCCTCATCATCAAGTCTACTGAAGTCTTCTTGTTGATGATTCCTTTATTTCTTCAAAGACGTGTAGTGTTGAAGAAATTAGTGAAAGATGTCTCAAGTGTCAAGACGAAGATATTAGTGAAGGGTATCTATCGTCTATAGCATAAGCACTTGTGGTAGGTGCTTAGAAGTCAAGACAAGAAGCATTAGTGAAAGGTGCTTAGAAGTCAAGACTAGAAGCATTAGTGAAAGGTGCTTAGAAGTGAAGACACAAGACATTAGTGAAAGGTGTCTTGTAGATCTAGTCAAAGGCATTAGTGAAAGGTGCCTTAGATGTACATTCGATATGGTGTGTTTTGATGTACTAGATAGACTAGCATTAGATCCAAGGATATTGATATCCTTGATGATGTTGTAAAGGAGTAGATCTCCTTTGGGATTAGTCGTTGGTGTAGTGTAGTAGTAGTTCCTCCATTGCAATGGAACTAGGAGCTTAGCCTAGTACCTAATAAAGGGTAGGCGACGTTGTGAAGGTGTAGTTCACCTTGGAGTGAAAGAACTAGGTACTTAGCCTAGTACCTTATAAAGGGTAGGCGACGTTGTGTAGGTGTGGTTCACCTTGGAGTGAAAGAACCCGGTGGTTAGCCTAGCACCGGAAAAAGGGTAGGCGACGTTGTGAAGGCTTCTCCGCCATAAGGAGATTGGTGTAGTGATTACGAACTCTCGAGTAGGTGACTCGGGGAGTGGAGTAGGGCAAGGAAGGTGTCCTTGTAGCCGAACCACTATAAATACTCGTGTTGTGGTTTTTTGCTCCTTACTCTTATCTTTACATTACTTACCTTTATATGCTTGTGTATCAACATCCAACACACACATCCAAATAGATTGACATAAGTCGATCTAAATAGATTAAAAGGAAGTTTTAATTGGCAAAACTATTCAACCCCCCCCTTCTAGTTTTCCACAGAATGGGAGGGAGATTCCCCACAACACCCGGACCTAGGACTTTCAATGATGTCCGAGAAGCACGGAGGGGCAAACCCGACTATAATTGGAGACAAACTAAAAAATTCACCTCTAATGATTCCCCATGGTCCCACGGCTCTAACCAAAAAAACATAGAAGGGATGTTGCAACACCTAGTTACATCCCAAGAAGCTCAAATAGCCAAGCTTTCAGACCACTTTAACCAACAACAAGTCGAGATGGATAGGAAGATAGATAACCTTTTGAAAGCCATGACCAATAGTGCTTGGAAGACCACCGAAAAGGTTAATGCCATCTCGACTCATTCTCCCGAAGCTTCCGGTGTGAAAATTAAAGACCTTAGTAAGTTATCCAAGAACATTCAATTCGTCAATGCCATCACCTTAGTGAAACCAAATAGGACTAATGACGAAGCGAACCATGAGACTATGCTTGAGGTTAGTGAAACTCCTAAGGAAGAATCAACCAACGAAGTAGATGAAGTAGGTGATGAATACTTCAATAAGTTTCCTACGGAAGAGGAACTTTCACGCCACCCACACTTAGTTCGCGACCTTCGTCACATGTATGTTAGGAGAAGCCCTCGGATCAAATTTGGAAATCCTTGGAATCTCAACATACCATGTTGCATAGGACATCTTTTCGTGGCAAAGACCTACATTGATCGCAAATCCCCAATAAACATCATGACTAGCACATATTATAATTGGGTGATGAAGAAACCTATCCCAAATAGGCAAGATCTCGATGATCCTAGAGTTAGTTGTAATTTTATTGGTAGAGTTAAGGGATTGCCCGTCTATGTAGGTAGTTTCACGTATCCTACGGATTTCATAATTGTGGAGGATATTAGTACGGCCATAGATCCTAGCTTATCCCACTTAATTCTAGGATAGCCTTTCATAGAAAACACCGGGATGACTTATGATCCTTCGTTAGGGATAGTTAGATTCAAAGATGAGACCGATGACGTAGCTTACCAAATGCCATTTAAGATTGAGAAATTTTCATCAGTATCCAATGATGAAAAGGAACTTAAGCTATCAGTCTACTATATGAATGAGGAGGATAACGAGAAAGGAGTAGAATATGTGATGAATAAGATTTTTAGGTTCTATACGGATTGTTTGAAATTAGGACCGGAATATAGAACCAATTGGGGGGAAGATGACTTCTTAGAAAGATGCATAATAGGACATTACTATAACATGGAAAACCTCAATAGAGATCGTCATGAGGAAGAATGTGACGGAAATGAAGTCACGTAGGAGCACGACTTCGAGTCTAGCTACAAGACTCATAAATAAAGAAAAGAGCTTCGTGGGAGGCAACCCATGCTTAATTGTTTGCTTGTTTGTGTGTCATATATCTTTTCCATTATTGTATGTTCTCATGTTTGAATTTGTGAAAATGCTTTATTTTGTCTTTAAGCTCGTCTTAATTACATATAAAAGTATTTTACAATAAGATAAGTATAGGGAGGATTACACACGTTTTTAAAGAACGTGAACATGAGAATTATAATTAATGAAATTGATATATATGTGTGTTTGTTAGAGTAAAATGCTTGTATCGAGTCATAATGGATGTTTTTGTAGGAATTTTTCCATACTTTAAAGGTGTAATTTTTCCAGGAAAACGCAGCAGACCAGTTTCTGTCAGGACAACCTGACGGCGTCAGGATTAGAACCTGTTGATGTCAGGAGGAGCAGAAACAACTTATAAAATTTCTCTCGTTTTCTGTGCTAATTATAATTTTTTGGAAATTCTCAGGTCTTAATTTTCCATAAAATCTGCAAATATCCATTCCACAAGCATTATATCCCAGTGTAGTTGAGTCATATATAGTTTGATCGCCGATTTTAAGTGAAGGTTTCGTCTATTTTCTTAAAGTGTGCAGGTTTTATTTATCAAGAAGAAGAAACATAATACTGGATGAGCTTATCACGCATACATTCTTCTTGGGAAAGAATTTGACCACTACTTCACATGGATCCTACCGAGCTAATCAAGAGAGTACTAGTTTCTTTCTCTTTTAATTACCTTCTGTTATCATAACTTTGATACTTTTGGGGAACATTGGGGACAATGTTCAGTTTAAGTGTAGGGAGGGAGAATAAAACGGGAATTGAAAGTATGCTTATTCTTGATTATTTATCTTGTCCTATTTCATTTGTGTAATAAGCTATGAGAAATATTTGTTAGGGCAATTTTAGCACCAAATTTAAAATTTTTCATGACATGTACGAGTGGGACTTTACTCTTAATAAGGCATCTCGTGGATAGGAGTTATATGACTAGCACAAAAAACCATTTACCACTCAAATTCCATCCCAAAAATGTGAGTTTCACCCCTATATCTATAGGAATTAAAGCATTCACCTTTAGTGCTTCGAGAGTGTACCGGTAGTATAATAGATTCTAAAACTTGTTTTGTGATGCATTCCGAGATCGCTAGTGAAACTACACTTGTGTAGCTAGGAATAACTAAATGATAAGAGGCATTAGGATAACCCTTGTTTGATACCCGTATTATAATTACTTCTTCCACATCAGTTGAGTAATTACCTCACACCCTTGCGATGTACTCATCTTTAGTACACGATACCCCTAGTTAAACCCCTCAGAGCCTATCCTTTTCGCGGTTCTCGTGATGTTTCGGTTTTCCGGAATATCAATAAAGAGCATTGTTTACAATCCACCCCCAAATGTACACCCAAATCGCCTTAGCCTACCTTGTATGCACTCACCTTTAGTGAATTATTGTTATCATACTAAACCCTTAGTTCAATTATCTAGTTACTTGCATGGTTTCTAAGTCGAGTCATATATTTTGTACACAGTTTTGGGATGATTGGGACTCATGGGTAAAGTAATATTTTATGGAGTGACGGGAAAGAACGTTAAATTCAAATTCCCTTTATTTACGTAATTAAATGCTCCAAGTGTTTTGATCTTTTCAAATCGGGTCAAATTAGTGTTAGAATAATAAAAACTCAAGTGTAGGGATGCTCCTATAAATCCCTTATATTTTGATGTTATCTTAGAGGATGGTAGAGTAAAAGTGTATTCAAAAACAAAAAAAAAAGAAGAAGAAAAACATATGGGCTACCATCCTATATCTATCTTTATGTTCATTTTTTTCAATTTATGTATGTTTGTTTCAAGTTATCTAGAGTTTAGCGAGTCGAGTCTTAGCTTAGTAACGCCATTCTTTTCATGCTTGTAACATAAGATTTTTAACTAGCCACCACTAAATCGCCTATCCAACCAAACCATTTGTTTCCCTAACGTAAGCCTAACATTACAACCCTTTTAAAGACCTCTTAGATAGTTGTTCTTAGGTGCTTACGCCAAAGCGGCGGAGGTTTGATCTAGTCTCAAGCCTATGGTAATCTGTGTACTATGACTAGGTAATGAGTGTTTATCTTCCATTTCCATTTACCATATTTCATATACACCCGAGAGATGAGAGAATCCAAACACCCCTTGTGAGGTGCTAGTATATAATTTCTATACTTGTTATGACTATTGCGGTGCTTTTACTTGTTGTGAATTATGTTAAACCATTGCTTCATGCACCCTAACTTATAAAATGATTGACCAAAACCACATTTGCTTGAGGTCAAGCAAATACCAAGTGTAGGGATATTTGATAAGGATTTAAAACGTACACTTTTAAGGGGTCATTTAAGCCCTTAATAGCCCACTTTTATACCCGTTACTGCTTAATTTAATTCATTTTCACTTTTTAGGTCTCTTGGAAGCAAAATGTTGGAATGATGCATTTTTGGACAAAAAGGAGTGAATATATGAAGAAAATGGCTAAGTCAAGATCGATGACACTCAAGCTGCTGGAATTGAACCTGACGGCGTCCCAACTAAAGGGCGACGCCGTCCCTTTATACGAATTAAAATCTCTGACGGCTCAATAGTCTTTTTGCTAAAATACACCTGACAGCGTCAGGCTTGGAAGAGGAAGGGCGTCACGAAGACTTTTCATCTCAGACGGCCTAGATCCAGAAATCACGACGTCCTTGCTGAAGCCTAACGGTGTCACAATTACAATGTGACGCCGTCCTAATGATTACTTGGCCAAGACGAAAACCCTAATGACGGCGATCTGACGGCGTCTCACCTATAAGGCGACGTCGTCGCAAGTGTAAAATTATATATAGAAATCGAATTTTCAGAATTTTAGGAGGTAGACTTGTGGAGTAAAAACCCTAAGCGTTTGTAGTCCGACTTGGACAGTATCTTAGGGTTCCCAAACCCTATTTTACATCAAGATAAGTGTTTTACTTCATTGATTTCATTATGTCTTCCATTGAATGTGTGTATGCTTGCGTGTTTAACATGTCCGGCTAAATTTCTTGTGTGTTTGCTTAGATCTATAAAACCTAGTTATTAATTATTGATTGGTTGTCTCTTATCTTAATTGTAATTGGCTTAGGAGTGCAATTATGCCATCGTTGTATTTAATTGCTTGAGTAATCTTTGTGAACCTTAGTTTATGAATTACTTAGCGGATTTTGTAGTCTAAACATCCAAAGATAACCTGAAAGTTAGTTTATGATTAATCTAGAGGATTTTGTAGGCAATAACCTTAAGGTAGTCTCAAAGAGTTAGGGAAAAAAGGCACACCCTACGACCTTAGAAAACACAACGCGTTAAGAATAAGGACGTGACAATTCAACCACCAATAAAAGATAACTAGGGAGTAATAGTATCTAGGTAAGCACATTTTTAATCATCATACGAGTACACATCAAAAAGACATAGACTACCCATAGTTTAGATAATTAGATAGTAGAAGTAATCGGTACAAGTACCACCCCCCAAATCCAAACCCAGAGATTTTACCCTTAGCTTTCTAAAAAAAAAAAAAAAAAAAAAAGATAAAAAAAAATCTTCCTCAACTTCAACCTTAGCGTAGTACACTTCTCACTAGCATTCTTATTTCCCTAGAGAACGATATTAATTCTCGAGGCTTACCCATTACTACACTACAACGATTAGGTTCACTGCCTAGGGTGTCACTACAACAAAAGTGGCTTTTTAGGACCCTTTGTGTGGGACGGTATGATAATGGAGTCCTAAAAAACTGTTTAATAGGACATATGAGCATTTAGGGTCCTTTTTAAATATTTGCTACTTAGGCGATGTCCTAAAAAGATATATAATAGGATGGTCGATGATTTGGGGTCGTATTATCATATAACTTAAAATGACACTTAAAATATGGATCCTAATAAATTACCTTTATAAGACGTTTATTCATTATGGTTGTATTATAATAAACCATAATAGGACACTTGAGTTTTGAGTCATAAGACATCAGTTAGTTAAAACGCTTATTCACAAAAAGTTTTATTATAGCAAAATTTAATAGGACCTTTGACACGTGGGTATTATAACGTTAACCTTTATAGGACGCTTATGTACAATGGTTTTATAACATCATTTTTTAAAACGATTATTTGCAAAAGTTTTATTATAACAAAACTTAATAGGACCCTTAAAGGATGCATATTAATTATGGTTTTATTACAATACACCATAATAGGTCACTTGATATATAAGTCATAAAACATTAATTATTTAAAACGCTTATTCGCAAACGTATTATTAAAACATAACTTAATATGACAGTTGACACTTGGGTCCCATAGATTGATACACCATCATAAGACACTTGATATTTGAGTCATAAAACATCGGTTTTATGGAACACTTATTCGCAAACGTTTTTTATAAGAAAAGTGAATAGGACCCTTGACAATAGCGTCTTATAACGTTAACCTTTATAGAACGCTTATTCATAATGGTTTGTTTATGATACACCACAATATGGCACATCTTTTTAGAGTCGTAAAACATCCGCTTTTTATAACGCTTATTCAGTTTTATAAAACGCTTAATTGCAAAAGTTTTATTTGAAAAAAAATTAACATGACCCTTAACAACTGTGTCTTTTAACATTAACCTTTATAGTACGCTTATTTGTTGTGGTTTTATTATCCTACGCCATAATAGAACACTCCTTTATTTGAGTCATAAAACATAAGTTTTTTAGAACGCTTATTTACAAAAGTTTTATTTAAACATTAGTTAGTATGACACTTGATACTTGGGTATCAAAACTTGATACACCATAATAGGACACTTGTTATCTGTCTTTGTATTGTAATATGTCTCAATCTTTTGGAAGTTATGTATGGGTTATCTGTCTTTGTATTGTCCTTATCTTTTACACGTTTTCGTCCGTATTTACACGTTTTCGTCCGTTTTTAAACGTTTTCGTCGGTTTTTACACGTTTTCGTCCGTATACACGTTTCGTCCGTTTATACACGTTTTCATCCGTATTTATACGTTTTCATCCGTATTTACACATTTTCGTTCGTATTTACATGTTTTCGTCCATTTTACATGTTTTCATCCGTATTTACACATTTTCGTCCGTTTTACGCTTTTCATCCGTATTTACACGTCTTCGTCCGTTTTACACGTTTTCGTCCGTTTTATAAGTTTCATCCGTTTTACACGTTTTCATCCGTATTTACATGTTTTCATCCGTAACTACACGTTTTCGTCCGTATTTACACATTTTCGTCCGCTTTACACGTTTTTGTTGGTTTTACGTTTTTGTCAGTATTTACACGTTTTCGTCCATTTATACATGTTTTCATCCATATTTACACGTTTTCATCCATATTTACTCGTTTTCGTCCATTTATACATGTTTTCATCCGTATTTACACGTTTTCGTCCATTTATACATGTTTTCATCCGTATTTACACGTTTTCATCTCTTTTTACACGTTTTCATCCGTATTTACGCCTCAATTTTACGCGTTTTTGTCCGTTTACATGTTTCCGTCAGTTTTCTGAGTTTTCTTCCTGTTTACATGTTTTTGTCCGTTTTAACACGTTTTCATCCGTATTTACATGTTTTCGTCCATTCATACATAATTAAATCGTACTGCTTTTACACGTTTTCGGTCATTTTCCCATGTTTTGTCTGTTTTTATACATTTTCATCCGTTTATACACGTGAAAATACGGATGAAAACGCGTGTAAAATGGATGAAAACGTATAAAATCGGATGAAATGTGTAAAACAGATGAAAAGATGTAAATACGGATGAAAACGTGTAAAAACATATGAAAACATGTAAAACGGACGAAAATGTGTAAATACGGATGAAAATGTGTAAAAACGAATGAAAGCATGTAAAATCGGACGAAAACGTGTTAAATACTGGATGAAAACGTAAAAACGGACAAAACGTGTAAAAACGGAATAAAACATGTAAAAACGAAAAAGCGTGTAAATACGGATGAAAACGCAAATGGAGAAAACGTGTAAATAATGACGCAAACGTAAATACAGATGAAAACATGTAAATACAGATGAAAACATGTAAAAATGGACGAAAACGTGTATAAAGCGGAAAAGCGTAAAACCAAGAAAACGGTAAAACGGACGAAAATAAATACGGATGAAAATGTGTAAAACGGACGAAAACGTAAATACGATGAAAAGTGTAAAACATACGAAAACGTGTACAAACGAAGAATACGTGTAAATACAGATGAAAACGCGTGAAAACGCGGTAAATGCGATGAAAACATGTAAATACGGATGAGACCGTGTAAAACGGACAAAACGTGTAAATACGGATAAAAATGTGTGAAAACGGATGAAAACGTGTGAAAACGGATGAAAACGTGTAAAAACGGACGAAAACGTGTAAATACGGATGAAAACGTGTAAAAACGGACGAAAACGTGTAAAAACCGACTAAAACGTGTAAATACGGACGAAAACGTGTAAATACGGATGAAAATGTGTAAAAACGGACGAAAACGTGTAAAAACGGACGAAAACGTGTAAATACGAATGAAAACGTATAAAGGACTAACGGTCGTAACTTAGTTGTCAAAAGATTTGAAAAAGAAGATGACAAGGACATTTTGGTCATTTCATTGGATATGGATGGATTAAGTAACATATGCAAACCACTGAATGGCGAACCAGTCAAAAAAAACTTTAGTGACTGAAAGTGAAAGAATGACCAAACCACTGTGACCATTTATGTAATTAACTCTAATTAGAAATAGTGATTCTGATTCAAATTAAGTAAAAGCACATGCTAGATAGCAATTTGTGACATTGATATCATCGATAAGTTTGAGCTTGTGGATTTCAAACTTTACAAAGTTATCTGTCGCACGGGTTATAAAATATACTTATCGAGTTGTTGCATGGCGGTACATAAAAGTTTGACATTATAAACTTACATGATGCATGACGCTTCTTCTTAGGAGTGTGCATTGTTTGGGTAATAATTGAATAAATCAAACCGAACTGAACCGATCAAAACATAACCAAAGTTATAACCGAATCGAACAAAAATTCAGTTTTGTTTGGACATGATTTTGGCTATTTCAATCAAACACCGAATTTATATAAATATATAGTTTTATATATTTCTATATAAGAAAATACCATTAAAATTTTATTCTAATATTAAAAACACTTTTCATATTTGAAATATTCTTTTCCCTAAAAATCTATATAATAATATTTAAAAAAATATAAATGGTGTAATTCGGGTCAACCCGAAAACCGAAGCTAATTCAAATTTAGATTTGGTTAGGTTCGGTTGAATTCTAGTTCAGTTTGGTTTTCGGTTTTACTAAAAAAAATTTAACCAAAATAACTAAACCGAATAAATTGAACAACTCGATAACCGAACCGATGAACACCCCCTCCCTACTTCTTATTTCAATTTCTTTTTGAACACGTTCTTCTTTCAATTTATGTAAGCTATTCTCTATACATACTAAAACACAACGATTCCATGGAATATTCCCTTTTTTTTTGGGCCTCGACCGTTTTAGCCAAGTTGTTGGTCCGTTTGTGCGTGCACGTTTATACCGGCCCAACTGACTGTGGTATATTTCGTTTTCTACAACCTTCTTCCCAGTCGGTTTCTTCATTTGATCTTCTCACCGCCTTACCAATTTCGAGAACCCGGTGGAGGTTTATCTACACGAACCTTCTCTCCACAATTTCGTTCGTCTCCCTTTGAAAGTGGATGCAGGCTGCCAAGTTTAGGTAGAAGTTGTCAAAAACATTAAAGGTTAGAGACACAAAGGTTTAATTACATGTAAGAGGTTTGTTCATTCCAGATACATCTCACCTATGTCTTTTCTTAAATGATTTCAAATGTCCTACTTGTGATGGTTGAGTGATGATCATGACCAGATATCCGAGTGCGAATCGCGATGAGGAAGGAGATGGGAATCAATACGAAATCAAGACACGCAAAAATAAGGTACTTAAATCTTTATATGAAATTAACTCTTATTTATTTCATGTTTGACCATTTAAAGCATATACATATAAGAATTGAATTTTGAAATCAGGGTTTTGTCATACTTTCGGGTGTTGGTTTTTATTACTTTGGGCTTTTTTATTAGGAAGTGAATCTCTAACATTTGTTTTGAATAGTGGTTTTATTTTCAAGTACTGCAAATTAGCTGGTATTTTTATTTGACCCATTGGACATGAACACAACACAAATTTACCCATTCGTTGGCTCTTATATCATTCATGGGAATTACGATAGCATTGAGACTTACCATTTGCTGTTACATTAAGGCAGTTGCAAGTGGTGTGAAAACTGAAACCCTAAATACATAAAGTCAAAGATCAATCACCCATTCGTAGTCGACTTATGAAACCAATTAGAGTTATAAATTGTATGAGTATGACTGTATGACACCTACTGGAAGAAGTATTTGGAAACCAAACAATTTGAAATACTTATGACACATCGAGATCTCTCTGTAATACAAACAATAACAGAAACATTAGTATATAACCCTTTTATTCATCAACACAAGTCTATAAGATAAAAGGCCAACATTACAGTAATTTTGTCAGTATAGTTTTCACTTTCAGTACCATTATTGTTAATAGAGTTTTATTGACGAGTGTTTTTTCTTTCTTTTTTTTCTTCTTCCTGTCAGATTTTGAGCCAACAAAGTCTTTGGTTCCGCATCTTTTTAGAGAGAGGGTGCAGGTATGTGTTCTTTTTTATGCTTATGATTTACAGTCACTAAATTTTTTATACATTCAGTGAGCAGCTATCTGTCAATTTTCAGGTTGCAAGGGAAAACTGTAATTTATAGACGAGTTTCCTCATGTGGCTAACGAGACCCCAATTATAGTTCAGGACAACCAAAGCTTGATATATTTGAAGCTGACTGAATTTTTTTAAAGGTAGAGACTTTAAATAGAAGTAATTATTTTAGGTAATCTTTGATATTAAAAAGTTGTGATAGAACAGTAGTGAAAGGTATAGTAATCTTGGAATGATAGGCGCACTTCTCTGATTTTTTTGCGTACTGTTTTTGCTCAGGTGTTGATTCACTTTCAAAAAATTTTTAACCCATTCTGCTTGCTGGTAGGTAAGGCTGTATTTGGATTGTCTTTGGTCTTTATGAACTCGATCAAAGTATTGGGAACTGAGGTCACTTATCATGATACACAAGTAACTGTTCTTCAGACATTTTTTTTAATGAGTAAACGCTTATTAAGGATAATGTGTGCATAGTAGCCCAAAAAATGTTTCCTTCTCACTATAATTTGTCAACAGATGGATGAAGAAAAAAAATTCTTTCTGTTTTAGAACAGTCACTATATACCGAGTTTTCGGTGCAAAAATAAAGAAAGAGAAGTCTGTTTTTGGGTGCAGCCATTGAAACACACATACCTACTTTGTGCTTTCTTGACGTGGCCGTTTTTAATGTGTGGTGTTTCGTGTTTCTTGAATGTTAATTGTGTGATTAAAGGGTGTTTGGAAGTATTGGTATGATTATTTTATGAATTTTAAATGTTCTTTGACTTATCCTCTTCAAATGACTCTTTGCAGGTTTTTTCTATAGTGTATCTTGCGCAATTCTTAATGAAAATGGACATCCAATCATCGACACTGAATCCCTAGAGGTAAACCACTACCCGCCTTATTTATTAGCGAGATTGTTTCTTACTTTTATTCAATCAGAAGGTAATTTTAGCAACATTATTTTCAGTTTTTTATCAGCTACCTTCAATCTAGGAGGAAAACAAAGGCTGCCGCATAGAACACTAACAGAATTGGAAGTGTCGTAAAGTTCTTTGACTTCTTATTTTTCTTTAATCTCTGTTTTTCTTATATGAGTTACATGCGGTGTTTACAGTGGGCGGTGCAGCTAAAAAAAGCTGCGCAAAGGTGCTATACGTTTGGAGGTTTTCGTCGGTATACTGAAATGACCTTAAAGAGGTTGCAAGGGCCCTTATCATTGCAGCGGGAGGTATGATGGTTATGCCCTACTCTTAACAAAATTCCATGCATGAGATACTGTTAAAAGCATTTTCATGCTCTTACAGGCTGAAATTAAAGACAAATTTTGTTTCTAGAATCTTTTATTTTGTATAAAAAGAAAATTTAATGCTGTAATAAGCTGTTTTGAAGTAGCTTAAAAAACTTAGGGGATTAGGGTGTTTGGGACAACAGTTTAAAAGTGAAGCGGTCCAGGAAAGAAGTTCACAGTTTTTCCACTTTTTTTACTCAAATCCTTTTATAAAAAATGAAAGGCAATATAAAACACTTCCGCATACAACAGCAGCTGCACGCAAAGGTGAGCTGCGTACAGATACGCTATCCAATTGCCTTACGTTATTTTGCTATATGTATTCGGTCTTATTAAACCACCATCGATGTTGTTGTTTTAGGTACACATCATTCAACCCCAACGCCTAAAACAGTGGCTGATCAACCGACAAAGACATCATCAGCTGCTCACCAACGTGAGTCTTAGACAGTTAGATAGCCAATGTATGTATGGGATGAAAACTCTTTGTACAGTAGGAAGAAACTGTTAGGAGGGAAGAGATTCTTCGTCGCCTCGATCTGGTAAATGCTACTATGTATTTGCGTGGTATATCATATTATTACAGATTTGATATTTACATCGATACTTTTCATTATCTGTTAGACCGGGGTAGTGAGTAGACATAGGCTATTTGGGTTTATAGCTCCACAAAAGATAAAGCAAAATGGTATGCGAGTTGAATGTTAGCTAAATTCCAAACCTTTTAGGCTAGCAGTTTTGGACTTCTTATAGTTTTTTGTGGAAAGCATAACAAGATAATTTTGAAGAAAAGGAAAATCTCTGTTTGCGATTACAATATCCTCCAACCTTTGATAGGCTTTTTTACAGTTTGGCTAGGAAAAATTTCGGCTTTATTCCTATTACTTACCTGGAAAAACTGAGTCTGATCGTAGATAACTATCTGCCAAAATGCAAATTAGAAACAACCGGTTTAGAAAGGTTGCAGATTAATTGTGTATGCAAATAACATAAGGCATAGAATTATATCCAAGATTCAGAATGAACTGTTAGTATCTTTACAGTTTGTCTGCATTTCTGATAATAATTTTTTTTATTTGATTGCAGTGGAAAGTCAACCAACTTTGGTAAATCCAAAAGAATGGGTCTAGAAAACCAATTGCAAGGTGATATTATAAAACAAAAGAATGGAGCTACCACCTTAATATACTATGATAGCAAATAATAATTATATTTGCAGACGATTATAACGAACTACCTACTTTGATGACTAAGCGGTCATTTATGCGATTCTGGATATTAAAGACATAGGCGGCAACGACTACTATTTGGAATCAGGTACATATCCACCTATATTGTAAAGGAAACAATATGGAATTCCTGAATTTTTAAAGGAATGCCATGATACTCGGAAAAAACTTCCATCTTTAATAATCATTTTTTCTTGATCTGTCGCAAGCTCTATTTACGCTTCATATTTAACTGTTATTGTAGTGCAAACATATTAGATTCCATTGGAAGTGGTTGTTCACTCTCTGGGTCATCGACCACGGCAAAGTCATGCTTGGTTGGTAAGCCTCTTTCTTTTGCTTCTTACAAGTTGGTTCATTTTAAGAGGTGTGGTTTCAATCACAAGTTGAAACTTTTTTGGGTCACTTACGCTTGCGATATTGAGTTCATAACGTCTAGAGAAAGTGACCCTTATAAATAAATGATCATTTAGGGGTTAAATATGAGGTGCGAATATTAGTTCTTTATTTGTAAGACTGCAATAAAAGGGTCAGTTGAATACTAACATGTGGTTTAGGGTTGTTTGGACTTTTATTTGAGATTTAGGGTTATTTGGAGTGAATTTGAATTGTGTGGCTCGGTTGTCAGAAGAGCCCGATGTCGATTGTCGGCTTTCGACATGTTCTCAATTGCCTTATTTTTCTAACTTTTATGTTACTATTGTCTAAGGTGAACGTCATCCTCATATGACACGTACGAGAAGACATAGTGCAAAGAGAAGAGGAACAACATCAACAGCGGTTCCAACGACAGCGCCAACAAGTTACCACAGGATACCGCGGTGGCGTGCGGAGTTAGCGGTGCGTTAACTTATGGAATCTGCATATTTTACTTTCGGAAATGTATTTGGGTATATTGTTTCCTCATTGGTTTGTTGTCTAGCGTCTAGGGCCCTCACTGAGTATAAAGCGTTTAAACCTTGCGACTCCGTAGGTTCCAATTGTCGCCTCGATTTAGCTATGAGGAGAGGTCGCTTCGCATCATCGGTGTTGTCTCGGTGGTCCGTTTGTTCATACCTCGGGAATACCAAAATATATTCGGTACGTTGTATGTACAGTAAGTAGTGGTGAAATAAGCGTAACTGATATGTTGTATGTACAACCGTCGTATGTAAACGGCAATGTTAGGTGTTCGCTGACACCTATAACATGAATACCAGCTTTCTTGAAATTATGTATACCGTCATTAGTTTAAGGTGTTAATATGTAATTATTACCGTTTGAAATTATCTTACTCCCATAATTTTAGGTGTAAATGTGTTAACGCCAAATCATCTATAAGCAACAAACTATCGGCTAAACTTAAACTAAGAAAAAAAATATATATATATATATAATACCCGCTGCAACGCAGCGGGCTATTATGCTTGTTATATCTATCATACAAAACCCGAAAGCATCATCTATATTCGAAGAAACATGTTCAATGATATGTTGTAATGACTCAAACAACCTTCAGAATGTTGTAATGACTCAAAGTTGTTGAATGATAACAAGCTTATGTGTACATGTTAATACTTGTGCTTGTTTTAATAATCTGTTATAACAATTGTTTTAACAACTGTTACTTGGATGATCAGGTACTTTTGAAATATTTTCATAGTGGTTCAAGTCGGTTGCAGCTAGTATATTAAGAGGGAGAGGGAGTGTGTGGTGCCACCTTCAGCTTTCGATCTTCTGATGTGATCTACCTTTTATGCTCCTATAGCGTGTGCAAGTCCACTCTTGATTTCCCTTTAGTGTTAGTGGCTATCGTGATTGCTGTACGAACCACTTAATTTTCAAAGAGATTACAAATTTGAAATGGATACTTATCAATGATATATTTTGCTTGGGTTACATCATTACATGATTCACAGGACTGTCTACAATTGCTTATTGACTTAATTGTTTATAGGGGTTGTTTGGGATTGCTCTTTGATTAACTGATTACAAGGGCCATTTGGGATTGCTTAATGAAGTAACTGTTTATATGGCTTTTTGGGATTGCTTTTCAAATTAATCGCTTATAGGGGTTGTTTGGGGTTTCTTATCAAAATTGCTTTTGTTATATTCGGGTTGTTTGTGATTGTTATTGAGACTACATATAAACAACTGTTTGTGATTGCTTAAAGCTATTTATAGGAGTTGTTTATAAGCAGTCTGAATAAGCAATACCAAATGACCCAAATATAATATAAGCGGTTTTGATAAGCTATCCCAAACAACCTACCAATTTATATGACAAGCGTCCTAACAATTATCTTTTAAGTACGCTTGTATGTGTATCAAAAGATTAAAATTAGGTAACGTTTTACAACATTGTAAAAGTGTCCTAATATGTTGTTATTAGGACGTTATTTGGTTGTTCATAGACATATTATGCGACCATAAATTTGGTTTCATAATCGTATTTGGGATATTAGGACCCTTTTCTTGGTGTTAAAGTAACTATAATGGTATATGATAACCGTCCTAAGAATTAACATTAAAGGACGCTTGTATGTGTATCAAAAGATTAAAAGTAGGTTACCACATGTTAGAACATTGGAAAAGTGTCCTAATATGTTTTTATTAGGACGTTATTTGTGTTGTTTATAGACCTAAAATGCGACCATAAAATTGGTATCATAATCTTATTTGAGTTATTAGTACCCTTTTCTTGGTTGCTAAAATAGCTATGATGTTACATCATAAGTGTCCTAACAATACTTTAAGGACGTTTTTATGTGTCTCAAAAGATTAAAAGTAGGTAATCACATGTTAAAACATTGTAAAAGTGTCCTAATATGGTTTTATTAGGACGCTATTTGTGTTGTTCATAGACATATAATACGACCATAAAATTGGTTTCATAAGGGTTAGGACGCTTTGGACCTGTTACAACCGCCTTACATGAAACGCTTTCATCCTTGGTCCTATTAAATGAAAGGTCCTAAAAAGTACCATTTTATGACGCTTATGGGGGTCCTAAAAAGCCACTTTTCTTGTAGTGTGTTGAAAAACTTTCTCGACAAAAAGGAAGTTCCTTTGACCCCGAACGCGCCTTGTACGCGCATCAGTGGGCATGAGTGAGATAGCTGCCTAAGTGTACTGATATCTAGGCATAGGGTGTGCTGACCTGCTTGGATACATGGACATTTGATGATTATGATTTTTCATGTTTTGATTTCCCTTATAAGTTTGTTGTAGGATGTGTTGTGGTTGGCTGGTTGAGGTTATTGCATTTGAGGCATTTCCTGAGTGTTAAGTTGTTATGGACTTGTTTAGAGGTGTGTGTTCGTGGCCCTCCCTGGCTAATTTCCAAGTTTTCTTGCATCATTCTTTCTAGGAAAGCTGATTGATTTGGTGTTATTCAAGTGTTATATGTATGGTTCTCAGGTATAGACCTAGATGTTGATCGTACTATGACTGGTGTTATGAATTTGTCGTTTTTGCCTTGAGGCGTTAACAGTGTTTGGAGGTGGGCTTCATGGGAATGAGAGGTTACTCAGCACCGTTGGCTGTGACATAATGTTGTGGTTAATTTGTGTCAAGGTTGCCCGACCTTCGTCTGCGTGTGTGATGTCATCGATGTCGATGGGACAAAATGTGTCAAACGAAGGAGGTGGTGGTGGAATTTGTTGATTTTGTGTCTGACATTTATGTGAAATGTAAGCTTTCTTGTGTAAAAAAAAAGTTTTTGTGAAAATAAAATGAGAGTTTTCATGTTTCGTAACAAAAAGAGGTTTAGATATGATGTTTTTCTAGTGACGGAAAAAGGTGTTTTGTTGTGAAAAACTTTGTGTGAGCTTTAACCAAAAAATATTCATGGTTTTTTTTGATAAAATAAAGTTTTCCGATGAGAAAATCCTTTTACGGTGAACATAAATATGAGGGTCGTGGCTTGTTATTATGTTGCGTATAGCACGGATGACGCGATTTCTACGTAAGGTAAGTATTAGGGTGAGGTGGATTATGGTCGTATGTTTGGTTTCCTACGTCCGGTAAGGACCCCAAGATATGACCAGAGTCAAGTGCCGGGGTAACACTTACATACGACTAGTGTGTGTAAATGGGTGTGTGTGAATGATGAAATTCACTTAGTCTATTCCATGAGAATGAGGCCGGTATTTATAGATATGTATTTAGGGTGTTATGCCACCCGTAAATCTCATCTATGGAGTAATAAATTTACCAGGGAAACCCTTTACCCAACAAATAAATAAATCATCTCATCTATGGTTGAGGATAGTCTACATGGTGGACATCCAAGAGATGAGACAAGAACGATACGTGGAGTGATATTCGTGGCTCTGCCAGGTGCATGGAATGATCCTTGCACGATTGTTGTGTACTAGTGTAATGTTCACAACATTAACTTTATACGAATGAGGTAATGACACGTGTATGTATGTTGTAACAGTCCTAGAATGAGCTCCAGGATTGTGGTTATCTGATCGGGCTTGCAGGCTATTTACCTGGGAACTTGCTTCCCAGGTATGTGTGATGGGTTTTGGCCTTAGCCGACTTACTTTGAGTGTACGAGCTTTAACTAGTTGGGCTGGAGCTCCCATACGCTATCACAATCGTAATCAAATTTTGTAATATATTCGTAATAAGTTTATGCAGGAAAAGTGATAATAATATAAAGAGATAAAATATTTATAAATTATTGAGGAGAGAGAACTTATGTGAGCAAATAAGAAAAATGAAAAAAAGAATTCTACTTGAAGTGACATAAAAAAATGGAGGAGAAAACCTTTGTCGGGGGAGAAAAAACATTTATTAATTTTTGTAATAATTCAAATAGTGTCGTAGTTAATTATCACTATTTCATTTTTTCTGGTTGTTTAATTTATAATTTATTATGTTATAAAGCGAAAAATCTTCCAGAATATAATAAGAAATTTTATCAAAAAATTGTAGAAAAAACCTTAACAAAACATAGCAAAATGGATATCAAATAAAAGAACATAAAAAGTACGTTTATTTGATTAAAAACTTTAGAGTAAATTACACCGTTCGTCCTTGTGGTTTGCGTTGATCGCAGCCTTTCGTCCTTTGACCAAAAAAAAAATGCCGTTCGTCCTTAAGTAAACGTTATGCCCTTCGTCTCCTTGACCAAACGGCGTTAAGTTTGATGTTAAACTCCCTCATGTGACTTGTACATGAGGGTAAGAATATCATTTCATCTACACCTTATATAGTTTGTGGTCAATACTCTTTCCACATAAACAAAACATCATCTTCTTCTCTCACACAAACACAAACACAAACACAAACACAGATCCAACTACAAATCCTAACGAATCAGATTTCACAAATACACACACTCATGAAAACCACTTCCCATCTTTATCTCCTTCAAGAATCAAAACAAAAAATCTAAAACAAAAATCAAATGCAAAAATTTCATACAAACACTCTAAACAAATCCACCCTCGACATTTGCACCACCAACTCCCGCCACCCCTCACTGCTACCACCACGAAACCACCGTGACCAGCGTGACAACCACAAATCCAAAAATTAAAATTCATAAATCATCTTCCCCAAATGTTTACTACCTTACTTCACCTACTCCACATTCTTAAATTAATCTTGACAAGAACAACAACCCTACATTCAATCTTACATCTAAAACTCCATATCAACATCATCACCACCACCATACGGCCGCCACCTTCATGAGATCCGGATCTATATAACTGTAGATCTACAACACAAAACAATCTTCAAAGATCTACAACACAAAACTTATCTATACACGAAAATCCTTGCGTGGTTCTCAATTCGAGTTAACATTAGATACTCGGGTATATTAATATCCAAAAATAAAAAGGTGGGTGTGATTTGTGTTTTGTGCTTGTAATAACAAAATCAAGAAGTATAGGTCTTCTTGTTTTGTGCATTGTGAGTAGTTTATAAAAAAGATAGACAAGAATAAAAAGGGTACTAGTTGTTATTTTTTTTCGAGATTAACAGGAAAGAAAAATGGATTGATGCATTTGGTATTGTGAAATGATGAGAGTGTGGAGTAGCTTGTTTGGGTTTTAGAAGAAGTTGGTTGTGTGAAAATTGATAAATATGGTGCAAATATATAAGCCACTTTAAACTCAAATAGAGGAGTCCAAATGAATTGAGCACTGAGTTAATACTTTGTCTTTTATACATCTCATTTTCTCATTGTCTGAATATTGGCTTGGAGTGCTGATAACAATTGACGGCTGAAAATAATGATGGCGGGAGTGGGGTGTTCGTGGTTGGATATGAAAAAGGTAAAAATTAGGGTTGGATTGGTAGTGGCGAGGAATTTATTAAATATGAATAAATGGGTAGTGATGGTGGGCTAAAATATATAAAATGACGAATTTACCCTCATGTGCAAGTCACGTGATGGGTTTTTAACAGTCAAACTTAACGTTTTTTGGTCAAGGGACTAATGGTGCATAACGTTTGCCACTTAAGGACAAACGGCGCATTTTTTTGGGTCAAAGGACGAAAGGCTGCGGTCAACGCAAACCACAAGGACGAACGGTGTAATTTGCTCAAAACTTTATAATTTTATGTACATACTAGATCAAAAGACGATGGTTATGTAATTTGCATAAAAGAAAATGTTTTTGCACTTACATGCACAAGAGATATTTCAAATGTAAAAGTAAGAACTCACATTTTTGAGACATAATTTTAGCAATATGTCATAAGATTAAGTAAAGTTGAAAATAAGTGTCATCCTAAATCACAAATATACAAATTTCCCTTATTAAATTAGTTTCTAAAACAAGTCACTACTAAAGTACATTCGTTAGGATTTCTTTCGACAAGGCTTTTTTTTTTTGCTAAAGACACACCCAATGGGGTGAAGTGAACAGTACTAACAGCCATTAAGTAATGATTAACCGTCGTTAAGTAAAGACCGTTATCTTTAATATTTAATAAAAAATCAACACAAATTTTACGTAATTTGTTCTTCATGTTATACGTTCGTTGCAAAGTCAGTCCTTGACTACTAACTTTGTAACGAAACGCTAACGTAAGGACAATTTTTGTTAAAATAATTGAATAAATTTACAAAAATAGCCCGTGAGGTTATCGATATGTTACAGAGTTAGTCCCTTGCGCTCTACGGCAGAGCGCAACGAAAATCAATAATTTTCTATTCAAACATCCCGCCGCAAAATGCGGGGCATAAAACCTCGTTACAAACATACAATAGGTTTGTGATTCTATTATTCATACATTTTAAGATGCTTATGAAACATAAACTTAAGCATAAAATATAAGCTTAGATAAACCCACCCTAAATACTCATTTTCATGTACTTTTTGCACTACTGCTTATAAAAACGTTTTAGAAGTAATAACAGGTTTATGAACGATGTGATAATTTGCTATTGCAAATAGCAAATATTTATGCATTTAATCTAAATGATTCTTATATTTTAAATGATGATAAAAGTATAACATGCAACATGAGAAAGTGTTAGTTATAGCCAAAAGCCCAAAATTGACTACAAAAAGGAATCAAGAATGGCATACTTGCACCTAGCGGGTTAAAACTGTAGGATTTCTGCCACATTTTCTAAAGACTTGTTTCAGCCACAAACAACATTTTCCCTTTCATTGCAGGTTCGTATGTGATATATAAGGTCACTGGTATACTCATGTGTTTTAGTTAAGTGCAAGTAAACCATATTTGACTAGTTGGTGCAAGTTGCCATCTTCTAAATGTGATAAGGTAAATGATAAAAGGTGTTTGTAACATTAGTCTAAACAAACACGTTATTTGCAAAATAAAATCCAAATTAATTTAAGTAAGCATCTATGATATTTTACTACACCAAACAACTAGTATCCACATTGGTGTATGAAGGTGTTAGTGGAATCTTGCTTGGAGAAGAACACTTATCATTGATAAGAGCACTTAACTTGTGTTTAAACACTGAAATACTAGAACTAAATAACACTGACTAGCTAATTCCCAGTTGGATTAGTCCAATACTAGTTTTCCACCTTAAACACCACAAACCATTTTTATATGATAAAAGCTTCAAGGAACCTTAACTTTATAAGAACACTTGCACTCTTTCTAACACCCTAAACCTTGATTAAAACCAATTGACAAGTTCCTTTTAAATCTGGAAGTTGCAACATGTGTTTTCCCCACAAACATAACAAATCTCAATTTCATTTTTAAAGCTTTTGGAGTAAAACATATTTTCTAGGGTAAAAAAAATATATTTTAAGGATTGCTAACATGTAGTAATGTGGGGTTAAAAAGGAATGATCACTAGTGTTAGGTCTATATAATAGTTTTGTCATTCCTTCATAGTTTATTTATTCCTTTGTAATAAGGTTATGATACCCATTTTGCTTTCATTTTATTGTTGTATTATCATGTGTAAGCAAACAAGTTTTTCTTAAAGTGAAATGAAAATACCTTTCATGGAGAAACCATATAATTTGCTCTTGGAACCACAATTGGTATAAGGTATATCAATGTTTCAGTGCTTTTTCATAGCTTAATCACAGTTATTTTAGCTTAATTTTGATTCGTGTAAAGGGAGAAAAACTCAAATCTAGTACTTTTTGAAGATTTTTATTATAGGGTTAAAAATGTTATCTTTTTAGTTTCGAAGCTTCATAAACGGTTTTAGAAAGTTTCCATCAATTTAGAATCATATATTTAAACAAAAAAGGTTAGAATATAAGAAAATAAACTACGTTTGAAAACGTGTTTATAAATCGTGACTCATAAAAGTCACAACAGTACAAGTTAGTGGTTGTACAAATATCGTGATAGTACATAAGTCGTGAACAAGGATAACGTGACTTTGGTTTATCGTGACTTGCGATATCGCGACTTTGCTCCCAGTGATAATATCATGACTTTGGTAATTGTTGATCTTACTTTTTATCATTGTTTTCTTTTATATTTTTGGGTAATTAGTAATATTGAATATAGTTAAGAATTCAAACCGTCCAATTAATATTGGATACGATTAAGAATACTAAACATCCAATTTCTTTTCTCGGGTTACGATTTGATTGCGACAAACAATAAAGGTAAATACATTCCTATGCATTCACATATAAAGAACTTCCACCATAGTAAACCAATCCCTTAATTCTAAAGGTGAAATCTACATGACTTCTTTTCAAATGACCTCACCTTCAAGCCCAAATTCTGAATCTTCATCAAATACAGATATTGAAAGAAAGCCTTTTGATATCCAATTAGACATCATAAAAAGATAAGTTTGTCTTGCTGAGAAGATGTATGCCGCAATTCTAATGAAAAAAGTAGCAAAAGATGAAAAAGGAATTCTTACACAACACGGTGATATTCAATGGTTGGAAAGGAGCGTTCAAGAAAGAAAAAAAAAAAGAATTCTGGTACACCACAACTAAAAATCTTTGATATTGTAGCGTTAAATCTCGAATTTCTGTTTCAAGTGTTTTTAGTTTAAATTAATGTATTTTTTATCTAGTGTTTGTTTTTAATAAAAGTTATCATCAATTATGTTAACATCAGTTCATATGTAACATAGAAATGTCTATGCATTACCATAACAAATACATTCCATTAACTCGATAAATATTACATTACAAGTTAATACATTACATTACATTATAACGAATAAATCAACTTATATGATTCACACAATCATAGCTGAAGCATCTTGGAGATAATGCATGAGATGATTGGTTGCTTGCATTGAATAAGTTGGAAAACCTCGGCTGGGGAACACGATACCCTAATCAAATACATGATATAGGTACTTGCATTAAAAATTTGGTTAAAAAGGTGCGTGTATTAAAAAACTGGAAAGATTGGCGAGGACAAATGACCCTAAGTACGACACTGCACTTTTGCATCCATCACCTCATCTTTCAATTTAGCATGTTTGTAGCAAATTTTACTTCATTGGTGATCCAAAACTATATCCTAGTAATGAGACCCCTCTAGTTAAAAGATTTACACCCCTTTAGTTCAAGGCTAAATTCTGAATCTTCATCAAGTTCAGATATACTGATAGAAAGCCTTTTGATATTGAATTAGACGCCATAAAAAGACAAGTTCGTCTTGATAAGAAGATGTATGTCGCGTTGCTGAGAAAAAAAAGTAGCAACAGATGAGAAAAAGAATTCTCACACTACACGGTGATATTCAATGTAGTGTTGAAGAAGTAAAAAAGAATTCGAGTACTACACAACTAAAGTCATTGATATCGTAGTGTTAAATCTCGAATGTTTGTTTCAAGTCTTTTTAGTTTAAATTAATGTATCTTTTTTTATCTAGTGTTTCTTTTTAATAAAAGCTATCATCAATTATGTTAAAATCACATCACATTACATAGCAACGTCTATACGATACCATAAAAAATACATTCCATTAACTCGATGTATATTTATTTTGGGTAAAGGGATTCAATACCTCTGGTAAATTTTATTACGCCAAAAAATAAATAAGTACAATTGATATGGGTGAGTCCCACATCTCAGCCCGAAAAGTCAAAATAAACGCACCAACTGTGCTTAACACCTAAACTAGCATAAGAATGACATGCCAAACTTATGTGACCTAATAAAAACCTTATTTAATTTTACCACGCAGACTAATGTCAAAAGCATTAGCAAACTTCATTTAGGCTTCAGTCAATCCACAATCATCAAAATTATTTTCATTATACGGGTCTTCATCATAGGTCTCCTCCTTCCATTGCTCGTATAAATTCTTCCTACCCACTCCACCGCCACTTTTAGAGACTTCATTAACCTTGGAACTCATAGATGCCATATAAGTAGCAATTTCATTGTAGAACTCGAGCACTTCATCATCACTATACGTATTATCCGAATCAACAACCTTTTTAGAACTAGGAAGCGTTGATGTAAAAGGTTTTAGCGGTTCCCATCATCGCCCACTAGTACAAGCTTCTCATCAAGCATCTGAATTTCCAGTTCATTAATCCTTGCCACCAAAAGTGTAGTACTTGGAGTACCAGATACTGTTCCAACCAAAGTCATATGGACATTACCACTAGGTTCTACATTAGCATTAGAGCCTCATCCAACTCACCTTGAACACCAAATGCATTGAAAGGACTTACCTCTTTAGAATCCATTTTTGGTTTTCTAGACGTAGAAGCCTCCTTTATGTTATCTTTTGAATTAGAATACTTGGTGTTCTTTGGTGCAACATGCCTATACTCAAACTTGTTCATTGGAACACAATTAAACTTCTTTAGATTAGCTCCTTTCTGCTTTACATCCGAACTTTAACCCTTGCCTTTATCTATTCCATTCACCACACATTTAGGAGCAGCTTTAGGACAAACATCAAGAGAATGACCAAATAACAAAAAAGTACCACAACAAGGGGGTTCCCACTCGTATTCGATACGAATAGAATATTTCGTATATCCACTTCCATTAAGCCTTGGAATAGCCAAAATCAGATTATCACGAAACTCATCAGACGCGTTAGTTTTAACCAAGGCTCTCGCATAGCTGCTCCTCCCCTATGAATACAAACACATATTATTCGTATACGAGTCTAGCATCATAGGAGTACCAATCTTAGAGGCGTTAAAGCTCAACTAATAGTACATCATGTAACTTCACCCAGACTGGGACACAAGACAAATCTTCTTTCAAAAGGCTTACCTTGGGTGACCACTTGTTAAGAAAAATGGGAATTCCACGAATCATCCATGGACCATCACAAAGAATAGATTTCGCACCCTAAACAGACTAGAATTTAAAAATGAAGAAACCTTTCGTGTTCTTCATTACATTCACTAAGCCATACTTTTCCTAATTGTTGCGCACAAACAACTTAACAACAGGAAAAGCGAGCCTTTTACCAATAAATTACCCGTATAACGAATTCTTTAATCTCTCATTCAATCATGAACCAAAGCAATAGGTAACCCAACATCTTAATCTGGATCATTAGGAACATTATCTTCAATTTTTGAAAATTTGCCTTAATCATAGACAAAGGGATTAGCTTATTAGCATAACTCGAGGGGATTTCTTCATTAGACACATTAGTTGTAGCAGCATCACGCAATGCCTCTTCAAAACTATTACATGCCGAAATAGTCGAATGTTCCTTAGAGAAATCGTTCCCAGTTTCATAAACAGGTACATTAGACGTGCCACACGCAACAATAGTATAACTAGTAGATGCATGATTTGTGGGTACAAGAATAGGGGTATCATTCGTTTCAACCTGTTTATCCCCACTTGAGTTAGCTGTTAGATTTTGAGAACTTCCATTATAACCAAGTGTACTCCTAATAGAAGTAAAATTGTTCAACACATTAGCATTAGTGATATCAGTTTGTGCTTCAAAAAATAGTCCCAAACTCTCTTTCAAGTTCATTTGCAAAACCGACTCAATAATAGATGACA